>JABAKD010000002.1:16577628-17322628 GCA_012845835.1 Undaria pinnatifida | reverse complement strand
GATTAGGTTATGATTGTGTTATGATGATGTTATGATTGTGTTATGGTTATGTTTAAAAATGATCATGTCATGATGATGTTATGATGATGCTATGGTAATGTACGATGATATTATGATGATGTTATGATGATGTTCTGATGTCATGATATGACGATGTTATGATGATGTTATGATGATGTTATGATGATGTTATGATGGTGTTATGATGATGTTATGATGATGTTAGAATGGTGTTATGGTATGCCCCCATTTTCATTGCCGGGTCTGAGCTATCATATCATATCATATCATATCATATCATATCATATCATATCATATCATATCATACATCACGAGTGACTACTCTTGAGGCGGTTTACTCTGGCGCAGCGTAGCCTACCGTTACGTATCGCCAAGTTAAAAACAGCGCGAAAGCTTAAGACCGCAAAAAAAAAAGCCTGAAAGGTGAAGGTGATCCCCCCCCGTACCAAACTTAGCGTGCATCTCTAGACATAACAAAAAAAGAAAAAATATACATGCATATTTACCTATATATACAACGGCTCCGCATGGGTGTCGGCATTCGCCGGCACCCATGCTTCGGGTAGGGCAGGGCAGCACTTCGAATTTTTCGATTCAATACTTGGTAGAGTAAAAAAAATCACCACACACAATCATAGTCTGCGCGCACAGTATGTAAGGTAATGCCAAGAGTTCGATGTAGACTAACAATCATAGCAATGTACCACTATTAACGGCTACCGTTTTTTTAAGTGAATCCGATTCCGAGCTTCATTCATCAGATATCGATCGGATAAATCCGAGCACACGCCGACTGACCCTTTAGTCTAGCGACGAAACGTGTCGAGTGCGTTTCTTATGATATTTTAACTCAATCAAGCATCCGCGGCCAGTAAGGTGAAATGACCATGTCTGCTGCGTGTTCTCTTCGTAGCCACTGAGAGGCGCGCACTGAGCCAGCTTCTGAAATATACAATTCATTATATAATAGTATCATCTAGATCCTAGCCCCCAGATCGACTGTGCGTGTGTTTTCTAATCGTGGAGAGACGTGCTGACGTTGTTCCAGGCGCGAAACACGGTGTTATGACTGCCTTCGTCATTCAACTCCTCGAATGCTATTGCAATGCTGCTGCTTGTTGCTAGCTGTGTAGATCGCTCACTTCATGTAGATACAGTACGCGACTACAGCGCTTACGATTTTAATAGCCAAGAATTCAGACTCGAGTTTTTACAGACGAAAATACAAACTTGTAATTTTTGTCTGATCGTTCATTCGCCAGGATTCATACACAAAGTAGGCGTCACCCGGGCATGATAGGGTCACATACCGGGATCGGAATCCATCCACACACCTACAACTCCGACGACCCGGGGACGAACCCGGATATCATCCCGGTTGATACCTCCCCGCACGGTGTGGAAATCCCAACCCCACCGACCGATTTTCTGATTGGTCATGGTTCGTATGTTGAGCCAGCTCCACCTCGCGAGGATATAGGGTCCCATCCCCGGTCCAGAGGTCGTTCCACATCTCTAAAACTTCCATCAACCGGGGAAGCAGACCGAGATTCCTCGGGTCGACACCACCCTGCACGGTGAGAAAACCCCAATCCCGTTGGCTAATCGCTGATTGGTTCGAGCTAGAGGCCCATCAATGGGGGGCATTTCCGTCGCACACGGGGAAAATAGGGTCCCATCCCCGATTCATGAATCCCCCGAATCTCCACAGCTCTGAAAACGCGGGAACAATAAGGATGACCTCCCGTGTCGACACCACTCCGCACGACTTGGAACCCCAACCATATTCGATTATTGATGATTGGCTGGGGCTCGGACATAAGGGCAACGCCACCATGGGAGGAAATAGAGTCCTGTGCCCGTTTCAGAATTCCTGACAAGCCGGGGACGATAACCGATTTCTGCCGCGGGTCGACACAGCCCCGCACGATGGTTCGACAATCATATTTTATTCACATTGGCTAATCGTTAAGTGGCGGTGCAGCTCGTAGAGCCAGGGACACCCGGGGAGGAGATAGACCAGCAAACGGGCGGGGGGGGTTCCCACGCACCCGATGAGGATAGGGCTCCACCGCCGTTTCAGAAATCCTTCCATACCCCATCAACTCCAACAAACCGGGGACGAAAACTGACTTCTCCCGGGTCGACACCACACCGCACGGTGTGGAAGCCTTAGCTAGCTGAGGTTCGTATACAACGCCACCACCACAGCACAGGGTCCAACCCCGGTTCAGAAATCCTTCAAGGTGTTTTCAACTAGAAAAACATGGGGCAACTCGCGCTATTGCTGAATTTTTATTCGTATACCCCAACGCCGCGGTACGCGGAAATTTCATTTGACCCCCTGCCTCGATACCACCCCGCGCAGTGTAACCCAACCTTTGATTGATCGGCTCGGCCGGGGTTCGTGGATAGAGGAAACTACCACTCACTAAGAAGTTCAGCAAGTTCAATGAAGTCACTATCATCTCATACTGGCCTGTGATTAGAGAAGTTGTACATGGACCAATTGCACAATATACAGCAGCCGGTCCAGATCGAGTCGATCAGTGCAAGTTGCTTGGGTATCGTATTATTACAGCAGCAGTAATACACTTCACTTCTTTTCTATTCCCATCCCATTTATTGCGATGCTCGCACTACTCTCGCCCTCCCAGTAGTATAACTCAGATCCGAGGTCATATAGCGGGCCCCCTCCCCCCTCCCCACTACGGTACATGCCTTAATTTTTACCGCGAGAAAAATTCAGCACTTTCTTCCCTCGTCGATTCGCGTCGAATTGTACCTACCCACGCTGCTAGGCGATTTCAGCAGTTAGTTAATCCTTTTTTTTCTCATTTTTTTCTGCAAATAATAAAGCCAACAAAGCTCACAACGCGGTGGTTATTTAACTCAAGGACCAACGCTAGTATTAATAGTGTAACCCCACTAGACCACCGGGGCGACCGGCTCTATATCACCCACTGCCCCGGTGGTGTATCAGGTTGTATCCTCGAGCCTGGTATAGATCAGTTTCGTGAGTTCGAATCCCCCCGAGTGCGTACTCGTATAATTTTCCGCGGGACTTTCTCTTGTGCACTAATTGACTTGCGGAAAGCGAGAGAGAGTGAGTTGGCAACACTCGATGAAAAATCGACGATCAGTGGGTGCTGAACCCTATGCGCAAAAAAAAATGAAGGCAATAACCGGGGGGGGGGCAGGGACGACACCTGTGATCACGGCTTGTATGTCCAGAAGCTGGAAAGTAGAAGTGTGCCCCCCCAAAAAAAACTTGCTAGACGAGATGATCAATCACCAATCAGCAGCAAGGAGCACTTCAAGTACGAAGCAACACAAACTTATTTGTCAGTTACGTACCAGCACGACCGCTTGCACTTGACCGGCAAACGACCACAGCAACGGCGTCAGGGACAACAGCAACAACAAAGCACACCGCCTATATTTCTCCAAAGGGTCTTCTCGGGGAAAAAAAACACCAAACGGTGCAATGCCGGGACGAATGCATGCCACTCACTGGTTTCTTCCGTGAATACTGTCTACTTACCACGACCTTCGCGGGGCGCAGCTTAACAACACGAGGAACGATTATTTTTTCCATTGTTTTTTGCGTCGAAAATGTATTCCCTGTTTTTTGGTACACCCTTCCGCCATTCCATAAAATATGTCACAGACAAAAAGCGTGTTGCGTGTAATAGAGCATCGCTGGGTGTGGTCTTACTCGTACGTAACTATATTACTTGCACGAGAGTATAAACCATGTCGATTTGCCCGAACTTGTGTAATACCACCCTCGAGGCCCCGGGGACGCAGCCACTCGCAATGCTGCTGTGTGGCTTTTTCTGGGGCAGTAGTCGTAATCACTACTACCTCCTACTCATTTAAGTCACGCGTGTGCGCTTGCCACGTCTATATCCGTGTATGTATGTACGTGTACCTACCGAAATTTAATAAACATATGCACTACTATGATATATGCCGCAGTACCATGGGGATTTTTTTTACAGTCAATATTATCTTTTGTTTTGGGACAAAATATGACGCCAGTTTGGGAATAATAATGTCTTGCCAAGTTTTATTTTATCAACCTCTCCATACATCAAGATCCGAAGAATAACTGGAGAGTACCGTTCAGAATACAAAATTTTGCGCGCTTCTCGCTTGTCTCGCTCAGCATCCATCCACGTTCACGTCGAGGTGCTGAACGGATTGACCTGCAACAACAGTCAGTAGCCAGCGCAATTCTTGCACACAACAACGCTTTCGAAACACTACTAACTTGATAATCACACCTACCTTTAAAAGTGCATCCACGTTTCGTTTGTGGGGACAAATATACATGGAATTAGTGTGGGATATTTATTATGCAGTCCTGAAAGACGGATTGTTGATCGTGGACCAATATACAGTATACGGAACGACTCTGTGGAGCGGCGACGAAAAAGACTGACAAAACATTGTATCTCGTACTATTGCTGTTTTCAAAAGCGATCACTCCGTTCGTTGTGTTTATTTTCTTTTTTTTATCGTCTGGCCTGTTTTGTTGTGTTCTTGTACCCGGTACGCTAGCATTCCATTTGATTTATACCTCGGTTGATGGCGATTGTTTGGTTTACTCTGTCTCACAGTCTGTGACCAGAAAATATTAAGTTGTATCTCTCTAGGATGAAGAATCGGCACGGACACTGGGTGTAATGATGTCGTTGCGTAAGGAACGGCCCCCCTCGAAGACAACGAACGCTCGAACAAAGGTATTTAACCGTGAAATCCGATATCGAAAAGCAACGACACAGCAGTCAGTCGTACGATAATAGGCCAAACTCTTGGAGGTGTGACCATGAAAAAAGTGTGGTGGGGACGAAATAAGAAGCCAATTTGGAAATGATGCCAACTTGGAAATAAAATGTTTTCCCATATATTTTTTTCGGTCAAGCTCTGCATATGCCAAGATGCAAGAATAACTCGGGCGTATACCGCCCAAAATACAAAAATTAGCGCACTTCTCGCTTGTCTCGCTCAGCCCACGTACCCGATCCCGGCCAGGTGCGGAACGGATACGGCAGGGCGAGGGGCGTTTGAGCCACCCCCCGAAGACGGCGCTCGAGCGGAGCTATTTGACCGAGAATTCCAGTCTCGAGAATCGCATACTGAGGCCGAGGCGGAAGAAAGCTCCTGACCGAATCCCCCAAAAAGAGAATGATCATATATATAGTTATACATACTATTTTATCAACCTCTCCATACACATGTACATCAAAGACCCGAAGAATTAACTGGAGAGTACCGTTCAAAATACAAATTCTTGCGGGCTTCTCGCTCGTGTCGCTCAGCATCAATCCGCGTTCACGTCGAGGTGCGGGACGGATAAGGCAGAGGGCGAGGGGCGTTGGAGCCGCCCCCCGAAGACGGCGCGCGAACAAAGCGATTTGACCGAGCAATTCCAGTTCCCGAGAATCCCATACTGAGGCCGAGACGAAAAAAAAGCTCCTGGCCAAATCCCTGTCCCCTAATAAAAAAAATAATTACATATGTATACAAGGACTCCGCGTGGGCGCCGGAATATCTAGGCCGTGGGGGTTGTGCAACGGGTTGCACTTTCAGCTTACCAAAAAAACGTAAAGCTCCTCAAGTGAGATACGACCTTGGAAGGCCGGAAATCACCGCTTCCGACAGATAATTGGCCGTTTTCGTATGATGGGGTGACGTTTTGTATTCGGGGTGAGTCCCCTAGCAACTTCACAGAAGCCTCACAAAAAAACCAAAAAAAAAGTGGTTCACGTCCTCCACCTTTGCATGTGCCTGTCGTCGGCGCCGCTTGAAGCTCATGCTAGCTAACGTCGAACGCCGTAGGAACAATTAAAATACAGTGGGTTGCTTTCGGTCCTGAACGTGGTGGTTCGACTGCTATATACGGCGTACAACGTGGCCCCTAGCTTCGGGAACTAATCGCTTCAAAATAGACTACACGTCGGACAGAGCACCGATTCCCACTTGATGATCTAAAACTTTCAAGGAAGATATGTATGGTCTCGTAGCTAGCGGGTGGGAGTCGTACAACCTGCATGATACTTAGCAACAGCCTCCGTGGTCGGGTCCGTACTCTCTACCTGGTATAGTTTACAGACCCTGCACAACATCTCATACCGGCAGATACAGGATAGATCCACTGTAGATTATCTACATGATCCATATGATCTCTATGACCTATATGATCTATATGATCTATATGGTCTATATGATCTATATTATCTATATGATCTATATGATCTGTATGATCTATGTGGTCTATGTGATCTATATGATCCATATGATCTATATCTTCATCTTTCCGAGACGTGAAACAGGCTGACTGCTTTGATTCTGAGTCGGATACTTGCGTGCAGTCAGTACTAGTTGAAGCACGTCAGCGCATTAAGGTTAGGGGCGTGTACTATTGAGGTTAGGGTCGGGTATTGCGTGGTGTGTTCAACCATTGATGGCCGTTTTTTGAGCCATCCCACGGTAGAGTAGGGGTTGCAAACGTTTCTTTTCTTTAGTGTCTGACTATAACTATGGGTTCTTAGCATGATAGCGGTAAATTCATGTCACTCGTAGGACTAGCGCGTAGAGGTGTTGGTCGGGGTTGTGCGAACGAAACGCCTTTCGAGGGAATCGTGTTTCGGGTGAAATATTGCTCCTCGAGGTTAGGAGCTCAGAAGCTTCCTGTTGCATCGCTAGCGTGGGATGGCTCTGTTGACTGCCGATACCAACGAAAAACACACGAACGCCGTGGACACAGTAACTAATGGTGGACTCCGTATTTCGACCTGAATCAAACCTAAACTTTGCTCGCTCGCGTTAAAAAAAAACAGGAGAGTGCAGATCGAGATCGGCAAGCCGCACGAAGGGCAGCAGCAACGGACCGAGGACATGGTAGCGGCCACCGGGGTCAACGAAGGCAGCACCGCCATCACCCGCGGAAGTTCTGCCAACAACGACAGCAGTGACGGGGGGCGGCATAGCGGCAGCGTTAGCGTCCCCACTGAGGCGGGCGAGGGAATAGTCGTTGGGGGAATGACGAAAGAGCTCGCGGACTCAAGCGACGTGGCGTCCGCGGTGGATATGGGTAGCGATGGACGGTTGGCGTCATCCTTGCCTCGTGTTGTTGTACAGAGTGATTCTGGGGCGGAGTCTGCGCAGAAATCGAAAAGGGGAGAAGATGGGGGGTTGGCGAAAGAGCTCCCGGGGACAAGCGATAGCATGTCGGTGGTGGAGGTGGGTAGCGATGGAGGGTCGGTGTCGCTGTCGCTGTCGCCCTTGCCTCCATCTGCTGTACACAGTGATTCCGGGGGGGAGTCTCCGCAGAAATCGAGAAGGGAGGAAGATGGCAGTGGGGGGGACTCTACAAGAAAGTCGAGAAGAGGGGAGGATGGCGGTAGTGGTAGCGAGAGGTCGGAGCAACAGCGGGCGAGGAGACGGCTCAGGAGTTCCCGGCAAAAAAACGCGGCTCGACCAACGAAGGGCGGTGATGATGGCGATGGTTCCGCGCCGTTATCGCCCCCACTCTCCCCGACCGTATCGGTGAGAGGAGGAGAGGAGAGGGTAGGCTTAGTGGGAGAGAGCGGTGGCGTTCGCAGAACGGAGGGCGGGGGGGGCGCAGCGAACGTCGAAGGTATCGACGAGGGTAGTCCGATGTTGTCACCAGTTAGCCTTTCTTCGTCGATTGCGGTTTCAGATCCCCCTTCTGGCGAAGAGAACGGGCGGATAGAAGCCGCGCGTCGTGCCGGTCGCGACGCGGACACAGAGGAAGCTAGCACGGGACGTAGGGCCCGACCTCCGCGACTAGATGTATGATAACAGCCCCCGGGGGACATTGGTTTTGTTTTTTGACAGGATAGGCCTCAGTTTCATATTGCCGACTTGTGTACGTGGGGGACGGGGGAGCAGCGCGCGTACTGAGTGAGGCGGGACAGATGGGACATTTTATTCCCGGGAGGGGACATGGGAAGGAGGGAGGGGGGCGTACTCATTTGTTGCTTGCCTTAGTCATTGGACCATTTGACCACGCCTCCCGTTCGAGACGGAGCACGGAACACACGGCGGGGAGAGGGAGGGGGTAGGAGTAAAACGCATGGGGCGTGTGCGCACGTTGCAGCCAACGTGCGCTGTAATTTTGTCTTCGGTCTGAGGAGGCTTGCATTGTGTGAGCTGTGATGAGGATGCGTCGAGCAGCGAAGCCTCAAGCTTAAGGGCAGCCAACGCAGTAATGATTATGCAACGAACTGCGAGGAATGCGCCGCGCTGGCCCGGGTGGCAACAGCAATGCCCCGTCGGTGTCGTCGACCGAAAAAAATGCTTCCTGGTGTTATGGTATATATCCCCGTTTCCCCTCTTTATGTCACGTTGGCGCTACGTATCCTCTGGAGGAGGAATTCCTTGCCCTCTCTCTAGGAACTCCAGAAGTCATGCGAGGACCAAAAGAGCTATCAATCATGCGAACAAACACGTGCGGTGCATGGTCAAGCATACAACTAAGAGAAAGCGACAGTAGTATCTTGGTACTATCACCCTCCATTCTTCGGCACGAAATCGATGCTTTGATGCTTCGAGCTAACGCAGCGCAACCGTTTTAGCTCCCTGCGCGTGTCAGGATGCGATATTTTCCTACTGCTGATTGCGAGCAGTAGGGTGTATGCGAAAAAGTTGACGCGAGTCGATGCAAGGTACATTCCATCTCTAGTATTGGAAGTTCCAGTCATATTTTCTAGGGCGTCATGTCTCGAAACGACGTGCAAGTATGTGGTGCTTCAAAATCAGTGGAGCATACCACCCCTTGGGCGCCTGGCGTTGCACCTGGTCTGCATCACATCAACAACAAACAACCCCTAGGAAATACCTTATCCCTCCACTCACAGTCTAAACGAAAAAGGTATAACGTCAATCGTCGACGCATACAAAGAAAATCCTTTCTCGAACCAATGGATACGATCGCCGTTACCGGGCCCGCAACCGGCTTCGCATCCACTACTTAAGAGATGAGCAGCAGCAGCAATTATCGGGGCGCCAGATAGCCCCGTATCCTGATGGTGTTCTATAGCGCAATCGGTGATGATCCTCACGCTGCCGGCTGCCAGCCAACTACCGCCGCAGTCACGAACACCTGCATTCGGGCATCAATTTGCGGCCATTCTATTATACGTCGCGCCAACGCCTCGCAGTTGAGAATCAACCCGCTACGTGTACGTACAGCACTACATAATAACACTAGCCCACCCTGAATAGTCGCAAAAATGCCAATTTGTACGGATATAGCCAAGTATACATACAGCACTCCGGAACATTAGCCCACCCTGAATAGTCGTAAATGCAGTTCACTCATCCTCCCCGAGCACCTGCTACATGCCGTTTGGCGTTTTCACTCACCCGAGGCTGACCTCTTCAGCGTGTGAATTCTAGCATGTTCGGGCGATCGCCCTAGCGTTTCAGCTGTCGCAGCAACCCGTCTATATTCAACCCCCTACGCCCTCTTCTCCACCTGTGAGGCAGCGCCAGTGTGTGCTGCAGGCCTAACTAGAAATCCCTCACCACCAAGCACCATGCCAAAAAGTACGGAACGGGACCTTTTTGTGTTTTTTCGTGTTTCGTTTCTTTTGGTCGTCGATTTCAGTTTCCATCTTCAACTCGAATGCTACTTTACCGAGTGGAACCCTCTTAGATTTGCCCCCTCATTTTCGGAGAAAAAATACGTGGAACTAAAGTTTTGTAAAACAGACCTGTGTTCGAATTAGCAGTGGTACAAGGAAGTTAAGAGCTGTGTGAAACGCTCGACAGCTCGCGAGAGAACACGACTAAAAAAGCGTCATTCGTTTTGAGCTAGTGGAGACGACGGCCATACCCGATACTTCATTCAGACACACGCTACGATAAAGGTTCACCCATCTTTTTTTGAAGCTCCTCGCTTGGAGAGCTCGATACCTCGCCGAGAAGCTGTCTTTTGGTCGAAATGAAAGTGCAAACCAATAAACAAACCCATGTCCTAGGTGTACAAAATAACAATTCTGCTAAACAATAACATCATTCCTCCGATTTTGGGCCAAGAACCCCAGTCTTTCAGAAAAGAAAACAGCCATGAAAGGCTATCGCTATCGTGGTACGTGTCTTTAGTACGGTATGGGGGTCTCTTTTTTAAGGTCGCGCGTTATTCACCCGCTCAGAGCCACTCACTTACGCGCGTGTCCTTTTTGTAGTGCTCTTCCCTTTCGCGACAATGTATGCCTCACCATAAAAAGCTATTGTGCACCCACTACACGATAACTAAGTCTGTTTTTGGTTGACGTGCATCCGTTCGCGAGAGAGTGGCCTCAGCTCGGCAGTGAAAATTGTGGTAAAATGCTGCATTGTACCTCGTACTGTTATGCCGTATACTATAATGCTATGTACAGAACCGCCTGAGGCAGCCCCAGCCTCGATGTAAATCCCCACTACTCTGTTTTCTCCCCTAGACAGTGGCGGCTGGGATGAGCGCGTTATGTCTTGATCGTAACGGTTTTCCTGCACTGTTCAGCGCGGTTACCGAACGATTTGCGCCAATGACAACGGCATAGAGGCCGACGTGCCATGGTGCAACCTATGAACAACACACATGAATAGTGAGTTGATTAAACATCATGATAAAGTAGTGCCACCTTTTCTTCTTTCTTCTCGTTCTTTTCTTTCTTCCTCGCAAGTAGTCTGGTGTGCTAGCTCGCATACGCCCCTCCCTCGTATTAATTGTGGTTGGCATTGCTCGTGGGGTCCTATGGGTGCGGTTTCGGAGGGCACACGGTCATGTCCCCATATCTTACCGAGGTCTCTGCCCGCCGTTACACGTTGCGTTTCTCCTTGGTGTATCGCTGTGCCCGACCAGCAGCTTCAGTAGAGCACCGTAGTACTCAATTATTCTTCTATAGTGTTGGCATCGGCGCTATAGCGGGAATGCCAAACCCTCGACATGGCCTGTACCGGTAGTATTCTGACCAACGTCGGTTGCCGCTGTAACAGGAATACCAAACCGCTACTAGTGCCTGCACCGGCCGTTACTCTGAGCAGTCCCGGTTGCCGCTACCTGCATATGGTACCGGTGTTTCTGGTTGACACATACCGGCACTATATAGGGAGTACTGCTGTATAGCAAAGGTCGTACGAACCGAGTGTGCTTCATCCGGCTGAGCTTTCCGTTCCCACAAATACCTTGGTTGAACGTGCCATTCCAGAGTACTAACTCTTTTCCCTTCAGCGTATTGGCATACCTGGGTCCTACATGTATGTATATGCGTTTTCTACATTAAACTGATATTTATATTTCCACAGTACAAGTACTTCGCTCGAGATTTGTATAACAACTCTTCGACTGGGTCAGATGGTTGATGCCATGGTAGATGAAGAGCCAGCTTTGACTTGAAAATAGACTAGCCAAACCGCGAGCGTCACAGACACCTTAATACGGGAGAAGTTAGCAGGCGAGTCTCCTACTGTTCTGCGCTGCGCCCGGAGAACGCAAGCTTTGCTGGTGGGGTCCTAAGGCTGGTTGCGGTTTTAATGCTTCGACCACTCTCCCAAATCGAGCTAGTGCTTGTGTTATACGGGAAACTATTTTGGTGGTGCAGCAGCATGCAGGTGCATATGAGCAAAACACCGGCATACGAGCAATCCGAGCTGCAATATCTACCTCTCTTATTTACTTGCTGGCACAACAACCTGGCACAACCAAGCATTTTGTTATGATGACACATGTGCACAGTACGTTTTCGTATTGTTGGGATGGCGTTTCGGCGTTTCGTATTGGGGATAATTATGAGATGGGAAGGGCATAACCCCCCTTCCTGTTCAGATGTCAATCACGACCCGTGAGATGAATAAAACTGCTTCTCTCCAACTTCTGAGCTTCGCGAAAGTGTAAGTAGCATCAACGAGATCTTAATTGATAGACCTGCTAGGGGATACTCTGTGTCCCCACTCAGTCACATCGCAAATGGCGTCGTCGGCAGGACTGCAGAGCCTTTGTTCAGTTATACTGGCGTGGGTTTTGAGTGGGTTTTGAGGAGCCGCAAATTCGACTCATGATGACATGTTCTAGTTTGTGGAACCGTGCTTTCCCAGAATTTCCCATAATGTCTGCGTATGTGACTCATCAGGTTGGGTTAGTGTTACGGTACGGCCTTGGAGGCCCGATAATTACCTCAAACTAAGCAATTGGTCCGTTTTCGTATTGTTGGGATGGCGTTTCGTTTTCGGGATAAATGTGAGATGGGAAGGGCATGACTACCTCCTTCTCAGATGTCACTACGACTCGTGGGATGAATGAAGCTGCTTCTCTCCAACTCTTGAGCTTCGTGAAAAAAGTGGGTATAGCACCAAGGACATGCTTAATTGGCACGCCTGCTACGGGATACTCTGTGTCCCCACGCAGTCACCTCACAGTATGCTTATTTTGAACCACGACATGAGACCCCACCGAGGGTGCACGGCCACCTTGTCACGGCTCAGATCACAGAGCACGGACGAATAGTCCGTTTCAGAATCGCCGCCGTACGGACAGAGCAGTCTCCTGGGATGAAGATGATAAAAACCTGCCATGTCATCTGTGTGTCTAGGTTTGTCAATTGAGTCGACACACATTTCATTTTATTTCGCGAGTACAAAAATAATATATAGATATGCAGATTTGGGCTAATAGCTTTGACGACATCGATTTGATTATTGAATATTTCGGCCTAGTTCCGTGATGGATTTTCCCCATCCGCCGGAGGATTACAATAAAAAAAAAGGATTATTTGTGATCGTTATCGAGCGGCTGTTGATCAACCACGACTACTACTTGCATGATCGCGCAAGCAAGCAAAACCATTACCTCCTCGGTGACTGGAGTATGATCGCAAACAATCGCATAATTTAATCAACCTTATTAACTCTTTATTATTTGTTTGTTCTGGTTTCCTTCACTGCTATCGTATATGTGTTGATAATTTTCGACTTGAAACCAGAGACTTCGTCGAGCGGTCAGTAAACTGGGCTTCAATCAGTTTATCTTTGACGTGGGATTAGACAACAGCCACCAGTATATACTGGACAGCATCAGCAAACTGGGCGAGATTGTCTTGAATACAGCGACTGTAGTAACTAACTGTTTAGGCTTAGAGCACGTAGTAAATATAATGAAGTAAAATGTTTGGGGTTTGTTCAGGGATTGCTCGCCGAGCTTAGCGAGCAGGACGGCGAGACTTCCCAGATGGCGGCGGGTGACATGTGCGGAGGCACCGCGGCGAGCGTGTGTCCGTCGGGGTCCTGAGGCGCAAGTTACCAGCTGCGGTAAAAAAAAAACTGCGGTTCATCCACTGGGGACAAGAAAAGACCGCCCCCTGAGCAACAGCCAAACAAAACAGAAACTAAACCCCAGATATTTCAGTCACAATAAACACCGTACGTAGCTTTGGCCTTGCATTGATTGCTTCTGGTACAGATTGATTGCCACCGTCAGCGTCGAACAAAACGGAGCGTCGTTTTCTCCTCATACTACTTCATTCAGTACTCGTATTATTAATATTATAGCCTACTAGAGGAACACTAAGAAGTCATTTTTGTTAATGTGCCTAGCTATTATAGTAGCAGTTAATATTATTAACCTAGTAGCAAACGAACAAAACAAAACGGGCACGCTATAGACTAGAGCTACTAGTAACGGCTGCGGCTGATGTCTGGCGAACACATATTTTGAGGCTCCAAAGAGTAATATACTGGCTGCGGCTGCTGCGTGAGCGACTTGTGACCACGTCCGCACAGCCTGACCCGGCTGTCATCACGACTACGGTATTATGCTCTTCCCGCAACAATCATTCCCGTCGTCGGCCTCCTTTTCGATGGAGTGCTGCAGCGATTATCTGTTTGATTTTCGACCGCGACCATTCATGTGGGTTTGCTCTCTGGGCAGAGGCATCATCGTGCGTTCGGACTAACTAGTTCGGACAAAGGGTGTAGGCGGGAGGTAGACGGAGGCCAACACGAATCAGCCGTGGACAGCATCCCAAAATTGTATCGCCCGCCCGTCCCAATGTGGTGTGGCACTGCGAAACGTCTCCGCTCCGCTGCCTTCCTTGTCGACGACACATTTTCCTATCGTTTTAGCTTTCTGACATTGTGTTTTCCGCGAAGAAACCATAGGTCGCCTCGCTTTACCGTTGTACTACCAGAGACGCCGACGCTCAAAGTCTGACCGACGGCAAAAAAAAAAAGTAGAGCGAAAAAAAACGAAAAAAAACTTCAAAACAAACGAATAAAAAAACCCGTCGCTATCATAAGAGCCGTGCATGTCGCCTGTCCGTTCCCAGATAACCAACCTCAACACTCCTCGCCTTGTAAAACACCCATTTCTACCTCCGCCACTCGCATCTCTCCACCCGCACCATGCGCACAGCAGTACAATATAAAACGGACTAAGTTCGGCGCGTGCGGGCGCACCTCCATCGATTCTAGAGCTGCAGGCCCCAAAGCCTCATCTCGCTGGGGATGTTCCCGAGACATGTCTTCGAACTTAATTGCAGAAGAAAAAAATAAACCAGCCGCGAGGGCGACCCAAAACCCGGGGTTTCATAAGGTCTCGAAGGCCGCCCGCGCGCCTCAACCTTCCGCCTTCCTTTCAAAGCCCGCGGGTTACATCGATCGTCCGTCAGCGACTCCCCTCTTCCCCCCCTACTCCTTTTCAATCGAAAAAAAAAACGAAAGCCATCGAAATTGTCACCACTGCCGTAACCATCGCCGCCGGCCGCTACTAACCGCCGAACGGCTCCTACTACCTAAAACCACGTTGTATCAGTAAATAATCCCCTCCACCAAAAAAACGCAAATTCCACACAGCATCCTCCGCCGGGGATAGACACATCCGACAGCGAGCGAGGCAGGCAGAGATGTGAGGTCGGGGTTGGGGGCGTGCGTTCGATTCCCACAGCACTGGAGCCGACCTTGCGCATACCATTCCGATGGTAAATGTAAGGGCCGTTCGGTATTCATATTAATATATCAACGGTCGCTACATTTGCATCCAGAGTGGTACCAGGTAGCATGTACCTGGTATGTCTTTTGCTGGGGGCGAGGGCGCGCAGCCGAAAATAACAGCTCGAGATACAGTGATCGCGAAAAAGCAACCCACTAACCCTGGTAACAAAGCATCCTAAGAGTGGGAGACAACGTTCAACGAAAGGGCGGAACAAAAATAGACTCTATAATAGCTCTAGCAATGGAGGGCAAAGCTCCGCCGGGCGCCGATTGACCCGCCGGCCACCACACCCAACCGCAGGCCGAGACGCGGCACGCACAATCATTTGGCAGAGCAAACACAAGGGTCCACGAACATGGCCAACTTTTCAATCTTTGCTTGCCCCCTCAATCCCCTGGTACAAAAAACAGCCAATGTTTGCGTGCAACTCCTCGAGGGGGGTGCCACGTTTATCTTCCGGTGACCACGGAGCTCCCCTCTAACTCTTTCAGATCTGCGAATATCGTTTCCCCACATTATTTCCAAGCCCTGTGTCCCCAAAACTGCGGGTACAGATCTAACAAGGTGACCTCAAATCATGGCAAAAAACCTCGTGATGACAGTCGTATATACTCGTATGTCATGGCTCATGGCCTCTCCTGCCTCCGGCTGTCCTTGTACTGAAAGTAATGGTTTACGGC
Organism: Undaria pinnatifida; assembly: GCA_012845835.1. NCBI lineage: Eukaryota > Phaeophyceae > Laminariales > Alariaceae > Undaria > Undaria pinnatifida. The sequence goes on along the minus strand of JABAKD010000002.1, from coordinate 17,306,923 downwards.
CACAAATCTCGCCACGGCAATTGTGTTCGTGCTGTATGATAGTATTTAGTATTTGGTTTGTGGAGGGGGAAGCACAGCTCTTGCCTCCCGGGCCCCCGACCAAAAAAAGTTACACCGGACCAAAAACAAAAAGGGAAAAAAAATAGTCCGGGGGGTTATATACCCAATTTGACTCATATATTGTCGTATCGCAGTGCAACAGACGATGGCGGGCGCGACCGATGGTCACGTTTGATATTCCAGCGTTCGAAGGTGGGCAGCATCATGAGCTGCAAAATGCTCATCATATTTGGCAGGATCAGAGAGACGTACTTCAGCATCGCCATCAGCAGCAGCAACAATCAGCAGCACAACCATTAGCAGAAGCAGAATCACCCGCAGCAGCAAGGATAGCCCTCATCAGCAGCAGGATCAGTAGGGTCGGCATCACCAACACCAGAAATAGCAAGGTCTCCAGCAGCAGCAACAATCAGCACCATCAGCACCAGCAGAACCACCAGCATCAATCAGCGCCAGCATCAATCAGCACCAGCAACAACGACAATCCTCCTCCTCATCAAAAGCAGCCGCAGGAGGAGCAGGATCGTTAGCATCACCATCTGTAGCAACAGTATGTCCCGCCAAATTCCTTAGCACCAGCAAGAATCATCACCATTACCAACAGCAACAGCTGTCGATGCCGCCTTACATCGCCCCGATGAATGTCTCCTCCTCCATCTGCTGCTCGGCTTTCTGGGCGAGGTACGTGTTAACCGCGTCGGCGGCGCCGCGTCCCTCGTTGATAGCCCACACCACCAGCGATTGACCTCTGCGGCAGTCTCCCGCCGAGAAAACGCCTTCCGCGTTCGTGCGGAAGTCCCCATACGGCGCGTGGATGTTCTCGCGCTGATTGGTCAAAATTAAAGCATGCGGAAATGAAAAAAACGCCACCGTGAGGGTTTGGTCAAATCGAACAAACGCGGAAAACAAACACGCCACCGCGAGAGGGGGGGGGGGGGGGGGGGTATAACCGACTTATAGGACTTGTTTTTTCGCACCCCTGACACAGGGGGCGTGCTATTCGAGCGCACGTGCACACGCGACACACAGCCTGGACAATCACTGAAGGGTAGGAGCGTCATCGCTATCTAATATTAGACGACCCCCCCGAAAAAAAAAAAAAAAACGTCTCTCATAACCCTGGCGGTGCCGCCGCGGGTGAAAGAAAACGATCACCACGAGGGTAGAATACGTAGACAAACGGACAGCAGACACCTCGACCGTTCTCTCGAATCGGCACGATACCATTCCGGAGGAGCAAAGTGAGCGATAAAACCGTTTTCGCCTATCGCCTCCTTTTGCCCGCCCCGACAAAGAAAATAAAAAACATTCGCCGCCCATCAACAGCTGACGCATTTTATCAAATTATTTCAAGGACGTCAGCTGTGAGTTCGCCGAATTTAGGGTCGATACTCATATTTGCAAGCTGCGTTGTTGGTACTTGCAATATACTATTTATGTGGGTGAGCTTTTTCACTCAATGGGAGGGCCCCTATCATTTTGTTTAAAAAAAAAATATATATATACACATATATAAAAAAATATACACATTTTATTCACAAGAATGTTTCGAATACTGTACTGGTACGTCAGCTGTGATTTCGATCGATTTCACGCCTTTTCGACTGGAAAGGCCTTATTTTTTCTTCACAAAACTACTTGGAAGTTAGTAAAGGGAAGGATTCTGGGGTTCTGCAGGGATGAAGGAAAGATGCTCATCTTTGCAAGCTGCGTGGTACTCCGGTCGAGCATTTGAAGCCCCTGGGGTTTGTCCTGAGCAACTTCGGTCCATAAGTCATTCTGCGTACTGATACCATAAAACTCGTATGGAAAGCTACAAAAGCTGAAACGTATTCGTGCCAACCCCGCCGACCGGCAGTCTACCATCCACCAACGCAGAAACTCGGCGACAGTGACAAACAACCCGCTGCGCGAGTTCCTATTAACAGACAGTTCTACCATCTTAAAAACATGCGTGTATATATACCTGGTCAAGCTCAAGCTTGAGCGGCTTGGAAATCGCGGACTCGGGGCTGACAAAGCCCATGGCCAAGATGACCAGCTGCGCCGGCCACTCCTTCTCAGTCCCCGGCATTTGCTAATCATTTTTAGCATCGACGAGTGTGGGGAGGGGAACAAACGCCGGGCCGATAGGGACACGAGCGTCAAGAAGCACGGGGGGGGGCGCGCATGGAGGGGACGGGGTTTATTGATTATCGTGCATGGCCGTAGTGTGAGGGAGAAATAATCTCGGCGAGGAATAGTATAGGCAGCCAATTCACAGCCTCAGGAAACACCCTTTTGGCGTGTCTCTCGTCGACCTTGTCTCCTCTCTCACCTTGATGCCGTCCTTGGTGACCTCTACGTCGACCGTGACCAGCCCGCGCACGTTCCCGTCGTCATCCGAGAGGAACTTGGTCGTCATCACCGAGTACTTCCGGGGGTCCTTTCCGAACACGGCCCGCACCTTGCAAAAAACGACAAAAAAACAAGCATATAAAAAAAACGAAAACGAAAACGAGAATGAACAAAAACCGAACGGAAAACGCAAAACAGAGCAACAACTTCATACAGCAGTACGTAACCAATCAATCGAACAAAGGAATGCAACCAAAACAGTCCAACGAGAGAATCAACCAACAGATCGAGAAAACAAAACGCCAACCAATAAACCCCATCACTCTCGATACTGTCATCACCAAACCACCTCACCGCGGCCGTAGTCGGGGCCGAAGATACTCGCGTACCAACGTTCAAAAGCCCCCCCCCACCCCCCAACAACAACAGCTAAAATCCTCTCGGGAAATCCCATCACGTGGACTATCATGTATAACACTACCATCAAACCACCCCACCGTGGCCGTTGTCGACGACGAAGATCTTTGCCTACTGGCATGCACAAGTCGGCCCTGTCCCCCCCCCGCCCCAACAACAGCAGCTAAAAGCCTCTCGGGAAACCCCATCACTTGAACCATATATTGTACAACACTGTAAATCAAATCACCTCGCCGTGGCCGTAGTCGACGCCGAAGATCTTGGGCCACTCGGGCCACGGGTTGTTGGGCGCGCGTGCGTCAGGCGGCTGGGGCAGCAGCTCGAAGTTGACCATGGAGCGGCAGCGGTGCCTCATCGAGGTGCCGATGCAGTCCGTTCCGGTGTCACCACCCTGTACGTGCGTACGCACAGGCAGATGTATGCAGGGCGAGGTAAGCTCTTCGTGTTTCGTTGTTTTTGTTTTTTTTGCGTTCGTCAACTTTTTCTCGCAGCAAAAAAGGTCAACATAAAAGCACAAAAAAGAAGTGGTGCTACTACTGTTGTAGCCCCTTCCACGGACAGTCCACGGTGATGCTTTGCTACGGTACATAATATAATAGGTGGCATTGCCCGTGCAGCTTCCTCAGCTTCAAGGCTTCGCAGCAACAACACGTTCCCGCGCAAGCAATACACGTGTTTGGACCTAGCTCGTGGTGGGGGGGGTGGGGTGGACTCATTGGGGGGAGGCGTTCTCAACTCTCGTGTTGAAACTATTTTGCGGGGGGGGGGTGGGGGTAGCATGAACGAGGCCAAAAACGCCTGCAGGAAGGAGCGGTACTCACCCCGATGACGATAACGTCTTTCCCTTCCGCCGAGATGAAGCCTCCGTCCCAGTTGCTCTCCAGCTTCCCGTCCTTCGTCATGAGCAGGCGCTTCTGGTTCTTTGTAAGGAACTCCATCGCGAAGTTCACCCCCTTAAGCTGCGCGGGGTAACAAGATCACATGCGAAAGTGATCAAAATCACGTTCGAAAACGGTCAAAACATGTTCACGCGATACGCACTCCCGACAAAAGCGTGATTCATCAACTCTCGCATTATTAGCGCACAAGACAACTTCACCTGTCGCGCGGCCAGTCCCGCGGTGTAAGCCGGAATCGTCAGCCGACACTAAAATCAAGTCGAAAAAAACGAAAAAAAAAAAAGTGCGTTTCATTCGTGCAAAAATCCCCACGCCCCCACCCACCCAACCCATTCACACTAACACCCACCCAACGCAACCACCCTCCCACCCAGCCAACCCACCCGAACCAACCCTCCACCCGAACCAACCCCCCACCCACCCACCTCGCGGCCGGGCACCGGCAAGTCCCTAGGCTTGGTCGACCCCACGGTGAGTACGAGGGCGTCGCAAGAGGCGCGCACGTCGTTGACGTCTACGTCGACGCCAATATTGGCACCGGTAACGAACTCGATGCCTTCCGACGCCAGGAGGTCTACCCTGCGCTTCACGGTGTCCTTCTCGAGCTTCATGTTGGGGATGCCGTACATCAAAAGTCCGCCCACGCGGTCCTCTCGCTCGTAAACGGTCACCTTAAAACGTGTTCAAGAGTTTCAGCACGCAGACGGTTTAACATTCAGGCTGGCTCAGGTTAAACGTCGGAAGTGTAATATTCCCCGGCCAATCTCCACGCCGTTTCTTCGATTAAGAGTATGAAAATTTGCAGACGTCTTCTATTAATACGTGCCGTTGTGAAGACTTCACCTGTCAGTGTTTTTCTTTTCTTTTCTTTTCTTTTTGCTTGATTTTTTTGTTAGTTTTGGTTTCTTTAAAAATTTACACCACCTTCGCCCACACAAATTAAGGCGAAAAAAAAAAGAAAAAAACCCGGAGGTCAGGCCTTGGGATGGGCATATAAAACAGGTGTGCAAAATGTCAGGGTCTATTTTTAAAGACGGCGTGGACAGTTGGACTTTTGTGCGTAAAAATGACTAACATGCGTTATTTCCTTTTAATGACTTGGTTTTAGTTCAGGATCCAGTTCTTTTACATTCTGCTATTAATAAACACTGAACATACGCAGGTCAGATTTTCGACTTTTTGCGCGTTTTTTTTTACAGACATGCCTCGGAGTACCTCCGCCTAGTTCGTCCAAAAATCCAGCGCAATCGTTTTTCTCGCCTCCGCTTGGAAAAAGCCTGAATGTTATGGAAGAATATGAAGCCTGTCATTGGTCGATACGAGTTTTGTTCCTGTAGACAGCTCGAGGCCGTTGAAAAAAAAACTGGCCGTGTCATCCTGTTACCCTGTTACCCTCTTACATTGGTCATGGGGGTCAGTATGACACCAAATATCCCTGTTACCCTCTTACATTGGTCATGGGGGTCCGTATGACACCAAATATCCCTGTTACCCTCTGACATTGGTCATGGGGGTCAGTATGACGCCAAATATTAATCTTTCAACTAGATGTTGCGAGCGGCATTCGTGGCGGGGAGAATTTCCGCCGTTTACCTTGAACCAGCCTGTACATATTGGCGAATGTTTCTATTATATGGCATGTTAACTTAGCGACGGATACTTATCTGGTGGGGCCAAAATCAATTCACCTGGTACATATTACCCCCCCCCCTTAAAAGCCCCGCCCTCCCCTCACCGGTTATACGACTTACAGGATATATATATATATGATAAACTGATGCATTCCTTCCACAGCTGTCAGTTTTAACCCCCCTCAAAAACGTGATTCATAGGTTCCGCACACAGATTGATTATCATCACTCTGTTGACCATGGTACAAGCTACACTGCTGTAGCTCTAAGGGGAGTCGCCGACCTATATCCTTACTGAGGACTAGAGATGGGTACCGGATGAAAAAATAACCGGTTAACCGCGGTGTTTGGAAACCCAGCAGGCATGTGTGATTACTCGGTTTATTAACACAATAACTGGCGAGTCCTCGAGGCTCGGTTAACCGGTTAAACCGGCTAAAATCACCGATTGTAACCGGTTACCGGAAAACCGGTTGTTTTTTTCAACACTATTAGATAAAACGTGCCTGCAGCTGTGACTAGAGTATTTACAGGTTGAAGGCATGAAGGTAGGTTGATCAAATGTCGATTGCGCCTATTGAATAGTCCAGGACATGACTTCAACCTTAAATAAAGTGGATTGAGCGAGATAATCGACGTTGGATCACCCTCCCCACACGCCACACTAGGGTTACACACCCCACACACCCCACTAGGGTTTGAACTGGAGCTGTGAGTCGGAAGGATTTCACCACTAATAATTAATCGGTAGCTGCGGTCAGCCGACTAACGGAATTTAGTCGGCAAGTCGGCTGGCGAACCCAGATGATGGCCAGCCAACTTGCCGACTCAAGTCAGGCGAGCGAAGCGAGCCAATCAGCCCTACCCGGCCGGGGGGGTGGGGGGGGGGGGGGGCGCCCAAACAGGACAAAATGCGTCCCACATTGTACAATCGCTCCTACATGCACGGAAACAAAATAAGTCGGATAGCCGACACCTTCGGGAAACGACTAATTACTAGTCCGACTAATAAATGGTTGGTGGCTCAAGTCGTGACGGCTCACAGCTCTAGTAATAACACACGGATACAATGCGGTCGCTATTTTGCCGGTCACACTTTAGGCTGAAATAAGTGCTGCAGTGAATATGTCGATACAGGTCACTTCATCGCAGGAGGACATTGCTCACGTTGTCGTTGGCAAGGGCGAAGGTGTGCTTTCGGATGGCTTCCAGCGGTTTACATAATCTTGTTGCGGATACGTCTTGGAGTCACTGTTTTTTTACCGTTGGAGGACTTTGCACAATGCAGTCTGTGTGTTTTCTTTCTTGTCCCATTTCCGTTCCAGCTCAAATGGCGGACGTAATTTCACACCTGACGGTTTTCTCGTGGACAATCTGTGCTCACAGGTATTTCCGGTTCTCTCCCCGGTGCATGCCCAGATGTTAGTTTAGACTTTAGCGGAGTTTTTAAGTCGTGTCCTGTGGACTAGCAGGCAGGGCGACTGTTGCTTGTACTCGCCGCACGATGGTAGCCGTGGCGGTGATTTGAGGCGCTTCCGGAGCATGGGGTGCGCGAGTCTCTGCTTGCAGTGGTTTTGAAGCACCCTGGTCTCGTGTTGCACCATATCAGGGATAATGATCAGCAAATTCATCAAAGCACGAGACAATCCGTCTTCAAAAGACGCAATATTGGCGAACGGAACCAAACACGCACTTGCCAGTACACCACAAGGCGCCACATGATGAAAATCCAACCTGGTTTTCAATGATGTGGATGATTTACCGCTTTAAACCCCTTTCAACTGCTAAAACCGGCTGGAAAAACCGGTTAAACCGTTTTTTTTTTTTATAGTAACGCCTCCTATCTGGTTTTCGGTTCTTCGAAAATTCCGTCCTGTCGTACCCATCTCTAATGAGGACACACGCCTAGTAATACGCGCGATCGGAGATCGGAGAAGCACACACTGCTCGCAAAGATGAGTTTCGACGAAATCTTTGAAATCTTCGATCTCACAGCTCGAGTGTATGGCAGTTTCAGCACACACAATAACTGACACTCGGTATACTATATACAAAAAAAAAGAATAATTTCCTGTATTCGTTTGTCGGCAAGATTGATTGTTGTGGGCTAGCGGTGGGACAAAACTTCAACACTACAGCAGTGTAGAATACTTTGTAGATCTGTGTACTCTGTATGTTTGATGTATAATACAGACTGACTACAACCACCCTGTTGACCCTGATAGCTACACTGTAGTTGTGAGGGGAGTCGCCGACCTATACCCTTAATGAGGACACACAACTCGTAACACGCGCGATCGGAGTATCACACACAGCTTGCAAAGATGAGTTTCGACGAAATCTTCGATCTCACAGCTGGAGTGTATTTTCATTTTTCATCATAATAGCGCCGACGAGTAAGAGTGTACTTCATAAACATGACATACATCGAAAGTATATTATTATAAAAAATGAAAATACACTCCAGCTGTGAGATCGAAGATTTCGTCGAAACTCATCTTTGCAAGCTGTGTGTGATACTCCGATCGCGCGTATTACGAGTTGTATACCACTTACGTCTTGTGTACCAGGTATATCACAAATTTTTCGTGTGTATACCAGGCATGGCATGGCGCAGGGCATGAGGAGGCGAGGAGGCAGCGGGGACACGGGACGCCCCACTAGAGGAGGGATGCAGTGCGGCGATTTTACCCCTTTGTCGCAATACCGCCGTTATTCTACCGCAATGCACCACAAATACATGCCAGACGTGATGGCCAGCGTACTTCATAAACATGACATACATCGAATGTATATTATACCACTTATGTCTTGTGTACCAGGTATACCACAAATTTTTCGTGTGTATACCAGGCATGGCATGACGCAGGGCATGAGGAGGCGAGGAGGCAGCGGGGACACGGGACGCCCCACTAGAGGAGGGATGCAGTGCGGCGATTTTACCCCCTTGTCGCAATACCGCCGTTATTCTACCGCAATGCACCACAAATACATGCCAGACGTGATGGCCGTGCGCGCCATTATTGGAATCTAATCAATGCCCCATCCGCTCAGCAGCTGGGGGGGAAGCATTCGATTGAACCCAATCAATACATCCGGTCCGCTCAAATGCTGAGGAAGCAGCATCGTTATTTCAGTCGTCAATTTTGGGAGGCAGAAACCAGCGATGCACTAAATCACGACCGAGTCGAACGGCACATTAGGCTTGCACGCGGACACGAAAGCTTGAGCTTCCCGCTCAAATTCTCACTCACACTATTAATAGTCCTACGATTGTTCGCTCTGCACACGCAAGCACCCCCCCCCGACCGGCAATGGACGCACCACCTCCAGCAGACCACTGCAACGGCCGCGACAGATCGACGGAAAGAGTCAGACGAATAGTCGAAACACACAAACTGACACGGTATTACCGACGAAAAGATAGCAGTCAGGCCGACGGAACGGCGAATGGACAAATACACCAACTTATAAACGACGGAAAAACAATCAGCCGATGAACACCAATATAAACAGAGCGACCGGAGAGTTACCAGTCATACCGACAGAAATACCTTAAAGCGAATAAAAACACCGACTGACGTAACAAGACCTACGGCATGAAACGTAGACCGACGGAAAGACAGGTCAGTCAGACAAGCGCAAACACTGACAAGACAATAGTGACGACAAGAAACAGAGACCGAAGGAAAGGCCGAATCGAATCGGACCGATCCGAACCCCAACCGGAACCGAACCGGAATCGAACCTGAACCAAACCAGAACCGAAACCGAACCGGGACTGAACCGAAAACGATTCCGACCGAATCAAAGCCGAAACCAACCCATCGGCGGATTTTCCTTCCGACTTTTTATCCTGCCTGGTATCTCGTTCAGGCAGTCCGCGGCGGCGAGGCCGGCAGGTCCAAGAACTGAACCGAACCGAACCGAACCGAACCGAACCGAACCGAACCGAACCGAACCGAACCGAACCGAACCGAACCGAACCGAACCGGAAGCGAAGCCGAAACAGAACTGAAACCGATCCCAACCGAACCAAACCAACCCAAAACCGATCGTCGCACTTCTTCCCACCTTGTGCCCCATCTGGTTCAAGCAGTCCGCGGCGGCGAGGCCAGCAGGCCCGGAGCCGACCACGGCTACGGTCATCCCCGTGCGGTGCGACGGAATTCGCGGAACCACCCAGCCCTCCTCGAACGCCCTCTCGATGATGGCATACTCAATGCTTTTGATCGTCACGGGCGCGTCCACAAGGCCGGCCACGCACGCCCCCTCGCAGGGTGCTGGGCAGACGCGTCCCGTGAACTCCGGGAAGTTGTTCGTCTGGTAAAGGGAATGAAAAAAGGGGGTTACTTACTTAGGGGTTAATTAATCGCATCGCGTTTCCGGCGGACGGGGGAAAGAAAATACGCGACGCGTCCACGAATATTTACACAAGTCGTGTGTCGATTCAACTCAATCCAGTGCATCGCGTACTACATGTGTGTAGCAGAGGAAGGAGAGCAGAGCAGGGCAGGGTGCGTTGTCATTTGACGAGCACGAGCGCTAGGTACTCTGTAAGCTGTAAATGCTTGCTGGCGCTTTTGGACGCTCGTGTACATACTCTTGTCGCAAGTTATCGTGGAACAGGTGTACTATTTACCTCAGGTATTGCGACCGAATAGCGACCGAAAAGGGACGGGAACAAATGACCTGATAAGCGGTATCAACCGTCTAGAAAGAGCATGCAGCACTGCAGGTACCATGGTACGTATATTTTCAACAGGAAAAAAATGAAAAACGTTAGCTGTGAGTACGACCGAATGAATAGTTCAAACTCAACTTTGCAAACAGCGTGGTACATCTATATTTCATTTATAATACAAGTACGATATATATGGTGTTTTGAGAATAAAACCTACGATGTTGTTGTCAATACACAGCAGTTGCACATTTTTTACGGAAGGTCGTTCGCGCGTGTTCTGTATTTTATCCTCACACCCTCATGAAATATGTAGGTCGTTGACTCCTCCGGTGGATGTTGTCAGGGTCAGCAGGACGATTTTCAATAACTATTCTGTGCAGTGATACTATAAAAACCCTGGAAAAACACTCCAGCTGTGAGATCGAAGCTATCGTCGAAACTCATCTCTGCAAGCTGTGTGTTACTCCTACCACCACTGACCACCATGCTGCGCTTTTGTCATACAGGTGTGTGTTCGAAACACTAAACTGATATTTTCAACCATCTACGTCTAATAATAGCACAACCATCAATAGTGTCCGTGCCGATGCTTGCTAGAAAGACGAGCTCTGTGGTCACCAACTACGGGTCTCGAGATTGAGATACTGCAGCAAGGTGATTTGGATATGCAATGAACCGCAACGAACACGTGGGCGAAAAAAAAAAAAAAAAATGGCTCCGTCCATCGTTGCAGTTTGGAAATTTTCAACATTTCCTGTCTCAAGTCTCGAAAGCACAGCTTCGGCGGCTTCGCGTTGCCAAAACAGCTACTTCTACGTATGATATAATGGTCAGTTTTTATCGCCACGTTATCATACCGCTCTTTAAGACAAGTCCCAAAGGAGATATTATCTCTGCGCGCATACGGGTACATCATTCGGACCAGGGCATTAATTAGCTGTTGCGCTGTTGTTGCGCGGGCGCAACATTTGGGTCAATACAATAACCATTCTGCGTGACAGTCAGTAGTCGCCGCGAGGCAGCGCTACCCGTGACACTTCGGACGCGCAACATTTTTCATCGCAGGCGAATTTTTTTGTAGCGCGTTTATTTTTGCCGCAGACCCAAAAAAAATTGGGGGGCCTTTTTCTCTACATCTCCGTAGGTTAATTTCTTTTCAAGCACTTTTTGTCCAATTGGCCGTACGCATAGTTGAACATTTTTTAGGCCCCTTTTTCTATTTGTCATACTCGTAGTCGAAAACAAATACTAGGTTCGCTATTCTCCATAGGCTTTGATCTTCTATGCTCGTAGGCACCTTTTGTTATTCGCCGTAGTATTAATAGTATGCAGCCGAAAACAAATGAAAAGGCTTTTTTCCTTTTTTCGGTGTTTGGTTAGGCACATTTTGCCGTATTCACCGTAGTAGGTGTTACTATTACCTTATTTACCGCATTTTTTTCGCCCCCGGCGGCCCTCCGGGGGGCTTGCGCGCCTACAACAGACGCCGAAACACTACGCGTAATCAATGCCCTGGTTGGACACATCAGTATTATAAAAAATGAAAATACACTCCAGCTGTGAGATCGAAGATTTCGTCGAAACTCATCAGTATGTGCTACCTGGTATCATATCATACGTATCATACAAGCAGTGCCAGGATGTGCGACGTGCCGTTTGCCGCACTGCTGTCTGTGTGTGCTACTTTCGAACAGTACGCGTCGTACATACCTACTGCTGTAGAACGTATCATACGTAACTGGCATTACTCTATCCAATGTAAATGGAGGTGCTCGGAGTATACAGCATGACGACTACAACTTCAAGAAATGCCTGCAGTATTTCGTACAGCAGTACATAAGCAGATCAGCGAGGGTACTGCCGATGCTGCTGCTTCTGTCCCAATATGCGCAGTGTCAAAAGCCAGTCCGCCGGAGCCGCCTTGACCGTAATTCTGAATATTGCAGTTATTGTATGGGATAAAATATAGAAATCGGGGAATTTGGTTTGGACCACTGCTGTGCGCTTCTAGTATTACACCCAAAACACTACCAGGTACCTGGTACGCTAGACCCTAACCCTAACCCTAACCTACTGTAAACCCCAACCCCAACCCTACCGATCGAACTTTGGCCGAAAAAAATATCGACATTTTTCATAATATAGACTTCTCGTAAAGGCTACTGGTGCGCCGGATTCTATACACCAGTATATAACAAGTGTGCCGCAATACTTGACTTGCTGGAGCAGGAGTCAGTCACCTACTTGTGGTCATACACGCCGCATGCTCCGTGAATGCAACGGTAGTACCTGTAGCAGCAGGTATAGACGAATATACCAAGTACAGAGTACCTGGTGGTATAAATATAATACGATATCCAAGGAGCACCTGGTAGTCTACTCCAAGTAGTATAAGCTAGCCGGTCGCCCCGGTGGCGTATCAGGTTATCCTCGAGCCTGTAGAGGAGCACTCCGGAGTGCATCCTCACATAAATTTGTGGGGGCTTTTTCTTGTGCACAAATTGACTGGCGGAAAGCGCGAGAGCGTGAGTTAGCAAATCGACGAGCAGTGGGATTGCTGAACCCTATGTGATGAAAATTGAAGGCAAGAACCGGGGGGAAGAAGGGACGACACCTGTGACAACGGTTTGTCCAGAAGCTAGAAAGTGCAAGTGTGCCAAAAAAAAAAAAATGTTTGTATATAGACTAGACTATATACGAGGCGGGGTGTTCGGCTGTTTGTCCATACTTTAATCCACTCTTGCACTGGATTTAAAGTCTGCGGTGCTGGCTTGCATGTTTTTTGCCCCGAGTTTAAATTGCGGTTCATTGCAAGGCCAAATCGCCTTGCTGAAATTTGCAACTCTGTCTCGTATATAGCTTGTGACCGCAGAACTCGTCTCTACGTTGTAGGCATGGAGGCATCAGCGCGCACACTGGTTGTGCTGGTGCAGATGGGTGGAAACATCATTTTTAATGTGAACAACACACACAATGCTGCACGCTGGTGCGCTAGTCGTGCGTCGGGGAAATCACGCGAAGTAATCTCACAGCAACCAGGAATGAGTGTACGGCCACACATAAAATCGAGGACCCAAAAATAACTCTACGCGTGGTACCAGAAGAAGAGTGGTATGCACAGCTGCTTCTTCTGCTGCTGCTTTCGCTGTAAGCTACTCGCAACTCCTACCACGAGGACAGGGACGGCCTTGCTGCGTCGCTGATCTTACGTCAACCATGTTACTCGTGTTTTTGGTGTGCTTTTTTTGGGCTCCAGCCAAGCTCCAGCAGAGGGTGGAGAAAATGACGAATAAAACTGCCGATTTACAGCGTCCTTCACACGGAGCAATGAGGGCTGCTAGACTAGGTGACGACGATAATTACTGTCAGACTCAAATGCAAAAAGTAGCTGTAATACAGCCGCATAGCCTGCACTACCGTGCGCTGGATGCTCGCGCCACGATGAGAACGCTCTTCAACTTTTGTTTTATCGCTGTACTCGTACATGGGCTCAAAAAGGAAAAACCCAACTCCACTGCTGACAAATATAAGCTGAAACAAGAGGCAAACAAAAAAAGAACGGAGGTTTACAGCACATGACCAGGCATCCGCCGCACCACACCGTCATGACATGCATAACCGCCGGACATTTGAGCAACTATAGGCCACTCAGCCCTGCGGCTTTCACTATGATACAAGAGGATAGCTGCAGGGAAGGCCAATATGCTCCTCATTAGCCCAAGCTCAAAGCAACTACCGATAGGTCTCGCTGCCTTCCGATGATCTACTGAACTACTGCTGCTGCTGCGAAAATAAAGCACATTGGGGCGACGTTGCAGAACGGAGAAGTAGGGTTCTTTCAAAACTACTCGAATACAGAGTGGGTGCTACAAAAAGGCAGGAATGGGGCCGCGCCTGAAATTACATAATCATATCGTGGCTCGCTTACTACCACGACTGAAACCACCTCCACCGCTACCACTACCACCGCCACAACTGCTGGGACCCCTTGACAGCAGACACCCCCTACATTAGCTATCAATACCACCTTTCGTGGGGTGGGCATCTATCGCACCGCCCGAGCATACCTTGTGAAGGCGGTCGATAGCGTCGCGCCATCCACCCTTGAACACCATCTCATTCCACTCTGGGATGAGGTTGTGGATGGGGCATCCCGTATGGGTCTGGCAAAACGGTGTGCCGCAGTCCATGCACCGCGCAGCCTGCACAGTTCGCTCGACCTCTTGGTGGCCCTCTGCGTTGATCTCCCCCCAGTCGAACACGCGCTCGAGAGGGTCACGGTACGGGTCGGGGTTGCGGTAGTAGTCGATGAACCCCCTCGTCTTATCGATCTCTCCAAATGTGCCGTCCCGGCGCTTGACCTTCGGCGTGTTATCGGTACCTTCCTCGTAGCGCCAGACTTCGTGGTCCTGGCCCACGGCGAAGCATCGCTTCTGCTGCTGCTGGGCCAGCTGCTGGGCGGGAGCGCGCTTTGCCGCGGTTGCGCCGGGCCTTACAGATCTTCGGATCGTGCGTCCTACCGTCGAGAGCATGGTAATATGTGTTCAACTACGTGGTGCGCTTTGCCTCACTAGTATTGACACCACTACTCCTATATAAAGCTGTCGCTTTACCCAAGAGAGTTGGCTTGTGCGTGCGTGCTCAAGTGGCCTGTGACCCAGCGCTTATCCTCGCCGGGGTGGCTTTGGTCGCCCTCTCGCTGAATGCGTCAGCTCCGAGACGCTTGCACGTCGTACTGCTACTGAACTGCTGCCGGATATCGCGCAAGTGCGTGTGTGAGTGCGCAAAACAATCAAGATGCATTACCCTGTGAAACCCTTTGAAAAGCGGGATCCGGGGTTGCACCGAGCGTGAAAATTCAGCACGTTCCGGTCCGGCCTGCGGCCTGGGGCATGTGCGTTCCACTTCCTTTTGTTTGTTTTTGTTGTCGCCTGCACTACTCTCCGTCTACTTCTACGACGAAGGTATGGCTGTAGCCATAGAACTTGTGGGATAGCGAGACGAGAGTTTTACGTACATGCATGTATCCCTACCCGTCTAGAGTCATGCGTTTGTGGTGCGGTGCCTTGTTGAGGAGGAGGAGAAGTGGTGTCTTGACGTCTTGAGTCTTGAACATTTCGAAACTCTGTTTGACGTACCATACATACATGGGCAACAGGTACACACCAATAGTGCCGGTGTGGGTCAGCCCAATATGCCGGCACTGTACGAGGTACCTGAATCATTCCGATCGGAATTGCTTATTGTTAGATTACTATGCAGACTTCCAGTTGTGCGCAGCGATTTAACCGGCACTATATATAGATAGGTAGCACTATTATACCGGCACTATTGGGACCCCCCCATTCCTGGACGATACCAGGAGCCAGGAACGATGTTGTTTGGGTCCTTGTACAGCAGTACCAACCGCAAATTACGCTGTACGGCAGGTGGTGTTGTCATGTTTTGTCCTGACATGGTTTATCATGGACCATTTTATGCAGCACCACGTGCACATACATAGAAGAATTCCTGCAGCGTTCCCCCTGCTTGCCTCGTTCCAGCTTCGCTCTTGACGCTCTTGACAACGACCGGCAAGCTCCAGCGTGAGTGTGTGCCGCTCTTGCCGAAGAGAATGGCATGCCCATGCATGCGCATTGCTGTTATACAGCAGCACAGCAGCGGTACGATGGGTTCTCAGCTCGAACCTAAGAGCACGTGTTTCAAGAGCATTTTTCTCGTCGACCCCCAAGCGCGCTTGCCGATAAACCGCCGAAATCAGCGATGCATTCCCTTCCCCCTTCTGTTTCGTCGGCGTCTTGACGACGTGCAACATATGTTCCGTCGAAACAGGCTTGGTTACGTTTCTGCACCTCCGTATCTCTGATCTGCGTATTGAGAACAAAGGCAAGGAACGCGGTGTATTCTGACCGAGAGCTGGTATGGTATTAGGGTCGACCATGATGCACCGTCGAGCGCGTTGGCTGTTGGCCTTGGCTTGCGCCCTAGGCCTGGACGGTGGGCCCCGCATGGGACTAGCGTGCACGACGATCGGCGTGGGAAAGGACGCCAGCGTGGATGGATCTACCATGACCACCCACAATGCGGATGTGAGACGATGACCTATCGCAACACACTGACTGGTAAGCTGTAGCAGCTACATACAGCAACTGCGACCTACTCATACCCGATGGAAGATCAAGATGGGCTTACATGTTTACGTTGTTGTGCTGCTGCTGCTGCTGCTGACTCTGTATCGTGCGATTATCTGGCACTACAGCAGCAGGCCTAATGGCTCCACCGTCAACGCGGATGTGAGATGCGAACCTAATGTACTCTGATCTATCCACCGCTTTGTACGTACAGCAGTATTGATACATGGTCTAGTGGTGTCGCAACCTACTTCGCAGTTACGGCAGGTTTACGGAGTATATTTCATTTATCGTAGACCACACAGATTTCACGCGCGTTGTCGTACTGCCAGACTGCTGCTGATTCTGTACCATCTGACCGTCTACTATTAACACTACTGCCGCAAAGCTACTTTATAAACAAATTTCAAGGACGTCAGCCGTGAGTTCGACGAATTTTAGGTCAATACTCATCTTTGCAAGCTGCGTTGTTGGTACTTGTAATATACGAAGTACAATACTTGTACGCGTACCTTTTTTTTTTCTGGGATATTTCATAACTAATTTTCAAGGACGTCAGCCGTGAGTTGGACGAATTTCAGGTCAATACTCATCTTTGCAAGCTGCGTTGTTGGTACTCATATGATAATATACTATATGAGTGAGTTTTGATTGGGAGGTGTCTTATTTTTTGTCCACTATAATGGCAAGTATTATTCCTCCACTTCAGAGTGACTGGAGCCTGTCCTATGACCACGGACTTGATTATTCAAGTTAATGTGACAACAACAACAACAACAACCGGTAATAGGGGTAACATGTACGGCGGTGTAGACGTTCGTGCTGCCGCATTGTCTGTCGAGTTCAGTACGTCCTGTGTCTCATACAGTCGGTATGTTCCGATACCTGGTACTTGGTATCATACCATTTATTATTAATATTAGCAGGGGAACCTTTCCGGGAAAGTTCAACCTTCCAGGTTTTGTTTACTCACTATTAGTGTGCGGAGGAAATCGTGGTCCGCAGTCCTGGTCCACAGATGGGAACAATTGAAGGAAAGTAAAATAAAAATGCGGCGCAGCCACATTTATTTCTCGCTCGTTTCTGGGCGGTTTTGGGTCCGAGTTGGGGTCAGGGTTAGCTCGTCAGGGTTAGCGTTAGGGTTAGGGTTAGGGTTAGGGGTTGGGTTCGGGGTTGGTATAATAGCCGGTCGCCCCGGTGGCGTATCAGGTTATCCTCGAGCTTGGTATAGGTCAGTTTCGTGAGTTCGAATCCCCCCGAGTGCATACTCGTATAAATTCGTGGGGACTGTCTTGCGCACAAATTGACTTGAGGAAAACACGAGAGCGAGAGTTCGCAACACTCGATGAAGAATCGACGAGCAGTGGGATTGCTGAACCCTATGCGCGATATAAAATGAAGGCAAGAACCGGGGGGGGGAAGGAACGACACCTGTGACCACGGCTTATCCAGAAGCTGGAAATAGAAGTGTGCGAAAAAAAAAAAAAAAAAATTATAGGTGCACACCTAAGACAGATCAGCTCACCGTAGCTCTTTTCGACGGCAGCTCAACGGCGAGCTATGACTTACTTGTACATGAGCTGCACATGTTTTCGCGGCTTGAGCTATAGGAGGGTAGCTCCGTGTGTGTTTTCAAAGTTGAGCAACAGAAGATAGATCATTTGCATGTATTTTATAACTAATTTTCAAGTATTTGCCCAGGAGCGAAATGAGCTGCATGAACCACGCATGTTCTCCGTAGCTTGTGCTGTACTCGCAGGCGTTAACTCACCCGCGCATGCTTTTAACGGGTGAACTATAGGCGGTAGCTCGTCTGCACACGTTTTCAAAGCTTGAGCTATGGAAGGTATTAATAGCTCATCTGCACATGTTAAAAGCTTGAGCTATGGAAGATGGTTCATCTCCACATGCTTTGAAGGCGAGAGCTATGAACGATTGATGAAGTAACTCACGAGCCGTACATAATGACAAGTACCAACACGTATCATACATGTAAGCGTAACTCTTTTCGGTCCTTGGTGTGTACACCTGCTTACTTACATCATACTTACGAGTAGGTGCGACGACGACACCGCGATCCGGCGATAACCACTTACACCATTGGACCGACATCATTCATTATACATCGGTGTACGTACCGGTAGTGTTTTGCTGCTCACGTACTTTATACACTTACGAGTAGGTGCGACGACGACACCGCGATCCGGCGATTACCACTTACACCATTGGACCGACATCATCCATTATACATCGGTGTACGTACCGGTAGTGTTTTGCTGCTCACGTACTGCTTCCAGCACTGCTCCTGCTGCGCGTCTATCAAACTTCGTGATGGTGACCAGCTGATGGTGACATGCGGACCGCTCAATATATTACTCTTCAATATCAGCATCTCCCGACCGTATCCGGGTGCTCCCTCTTCGTCCGTGTTGACAGTGCTTGAGCTGCGACTTCAGGCTCGGACGGGTGCCCGCGCGCGACTGGCCTGCTGGCTCCAAGCGGCCGGTCATCAAGTTCAGAGCCGAGTTTCCGCGTACAGGTGAGAGACTCTTTTGGGACCAACGTCGGTTAAAAAAACGCCGCCTTATATTAGATTGTAGAGGAGGCGAGGGGGGGGGGGAGTGTACTCTTAATCAGGCATGGCCGTAGTGTGATACAATCATACCGTTGACCGTCGCACCCCTGCAATGCCGGGATGGGGCACGTTTGGTTTTCACCAACCAGGCAGATATTGCTTGCACCAAGGGCGAACCGCCGTGAGGGGTGGGGGGAGGGGGGAGGGGTGGGTACTCGGTTTTGTGCATGGCCGTGTAGTCGTATGACCATAGACCCTCGCATCCCTACTATGCCGGGACGGAGCACGTCGGCTTTTCACCAACCAGGCAGACATTGCTAGCACCAAGCGCGAAGGGCCGTGAGGTGCTCGGCGAGTCGCATGAAGGGTGAACTGCAGGCGCGGGGGGGGGGGGGGGGGGGGGGGGGCGTGTTGGGCAGGGGACGTCAGCTTGACGTTCTGATACGATTCCGACGTGAAGGTCTGTTCTACATGGTGTTCTAGTGTTCTGATATTCTGATATTTTTTCAACGTAAGTACTGTGTCGGACTCCCGACGATGCCGGTAAGTGCCAGCCTAGGATACCGGCACTATTCAGGGCGGCACCGGCACGATTGGGAATAGAGTTATTAATAATATAGAGTTGTTCTAGGTAGTCTCGGTCGTGCCAAGTCATTTGGCGGGCGTTATAGGGAGCAGTGGCACTAGTCAAGTTCGAGGTGCCTGGTTAAATGGTGCTATTTGTTGAGCCCCCCACTGCCTCCTGCAGAAAAACGGTACAGGCGTTTTTAAGTTTTGATTGCCATACTAGTAATATACAGCTCGAAAGTCTGACATTATGCTACAATTCGTGGTCAGCAGTTTTGTATGCTGATGAGCATGCGCTGTAACATGGATTTTTTTGTACTCCCGAGTAGTACGAAGTGTCGAAGGTGGAGATTACCGCGTCACGGAGCGCCGGAGTGGTTTTGAACTACTTACGAATAATATCGATTTCCCGAGCGGCCTCCATTTTTTTCCGTTCACGCACTAACTTTAAGATGTTCTCCTCTCCGGACCGCTGAGCGGGCTCGGATGCCTGAAGACAGAGCTTCAGAGCATTCCCGCCTGAAAAACGCCGTGTTTTGCACGTTGAAGGCTGGCTTCTTTTTTCTCTGCTTTGTTTTTGAACAACAGCGAAGTATCATGATACCAGCGCACCGCAGCGCTAGCTCAGCAGAGCAACGCCGTGCGGCATCGTGCGGTGCGGTACTGTGCGGTGCTGTGCCGTGCTGTGCCGTGCTGCGTGCTGTGCTGTACTTCCTATTTCGTACACGCCAGGTCTCATTCGACGAAGTATGATCCAGCAGTACCGAGGTATACCACACCAGGTTTGTACCTACTTCATTGTTGAATCACATTAAATGCTCCCAGCTCAGCTCAGCTCAGCTCAGCTATAGCTCACCAGCGCGCAGCGCACCGCCGTGCGGTGCCGCGCGGTGCCGTGCCTTGCCCTGCGGCGGGGTGCAGTGCGGCGGGGTGCAGAGCAGCGCCGTGCGGTGCTGTGCCGTGTTGTGCCGTGATGCGTGCTGTGCTGTGCGTACTATTTCGTGCATGCCAGGCCTTAGTCGACGAAGTATCATCCAGCAGTAAGGAGGTTTTCCACACCAGGTTTGTACGTACTGCGTTGTTGAATCACATTGAAGGCTCCCAGCTCAGCTCAGCTCGGCTCGGCTCAGCTCAGCTCAGCTCGGTTATAGCTCAGCAGTGCGTAGCGCAACGCCGTGCGACACCGTGCGGTGCCGTGCCTTACCCTGCGGTGCGTTGCTGTGCCGTGCGGCGCTGTGCTGTGCTTTTCTTTCGAACACACCGCAGTACCAAGTATCATGCAATTACCAGGTACCAGGTACCGGTATGTATGTGTGTACTCGTGTTTTTGCTTTCTGCGTTGATCGTCCTCCCTCTCGGTCCTCTTGTCGTTTTTTTCCCCGCAAATTACACCCGTACCGCCGATCAGAACGTGATATCACCCACAAGCACACAGCACAGCATAGGGCAGTCAGCTCTCTGCACAAGTTGTACTTGAGCACTTTGCAATATCAAATCGATAGTTGCGCCAAATCATGGGCCTCTTATTTCTGCCCCCTTCATATTTAGTTGAAGTGTTTCTTGCGCGAGCTGACGCCGCGTGCGGATCAGAGCCCTTAGAGATACATATATAAAAATGTTGGCCCTTGCACGAGAGCAGCCGAAGGGTCCGATTTAGCCCAGGTTTTGAGCGATCTCCGAGATAACTCAAGCTGAGGTCCACCTTTCGGCGCGCTGTTTCCTGGGCGTGCCTCACCTTGCTCCCCCCTCCCGACTCTGCCGAGGGTGGTGCCGGCCGTTCTCGCTTCGTGTCGTGACGCCTGCTGCAAAATCGTGTTGTTTTGCGAAATTTCTGCTTCGAAAAGTCATGTGCGAGTCGCAGGTATAAATACACTACCAGGTACATTTTTTCCCAACAGTACTCGTAGTCGTAAGGGGTAGCCCAGAACGATTGTTAGTAAACTGGAAAGGATGCTTGCTGTTGTCGAACTGCCGCAGCTGCCGCTCCTGCTGTTGTTGAAATTACACGTACATAACAAGAGTTGTGCGGGGGCTGCTGCTGCTGCTGCTGTTGTTCGTCATCGTGTGCCGGATGACGCAATTTGTTGCTGTCGTTTATTGCACCTGATTTCAGTGTTCTTATTCAACCATGATTTGTTTTGATGTACCCCTTGACAGTGCTGTCGAATGTACAGCCTCGATTTACCCATAGTCCTCTAAACTCATAATACATGTCATGTATGTCGTGTATCCTCGAAAATTGCCTGAAATTACGGATATGTGCGTAGCCAAGGCGGGCGGCAGCCCGCCGCGTCGAAGCTTCCGCGGGTATTGTTTATATGTGTATTGTTTCACGGAGTTTCGAGCACCACGAGGTTATGCCGTTGCGGCGATATTGCGGGCAAGTTGTCTGCTGTCTATTGATGTCATTCCGCTAAGGATTTGGACGCAGCGAGCGAGGGAGGCTGGGGGGGGGGGGGGGGGTACTCTACGTTGACAGCCATTCCTATCCTCCTGTTAAGTATTAGCCAAATACACCCATGCTTTGCGAAGAAACAGTTGATACTTGGAATTTGATACTCGGATTGGTTTTGCGGTACGCATGTAGGAAAATATAAGAGGTTCCATGATGCCGCTGCTTCTGGCCGCGCGAGGCAAAAGGATTTAATAGTGTTTCACGTACGGGCAGGCTTTGTGTGTTTACACGAGGCAGAAAAACGGTATGAGAACGATTCGCGTGCGAGCATGCTTTGTGTGTGTTTTGACTCTCGTAGTACTGCACCCCATGTTGTGGGGACAAATCAATTTACACCTCGGAGATCATGATCTAGATCGGACAGATCACGATGTAGATCGGACAGATCGGACAGATCGCGATCTAGATCGGGCAGATCAGACAGATCACGACCTAGATCGGACAGATCACGATCTAGACCATCTACCGTAGATCCTGCATCTGCCGTTATGGGATGTTATGCAGCAGTATTTGTATCTAATGGAGTACAGGTCCAAGCCGGGAAACGTGTGCTAGAGCATGCAGATCTTACGATTCCCGCCCGGCAACATGAGCTAGATCATACAGATCTTCTCTTATAGATTTAGATCGTCAAGTTGGGATCGGTGACCTGTCCTACGTGTGAACTACTTGGAAAATAGTTGGATGACTGTTGCAGTTGAAAAAGGGCTAAAAGGCGGCGGTAGGAGTGGCACCCGAAGGCAGGGGGGGGGGGGGGGGGGGGGGGGTCGTCGACTGCGTTGCGGAGGCAACACCGGTGCCGTTCGGTGACATGCGGTGTCGACCCAGCACGCCTGCGCTGCGTGAGACGAAGGCATCTCTTGTGGGTGGGGCTGTGAAAGGGCACTAAGATGTCACTAAAGGACACTACGTGACACTAAGTTACACTAAAATACACTAATAAATTACACCAAACGACACTAAATGACACTTGGTTGACTTAATGCATAGCTATGATAACATTAATAGGTGGGTGGCAGAGTAAATGCCAGCTACCTTACCTCGCTTGCATTCGCCCCTTTGGGACTTGAGGCGCAAAACTTATGAAAGTGACTGGCGATTGCGGCATGGCCGCATGAAACAATCATGTGTTCGAACTGCAACGCAGGAAGCTGTGAGGCAACAACAAGCGTGAGGCGTGACGATGCTCGGATTGCCTCAAGCTTCGCCCGGATGATTGCATCGCGCTCGTCGCTTTTTGCTCTGTATGAAAAGGTCTCAAAAGGGTTGGTGATAAACACCACACGTGGAGCCGCAAACTAAAGCGCCTATCAGATGCAATCGCGAAGAAATCTGCAAAAGTCGGCGCGTTGACTAGCGGCAATGCCCATTATGCCTAATGTATTCAACTAACGACTGCAGCAGGCGGAAACATACTAGTAATAACGGTATAGACGGCTCTATTTGTGGGGCATAGTAGACGCACGGGAACGTCGGCGTGCTCCGAAGTATGCGGAGCGAGGCAAACAGCGACCAGGGTGTGCCGAAGAATAAGTAGCGAGGCAATGACTGATCTGCTTTAGTCCCAGAAACTATCTTGCTGGTTTTGGACCGGCAGCAGTAGCGACGGCATGTGGCTTGCCCCCTCTCCGTACCCTTGTAGCCCCCCGCTCCCCTTCGCCTCGGTGCTCCGTCCCAAGAGGGCTGCAGGGAAGGCGAGCAAACAGTTGAGTACGCCCCCCCCCTCTTCTCCGCCTCTTCTGTATGTTGGTTGCCGCCCTTGTGTGTATCGTTTCAGTGAGCGAGGACCGTGGCTTTACTTGGACCCCCGAAAACCTCGACCCGGAGCTGCCGCAGCGCGACGTGTGGCTTGACGACAGCTGGAGAGAGAGCATGGTGCTGGGTCACATACCTCAGGTGTGGTGAACCCCCCCGGCTCCCTTCCCCACCCCTCGTGCTGGGCCCGCCTCAACATGTGTTACTGCTACTGCCGCTGCTGCTGCCGCTGCTGCTGCCACTGCTGCTGCCACTGCTACTGCCACTGCTGCTGCTGCCACTGCTACTGCTACTGCTACTGCCACTGCTGTTGTCGCTGCTACTGCCACTACCATTGCCGGTGTTGGTACCTTCGCCCACAAATGAGCGTTGCGGACAAAGCACAATCAAGAGTATGCGTCGACATGAACGCTACAGTGCCTATCACTGTATTTAGCTCTTTTTGTTTTGGGTTGGGGAACATTGATTTTTCTCCATCAGGGAAACTCAAATTATGTCACCAGCGCAGACGTTGGGCATCTTTCATTCTAGAGTATTGTCAACAAGAAATAGTCTGTTGAATTACGGCCAGAATTTCGTTTTTTTTGCTGTAGGGAACGAAATCGCTAATTTCCTGTAGGAAAAAAAGTGAACTTCGGATTCACCTATGACCTCCCCATATTGTTCTCGCTTGGCTCTCTCCGTGTTTGCAAGGAAGACATCTTATTTTTATTTTTTTGAAAATATTTATTTTTCGACCGAGGAGTGCGTAGGCATTTGAAAATTTGTACCACTCGAAATAAATTACTAGACGGGGTGTCATAGGTGAATCGAAGTTCCATTTTTTTCCTATAGGAAGTTAGCGAACTAACTTTTTATAGGACAAAACGGTTTTCTGGCCGTAGCATATGACCATTTTTTGTTGACAGTACTTTAGACTAGAAGATGCCCAATGTCGTTGTGCACCTAATAAAACAAACGCTGGTGAATTCGAGTTTCCCTCTGGTGGAGAAAATCAATTTTCCCCAACCCAAAATAAAAGAGCTAATTACAGTGACAGGCACTCTGTAGTATAGAATTGCCCAGAAGCTGGTTTGACATGATTTTAATTTTCGTTTCGTTTCGTTTCGCTTCGTTTCATTTCGTTCGGTTTCACCGCATTTTTTTGCCGTTGATATCAACCTACCCCTCGTTCGTGCTTGTGTTTGTGTCTGTGTTTGCTTCTACGTGCTCTGTCGGCGATGGCGGCGGCTCCGGTATTGGCAATGGGGACGGTGGTGATGATGGTGATGATGGCGATGATGACGATGACGGTGATCATGACGATGATCCTGATGGTGGCGGCGATGGCAATGGTGTTGATCCTCCCAAGGTCAACCACACCTTTGCTTACCTGGAAGGGCTATACGCCATCATCAACGAGAAACAGGTGGGACTCTCTTGCTTGTCGGCGCTGTGCATTGCTTTAGCAATTGTTCGCCTCTTGACCGGAGGTCAGCGTTGATAATTGCGTTGTTAGTCGGATGGACCATTTGACCTGGGGGAAGGCAAGGACCGCCGATTAGTCGGGCGAGCGATCGAGGGTCTGTCCCTGCACCTGTTTGACACCCGTGACGCGTGCTGCGAGACAGGTAGCCCTTTTTGATCTGGCTGACACGATTTCTGGTTACGGGATTCCTTAACCCCAAAGCCGTCGGAATTTCCTTCTTAGTTGTCAATATTACTTTCTTGTTGTATGTAATCCAAGGCCATGTTGTTTTTTCACGTTCATGGGGTGTTACATTTTTAGTCTCTTCATGAAACAGTTTTTGGATGAGTTTGAGAGGTCCTCAAGCGGCCACCTTCGGAAGGAAGAGAATGGGCGAACCTCCATCGTACCGTACCGTGCCATGCGTCTGGTACCTGGTAGGGGTGGGTAAAAGGGTGGACCGGAACTGGTCAGACACAACTTTAGAGGCACGTAATCGAAACGCGCCTTTTTTTTTTTTTTTTTTTTCGCGCGTTGCTGCAGAGAAGAAAGGAAGAAAACCGCCTTACGTAGGCACAATGCAGTTCAATGTTCAGAAAATACTACCAGGTACTGTGAGCGGAACGGCATGCATGACGAATTGTTCGCTTTGTGTAGTACTCTCGTCCACGTCCTCATGATAAGTGGTTGGGAAATCCTTTTCCTTCGTAAACGTCGTCGCTCTGAAGACAGACTACTCTGATTGTGACAGGCCTTTGCGGGGGAACCACGGGCTATACCAGTACAATACCGGTCGCCCCGGTGGCGTATCAGGTTTTCCTCGCGCCTGGTATAGGTCAGTTTCGTGAGTTCAGGTCCCACCGAGTGCGTACTCGTATAAATTCGTGGGGGCTTTTTCTTGTGCTCAAGTTGACTTGCGGAAAGCGCGAGAGCGTGAGTTGGCAACACTCGATGAAAAATCGACGAGCACGCGGGATTGCTGAACCCTATGCGCGATAGAAGTTGAAGGCAAGAACCGGGGGGAAGAAGGGACGACACCTGTGACCACGGCTTGTCCAGAAGCTGGAAAGTACAAGTGTGTGAAAACACATAAAAAAAATAGCAACGGCCATAGCCGCAGCAATGGTGCGTAAGTTCTGATATGTGCCACTATTAATAGCATGTTAATGCTCCTGCGCACTTCCCGGCCATGAGCAATAATTAATTCCTTTCATTTTGCGAATGTCATCGTTCTGAGAACAGAGTACTCTGGCTGCGACACGCGTTCCGGACGGATCCCTGGGAGACACTTGGTATCATTAGCTGATACCAGTGTACAACAGCAAATACCGCAGAAGTAGACTCGTGCAGCAGGTATTTGCATTTGCCTCCCGTGTGATGTAGATGCTGTCGCCCGCTCCCCCCGATGAGGAACGACCTCGAATTCCTTTTCCTTGGTGGATGTCACCGCTCCGAGGAAAAAAAAAAGGCCTTGATTTGCGCAGGCGTTTCCGAAGCCCTGGTGGTTACCTACAACGCACATCACCGACAGCAGCAGAAACGTTATACACGCGTGATGGGGTTCCATGTTTTCCTTCGTGTCGTGTAAATGCTGGCGGCTAGTCCCCATATGATGCACGCTTATGATTTATGTTTTCCCGTTTGCGGCCATCCCCGCTTTGAGGGACAGAATGCTCTGTGGCTATGAGAGGCCTTTCTGAGAGATCCCTGGGCTGTACCAGACCATGGCTGCGATATTGTAGTATCATACCCCATGCTCGCTACCGGATTTAGGCCTCTTGATCAAGTGGCGCGGTACCTCGCTAAGAAAACGGCCTGAACCCTCTTGGCGCCGGGAAACCCCTCCCTGTACTTATTCCAAGTTATTTGTCCCCAAAACACGGGTTTCCAGTTGTGGAGGGGAATAAAAACACTGTGTTTTGGCGCAATGCAACAAGCACCACTTCCTCCGTGGCGCTGCACATGGCGGCTCCGAAAAACGTAAAGAAGAATATCGTCGAGCCGCTCGCGAGATTAGCTCTATGCTGCCGAAAAAAAAGGGGCCGTCAAAGGGACCCCCCTGCCGTAAACTTGGTCATCGGTACAATGGGGTCTCCATGGTCGAGGCTTTACTGTACGGCAGGGGGGGGGGGGGGGGGCTATGCTGCCGGAAATAAAGGAACCGTCAAAGGGACCCCCTGCCATAACCTTGGTCATCAGTACAATGGGGTCTCCATGGTCGAGGCTTTACTGTACGGCAGGGGGGGGGGCGGGGGGAGGGGAATGCTGTTAGGGCCCGTGAATACGCGAGTTAATAGCCACCCGCGTGAGTGAGTGGCTAACCATGTTTTCGCGACGTGCACCGTCGCGGGATCGTTTATTTGTTCCTTTATTTATTCAGCTGCGTCAATGAGAAACGTTTTTTACTACAAATTGGAAATGCTAATGTCAAACAGCTGTGAGATATTACATTTTAAAGTGGGTACCGGGCCGCTCGCACTATTGTAGAGGCTTGAACATATTGTAGAGGCTTGAACATATTGTAGAGGCTTGAACATATTGTAGAGGCTTGAACATATTGTAGAGGCTTGAACATATTGTAGAGGCTTAAACATATTGTAGAGGCTTGAACATATTGTAGAGGCTTCAACCCGGTAGTGAAATTCGGGGGTACCCTCCCCTACTGTAGCTCGAGTCCCCTATAGGGCCGGTTGAATAGTGAATGTTTCTGGTAAAGTGCCGGTGGAATAGTGCATGTTTCTGGTAAGTGCCGGTGGAATAGCGCCTATTGCTGGTGTAGTGCCGGTTGAATAGTGCCTATTGACGGTATAGTGCCGGTTGAATAGTGCCCGCTGCCGGTACAGTGCCGGTGAAATCGATTGGCACGACTGGAACCGGCCATATTAGTGCCGGTTTCGGTATTGTACCCAATAGTGCTGGTGTCCGGTATACTGCCAGTACTGTTGGCTGGCACGCACCGACACTATTAATAGAGAGGGACCACCAACTGTACCTGGTATGTATGCGACAACAGCAGCCTGCGGTAGCTTTTTTTATTGTTCGCTTTGGTATGATATGAATGCCCTAGCCCACTTAGGTTGAAGCAAAATGAACTCCTTTTCCTTCGCGAATGTCATCACTCTGAGGACAGAGTACTCTGGCCGTGACAAGCCTTTCTGAGGGAACCGTGGGCTTTTACATACATGGTATAGCAGCAATAGTAGCAGTAGGTTATCGTATTTGTTGGTGTTTTCTTGGGTATAATGTAAGTGGTCTCGCCCACTGTCCGAATGATGAACAATAATGAATTCCTTTTCCTTTGCGAATGTCATCGCGCTGAGGACAGAATACTTTGGCTATGGCAGGCCTTTCTGAGGGAACCGTGGGCTTTATATCGGCGCTATCATCATACAGTAGGAACAGAAGCAGGACGACAGCAGTGTAACAGGGTTTTGAGTGGTATCGCAATACGCAGTATTTGCCTTTTGTGATGTAAATGGTCTCACTCATTCCCCAATGATGAACAACAATGAATTCCTTTTCCTTCGCGAATGTCATCGCGCTGAGGACAGAATACTTTGGCTATGGCAGGCCTTTCTGAGGGAACCGTGGGCTTTATATCGGCGCTATCATCATACAGTAGGAGCAGAAGCAGGACGACAGCAGTGTAACAGGGTTTCGAGTGGTATCGCAATACGCAGTATTTGCCTTTTGTGATGTAAATGGTCTCACTCATTCCCCAATGATGAACAACAATGAATTCCTTTTCCTTCGCGAATGTCATCGCGCTGAGGACAGAATACTTTGGCTATGACAGGCCTTTCTGAGGGAACCGTGGGCTTTATATCGGCGCTATCATCATACAGTAGGAACAGAAGCAGGACGACAGCAGTGTAACAGGGTTTCGAGTGGTATCGCAATACGCAGTATTTGCCTTTGTGTGATGTTAAATGGTCTCACTCATTCCCCAATGATGAGCAACAATGAATTCCTTTTCCTTCGCGAATGTCATCGCGCTGAGGACAGAATACTTTGGCTATGACAGACCTTTCTGAGGGAACCGTGGGCTTTATATCGGCGCTATCATCATACAGTAGGGACAGCAACAGGACGACAGCAGTGTAACAGATTTTCATCGAACTGTGAGTCACGACTTAAGTAACAACTAGTTTCTAGTGGGACTAATGGTTTATCGTTTCCCGCAGGTGCCAACTAACCGACTTATTGGGTTTCCATACTTGCCGGAAGGATTGTCTATTACGGGTTGCCTTTTTTACCTTCTTGAGCGGGGCCCCCTCGGTCGGTGGGACCTGATTTGGCTCGCTTCGCTCATCCGACCTAAGTCTGCAAGTCGGCTGGCTATCAGTTGGCTTCACCAGCGGACACGCCAACTAGAGTCAGTTAGTTGGCTACCGGAAGCTACCGATTAGTTATTAGTCGTCAAATCCTGCCGACTCACAGCTCTAGTTTTTCGAGTAGTAGCACAATACATAGTAGTTGCCTTGAGTGATGTAAACGCTCTCGGCCGTTCCCCAATTATGAGCAGCAATGAATCCCTCTTCCTTCGCGAATGTCATCGCGCTGAGGGCGGAATCCTCTGGCTAGGACATGCCTTTCTGAGGGAACCCTGAGCTTTTATCATCGAGCTATCATACAGTAGGAACAGCAGCAGGACGGCAGCAGTGTAACAGTTTTTCGAGTAGTAGAGCAATGCAGTTGCCTTTTGTATGATGTAAATACTCTTGCCCATTCACCAACGATGAACAACATTGAGTTCCTGTTCCTCGGAGAATGTCTTCGCTCTGAGGATAAAATACTCTGGCTGTGACAGGCCTTGCTGAGGAATCCGTGTGCTGCATCACTACTTGTATGCAGCAGTCAAGGCCGCAGTGGTAGATCAAGTTGTAGGAACTTTTGATATCGTACTTCGTGTAGTGAAAATGCTCTCGCCCACCCCACGGCGAATGTAAATTAATTCCTTTTCCTTCGCGAAGTGTCATCGCTTTGAGGACAGACAGCGTTGTCTCGCTGTGACAAGCCTTTCTGAGGGAACACCCTGGGCGACAGCAGTGGCAACAGCTGAATGATAGTAACATTACTAGTAGCAGCACAGGACACGTTAGTGACATGTCCCTTCCGTGGCACGGGTTTCCTGCTGGACTGGCTCCACGCGAACCGGCACCAATGTCGCCGTCGCTGTGTTGGGCGGGGGGCGGAAGTGGAATCGATTCCAGATTCCCTCCTGTTTTTTTCGCAGCGCGGGCAACCCGGTAGTGGTGGATACGCCGGACCCGTCCCTTTCCCGTCAAGGAGAAAGAGTGCATTAAAACCGACATGATTGTCCTTTATGCCTTACCCGTCAAGGGGTGAGAGTGCATTAAAACCGACATGGTTGTCCTTTATGCCTTACCCGTCAAGGGGTGAGAGTGCCTTAATGCCGACGTATTTGACCTCTATGCCTTACCCGTCAAGGGGTGAGAGTGCCTTAACACCGACGTATTTGACCTCTATCCTTTACTCATCAAGGGTTAGAGTGCCGGGTTACCGACGTATTTGACCTTTATGCCTTACCCGTCAAGGAGCAAGATGGACGTCAACCGACGTATTTGACCTTATCCTTTTCCCGTCAAGGGGCGCGTCTTTGACCTTATCCCGGACCTGTTTGACCTTTACCAGGTATGCCTTACTCGTCAAGGGGCAATATTGCCGTCAACGGACGTGTTTGATCTTATCCAGTACCCGTCAAGGGGCAAGATTGCCGTCAACCGACGTATTTGACCTTATCCCTTTTCCGTCAAGAGGCGCGTCTTTGACCTTATGCCGGACCTGTTTGACCTTTACCAGGTATGCCTTACCCGTCAAGGGGTAATATTGCCGTCAACGGAAGTCTTTGATCTTGTCCCTTACCCGTCAAGGGGCAAGATTGCCGTCAGCCGACATGTTTGACCTCATCCCTTACCTGGTATACCTTGGGTTGCTATCGGCACGTCCCGCCAAGGCCTCTGTAGACTTAACACCAGTATAATGGATGCACTGTACGAAGTTCCTTGACGACTGTGCCGGCAAGGGGCAAGATTTTGCTGTCAGCGGACACTTCTTACCGTATCCTTTACCGGGCATGCTCTGCCGCAGGTTGCTATCGGCGAGTCTACGTGCTCGGCGAAGTGGTTCGCGGGTCCCCTCAGCGACGATTGCGACAATTGCAAAGCGATGTTCGACATTTCGGAGCTCAGCCGCGTCGCCCTCGAACGCTCCTCGACCGCGCGGTAAGATAAAATTACACCTCATATATCATAGGGGGGAAGGGGTGTTGGGGGGGGGGGGGTGCCCTTTGCGCTCTCACGCGCTTCGACCGCACGGCAAAATAGACTTGAGGTCACGTATGGAAGGGTGGGAGGAGGGGGGAGAGGAGGGGGGGGGGGGGCGTTGCCCTCCAACGCGCCTTGACTTCAATGGTAAAATGTATTCAGAATCACGGAGGGAGGCGGGAGGAGGAGGGGGGGGGCATTTGCACTCGAACGCGTCTCGACCGCACGGTAAGATGTAATCAAGTTCACGTAAGGAGGCGGGGGGGGAGGGGGGGGGGGCTGTCTTCTGCACTTGCCAATGTGCGAGCGTGAACATTTTTGTTTACAGCTATATAT
Organism: Undaria pinnatifida; assembly: GCA_012845835.1. NCBI lineage: Eukaryota > Phaeophyceae > Laminariales > Alariaceae > Undaria > Undaria pinnatifida. The sequence continues at coordinate 17,275,342 of JABAKD010000002.1, read as the reverse complement.
GTACGTCCCGTTTCTTGCTTACCCCCCCTTAGGGAGGCCATTCAGATCATGGGAGACCTCGCGGTGGCGTACGGCTTCTACGGTAGCGCGTGGGACCCCGAGGACTCCTATACCTACGACGAGGTGCGTTTGCTCGGCAGTGATGACCTCACAAATTGCGAGGAGTATGCAAACTAAAAAATATTTCACAAGGAATACTATGTCCAACGTTAACCTTCTGAACCCGATTCCACCACCAAATGGCACCACATCATGACACCCCTTGCGAGGTGTTTCGGACAGGGGTGCATACACTTCCCAGAATTCCTACACTTCATGCACTTCTTACACACTCCACACGCTTCACGTAAATCATACGGGTAGACTTTATGCTTCATGTACCTTGGACGTGATACAATTGATACGCTTGATGACTTGATGCACGCACCTTGCCACAACTTCTGCTCTCCCCTTTGGTCAGTCGGGCGAAGCTTTGACGATCAGCGATCCGCAAGAGGTGTGGGTTCTCCACATGCTGGCGGACGACACGAGCAAGAGCGCGGTGTGGGCGGCGCAGCGGGTGCCGGACGACCACGTTTCAGTGGTGGCCAACCAGTTCGTCATCAGAGAGGTGAGGCTAGTTGGAAAACCAGCTCATCATCAGAGAGGCGATTTTTTTTTTTTTCAAATGTTTAGCCGTGGCTTTTTAATTTCCAGGTCAGCTCGTAAGAGGTACCTGGTATTACTTACCCTCAGCTATAATATGAGCAAGCCGTGATCGCAGATACCTTCCCGTCTCCCCCCCCGGTACGTGCCTTCTTTTTTATCGCGCATAGGGTTCAGCATCCAATTTCCAGCTTATATGGTATCCATGTTATTAATATATTACCAGTTTTTCCTAATTTGTACCTGGTGTTAATTTGGTCGGAAATATGGTGATATTTGACTTAACAACTTGAATATTAAAACACCCCTTACATTGTGATCCAGAGTGGTATACTATTGCCAGGCAAGGAACGTGTAATGAAAGGATACCATGCCCCCCCCTCAAGTTGTGCTACAGTCGTTATGCTCGAAAGAAGGCCCCCCAATTATGCTATTTTTATTCTTTTCAAACGTCCCAACTATGCCAAAAGAGTTGCTATTGATATCACAGCACATCGGACACTCTTAGAAAGTCCCAACTATGCCAAAATAGTTACTGTTAGTATCATACCGTAACATATTGGACTCTCTTAACAGCTCCCAACTATGCCAAAATAATTGCTCTTAGTATCATAGCAGATTGGACACTCTTAAAACGTCCCAACTATGCCAAAATAATTACTCTTAGTATCATACCGTAGCATATTGGACTCTCTTAACAGCTCCCAACTATGACAAAATAATTGCTGTTAGTATCATAGCAGATTGGACACTCTTGAAACGTCCCAACTGTGCCAAAAGAGTTGCTATTAGTATCATAGCACATTGGACACTATTTAAAAGTCCCAACTATGCCGAAATGGTTTTCTACTATTAATGACTCCATAAGCACATTGGACATACGTTAGAGGTGAGCGTAGTTGACTAACCAGGCTGTCGTTGGAAAGGGCCAGAGTGGTTGCTGAAGGGGGCGTAACGGCAATTCGCCATCGGAGATGAAACGGCAAGTCGTTGTAGATCTACGCCCACGTATTGAACGACGCCCACATTTGTAGGGACTACTGTATGATGCGGAGGGCGTCCCTCTACAGTGCCGGTTGAATAGTGCAGGTTGCCCGCATCGTGCCTGCGAAATCGCTTGGCACAGATGGGAACAACTATTAATGGTAGTGTCAGTATGTGGACTAAATGCCGGTTGCCGCTGTAGTAACTAGTGGCAAAGATGTCGGTTGACGGTCTAGTTTTGATTCGTCAAGGCGTCTTTGACGTATCATACTAGGTTTAGTGTGTGGAGTTGAGATTTTGACGGCTGTCCGTCCCGTCAAGGGGCAAGAGTGCCGTCAACCCACATCCTTGACTGGTAGTGTCAGTATGTGGACTAGTGCCGGTTGCCGCTGTAGTAACTAGTAGTGATAGTATGTGGGCTAGTGCCGGTTGCCGCTATAGTGCCGTTTTTTCTCTATGTAGTGCACATGCCCGCACTATAGAAGAACCACTGCTGATGCTTTGAACTAATGTGTGTTTTTTTTCATGTAGTGAGAAGGTTAAGAGGGTGTAACATATTGTTGTAAACGGTAAACGGAGATCTTGCGGCAAAATCAGTGTCCTATTAATAGAGAAGTAGTTGCACTTTTTGTCGTCAGTGAGGTAACGGTCAACCGTTGTCGGAGAGACAACGGTGGATTTGTTGGCGCGCAATTCGTCGTTAGAGGGGTTATGGCGGTTCCGTCGGTAGATAGGTGGCTGCAGTTCCGTCGGTAGAGAGAGGTAGCGGCAGTTTTGACGTCCGAGATGTTAACGGAAACTCGTCGTGTTTCGAGGTAACGCCAGTGTGTTGATAGAGAGATAGCGGTGGTTTCGGGGTTGGGGCCGTTGCTGACGAACACAAAAAATGTGAGGAATCGTAACAGAAAAAACTTGGCACTGTCGCGAATCGTGATGTTTGTCAGGAATCTGGACTTTGAGTCGGCTTCACGTGAAAAAACGCGAGTTTGTGTTTTAAACGTGACATTTTAGAATTTTCAGAATGTCAGGAATCGTGACATTTTGTCAGGATTCGCTTGTTTGTTTGCGTTCGTTCGGAACGACCCGCAGAGAGTTGACGGTGGTTCATCATCGGCGAGGGTAACAGCAGTTCGCCATCCTGTAGGTGTCGGCAAACCGTCAGTAGAGCGGAAAACAGCAGTTCCGTAATTGGAGAGCCGATAGCAGTTCACCATCCTAGAAGCACCGGCGGTAACGGCATTTCGCCATCCGAGATGTAACGGCATTTTCGTCATTTAGGGAGGTAACGGCAGTTCGTTGTCCTGGATGTAACGGCAAATAGTCTTGGGGGAGGTAACCACGGGAAGACAGTTTTCCTCGCCATTTACTCGGCGTTTCATTACGTTCCGTCACCTTCTCCCCTTCGGTCCCCTATCCCCTACCCCCCCTACCCCCCCCCCCCCTCCTTTGGTGTGTACCCCTCCCCTCCTCTCTCCGTCTCGAAAGGGATGCGTGGTCAATGCTCAAATCACTGAAGCAATCAACAAATGAGCACGCCTCCCCCCCCCCCCCCCCCCCCTGCTTCTCCCTTCTCTCTCCAAGGTGTACCCTGATGCGGACCCGGACGAGTTCATGTTTTCCGACAACCTGTTCGAGGTGGCTGAGCGAGGTGGCTGCGGCTACGTGTCGGGCTCCGGGTCTCCATTGCACTTCACGGAGGCGTTCAATTATCGGCCTGGCGACTACCCGCACTACCCCTACAGCACGCGACGTGTATGGTGGGCATAGTATGTTATGATGTATTGTTCCTCGGGTGTGAAAAAGCTGTGGTGTTGTCTTGGAATTTTGTCCTTCGTACTGGTATGACTTAGGTTTTAAAAAACAGGTACGAAGCTTTTTTGGCCCGTTTTTTTTTGTACCGATAGTAGCTGCCTTGTTTCGTTTTTTATTGTACCGATATTTGCAGGCATTCCTTTCCGGTGTCTGTCAGGCGGGCGCTGGACCTATTAGCTTCGGGCCTAGGCATTTCGCCTTGAATCCATACCTTGGGGAGGGGACACCCCTTCTCCGTCTCCACTGTGCCAATAGCTGGCTCAGTGTGTATTTTGTGTACCTATAACTGGCTTATTGGTATGTTGTACCGATACAGTGCTTACTGTGTTTTTTTGTGCCGGTATCTGGCATATTCCATCCCGGTGTCTGTCAGGCGGGTATTTGACCTCTTCGCTCCGAGCCTTGGCCTCTCGCCTTTCATCGACACCTTGGGGAGGGGGCATCCCTTTTCCGTCAAGTAAGTGCCAAACGCCATCGTGTACTATTATGGATCGTTCCGATGCGTTTTGTTTTCCGAAGTCAAGCATATAAGTGCACACGCTATCGTGCACTATCAATAATGATAATTCCAACGCCGTTTTGTCTACCGAAGTCGAGTAAGTGCAAACGAAATCCTGCACTCACAGCTAACGCATCGAACTAGGCTTTATAAAATTATTTTTCCTCGAATTTTTTAGGAATTCTTCCCCCATTTTTCTAGTTGCGATCCAGACGCGTGCTATAATAGAGGTGCTCCACGTTTTTTTCTGTCGTTCCTCGCTTTAGGAGGGGGTTAAGACATGTCCTTCTTAACTCAAAAACTGATTTGAAAAAAAAAAAAAAAACCTGCTTTATCGCGGATGGAAAATCCCATGGCCCTAGGTATGCAACGAGAACCATGCAGATAAAATGGCCTGTTATTTTTTTTTCCCCCCGACGATTTTGGGTCAAGGGGCCCAGTCCTTCAGAAAACATTTCGGACGAGAAGTGCTACCTCTTGTCGTAGAACGAGTTGACACCCCCCCAAGATGTCAAGCCAAGCCAAGCACATCCCGAAGGGAGCATCTTGTGGGGTCTTACATATAGGGCGATAAAGCGTTTTGACGAGCGATTCCCACCGCACTTAACTAGGGCACCGCAACCAAAGGGTACCGGGTATCAAGGTAACGCGGGTCACGACGGTAGCCGGCAACCAAGGAGCCTTTGTGTGTAATCTTTGGGCCTACAGAAGTCTTGGTCTACGATAGAAGCGCACCAAGATTTTTCTGAGGTTCCTCGATTCCGGTGCTCAAGGCCACTGTTTATGGTACCCCGATGTAGGCCATAGATGTTGATCTATGCAAGATTCGCCTAAAGTAAGATCTGTGTACACTGCGTGTGGAGACGAGTGTTGGTTCTGACAATTTCCAAGATCGGAAAATTCACCGAAAAGGGGCGTTTCGTCCCGATCTCAGCCTGAGATCGGGACAAGGTATTTCTTCTCCAGATGTTGTCTCGAGGTTAGGCCGCAAGTTTGCCCCCGCGCGCACACACGCACAGAACAGCAGCAATTCGCGAAGATGCGGCAGCCCCCCTGGGCCCTTTGCCGAGCAGCTGCCGCTTGACCCTCCCGCACGTCGATCGCCATGATCTCTAGCGTGTTGTGGCGTTGCGGCGCGTTTGTGTGTGCTTCGGCTTTTCGAAATCGTACAACCTACCCCTCTGAAAAATGCCAACGAAGACATTGAACATTGGTGCTAGCTTCTGCATCCACACTCGTTTTTACCATACACACTGTTCGGAAATCTTACGTCGGCATCTTGATCTTTAGGCGGCAAAACAAATCTCAGGAACATCTGTGACCTGGATCGGGATACCATAAACAATGGCTTACGCAAGACATCTCCCCAAAACTGATGTGGAAAAAAACGAAACTGCTAATAGACCGGATGAAAAATCACATGGCCTAGGTATACAACGAGAATCATGCAAAAAAAAATGTCCTATTATTTATTTATTTTCCGACGATTTTGCCCAGGTTAAGGAGCCCCGTCATTCAGAAAACAAAATGGCCAAAAAAAGGTATACCTCTATCGTATCACGTCCCAGAAGTGGGTACCCCGTTTTAGGAGCACCCTGTGACAATACAATGAAAATCATGCAAAAAACTGTCGTATTATTTTTTTTTTCTGACGATTTTGGGTTAAGGAGCGCCGTCATTCAGAAAACAAAATGGCCAAAAAAAGGTATACCTCTATCGTAGCACGTGCCAGAAGTGGGTACCCCGGTTTAAGAACACCCTGTGACAAGCCGAAACAAGCGCTCTTAACTACACATGACTCCTTGTCTGTGGTAGGCAATGGGTAACTTTTTTAGTGTGGTGGGTCATGCCGGTTTGACCGCTCTCTTTAAGTCGCGAATGCTCTTATCTTGGGTGCTCTTGAATCGGACCCGCTGGATCCGGTTTAGCCAACATTGTCATGCGCATGGTGTGTCGATTTTACTCCTCCATTGTATTTCGCAAGATTGTCTCGTTACATTTGGCTATTAATGGTCACCCTGGAAACACCCGTAGGACAAAAACGAGCGGCAGGTGTAGCACGCAGCTTGCAAAGATGAGTATCGACTCTAAATTTTTCGAACTCACAGCTGACGTGTTTAAAAGTATGTTTTTCAAAATATGTGCAGCAGTAGATTCGGTGCATATCTCGGCATGCTAGTTGTGTGGCCGTTGAAGATGTCATCACATTAGCCACCGTGCAGCGACAAGTTCGCTTTGTGTCGTACTGGTGTTTTTTTTTGTGTGACCGTTGATACTTTTGCACTGTACCTGGTATTCTCCACAGTACTCAATAGATTCGAATGATTTAAAAACATGTTTTTCATACTTGTAACTCCGAAAAAACCCGTAAAACTGGTCATAGAGTCCTGACAACAAAAAGTGAGCAAATTGACAAGTATCACGAAGCGAATCATGACTTTTTGGGTTAGACAGGAATTGCACTTTTTCCCGTTTTTTTCAAGGAAAGGGGTTGTGCGCTCCAAAATCGTACCTGGTATGTACCGATTCACGTGCTTCTGCTCTTCGGGGTTTCTTTGTTTTTGACGGCTTTTTTTTTGTGTGTTTGCTTGCGTGGTTGGCGCGTTCGATTCCCTTGGAACAGGCCGGACGAACTTGTAAGCACTCGGAACATCTGGGAGGTGGTAGAACGGCGTTATGCACTCCAAAAAAAAAAGAACGCGATACAACATGCTTCAATTAACCTCTAGGGTTTTCTCATCTTTTTTCACAGTGTTTTTCGTGTTTCCTCATGTTTCTCGCCGATCATTTTATTTTTGCGTGTTTTTTTTGCTGTGACTGGCGCGTTCGATCTCCGCTTTCCAGACCGGACGAGCTTGTGAGCACTCAGGATGTCCTGAAGGTGGTGCGCGATCATTACGAGGGGACGGAGTTCGACTTGACAACGGGTGTCGCCGCAGGTAAACGAACACCCGGCCGACACTAACATTCGTACAAGTACCAGTTACAGAACAGGACAGAACGCCAAAAAAGAAACAATAGAGACGGCCCAGGCTGGGTTTCTTATTTGGGCGAGGGCGTGATTCTATACTATCTTCGGTGCAGTGGCTTCCGGATTTCTTACCTTCCCGTAAATATCAGCCTGTTTTTCTGATTTCCTTGTTACTTACTACACAGTACAGCAGGTGTCCTGTACGGTATTACTGCCACTTGTAATAAATAACAGTTTAGTACCTGGTAGCATTTACGTAAATATTAGTCTAGACTTTAGTAATAACACAGTTTAGTAACATTTACGATAAATATTATTCAAGACGATAATCGTAGGTGGTGGTAATCCGATTGATGAAGTGTAAGTTTCAGCTGTTTTTGGTCGTGGAGGTGGTAAATTATGTGCAGTACAGTAGTTGATGTTCTTTGGTCGGGGAGGTAGTCGGGGTTGGGTCATACCTGGTACCGGTTGTTTGTTTTCGGTATTTTCAGACACGCTAAGAAGAAAACGACCGGCCGACCTACCGCGCAGCTGGCAAAGCTGAGTATCGACGACTCAGTCGACCGAACTTACAGCAGTTGACGTATTTGACATAGACTACTAACTCGTTTGTGCTAGTCGGCGTTATTCACTCCTCTCCTGCTCTCAAGCTCTCGTGTATCTTCCCCAATCTCCCTCCTTCTCTCTGTCTCCTCTCCTCCTCTCCCTCGCCCCCCCCCCCCCCTCCCTCTCTCCCTCTCTCCCACTCCTTCTGCTGGCATTTTCTCTTCGTACTCCTCCCTTGCTTGTGTTGGCGCGCTTTTATATGGCGCGGTTGTTGATCCTTTTTTTTGCCGAGCAGGACCGTTCGGAGACGTGGACCGCTACGATATCGGTGTCCCTCTCGACGGGAGCGTTGATCTCGAAACAGTCAAAAAGGGCTTTTACGAAAGGGCTATTTCCGTCATGAGGTACTATTAATACTAGTGCTACTGCTATTAATGCTATTGATGCTACTACTACTACTACTACTACTACTACTGCTGCTACTGCTGCTACTACTGCTACTACTACTACTACTACTACTACTACTACCACTACTACTACCACTACTACTACTACTACTACTACTACTACCACTACCACTACTACTACTACTACTACCATTACTACTACTACTACTACTACTACTACTACTACCACAGTTTCCAAAAAGCCCCCCCCCCCCCTGGCAGGCTTTCGTACGGCGCGGTGGCCCAATCGAGGTCCAAGCTTCCGGATGAAGTCGGCGCTCTCCTCTGGGCTACGCAGTACAAGACTAGCACGGCCACCTACATGCCGCTCTACGTTGCCATAGAGGAGGTGAAGTATCGCTGTCAAAACAAACCATTTACCACAAGGTTCGCCTCTTGTTTTCTCCCTCTGGTGGGGAGTTGGGGGGGGGGTGCTAGGGTTGTGGCGCGGGTGTGGGGAGGGGGTTGGGGGGAGGGAGTTGGGGGGAGGGGGGGGAGGTCGCTATATACGCTACCCCCCTCGTTTATGATTTGGTCATACGACTACGGCCATGCATCAAAGGAGCCCCCCCTCCGTACTCCTTTCCCCCCCCATGCCCTTTTCTTCTGTTTGTTTTTATTCATATGCCTTTCTTTATTGTATTCGCTTTCTCATATTCGTTTTGTTGTTGTCGCCTTCTTACGTTCACTTTCTTATATTCGCGTTCTTATGATATCATTTTTGTAATCGCTTTCTTGTGCTCGCTTTCTCATTTCGTTTGTTCTTACAATTTATAGTCTTTCTTAGGATCGTTTTCTAATAACAAGCGCTTTCAGTTTTTTTGAACCTTTGTGTTCGCTTTCCTACATTCGCGTTCTTATACGTATTCCCTTTTTTTTCTGTTCGATTTCTTGCCATCCTTTTTTTTTATTTTCTTTGCTACGTTTGTTTTCTTATAATTGTGTTCTTATTCCGTGAAGGTCCCGGTGCCTTTGACCAAAGGGTCTCTCCTGCGATTCGACAGGGAATCTTCGTACTGGGCTTTTAACGTCGTGGGCAACTGGGCGGAGCGTTTCAGGATGTTCTCACACAAACACATCGTGGCACAGCAGGCCACCCTCGAAGACCCTCTGTTCGCATCCCAGGTAAATGACCCTAGAGCGCAAGGCAAGAAAAAGGTTTTGATGTGATATGACACATATGACACATCACACCGAAGAGGTGCACCTCGCTCAGCCACACGCAATGCAGCTTTGCCCGCGTTGTCCAGCTAGCTCCTTACAATGGAAACACCCCCCACCCCAGGAGGATGGGCTGAGCGAGGTCTTACCGATGCTGTCATCGTCATACAACCATTTCGACAATTTTTTTATCTCTGAAGTCCCAAAGGGGATAATAGAAGCGATGCATTTTTGTCGCTGGCCCCACTCGTGAATGTGCAGGCTGCGCTTGACTTCAGAAAACTACTCCATACCGCACCCACAAGCTGTTTTTGGGGAAACCCTGAAGTGCAGCCATGGCCTAGGTATACACGAAAAACGTTCACCTTGCAAGGCAAGAATTGCTAAGATTTCCGACGATTTTGGGTCAAGATGGGTTAACGCCTGCACTGCTGGAAACCCTTTTTGAGGACAATTTTTCTCAAAGTTAGTCGTATAGGGAGGGATTTGGGGGGGCTCTAAAGGGGTTAAAAGGAGCCCCGTCATTCGAACATAAAAGCCAAGTCAAGCGCTATACCTCTTTTCGTTCCCACCCGTCGTTAATGGGGGGGGGAAACCTTCGTAAACGCCGTGATGGTGGAGGCATCTCTGCTACGAGTTAGGAACGGTGCTCCGTCTCGAAAGAGATGCGTGGTCAAAGCTTACGACCTTGGGATGAATTACGCATAAAAGTTAGCCATTGTTTTTTTTGGGGGAACGTTTTGTTGGTGTTCACCCCGGCAATATCCGTAGGGGTCGTACATGTTCAAAGGATAATACATTTGTAACAACGAGCGGCCGGTGTGTCACGCAGCTTGCAAAGATGAGTATCGACCGTATATTTGTCGAACTCACAGCTGACGTGATTATAATATTTTTGAATAGTAATGGTCAAAGGACTAAAGCAAGCAACCAATCAGCCTTGACCGTGACGTAGTTTGTTCGATGTTTTGTGTGACAGGCGGAGGTGGAGAGCACCGCGGCCGGTCTGGTGAACAACGGGCACCTAGAAGCCGCTGTGGCCATGTTGACGAAGCGCTCGAACGACTCCACCGTCGCCGCTGTGTCGAGCTACCACAAGCTGTTCGAGACCCTCGTCGCTAAGTACCACGACGGCTACGAGATGCAGGTGAGGCGGCTAGTCGCGCCGCTGTCGTCGAAGAAGGGCGATTTCGCCAGCAACGCCATGATTGTCGGTCTCCCTCCATACACGTATAGGAATCAGAGGTAAACAAGAATGTTTCGGGTATATTTTCATGTGCTGTATGATATGATACCCGGTATTTGGCAGTCTCCTACCACAAAGCGTATAGAGGGAGGGGGGGGGGGGGGGGGAGCGGAGGAGGGAGAGGGGTGTATTCGTTGCCGTGCGTGGCCGTAAGGATCATAGATACTCGCATCAGTATAATGTCGGGACGGAGCACGTCTGGGTTTTCACCGACGAGGTAGACCCTCGCGTCCCTACCATGCCGGGACGCGGCACGTCGGGTTTCACCGACCAAGCAAACATCGCGCGCACCAAGCGCGGAGCGCCTTGAAGTGTTCGGCGAGTTACATGAAGAGTGAACTGCTTGCTACAACGAACCGCTTATGAGAGAGCCTTCCGAGGGGGGGGGGGGGGGGGGGGAGCGGGAAACGGGGGCGGTCAATGGCGCTCGCTCCTCGCTTGGGGTAGGCAGGTGTATTTTCTTGGTATATGAGAGGTGCGAGGCAGATTGGCAGTGGCGGGGGGAACGAGGGGTCGGAGGCTGATGGTGACGGGGGTTATGTGCGTTGATTATGCTATGTTGGCCGCGGTCATGTTGGGTCGTTGTCATGGGTATCTCCCATCTTGTCACCTCCTTGTAGCTGGTGGGCTCCGCTGCTGTATCTCCATCTCCCCCGAGACTTACTCGACGTCCGGCCCATGGATACTGCTGGTCGTGGTAGTGTAATCTGCCTAGATACACTTCCCGCTCGAAGCTCTCCATGCAATAACGTGAAATTTTCATAACACATGACCCTATGGCTCATGGTGGTACTGATGGAGCGGTGCTAGGTTGGCCCCCTTTGGTGGAGACATAGGTAACGTGCGCTATTGGTAGTGACTATTAATCGTAAACGCTTTACAGCTGCGCCCGCTTTCTTGGTCAAAATGCTCTTGAAAGCATGCGGGACACGTTTTTGCAGCAGGTTCTGCTTTGTTATTCAAATGCACTTGAAAGCATGCGGGACGCGTTTTTGCAGCAGGTTCTGCTTTGTTATTCATATAATACCAGGTCCGCATGACACTTCTTTTCCTGTTCCTCTGACAATTTGCCTTTTTTTTGTTTCTCTGTCTCACAGGCTTTGACCGAATATTTTGTATCTCTATGCATAGGATGAAGAAACAGGACGGGCACTGGGTGTTCTAATTATGTTGTTGAGTAGAAAGAACGGGTTAAATGTAAAGAAAACCACATTCAAAGGGTTCGTTCAGAGTATATCGACGTGTCTCGGGGGCAGGCTTTTTTTTCCCAGGGTCTCACTCGGCCCGATCTTCTCGCGAAAGAATATACATATATGAAGAATAATATCGAGGATGTACGAGAGGAGCCGAAGACTCTGTTATAGACCAGGTTGTGAACCGTGTTCCAAATAAGTCGAGTTGAGGTTCAGCTCTCGGTACGCTGTTCCCTGAACGTGCCTCACCTTCTTCGCCCCTCCGACTCTGCCTGCGACGACCTCGGCCGTTCTCGCTTCGTGTCGTGGCCCCTGCTACATCACGTTTTTGGCAAAATTATATTCCGACATGTCAAGCGCGTTGTCTTACGGTCTTACGCCTAAACACACAAAAGCCTGTCCCAAAACTAGTTCGACAGTTGGATACGAATTTTTCAAGTTCACAAGCCGCGGGTTCAAGTCTCGCGGTGAATTCTCACATTCTTTTTTGTTTTTGTTTTTGTTTTTGTTTTTTTTCCTTCTGTTTGAGTTCGAGCCTCGGTGTGTATCCGATGTTCTGTTTTTTTTTGTTATTTTCGTTTCTCTTCCCTCTTTTTTTTTGTCCCATGCGTACCGGCTCAAAGTGAGAATATTATTATTTAGGCATACGATACTGGACACTGCCGCTTGTCGTACTGCTGGTGCTGCCGCTGCCTGTTGTTGAATTTACACTTACAGAAGGGTTGTGCGGCGGCTGCTACCGCTACGAGCGAGTACTAATATGAGGTAACGAGACCTTCAAGATCCAAGAGATCAAAACGGAAAGCGGACGGGCTGGGGGAGAGCAACGATAACAAACAGCTATGAACAATGCTAGTGTTGTTATTGATATCCGGCGTTCTTTTCTCTACACTTTACATACATGCCATGACCTAATTTTATGCAGCCCTCTTGACAGTGTTGCAGAACTTCCTTGCACCGTCTGTTTGCCAATGACATCCTCGACCATAAGGGGCATGCGGGAAGCCGCAGGCGGGCGTCATTGAAGCAAGGACGGTGTTGGTGGGTGGTGTGCTCTGCGCACTCCTCGGCGTTTATAGGCTTCAATTTTTGCGTTTTGTCGCACTAGATCGCGATGAGGTATAACCTCTCGGTCCGCAATTCCCTCATGATGCTCCCCGACCCCTACTGCGCCGGGAGAGGCCTCGGCCGTGATCTCATCGTGCGCTCGCGAGCGGTGCTGGAGTCGTTTCTGTTGCAAAATTGTGATTCCGATAGAAGGTACGTGCATATATTCATAGGCATGGGACTTCAAACACAACAAACTTGGTACTCTAAGCGAACTGTTGATTTGTTTTTACTCATGACTCTGCAGGTCCGTTTTTTTTTTTTTTTTTTTTTCCTGGGGTATTCCTCCACTCCAGAGTGACGGGAGCCTGTCCTGTGACCACGGACTTTATTATGCGAGTTAATGTGAGAACGACAAAAACAAGGTCCGAGTTGAAATCCCGGCGTTGCCTTTGTTTCTCTGTCTCATATGAGTGCGTACCCTTTCCCGGCTCCCCCCTCCCGCCCTGTTTGTTTTAGCTACGCATCTGATGGCCGGTGTTCGAACCCCGGCATGCAATCGATCTCCCTTTTTCTTGGACATCATTTCTGTATGTATTTTTTTTGCTGGTGTATGTCAACACAACGATGCAACCATAATAATTTTGGCCCCCCTTCGCAGTAGGTAATGTCGCACTCACGGCCTCTGTTTGCCTATGACATGCTCGACTGTTGCGGGCATGCGCGGAGCCGCAGGCGAGCGTCAGCCCGCCGCGACGAAGCCCTCGTTGTATTTTTATTTTCTGTTTGTTACCCGACTTTCACGCCGTCCCCTTTTCGTCGTATGTTTCAGGACCCCACTGCGGAGAGAGTGACGATGAGCAAGATGTTCTACCCCAAGTGGTGGCTGGAGGTCACGGGCTTCTTCTACGCCACAGAGGTGTGCGCCGACGTTCCAACTTGAAGTTGGACATATTGGAAGTTGCACTTTAAGAATAATTTGGAAGTGTTCATAGGCACAAAGGTTCCGAAGTTTCTTCCTTCAATTTTGTTATCAAACGTTCATGTTGCTCCCCCCCCTCCTCTCCTTAATAATAATATATATATATTAATGCTGGCCTCGGTTGGCACCGACGCTGTAAAACATCGTTGGTATATTGGGGTTGGTGTTGGTTGGCAACGGCGCTGTAAAACACTCCAATCACTGCGTGAGCTAGACAACCAGGGTATCGTTTTTTTTGTTTTTTGTTTTGGCGGCCACCGTGATGGTTATCGAGTAGATTATATTGTGCGGGGTGGAGAGCCCTAACTCCGCACAAGGGGAATGATCGCATCGCGTCGTGTGAATATGGTAAGGCACCCGCGAGGCAGTTACATAATAATACCCATTGCTGTCTCTGGAGTGGCCACACTAGAAAACAAAGTATAACTCATTGGCGCTGTTATCCATAAGCAAGAAAGTAGGCATAGGTGCCGAACTTACAAGCGGTTCTTGAAAGGATGCAGTTCACCCTTCATGCGACTGGCCGAACACCTCACTGCGCTTCGCGCTTGGTGCAAGCAATGTCTGCCTGGTTGGTGAAAACCCGACGTGCTCCGTCCCGGCATAGTAGGGATGCGAGGGTCTATGGTCATAAGACTACGGCCATGCACAAACTGAGTACACCCCCTCCCCCACACATTTCATCATTTCCTCCGTATCCCCCCCCGACCCCCCCCCCCCCCGGTGCTCCGTGTCGAAAGGGATGCGTGGTTTATGGTTCATTGGTCAAGTGACTAAGGCAAGCAAAAAGCTAGTACCCCCCACCCCCCCGCGCCCCTGTAGTTTTCTCTCTTTATGAAACCCTTCAGAACCTCCCCCCCCCCCATGCATACTGGATTGCAGAAACAGACAAAGAAAGCAATAATTACACTAGGAAATGGAGAAGGACAGCGAACGGGAAAAAGTGCACGGTAGTAGTAGTTGTATGTAACGAAGATAATGTGAATCCGGTCAATTTCGGAGAAGATGAACTGCCGATCGTAGACCAGTATACGTACCTTGGCGTAGAGATCTCAAAGGGTTGCTCTTGGGATGCACACAGAGCGAAAGTCATAGGAAAGGGTAAATCACAAGTAGGCAAGATGGATGCGATACTAACAGACCCGCACCTTGACACTAGGATTAAAACATGCATTTTGGTTAATGTGTTTGTGCCATAGTTAGAGTATGCAGGAGAAGTATGTGAAGGGAACGCGGAGTTCGTAAAACAACTGGAAACAGTGCAGATCGCAGCAGCTAAAATATATACTAGGATGCTCAAGTACGACGAGTAATACAGTATTAAGAGCAGAACTAGGAATGTATCCACTTGAAACAAATAAAGGCGTGAGGAAGTTGGAATGGCAATATAAAGTACCTGGTAAAGAATATGCCAGAAAAGAGGTTGCCAGCCATATTTGATAGGGCTTTTGTGGGAGAAAATAACTAAAGGGCGAGCTGGAATAAGATGGGATAACGTAGTCGAGAACATATTTAAGGATTTAGGGGAAGACCAAGAAGAGGTATTGCTGTCTATAGAAAAGTTTGGCGGGTACAAGACAGAAGTAAAATATATAATGGAAAAAAAGGAAAGGCTAGCGCTAAGAAATAGGGTGAAATAGAAGAAGCACTTAGATATATACGGGGGGTTGAGGAAAGCTAGTGGAATGACAACGTACCTGCACGGCCCAATGGGCTACGCGCAAAAGCTGAAACTGCGATTTCGTGTAGAGGACCTGGACCTACCAGAAAGAATAAAGAGATATACCAGTAGTCGGGAGGAGGACGTGGCTACAAATATGTGCCCGTGTGGCACAACAATAGAGAGCAGGACTCACATAGTCGGAGAATGTGAAATATGCAAGGAGGAACGGGATGCGTTAGTGGAGATGAAGAAATTAGAAGTGTTACATAGAAGAGTTTGGTAGACTAGAGAGTAGCGAGAAAACGATCGCCATCCTAGGAGATAGATGGTGGACACAGACGGCGAAACAGGTCGAGGATAGGATAAACAAACAGTTTATATGCAATACATGGAAGAAAACGAGTGCGCAAATGTTGGAGATGTCTTTATTAGGATTAGGAACGGTGCTCCGTCTGGAAAGGGATGCGTGGCCAATGGTCAAATGACTAATGCAAGCAACAAATATGTACGCCGCCCCCCGCCCCCACCCCCATGCATGCTTCCCTCTCTTTATGAAACCTTTCAGAACGACGAGAAAGCCACGAAGGCAAGGGGAATATCACCTTACGGGGACGATCCCGTGTCCGCCCCGACCGACTTTGCCAAAACACCTGCCTCGGCCCACCAAGCATCGGCGTCATCGCCTCCATCGTCTTGGGGAGGGGGCATGCTGGGGGGCTTCATGGCGGCGGCGTTTTTCACCGTGATCGGGGTGGCTGTCGGTCGGTGGTCGGCTAGGCGCGGTGGTTACTCTAGCCTATCGGGACCCGCCTAACTACGAGTAGTAGAAAGTCGTGGTGAACGATTTAAGAAAAACAAGAAACTCGTGGTTGTTGTTCTGCGTTATCACTCTACTAATAAACGGAAATGAGAGCGCAGCTGGTGGGATAGTGTCATATAATGTGAGTCCCCCAAACCGTCCTTGCGCTTCCGCCCAGAGGGATATTACAACATCACTACAGTACGAAGCAGTCGTATTATACTACTGCTGCTGCTGTAGTTTTTCTCTTAATGTGGTGTTTGACCGCCTTAGGAAGGGATTTTGAAGTTTGTCCTGTCCCCACCTGTTGGAGGTCAGACGATTGGAGGTTTAGCGTTGGTCTTGGACACCAAGCGCTTCGCGTTGTAGGCGATCTGGTGGACCAAAATGGTTTACACCCCGGACGGATCAGTTCATCGTAGCTCGAGCTAACTCTTTCCGAGGGTAGCTCGACGGCGAGCTATACGAGCTATACGAGCTACATGAGCTACTTCGAGGGGGCCACAAGGTTTGAGTTTGAGCTGATTAAGACCAAATGGTTGGAGTTGGAGTTGATCTGATGGACCCAATGGTTGAAGTTGATTTGGGATCCCGACTCCCGATTTCACTTTTTATATGTTTCTGGCGGAGGCATGAATTGCGTCAGCTGTGATATATGCGTGTACCACCTTTGGTTTGTGTTTTTTCTCTGGAGTATTCCTCAGCTTCACAGTAACTGGAGCCTGTTCTGTGACCACGGACTTGATTATGCGAGTTAATGTGAGAACAACAACAACAACAACCGAACGAACGGTTGGAGCTTGGGTTGTTTGGGGACCAAGAGGTTGGAGTTTGAGTTTTGTTTTGATTGGGACCAACTGGTTGCGGTTAGGGTCATTCTTAACGAACAAAACAAATGTCGCGTTATCGTGGCAAATAATGCGTGACATTTTTATGAATCGTGGCGTTTGTCACGAGTCAAGATTTAGAAAAGTTTAGAAAAGTCCCTTAAAAATTGATGTTAGCGCGTTTGGTGAACAATAAAACGCGATTTTTGTCTCTTTGAGAAACGTAACATTTCAGAATTTCGAACTGGGTCGCAAGATCTTTTGCTTTTTTCTGACGATTCTTTGTTTTGCGCGTTAGTTAGGAACGACTCATTAGAGTTGTTTGGGTGGACGAAATAGTTGGATTTGGCGTTTGGGACTATTGTTTCATGAACCTAATGGTTGGAGTTGGCGTTGATCTTGTTCACCACATGGTTGGAGTTGATTTCGGGACCGAATGGTTGGGAGCTAGAAGTTGTTTTGGCTGGCCAAATAGTTGGACTTGGAACTTTTCGTTGGTGGACCAAATGGTTGGAGTTAGAGTCGATTTAGGACCTAAAAATCGTTGGAAATGAAGGATACGTCAGCTACCGCTGGATTGCGAATACAATTGAGTTCATTTGACACATGTATGTATGAAAATACGTGGAACTGTGGTGAGGCGACGCTTATTTTTTTCACCATTCACCGGAGGGCCTTTAAAAAATAAAGTTGGGGTTGTGTGGGCCAAATGGTTGGAGTTGGAATTGATTTTTTTCAACATATGGTTGGATTTGGAACATTTTGGTGGAAAACATGGTTGGGTTCCGGGTTGTTGGGATTACCAAATGGTTGCACGCAGCTTGCAAAAATGAGTGTCAACTCTAATTTGTCGAACTCACAGCTGACGTGTATTTTGAATATTTCAATAAAATATGGATCTAGAAGTTATTTTGGCTGGACCGAACCCTTTGATTTTGGATTTGTTTGGTAGGCGAAATGGTTGCGTTTGGGGTTGGTTGGTAGATAATGGTTGAGTTTGGAGTTTGTTTGGATGCCAAAATGGTTGGAGCTAGATTTATTTGGCTCTACCAACCGGTCATGTTTGAGTTTGGCTGATTTAAAAACCAAATGGTTGGAGCTAGATTTATGTGGCTCTACCAAATGGTTTGTCTTTGGGTTTGGTTGGTGTGACAAATTGTTTGAGGGCGTGTTGCTGCGTGGGCATGACCACACAATGAGATACAAGTAAAATAAGGGGGAAAAGGTAAGGTAGGGTAGGGTCGGTTGATCCTTGGAGAACTGGCTGAGTTCACGGTGCAAAGTCAGAAAATGTTACGGGATTTGAAAGGTTATCTTATTACTGATGAAGGATAAATAAGGGTTGAGAGAAATATATTACTGGCGGACTTTTTCGCATGTTTTGACGAACACCAAAAAACAGGATTCGTGGCCAAGATATCACGACTGCTGACATTTTGAAGTTCTAAAACGTCACGTTAAGAACGAAAACACGCTTTACTGTCAGGAACCCTGACATCAATTTTTTTCATTGAAATATTTAAAACTATTCAAAAGTCAGGATTCCTGGCAAACCTCACGCTTCGTGAATAATAGGTACAACGTTTTTTTGGTTACGATTCCTGGCAATTTTTGTGCTCGTCAGGAATGAGCATTTACTGCCTGTCGTTGTGATTGTTGTTTTTGTCGTTGTCGTTAGTGGATGGATTGCTTGTATTTGGTGTGGTTTATAGAGAAACACCACCACCAGCGTTGTGATAGCAATGTTTCATTAAATTGACGTTGTAATTGATATGATGAGCATCTCGTGATGGCAACACCAGCGTTAGCAGGGTCTGTTGCATTGAATTGGCGTTGTAAAGGAGGTCATGAACACTTCGCGAGGGTTATAAATACAGCAGGTTGGACATGCGTTGTAATGGATATGATGTGCACCTCGTGATGGTGACACCAGCGTTAGCATGGTCTGTTGCATTGAATTGGCATTGCAATGCAGCATCTCGTGGGGGCGATAAATACAGCAGTATGTTGCTGTAGAAACGTCCGCTTTAACGTTGTCTGTTGCGTTGAATTGGCGTTGGAACGGATGTTACGAGCATCTCGTCAGGGTGTTAAATACGGCAGTATGTTGCCGTAGAAACGTCAGCTTTTAACGTTGTCTGTTGCATTGAATTGGCGTTATAATGGTACGGGGGTGATGGATTGATGACTGTATTTGGTGTGTTTTTTGGAGGAAACACAAGTATGTTGCTGTAGAAACGTCAGCTTTAACGTTTGTCCGTTGCATTGAATTGGCGTTATAATGGTACGGGGGTAATGGATTGATGACTGTATTTGGTGTGTTCTTTGGAGCAAACACCAACGTTAGGATGACACTTTTCACTGAATTGGCGTTATGATATTTTACACTGAATTGGCGTTGTAATAATAGATACTAGACTAGAGTCTATCATGTTATGAGCATCTATCTCGTGATGATGGCTGCAGCGGTTAGTGGTAGAAACATCAGCACGAACATTGTTTCATTGAATTGGCGTTATCATGGTCCAGTGATGGGTGGAGGCTGCCTTCGATGTGGTTTTTGTAGGCAATACACCAGCGTTAGTTTTGTCTGTTGCACTTTATTGGCATTTTTTTTGCTCATCCCTCCTGTTATCGTCGCGCCTTTCTTCCTCCAACTCCTTTCCTAGACGCATCTCAGATCATCCGGAGCCACCAAGCAGGCTCTTCTCCCCCCTCGCTACTACGACACATGCCTCCATTGTTAGTCACGAGAAAATATATTGCAGCTCTCTCTCACCTCGTGGACTCGCATCTTTTATTGCTGTAAGGAATTAATGGATCCTATTGTTATCATGCCTTGCAGCAGGTAGTTGCAGAAACATTTATCACTAGCATTGTCTATGGATGCATGCCGCAATTGTTGTCACAAGTATGACACACACGTAAAGCTATGAGTCGGCACGACTGAAGTAACCAACTAGCTATTAGTCGGACGAATAGTCGTTTCTTGGAGGTGACGACTATCCGACTTACTGAGTATTCATGCTTGCACGACAGGTGCGGTGCACTTTTTCTTTTTGGGCAGAGGGGACCCCTATAGACGGGGGGGGGGGAATTTGAAATTTGACTCCCTTCGCTTCGCCCGAATTAAGTCGGCAAGCGGGCTGGCCATCAGCTGGTTTCGCCAGCCGACTAAAAGAGCCACTTGGTTGGCAAACGGCACCTACCAATTAGTTAGTAATCTGCGGACTAACAGCTCTAGTCTAATGATGCAAGTATTTCGAGGATGTGTCCAGGAGCGTACACCATTGCTAGTATACTCAGGGTACCTGGCTTCCAACGCTGGTTATCTTGGTCATAACCGGTATATACCCGGGTATACCTACAGCGTATCCCCTGCTAAAACACGCCATTTCTAGCGGAAAGCGCGAGTGCGTGAGTTAGCAAAATTCGATGAAAATCGAAGAGCATAAGAAACGGAAAAGTGAGAATACTGAACCCTAGCGCGATGCAAATGAAGGCACGTGCCGGGGGGGGGAGAATGGGAGACGCTTGGGACCACCGCAAGACCTTGCCCAGGAGGTCGCTGAGGGTAAATCAAACCTCTTACGAGTTTAGCAAAAAAATGAAAAGAACAACGTTTTTGAGTGAGAGATGGGAAGGGGGCAAGATGAAAATTCTCGCGCACATTGCACCACCGGGTTAGAAAAAAGGGCCAAAAAAAAACGCGCGGGGGGGGGGGGAGGGGGTGTTTCGTCAACAAACTCTCCCTCAAGTTGCCCGTCACAACAGAGTTTTCTGAAAAATGGGAAGGGAGCCTAAAATGAGAACGGACGGTTTTTTTAAGAAAGCAAACCAATTATGTACAACTCAAAAAAAAAAAAATGACAGTCCTGTGGGGCTGTACAGCAGCCTTCGAATGAGCTTTCGCTCAGGCTGGAAGTCCTCGGCATCGCCTCGGTAGCCAGCATCTATCTAGAGAAATCACCATAGAGCCAGCGTATATCGCTTTTTGCGCCCACCCGAAGACATGAGATGGAGCATGACCGTTCTGACGAGCTCCTCTCACAGGGCTGGCCAAGGGATTTCGCAGGATCATTTCGGTTCTCTGATACACCACATGGTTCTGGAGATAACGCTTGGTTCTCATTTTAGGCTCCGTTCCCATTTTTCTGAAAACTCTGTTCGTCGCCGATCCTCCAGCTACCGCGGAAAATATGAAGAAATGAAACAAAACAACCCGACCTAAGGAGGCAAAAACCAACCGCGAAAAATCGTGGGTGCCAAGAAACCGAGTCAGTTCAAATACGAAGCGCCGTCGTGTGATATGGTGCGCGCGCCACCCCGCACCCCCACCCCCATTTAAAACACAACCATTGGCCTATCAACGCATCATTCCGGTTTCGAAAGTCAGAGGTAAATCGGGGGGCGGGGGAGGCAGGAATAAACACAAAAAAAAAAGGGCGCGTGCTACGATAGAGGTGCGTCCGTTTTTTTCTTAATACTACCCCTCAATTTGGGAGCTTAACTCATTTAGAGCCCCAAAATCCCTTCCTATACTAATTTTCAAGTAACTTTGTCCCCATAAGGGTTTCCAGTTGTAAAGGCGTCAATACCTCTCCCAAAAAACTGATTTGAGGAGAAAAATCAAGACTGCTGCATACCGGATGCAAAATCCCATGGCCTATGGTACACGGCGAGAATCATGCAAAAGAAAAATGTGACCTATTCCCGACGATTTTGGGTGAAGGAGCTCCGTCATTCAGGAAACATTTCAGCCAAAAAGAGGTATACCTTAATAATATGCCTCGATCGTAGCACGCGTCCCAGACAACACCAACATACGGCTGTTGGTGTTAAGGCTAGACAAGTACACCACCTCATCCAGTGAGCGTGCAGCAGCAGCATTTTTTTTTTTTTTTTTTTTTTTTTTATCCTCCGGCGGATGGGGAAAAATAAAGCTTTAGCTTACCACACTTCCACGTATTTTCATACGTGTCGTGTGTCGATTTAACTCAGTTGCTTTCGCAGCCCAACGCTAGCTGGCGCACCCTTCGGGTCCCATTGTAGGTATAGCGTAAGTTGTCCCTATCATTGGTCTCCGTTACAACCCCGGCAGCGCAAGCTGCCGTTGAAGACGTCATCCTCCCTCGCCGGGAATTGAACCCGGGTCTCATGAGTGAGAGTCATATATCCTAACCATTGGACTACGAGGGATGCTTCATAGCATTGTTCAAACATGATCCCTTGCAATCTAACACCACAGCTCAATAATCCCAAACTGTGGGCAATTCCGTCGGGAAAAAGGCAATACTTTGAAGTACAAACGACAGTAGTAGCAATTCATAACGAGAGACGACGTCGCAATGCAGAAAAAAAAAAAAACGTCACCGCTCCATCGCCAGAAGGAAAAATAAAAAAATGAACTGATAGGCTCTCGCCTTTCTCCGTGTCAGGTATGTGTGTGTGTGGGAGCGGGGGGTAGGTTCGGGACAACAACGAGACATCCCCGCACGCAATGTCCCCTAGCGTAAAAAAACCGCAACAACCAACCCCATTCTCCGACCCATAATCGTACACAGCATGAGCAGGTCTCACAGCGAATGATGTCCACGCCTATTCTCCCATGCCATTCAAAATATGTCGGGGCAAAAAAACGCTAGATATTTCAGAAAATAAAAAAAAAAAACAGTCGGACAGGGAGGGGGGACGTGGAATCTATTTCCCCTATTTTGGCGCTGTGAGCGACGTCGCTCTATCCCCGGCGCACTAACCTGATGTGCTGCCAAAAACGGACGGACGGGGGGGGGGGGGGACAATCGACAGGACATCTGTGTGTGACGCGTGCTACGATAGAGGAGCACCACTTTCTTTCTAACACTACCCCTCAATTTGGGAGCTCAAGACCTCTTCCAAAAAAACATAAAACTGCTCGTACGTACCCCGGATGAACAGAGATCCACATGGCCTAGGTATTCAACGAGAAGCACGACAAAAAATGTCACATTAATTATTTATTTATTTTCCGACGATTTTGGGTCAAGGAGCCCCGTCATTCAAAACAAAATAGCCAAAAAAAGGTATACCTTTATAGTAGCACGCGTCCGGTAGTAGGCATAGATTGATTGTGAATCTTGCTAGAGGTACGGTAGTTAGTTGCGCACTCTGGTTGGTCGAGGGACATCTCATTACTAGAAGCGGCTCGACTAGAACCTAGGATATTTCCAAGCCACAGCATCCTAATTCCACCGAATCAACCAAAGAGTATTTTCAAGCACAGCAGCTAAGCCTGCCAAGTCAACCTAGAGCATTCTCAAGCCACAGCATCCAAGAACAGGTCATCCCATTGTGTTCGGGCTATAAAAGTCGGGCTAGGGGTCTGGTCGGGTGGTCGAAGATAGGCGGCACGGCCAATACCCCTTCAGAGATTCACGATCAAGGTGTCTCCAGGCCTCGACAGAACTGTCAGCTCTTGTCATTAGGGTTACGCCGCACAAAAACACGTACAAGCCATCACAATGCGCTGGAAACCCACTGCGTATATCATTCGTAGTGTTCTGGCAATCTCGCACCAACGAGGACAAAAAGCACACCACGTACCAAAACAAAAATGTCCAAATAAAAGAAAACACCAACCCGTACCCCACCGCACCAGCAGCGGTAGCCGCAGGATACATATAAACGAGCAGCTCGTTCGCGACAGAAAGAGCGCTCGAACCGAGGCAGCGCAGCCAGCCAACTAGTCTAACCAGCCCGCCAACGCAAACAAACCAAGCACCGGAACAAAACAAAACAAAACAAAATAATCCATCAACAAAACAAAATAACAACAAAACGGAGACTACCACCGCTGTACTAGCCTGCTGCCGTAGCTCCCGCCCTGCCCCCCCCGCCCCTAGCTCGACCCTCCAAACCTCGTTCCGTGCCATGCCAAACAACGACACTCTTTCGGGAACACACACATTTCTCGCGGGCGACCGAACATCAACGCCCAACAACCCCTCCCCCCCCCCCCCCCCCCCGCCCATAACTGCCTCCTTTGCAATCCCCCCGGTGAAGGGGCGAGCACCAGCTCGTCCGACGAAAGCGGCTTTTACCGGTATGAATATAGTTTTCAGTTTTTTTTACAAGAAATGGGAACTGGGTGGGTGGGGTTTTTTACCGAGGGAAGCTGGCATCATAATATCCCACAGGCCCCAAAAGTCCAACCAACTCTAGCCCTCCCTCCCAGCTCACAAATTCGAAACAATAACAAACAAAAGCACAAACTACAAAAAAAACACAACCTCAATGCCCCCCCCCGCCCCCCCCCCAACTGCCTCCGCTACCCGCTTCAGAACCGCAAAAAATATCCCACACTATTTCCACGTAGTTTGTCTTCAAAAAAGTGGGTACAGCTCTTCGGGGGGACTACCGCTAAATGATACCCAAGTATCACAGCAGGTCTGAAGGGGGGAAGATGTTTCCTTAAAAAACAAAAACAGAAACAACCCCCCGCCTTCGCCCCTCCCTCCCGGCCTTCGTATCGTCGCCGATCATGCCAGGAATGGATTAAAGTCTCGCACTTCGCTGACGATTGAGACCGCCTTCTTCAGGAGGGCAAGCATGTCTCTTGAGATGCGTCGTCTCTCCGCGACGTCGTCCGTCTCTCGCATCAGCTCCCCGGTCAAGTCCTCCTTGTACAGTGTCGACACCAGCTCGTTCTGAGAATGGAGATGGACGGACACACAGAGAGACAGACAGAGACAGAGACAGAGACAGAGACAAAGACAGACAAACAGACAGACAGGCAGGGAGACAAGACAGACAGACAAGACAGACAGACGATCGATACATAGACGCGTCAAACATCGATTTGGGCTACAGTAAAGCAAGCCGTCTCTCCGTGACATCAAACAGTGCGTTCTCACGATGGCACCATGACATACAGCAAGCGTAACCCATTCAGCGCGGTTGTCTAAATACATTCGTCGACGGCTCTCTGAGACCGCCCGAGTTAACGGCCCGATAATGGTTTTCGATATTGGCGGAGCCCAAGTCAACAAAACCGACTTAGCCCTTCAAAACAAATACCAGTGTGTTAAGCAGCTTGCAAAGACGAATATCGACCCTTAAAACTATCGAACTCACAGCTCACGCATTAAAAAATATATACCCTATCTAAAAATAACACTGCAGAAGAAAAATTCACACAAATACCAAGTAGTTTGTCGCCAAAAACGCGGGTGCTGCTACAACGGGGTTGGCAACAAATGCCGCACGCCCAGCCACAAAAGCGCGAGTCAGATGTAAAGACGCAGGCAGCACTTCGGCAAAATCACAGCACAAAAGGCAGTGCAATTGACCAATCCTACTGTAGGAGTGTACTATTCTCCCTCCCCCTTCCACCCCCTCCCGCTCACCTCTCCCCCCATCCCCCCCTTTTCCGAGGCTCTTTCTTCACTTAAGAAGCTCTGTCCTCTCCCCCCCCCCCCCCCACGCCTCCTCCCCTCCCTTCCCCCACTCCGCTCCTCCCCCCCCTCCGCCCCCCCCCCTCCCCTTTTTCTTCACTTGAGGAGCCCTGTACCCCCCCCGCCCCCCCCGCCTCCTCCCCTCCCTTCCCTTCCCCCACTACGCCACTCCCCCCCCTCCACCTCCCCTCCTTCCCCCCCTCCTTCCCCCCCCCCTCCCCCCCTTTTCTGAGGCTCTTTCCTAACTTGAGCTCCTCATTACAACCTAAAACGATCTTAGTATAACTCCAAATGCTTTGTCCCCATGTCGGGAGCGCGGTGCTAAAAAAAACCTGACAAGAAAAAAAAAAAGTGCAGCCCGATGAGGCAATCAATCCCATGGCCTACATACACAACAAACATACTAAACACAAAGAAAAAACGAAATCCCGACGATTTAGGGTTATAATGCCTTTCCAACTGGAGACCCTTTTTGGGGACAGTTTCACTTGAAGTCCCTCTGAAGGCGTTAAGGGGCGCCGTCATTCAGAAAAAAAAAAAAAAAAAAACACGTCAGCAACTGTCACCTCTACCGTAGCCCAATATATGTAGGAGCCGGTCGCCCCGGTGGCGTATCAGGTTATCCTCGAGCCTGGTATAGGTCAGTTTCGTGAGTTCGAATCCCCCCGAGTGCATACTCGTGCAAAATCGTGGGGACTTTTTCTCGTGCACAAATTGACTTGCCGAAAACGCGAGAGCGTGAGGTAGCAACACTCGATAAAAAATCGACGAGCAGTGGGATTGCTGAACCCTATGCGCGATAAAAATTGAAGGCAAGAACCGGGGGGGAGAAGAGACGACACCTGTGACCTGTGACCACGGCTTGTCCAGAAGCTGGAAAGAAGAAGTGCGCAAAAAGAAGAATAAAAAAAGCATGAATTGTAATCAATGCCTCTTAAGCCAACATTTTTGATGACCAAAGAAAAATATCATCACTTGTTACCCTCTCCAGCTAAACCCGCAGGTAGGTTTTCAACTTTTTTTTTTGTTTTACCCTCCGCCGGCGGATGGGGCCGAAAAATAAAAGCTCAAGCTCACCACGCTTCCACGTATTTGCATACGTACACGTCGTGCGCCGATTTAACTCAACTGCCTTCGCAATCCAGCGCTAGCTGCTGGCGCGTCCTTCGGCGCCCACTATTTAGCCTTCAGCGACAACCTTTCGGGCAGGTCGTGGTCACAGCTGTCTTCCCTTCTCCTCACCGATCAACTACAAACTATTAATACCAGGTAGTCAGTCTCCGACTTATTTTTATTAGCATAGTCGGCCAACCCACAATTCCCCCTACAATAGCCCATAATAGCAGCGTGGGTAGGCACAATTCGACGCGAGTCGACGAGGGAAGAAAATGCTGAAATCTTCTCGCGATAAAAACGAAGGCACGTACTGTAGTGGGGAGGGGGGAGGGGGGAGGAGGGCCCGCCATGTCACCCCGGATCGGGGTTACGGCTGGGAGGGAGCACGAGAGTTGTGCAAGGATAACAAATGAGATGAAAAAAACACACACACTTTTTTCCTTTTTTTTTTCGCACACTTGTACTTTCCAGCTTCTGGACAAGCCGTGGTCACAGGTGTCGTCCCTTGTTCCCCGGCTCTTTGCCTTCAATTTTTATCGCGCATCACAGGGTTCAGCAATCCCACTGCTCGTCGATTTTTCATCAAGGGTTGCTAACTCACGCTCTCGCGTTTTCTGCAAGTCAACCTGTGCGCAAGAAAAAGTCCCCACGAGTTTACACGCGTATGCACTCGGGGGGATTCGAACTCACGAAACTGACCTATACCAGGCTCGAGAATAACCTGATACGCCACCGGGGCGACCGACCGGCTATTCGACCTTGACCACTGTGAAACCATGCATCAACAACAGAGTCGCCACGCGATAAAGCTTAGCTGGTACTGGTAGATTACTGCAGGTTAAGGTGCAAAAATGCGATGCGACAGAGCCAAGAAAGGCGTGGCTTCCTCACCTGCAGCACGTTTACCACCTCGTTAACAAGGAAGTGCATGATCGTCTTGGGCACCAGATCCTGACAAGGGGGACAGGTAAGGCGGGGGAGAAGGGAGGGGCGGGGTGGGTTGGGTTGGGTTGGGTTGGGTTGGGTTGGGTTGGGTTGGGTTGGGTTGGGTTGGGTTGGGTTGGGTTGGGTTGGGTTGGGTTGGGTTGGGTTGGGTTGGGTTAGGTTGGGTTGGGTTGGGTTGCGTTGGGTTGGGTTGGATTGGGGTGGGTTGGGTTGGGTTGGGTTGGGTTGGGGTGGGTTGGGGTGGGTTGGGGTAGGGTGGGGGTTGGGGTGGGGGGGGGGGGGGGGCGACATAGCCAGCACAAAGCGCCAGCGGAGGGAGACGTCAACTGAAAACTGTCCCCCCACAAGACGGGAAGCCCCCAGAAACGCGGAGGCAATAGCAGATACCTTACCAATAAATACGTAATACCAATATTAGTAGTAAATAACTGATGACAGTTGGACAACGTCCATGAATACCACAGAAGCACGGAGCTCAGCGTAGCACAGCCTAGCCAAACGAAGCATTCCAGCCTAGTGCCGGAGAGCACCGCATGGCACACCCCGACCCAGCACCGCACAGCGCAAACATTTATGAAAGTACCTGTCCACGTAATGGAAGCGTACTTGCTGGGTTGCCTGAACTGGTCGCGCTGCACTTTTGGTGCTAAAGGACACCTCGATCCTTCACGCGGCTGGAGATGTAAGCCTAGTCTCTTCTACGAATGGGGTGGACGACATCACCACACACGTACAATCGGATAATCGAAAGCAGCTACTTTGCTCTCTACCCGTCCCACTCCGCGTCCCATTGCGAGGGTCTATGGTCTTAACACTATGAATATGCATGAAATGAGGACACCCCCCCCCCCCCCCCTCCCCTCCCTCTCTCCCCCCCTCCTTCCCTCCCCGCCCCCTTGCCTCCCACCCCCTCCTTCCCTCCCTACCTCCTGCCCTCTCCGCCCCCTCCCCAACTCCTTCCCTCCTGCCCTCTCCGCCCCCTCCCCAACTCCCTCCCTCCTTCTCTCTCCGCCCCCTCCCTTCCTCCCTTCCTCCCTCCCTCCCTCTCTTTTACCTGAAAGTTTTTTCTTGCAATGTCGAAGTAGCTCCGCATGAGGCTCTTGATGATTTCCATCTCGCATCGCTCCCGGTCGGTCGGTTCGTCTGATTGCCGCATCGTCTCGGGCGGCTGCGATCGGTAAACATCGTTAACAAGAAAAGAAAAAAAAAAGAACAAATACACAACTTAAAGCAATGAATAATTTAGGTGCATAGCGAGAGGGAAAAAGGGAACGTGCGGAGAGAAATAGAAGGTATGAGGGAAAAAACAATAGATCTAAACTATATATACCAAATCAACATTTTTATTTACTTTTTAAACTATTAATAATAATACCACGGGTTTTCATGGGTGGGATCACTCCTCGCGGATCGGGTCGGGTCAGAGTGTACACACCGGACTCGACCGGCGAGATTTTCTAGCACCAACTGACCCGGGCCGCGGGTAGGGTAGAGAGACCTGCGATAAAAAAAAGGCCTCGTGGTTCATACGACGAAATTAAACCCAAAATCACTTTCGAGGAAAATATACACAACGTAGCGAATGGATCCAACTACAACCGCTGACGCCGACGTCAAAATATTTAGCACCGACGAAACAGAGCGAACTAATTACGTCCCGTGTTTCGGAGGAAACACGACATTACGACATTACGAACAGAGCATCTCGTCCGGCTCCATCCGATCTCCTGTCCCCCTCCCCCCTTGACCATACAAAACGCCAACGACATGACACTATATACACTGCCACCGCCGCCGCCGCAAACAACACAATTACCACCCCCCTCGTCGGCCGTGAAAAACACAATTTCATGCTCCATGCGTGACACGTGTGACAGCCTAAGACCCGACCTACGGTAAGGGTATATGCTTTTTGGGGACTCTATTTCGCAATGGCTTGGGGGTCAATGACGCGAGTGACCACCCTGTTGCTTTCCGGTCTTAAAAGCTTGGATGATGTTTCATTCCAAACCTTGCGATATAAATACGGAATAGTGCGGTAAGCCACGCTGCCCCAAAAAAATGGCCTGAGGCGTGTTTGTCCGAGAGGAGTGCGAGTGGCTCAAATCCGGTAGTGTAAAAGAGGGTACCCCCCCTACCCTACCGTACCCTACCCCAGCCCTAACCCTAACGCCAACCCCATCGCTAGCCCCGCCCCTACCTGCGGTAGCTTAACCATCTGCGGGGTCTGCCGCCTCTGCTTCTCCTGCTGACCTCCCCCAAAGATAAACGACATCAAACCACCCCCTCCCCCACCCCCACCCCTCTCCTGCTGCCGAGGTGCCACGCCAGTTCCATCCACCCCCCCATCTCCCCCTCCTCGCTCTCCTGGCCTAATCTGCTGCTGCAGCTGCTGCTGAGAACCACTCTTAGACTCAGGCAGCCCAGCCCAAGGCTGGCCTATCCCGCGCGGCCCAAGCCCCCCCGGGCGGGTGGGACTCATCATCCCGGGCGGCTTGCCAGGGGCAACTCGTGGAGGGGGCGAGCGCATTCCGGTGGGGGTCTGCGAGGCGGTATTCCCGAGGGGGCAGAACGGGCGCGGGGGGGGACGGGGAGGCGTACTCATTTGTTGCTTGCCGTAGTCATTTGACCATTAACCACTCATCCCTTTCGAGACGGAGCATCGGGGGATGGGGGGGGGGGGGGGGGGGGGGGGGGGGGGGGGGGGTTGAGCGTGGGAGTAAGAGCCATGCTATCGGACGTTCGGACTCATTTTTGGGGTGCTGCGTATGAAACACGAGGTATGAGCTTGAAATACAACTGGTTCGATTCTTCGGATTCGTCCTTGGAGTGCTGTACCTCATACAAACGCACGAGATATAACACGAGTCACTTTTTCCGGTGCTTGAAAGTGTTAGTCTAGTCTACTTAAAAGTGTCAAAAGGTTCCACACCAATACAAAAGGCTCGTTCGTGCATAAGGCCATCGGGCGAGAGTTTGGGCGAAAAGGAAGGGGAGTGTGGCGCGCGGTTTCGTTTTGAAAGCCGTGCTCGCTGGAGCCTTTGGACCGGCGACAACACGCCTTTTCACACACGCCCATTCAAATCCATACCTCAACAGCTAAGAGAGAGATAAAAAAGTATGCCCACGGCGGTGCCGACCACGGTGTGTGCACGCACACACAAGACCACCGCTAGAATATCTCACACAGCTGCCACCGCCGTCACCATAGCCGACGCCGCGTCCATGTAAAAACACAGCCTCTTTCTCGCGCCCCCCACAACTGTGCAAACTTGCAACTAGAGTGGAAAAGGGTTCGACCTCCGCGCACACCTCCATCCCCCCGCCCCCCCCCCCCCTTCCCGCCCCCCACCTCACCCCCCCCCCCCCCCGCCCCCCGCCCCTTGCAGCTACCCCCGCAACATTGAAACATCGAGCTCACCTCAATCCCACTGCCACCGCCCACTCCTCCGTTTGGGGTTCTGTTCCGTTCCATCACCTCCGCTATCGCACGGCTTCCACCGATAAAATCCGGATGAGAGGTGTTGATGTACGCTAGCTCCAGCTACATATCGAAGCACCAACCATCCAACAGCGGCGACGGCGGGAGGGGAGGGGAGGGGAGTGGGGTGGCGGGAAGGGGAGGGGGTTGGCGAGGGGAGGGGGGGGGGGCTTCGAGCGGGGGAGAGCCGGCCACACCATGGAGTCCTCACACCTCCCCTCAAAACAAAAAACCGCGTCACGATAAAGGTATACCACATTTTGGCTGAAACCATTTCTAAATGATCGGGAAGCCTAACACCAAAAATCGTTGGAATTTCATTTTTCTTTTGGCGATAATTTTCGTTGTAGTACCTACTGCAGGCCATGGGGACTACTACATAATACTTCCGAGTTTCGTCAAATCAATATTTTGGGGGGGAGAGGTACAGAGCTCCTTCACGCTGTTACAACTGGAAACCCGTTTTTGGGAGACGAAATACTAGGAATTAGTATAGGAAGGGTTTTTTGGGCTCAAAAGGGGTCAAGAAACCACCCTCAGAAGGCAAACATGGTGCACACTTATCGTCCCAAATGCTGCTTTTACACCATTACACCATTACACATGGCCAAAATCATGCCACCTTCTGCATGGCCACCGCATAAAAAACAGAAAAACAGCCACCGTACACGCCTGAAACCCATAAATTTCCCCTCTACAAAGAACGCCACCATACATCGCCACCACGCCCCTCTACAAAGAACGCCACCATATGTCGCCACCACATAGTCAGCCACCTTACAAATAGCTACTACATAAATGGACACCCCATATACACGAGACCCCTTACAACGTACCCCGCCTGACTCTTAACTTCCCACCCAACAACGAACGACACTACTATACCATCCAAACAACTTCAGTTGAGTACAAAACAGTAGTAGTCCCTCTGTAGTGCGGGTTGCCGCTATAGTGCCGGAAATACCGGCACCGTACCGGCAACCGGCACTAGCCCGCATCCTAACACCACTGGATTTTCCCATGTGCCAAGCAATTACATTGGCACTATACGGGCAACCGGCACCGCTCAACTGACACTACAAAAGAGAGAGGCCACTAACGTACTATTAACATGCGAAGTACAACTACAGCAAGTTTAGCGCAGTGGAGGAGTACAGTACCTTGATCAAGTTGGCGATCATGGTCTGTGTAGGGTTCATACACTTCCGGAGGAGCTGGTGGTTCACCTGCGACACACAACAAAAGGTCCGGAGAGAAGCAACAGCCGCGTGTGGTCCCCAAATAATTAGTCAGGCGGTGTGACGCCGCAAGGAACTTACGTGCAGCGTAGCGAGTGATTCCACAGATTCTGCGACAAACTAGACATTACTGCCGCTGCCATTACTACGCCTATATATCTACTATTGCTGCTGCTACTACAACTATACGCCCGTACCTAGGCTCACCCCCCCCGAATGCGCTAACTACCGCCTCCCAGGGTGCACCCAGTCCCTCATCCCCACTACCCTGCCCCGAAGGCACAGGAAACGCGTCCGTTGGTCCTAAGGACTACAGTCATGCATGGCATGACTACACCACCCCACCCCGCCATGTGCTGCCTACCGCCATCCAGTACCATCAAAACCCTCACCTCCACTGCCTGTTCTATCCTGAAAGCACAGAAACCTCGTCAGCTCACATACAACAACAAACAACAAAAACACCAAACGCTACCGCACTTCCCCCCCCCCGGCACGTGCTATGTACCACCTCCACCGGCGCATTTCAGTTGATCACCTCCACTATCCTGTCCCGGAGGCACGGGAATCGCGTCAGCTCAGTCGCTTCGCACTGAGCCGCGATGCGCTGCATTTCGTCAAAAACTAAGTCGGCGCACTGGAGACCAGGCTAAAAGCACCAAAGTAGGTACAAGAGGATTCAGGAGGAGGGGGGACGAGAGGGGGGCGACAGGAGGCGGGGGGGGGGAAAGGATAGGGGAAAGGGAGAAGGTGGAGGGGGAGGAGGCGAAGGGCGAGTGACGGTGACAGCGATGGCAGGTAAATGAAGGGGAGGAGGGTGGGGTGGGGAGGGGGCGTCAGCGTTTCCAGGACAGAACGAACGAACGAACGAACGAACGAACGAACGAACGAACACCGGGGGGGGCATGAACGCAACATACACAACGTAATCAACAACCTGTCGTTGACCATACAAAAGCGGCTTGAAACTCTGGGCAAAGCTATGCAACTACAACCATATCCGCCGCTGCCGACACGGCGCTAAAGACAATCGAACCGGATTCCAGGTGGAATCCTCCCAAAATATGAAAATTTGTGGCAAGTTGGGTGTGGGCACTTCCTTTTTGCAACATCCCTCCACGGATGTTGACCTCCACGGCTTCTGGGCAGAGGACCTTGATCATGATAATCCTCCAGACACCGTCTACCCCTAACCCCCACGACGAACTGGAACCATCACTAAATCACCAGACTTGCGGGGGAGGCTCGATGACCCTCCCCCCCCCCTCCCCCTTCCTCCCTCCTCTCCCGCATCCCACTCCTGGCCCCTTCCCCCCCCCGCTCCCCTCTCTGTCCGCGCCCCCCTTTCCCTCCATTCCCACCCCCCCTTCCTCCCCTCCCCCTCTCCCTCCCCCCTCCTCTTTTCCGTCCCCCCCCCACCCCCCTTTTCCTTCCCGACGCCTTTTACACACGCCTTCCTCCTTCCGTCTCACCTGCTCCAGCCTAGCAATCTGCTTGCGCACGAGAAGGTCGAAGGACATCTCGGGTACAAAAAGACTGGGCCTAGTGCCGTTGGCGTTGTAGATGGCTGTTCGGATGTCCTGATCGCACAGTCCCTCGAACGGGTCGATTGTTGCAAGGCTGTGAGAAAATATCTCGTGGAAAATGTAGCTGTCGCAAAGGAGGAAGCGGAGGAGCAGCAGAAGCAGAAGCGTGCGGAGCAGAACGAGGAGGAGGAGAAGGAGGTGGAGGACAAAAAGGAGGAGCAAGAGTGGAAGGAGCAGCAGAGGCAGCAACAGCAGCAGCAGCAGGCGCAACAACAGCAGCAGGAACAGCAGCCGAAGCAGAAGAAGGAACAGCAGGAGCAGTAGCAACAAAAGCAGTAGCAGAAACAGCAAAAGCAGCAGCAGCAGAACCAACAGAAGCAGCAGCAGAAAAATCAGGAACAGCAGCAGCACAGAACAGAAACGGCAGAACACGGTCACAGCGGGAACGGAGGCGACAGAAAACATTGTAAACTTTTTCAAAAACGTGAACACGCGGAAGCACCCACTCGCACACACCAAAAGAAGCGCGTTAACGGAAGAGCCCCGGCTCCCGACTTCCTAAAAGCGCCATAACCATCCTCATCGACAACAACAACAACAACAACAACAGCGGCTCATTAGTCAGACTACCTACCAGGCCGTGCGCTGATTGGCCAGTCGATTGACCAAGCGACCGACGTACCGACGTACAGACCGATCAACCGATTAAGCGACAGGTTGATTTGTCATTCAACCGACCAAGCATACCCCCTGATGGGCTAAGCAACCGATCTAGCGACCAACCGACCGATCTAGCGACCGACCGATCTAGCGACCGACAGACCTAGCGATCAACCGACTAGGCGACCAGCAAACTTGCCGATCTATACAGCGATCAACTGACCAAGAAACAGACCTAGCGACCGACATACCTAGAGACCAAGCAAACAGGCGACTAACCAACTCGCCGATCCAGCGACCGACCTACTGGTAGCGACCAGCCGACTAAGCGACCGACCTGAAAAACAAATGCCGACCTATATGGCGACCGGCTGACTCAATTACCGACCTAGCGACCGACATACCCAGCGACCAAGAGACTAGGCGACTACCCAACTCGCCGATCTAGCGACCGACCTACTCGTAGCGACGCGCCGACAGAGCGACCGACCTAAACAAAAATTACAGAGGTATACAGCGATCGACTGACTTGAGTGATCGTCCTAGCGACCACGCGACTTGGCGACAAACCAAATCGCCGATCTAGCGGCCGACCTTCTCGTAGCGACCAGCGGACTAAAGCGACCGACCAAAAAAAACTTTCAGACCTATATAGCGACCAACTGACTACGTGGCCGACCTAGTGATCGACAGATCTAGCGATTTGGCGACGAAACAAATCACCGCTCTAGCGACCGACGTACTCGTAGCGGCCAGCCGACGAAGCGACCGACCACGCGACTAGGCGGTAAACCAACTCACGGATCTAGCGACCGATCTACTCGTATCCACCAGCCGACGAAGCGACCGACCTAGGAACCAACAGACCGAGGACAGACCCGCCATTCCCTTACCTTATCCTAGCCCCGCCGTACAGTTCGTTCATCTCGATGCCGTCGGGGGAAGACCCCCGCCCGTCCACAGCCTCGTGGAAATTAGACGCAAACTTAGACAGCAGTGTTAGCTGGCCGAGGCAATCAGCGGCGTCGCCATCAAAAACGTAGCACCAATGGTCGTGCCAGCGAGAAGGAGGCGGGGGGGGAGGAGGGGGGGGCATGTCAGCGACGGTTTCGGGCACTTGTGGACAAGAGCGGTGGAGCTCGCACAGCGCCACTGACAAGTATTTCTGTGATTAACGCGTTACTACTGTGTATACTGCTGTTGTGCTGCTGTAGATGTTGGAATAAGAGTAGTTACCTGGTACCGGGTAGTTATTGCTTACCTGCTTGTTGCTGTCATTATCTGCGGTTGCCATTGCCTTTTTCGCTGTTACTGCTATTGTTATGCATGTACTAGGTATAGTATGATTTTATGAAGGCTCTTGTTTAATTTTGCTCTTGTCACTGTGAAAAGCTAGTGATAATGTTCTTGTTCTTTCGATATATAATTCCAGGAAGGAAATAGGTGCTGCTTCTCATAATGTTACGTTGTTGTTTTTGTCTTCGCTCACCAGCGTGGCACCGAGGGAGGCCGCCGAGACGCAATCCGTCGGCTCCCCAAGCTCCACCAGCTCCTGCGACACATTCTGCATCATCGCGTTCAGCTTGCTCTTGATCTCCGGCAGGCAGTCTCGGATGTGATGCATCAGAATCTGCGCGGATTTCCAATTCAAAGCAACGACGTTCGGACAATCGGACCCGGTCCTACTACAAAACGGCATCACAACAAAATAGAAAATAAAAACAAGCTGTATTTACGCATACGGCATAAATAGGTCGCTCAACATGCTTTATGTACGCACACGGCATAAACAGGTCGCTCAACGCTTTATTTGTGCATACTGCATAGACAGGTTGCTCAATGCCTTATTCATGCATACGGCATAAACAGGTCCATCGATCCAATGGCTGGATTGCAAAAAATACTATGGTACCAGGTATCAACTCTTCGGGGCCCACAAACAGCAACAAAAAACGACAACTGTGGTCTAATGAAGTGTCTTTTATGGTGTGAGCAGGCCGTACAATTAGCATGATGTAGCGTCCTTGTCGCGCAACTCCTTGCGGTGCAGTTCGGCCTTTTTTTTTCTTTCATTTGACCGTGGCTACGCTAGGGGGGTAATTTTTATTTTTTTTGCACAGTCACGTGGGGTCACTCGCGCGAGTGATCCCCCCATTCCTTTGTGACCTTACGCTTTCGTGCTGTTTAAGTAAATTATGATATAAACATCGGAAAGGGATTAGTTAGTTACGATGCGCCAAATTTAATTATTTAGCGAGAGGTACGCATTAAAAGTCAGTTGTGCGAATGGCTCAAAAAACGGTGGTGAGTATGGGGTATATCATAACATCATCGTAACATCATTATAACACCATCATAACATCATCATAACACCATCATAACATCATCATAAAACCCTCATAACATCCTCATAACATCTTCATAGCATCATCATAACATCATTATACCATCATCATAACATCATCATACCATCATCATAACATCATAATAAAACATCATCATAAGATCACAACATTATGATACCATCATCACAACACCATCATAACATCATCATAACATCATCATAACACCATCATAACATCCTCATAGCATCATCAAAGCATCATCATAACATCATCAAAACATCATAACATAACTATTAATATAACATCGTCATAACATCATGGTAACATCATGATAACATCATCACACCATCATGATAACACCATAATAAAGCATCATCATCATAAGATCACCATAACATCGTCATAACATCATAACATCATTATAACATCATGATAACATCATGATAACACCATGATAACATCATGATAACATCATGATAACAAATCATCTCATCATGATAACATCATCGTAACATCATGATAGCATCATGATAACATCATGGCAACATCATCATAACATCATGATAACCCCTTCATAACATCATCATAACAGCATCATCATAACAGCATCATCATAACACCATCATTACACCATCATAACATCAAAATATCATCAATCACCATCGTAACACCATCATAACATCAAAATATCATCAATCACCATCGTAACACCATCATAACATCACTATAACATCATCATCATAACATCACCATAGCACCATCATAACATCACCACAACATCCCCCCTAGCGCAGCCTTGGCCATTCACAATACCCTGCCCTACACCACCAGCCCGGGTTTCCTTGCATGGTCGCCGCCATAACTTCACAATCGTCATTTTTTTCGACAATTTCCCCTCTGAAGCCTCAAAGACGTCGATGTACCCATACCAGGGCACTACTTAACCCCTTTACAACTGGAAACCCGTTTATGGGGACAAAATTACTTGGATTTAGTATAGAGGGGGGTTCGGGGGCTCCAAAGGGGTTAAGCGTACGAGTAGTTACCTGATTAAGGCTCTTGGAAAGGTTTGTCGTGCCGACTCGCTTATCGAGTCCCTTGTAGGCCGGGTGGTCCCTGAAGTAAGCCGCTTCCTTCTGGAGGGCCTGCGCGCAACGGGCGGGGAGGGGGGGGGGGGGGGTTGAGAGCAACAAAACAAAACGGCAGCATAACATCGAACAACATCAAAACACAAGCAGCAACATCAACAAAAGTAGAAACAGCATTAGCCGAGACAAGAACGCGAACAATTTACGATAAAAACAAGGTGAACGGCGGCAAGCGCGGGTTCCCAAGCACTCAATCACACCACCAAAACGGCTATTCCTCCCTCTCTCCCTCCGTCCACCTCTCTAGGCTTTCCCTCTCCCCTCCTCCGTCTCTATGGGTCTCTGCCCCGCTCCTTTTCTCCGCCGTCGACGTAACACGGCCGCGCAACTCCAACAAACACTCCCTCCTTCCCCCTTCACCGCCACCCCTGCCTTCTACAGCTCCGGCTCCTTCTCCTGCAACCGTCACAGCCACTGCTCCAGCCACAGCCACAGCCACAACCAACACTCCAGGGGCCCATCCGTAGCACTCTGCCCAAGGTCAAGCACAGGCGCGGCACAATCGCACGGCAACGACGCGATGCACCGAGCTCCGCCTCACCTTGCCCTACCTTACCCTCCCTAACCTTACCACACCCTGCATTGCCTTATCTACCTTGCCTGTTCTTTCCTTGCCATATACCTGGTAAGTCTATTGCATTACCTTACCTCGCGTCCCCTTCCCTTCCCACACCATGGTAAGCGAGTTTTGGCCTATCCCAACATTCCTGCAGCGGCAGCGCGTCTACACCTTGTCAAAAGGGTAGAAACAGATGTCAGCAGAGTATGAGGTGCCCACCTGACGGATGCTGACACCCTCGTCGATATCCTTCTGCCCGCGGTTGATCACGCCCACGAACCCTCGCTTCAGAGGAATGATGCGGTTGTCCAGCATGTCTCTGGCATCGGTGCCTGCAAAGTAAAAAAGGATATAGGAATCGGACGTGCCAGAGGGGAAAATACGACCAACACCAATCACACACATGACCACGCCTGACACGCACACACACATACGCCACAAATCACATATTACAAGAACGTTCGAAGCGTACGAACATAAAAACAGAGAGGCATCACGTCAGACGATCACAACCAAACTCCGATCAAGCCACGAGCAGTTAAGACAGCTATCCCCCCGTCCCCACCCCCACCCCCCAAAAGCGAGGCTGTCCAGCACCCCCTTCAAAGTTAGCAAGATAAAATTGCGCAGGAAGGACCCACCAGGGTCCATGAGGTCAATCTTGGTCAAGACGCCGACGGTTCGATCTCCCTTAGGGTCCACCTCCCTGGCCATCTTGAGGGCGTCACTGTTGGCGAGGTCAGTGTTAGCCGAGGTCACCGATAGGATGATGGCGTTCGGGTTTTTGATGTACTGCAAGCACATGTTTCGGATCTGCTCCTCGATGTCAGCTGGCTGGTCCCCCGTCGCCACCTGACGACGGGGACATCAGAGACAACGACGACAAAAACAACCATAACAAGGTGTCCATCGGCAACAAGATCACATTGTAGAAACAATTGCAAACCAGCAGTGCGACCCATCAACAACAGCGGCAGACATATGGCACAACGGCACACCACCCGTAGCACGACGCATCAGCAGCGACA
Organism: Undaria pinnatifida; assembly: GCA_012845835.1. Classification (NCBI taxonomy): domain Eukaryota; class Phaeophyceae; order Laminariales; family Alariaceae; genus Undaria; species Undaria pinnatifida. The sequence goes on along the minus strand of JABAKD010000002.1, from coordinate 17,236,043 downwards.
CAATAACAACAACGCATCGGCCACTGCACAACAGCAACACATCAACACTACATCACCCACAGCGGTACATCCTCCGCATCACCGCTATCATCAGCATTGACAACAACAACAACAACAACAACAACAACCACCACCAACCTCCACCACCACTACCACCACCACCACCACCACCACCACCACCACCAACAACAACAACGATTACACGCTTCCCAGGCGGACAAAGATACAAGTGCATATCAAATCCTGCATTGCACCTGAGGGCGAAAAAACAATTACAGACCAACAACCCGCACCGCCCCGCTAAACAAAACGCACAGCAGTAGTCGCTCCTATACACGCCAGAAGTGACCAACGGCGGTGCATACCTAAAGATAGCAGTACAGTTCGCCAGAAGTGAACAACGGTGGCGCATACTTAAAGATAGCAGTACAGTCCTTCACAAGCCCACCCAGTTCCACCAATGCGCAATTAGGCGTTTTATTTCAACCGGGGGCACCACCTAAGCGTCCCTTTTCTCCGACTCCCCCTCCGGCGTTGTAGGGATGTGAGGGTCTATGGTACTAACGACTACGGCCATGCATGCTATGATTACCCCCCCCCCCTCCCCGTACACACCATAGTGCGAGGTACACCGCCACCAAACGAGCGAATCGCGCAATGCACCTTAGTGATTCCCGGCAGATCAACCATTGTAAGGTTAAGGACGAAGGGGGAGTATATGCGCAAGTTGATACTCTTCGCCGATATCCCCTTGTTGCTGCCCGTCAAGCGGTCCGTCTCGCGAACAATCTCCTCCCGAATCTCGGCGAAATTGAAGAACTTTTGCCCTGGGAGATGGAGGAACTCCCTGGGTGGCCATGTCATGGCGGGGCGGGGGAGGGGGGAGAGGTTACGGCAACGGTCATCGCGCCAAAAGGAAACCTCGCAGACGGGCGGTTATAACAGATTTCGGGGTGTGGGTGCTGCCTGTACACGTGCGTCAAAACAAAAAAAAACGCGTGCACCATGGCTGTATCCATCTTGCGTCTTTACACAATTACACGAGCTGTACTGGGCCTGGCGTCAGACAAAACGATGATTATTACCTACACGGCAGGCTTGTGTGCAGGAAAACGATGAGGATTGTGTTCAGGAAAACGATCAGGATTGGATTGGCTACATGCCATGGCTGTGTGAAGGCAAGATGTGTGATTGAGCGACTACGTGTACTGCAAGGAAGCTGTTGTAACGGCTACAACATCCGCTCTCAGTGTGTGAGAAAATGCTTCCGCCTCACTACTGCTTGTGCTTCAATAGCATCTCTTGGCCATCTGCCAAAAAGAAAAGTGATGCCGCCAATGTGCTTGTCAGATCTGCGAACAATATCGGCTGCAGCGCGCTAACGGCCAGTCCGACCTAACGCGACTTGTGACACAAGGAAACAGGATAGGGGGCAAGGGACCAGGGGCAACTAAAATGGAAAATCATCACGGCACCGCACGAGCACGAGCACAGCAGTAATCCCACACCTCAACATACAGGGCATGATGCATAATGCCTTCGCCAGCAGGGTCGACAGGCAACGGAGAGCTATTTCAACATGGCAAAGAACAAGAAACACTCCGCGTCCATCTTGCATCGCATGGGCATATCGTGACACTACTGAAATCACATCGATATACTATCGATAACATAATCACATGGACACGTTATCATTGGATCGAAATATCGTTGAGAGTACCGTCGTCACGTCTACACGTCATTGTCATCGTTGCCACACCGACCCGTCATTGGCACTCCAGTGACGCGGACACAAGAAAATTCTGATTGCTTGGACGTATAATGGACACCGGACACATGGGCACTCTGATCGCATGGGCGTTTCACGGATACTCTCGCCACGTGGACACATGGGGCACTATTAATTAACAGGTAGGAGGTATTAACGAAAACTCCTTTGATTCTCTGATCGCATGGAAACTCGAAAGTCTCATCCCAGCGCCGACCACAGCAACCACAGCATCAACAGCAACAACCAAAAAAATATCGATGCGTGACTCGTAGGAAGTACTACTTGGTAGTACAGTATCCCGGAATGAGTCCGAGAAGAAAGTGCAGGTATATATACGGCATCCTAATACCAGTATCATACCTCTAAAACGGGCGGTGTGAGCAGCAGTGGACAATGCCAGGCTGTACCTACAGCAGTGTCAAATATATAACGCACGGGCTTCTCTTCACCGGTCATTGATTGCTGCACCCTACTTTACATACGGTTCCATGACTTTCCCGATTTCATGTTATAAGCCGCGGATTCCTGTTCGGTTGCTTCCGTCATGGGCTTGTCTGTTTTTTGCTACTGGTTGCTGCTCGTTACTGCGGTTTACTGTTCTGTAACTAATATGTTGCGTTGCACCCATCAGGATGTATCATGCAACTCTGCGCTGCTGATGTTGCCGTACATTTTTTGCACTTGGAGCACCAGGTGCGGGAGGATTAGGCTTACTTATCGCTGTCTTCTTCCTGAGCGGGCTCGGTCGGTACATCCCTAGCCCTTCAGGCCTCCCATCGCCCCCTTCCATTACTTGCAGAACGGCCCAGCTTTTATTCGATTTCTTCACCTTTTTTTTCTTCCATTTTTTCAGTTGTTTCATGACTTTTTCCCGACTGTTTCCTTCAAAAATGGTTTATGCTAACTCGATTTAGGACTTTTCGTCATTTTTCTTTACTGCTTATCTTTTCGATTTTGTTTGTGGAAGTTAAGTAGTTTTATTTAATTTTTCAACGGTTTCTTCAAATTTGGTTTCTGCCTACTCGATTTTGGACCTTTATGTTTCTTATTTTTTGTTTGTGGAAGTTGAATACCAGGTACGGAGTACCATCATACCAGGTCTCAGCTGAGCTCAGCTTGGCTCATCAGCTCAGCTTAGCACAGCAGCGCAGCGCCGTGTGGTGCCGTACCCTACCGTGCGGTGTTGTGCCGTGATGCGTGCTGTGCTGTAGTTACTCGTTCGTACATGCCAGGTATCATTCGAAGTACCATCATACCAGGTACCGGTACACCAGGCTTTTGTACGTACTACATTGTTGATGTACAAGAAATACACTCCCAACCCAGCTCAGCTCAGCTGTAACTCAGCAGCGCAGTACGGGCGTAACTTGCGGAAAACAAAACATGGAAGAGGATCGAGAGAGGACAATCGATGAAGAAAGCAAAGAGGCGAGCACACACAAACATACCGGTACTTGATACCTGGTAAACCTCATGATATATGATACTGCTGTATGTACGAAAGCGTAGCGCAGTACCGCAGGGCAGGGCACGGGCACCGCACGGCAGTGCACGGCGCTGCGCTGCGATCAGAACGTGTCATCGTCAACAAGCACACAGCATAGCACAGGCCAATCAGCGCTGCGCAAGCAGCTCTTAGCATTATCGAATCGCTAGTTGCACCAAACTCTGGCCATCTTCTTTCTGCCCCCTCCACATTTTGTTGTAGTCTTCCTTGCGCGAGCGTAGCGGGCGGCGTCTCCGCGCTACTGGGTATGGCTATATTTAACGAGAAGAGTTAACGCGATTTAACTTGTTCCGTCAACATATCGTAACATGCCGGTCGCCCCAGTGGCGTATCAGCTTATCCTCGAGCCTGGCATAGGTCAGTTTCGTGAGTTCGAATCCCCGCGAGTGCATAGGTGTATAAATTCGTGGGGATTTTTTCTTGTGCACAAATTGACTTGCGGAAAGCGCGAGAGCGTGAGTTAGCAACACTCGATGCAAAATCAACGAGCAGTGGGATTGCTGAACCCTATGCGCGATAAAAATTGAAGGCAAGAACCGGGGGGGAGAAGTGACGACAACTGTGACCATGGCTCGTCCAGAAGCTGGAAAGTAGGTGTGTAAAATTAAAAAATGAGAAATAAAACATACCATGTACCTGGTACCAGGTATACTGCCGAATTGCGTTTTTTGCTATGCAGAGCGGTGCGTTAAGCAGGGTACATACCGTAGTTCTAATGTTTGTGGTCGTTATACCTCAGTCCCAACATCGATAATAATTCAAACCGGTAACTATAATAGTACAGCAGCCCACCATCGAGCACAGCAGCACAATCGAATAGCAGCATCAGCAGCAATAGTAGTATTAATACGCCCAACCTTGCCTAAACCAACAGATGAACGAATGAGCGCACTCACCCCCACTCCCTCTCGGGCGTTGGTGGCTTCGGGCTTGACGGCGGGCTCATGCCCCCTCCTCCGCCTCCTCCCGCCGACCCAGAAGCCCAGCCTCTCCGGGTGCTTGGAGGCGTCCTCGGCGCTACGCCCCCCCCTCCTCCGCCAGAAATACCGCCTCCAAACTGCGACATGCGATTCCCCAAAAGCCCACCTGATGGTCCTGATGAAGCATCCCTCCCCACGCTGGTGGCGTTGGCGGTGCCGGAATCCCTGCGGGGAGGGGGGGGGGGTGCGGAGCCCGAGAAGGAGAAGGAGCTGCTGCTGCCTCCGTTGCCGTTGGAAATGCTCGAGGCTGCGCGTTTTGCTGCGGCTGCGCCGGCGGTGTTGTAGAGCTGGAGGACCAGGGGGCGGCGAGTTACGATTCCCGTGCCGCGTGGGAGGAAGTCGCGGCCGACGACGTTCTCGAGCACGCTGCTCTTGCCGGAGCTCTGCGAGCCGATGACGACGATCTGAGGGAGGTCAATTGGGCTCTGGCCGATGGCGCTGAAGACGTCCTGCAGCTTGTTGACTATAGGGATCAGGTCCTCCATCGCCATCGTGCTCGTCCTAGAAATATGATACTCGTACTACGTACCAAGCTGGTGTTAATAGTGGGGTTGGAACTGCTCCTGTTTCCGAGAATCGTGCTTCCCGTTCCTGTTCCTCTTTTCCCCCCTCTGGTAGGGCTGCTGGACGACAGGTGCTGCTGTTGGAGGGATTAGGCCGGGGTTGTGGTACGGGAGCGGTGCGTGAAGTGTCATGTGGAAATTACCCGCCTAACTTATGCGTATATACAGCAGCAGTAGCACAGCAATCAGCACCACGGTATGATACCTCTCAACGCTGGCAAGGTCCTGTGTCGGCTGTTGGGTGTGATACTGGGCTTTCATATTTCCACACCTCGGAAAATGGTACGAGTACAACGTGCCCGAGCAGCGAGAGATAGTATAGACATAGCAACAAATTACGCCGTCCAGTAAACTTTTACTGACCTCAGAGACTCGCCAAGTCAAGCTGCCTGAGGTACACACAAACCTCCCCCGGGGCTAGGGAGTGTACGGCTAGCCACCTCCAATCCCGTCTCGGTTGCACTTGGAGTGCTACAGCAGGGCCAGACCCACGGGTTGCTGCTGCTGCTGTATTCTACCTGGTACAGCAGCAAACGAACGCGGTTCACGTGCTTCCGACTTCGAACTTTTGGCGGTCCAATCGTTTCCCCTCTCAGGGTACAGTCCAGACGATGGCCTCGCCAATTGGCTCGTTACTTCAGAGCGTAGCGCTGCGCCCAGGAGATGTTGTGCTCTTGGCGTGTAAGGGGTCAGGCAGGCTTTGCTTTTCCGTGGGCTTTAACGGGATTCCGTCGGAACGGCGCGCGAGAGGAAAGTCCCAATTTAAACCTTGAGCTCTGATTGGCTGAAAAATAAAAGGTTTTGTTTATTGCTTAGGGGCGTTTTCAGTCGCGACGGTTCCGTCCCCCAACCCCTGATCCCCTACGCAGAGCAAGAGAAAAGGCAAGATCTCGAAGGGGTCAGGGATCTTGTTCGCGGCGAGGTGTGATACGAGCCCACTCGGTCAGTCGCCCAAGAAGTAAGCTAAGCAAACGAAACGCACAGACAACAAGCGAGAGACCTTCAAACACAGCAAACCAAGTGTGATGATTGGTGGCATGATCTTCGAATACCTGGTTCAACAGCAGCAGACGAAGCCTACCGTTACGCATTATGCATCCTTCAACGACAAGACCCTGCTAGTTCGAGCTTCTTGCTGCAGAGACGAGGGCGACTCCACGAGATGGGCAAGCAGATCTCAGGCAACAGGTTTGAACACGTCGTATTCGCATTGCAAGGCGTCAATGAAAAAAACGAGTTCGTACATACTTCGAAGTATAATAGTCTAGACTAGACTACACCAAGCGTAAAGATCACCAGTTTGTTTCGATTACTATATAACGCAACAGTGAAGGATCATGCGGCATCCTGTATCGACCGTCGCTGGTGGCTGGCGTGTGAGTACTAAAACACCCTCGCTAGATCGCAGAAGCATGAGGGCTTTCGAAATCGATCAAATATTGCTGTACAGAACATCACACAGAAACGTTGAAATTCGACACTAGGGCGTGGAGAACCGGAGACTCTGTGCCGTGATTTCCTGCCAACACAGAATAGTGTTGGGCGCCGAAGCCCATTCGTATTTGGGTTCGGTCCGGTTATTATCTGCTAACCGACCGAAGAATACCTTCGGTTTTTATTCGGTTGTTGGAAGGAAACCGAAACCGAAATAGAGAACTTTCCGGTCGGTTGTTCGTCGGTTACTTCACATAACAAATTGTTTTTTTGTGCCACGTTACTCCCACGAAAAAACACATTACAATATATTAACCGTTTTATATCCATTGCAAGGCGCACAACACACGTTTGTCATCACGTGAGAAAACGGTATATCTTGTTATGCCATTCGGCATGATGAGCCATTGGCGTACAGCGTTCAGCTAGCAGGCTAGCAGGCAGAGCACGAAACACAAAAAAACGCATGTAGCAGGACGGCGAGCGGAGCCTGCTTCTTGTTCCCAATACAAGACGGAAGAGAGCTTCCAAAGCCACTCAAAACTCAACATAGAAAAAATGCTCGAGGTTCAGCTCTTCTCCGTGGAAGGAAAATGAAATAATCGTCGAGCTTAGCCCTGTATTTTTTTCAAATATCGAGGAAGCAAAATTCCTGCATCAATAGGAGAACATACTACTGCTTGTCGTGTTGGTTCATTGTCTCATGTACGATTGATCGCATCATTGATTACCTGCTGGCTTTGATGACCCACCAGATTGCCCTCTCCCGCGCCGCACCAACCACCCATCTATTGTGCATTACGCATCACGCAATGATGCATCAGAATCACGAGCGTATACTATATTTACCGGCATCAATCCTACTGCTACAAAACAACACCGCCGGCGTACGCCCCACTCCCGGCCTGGCGTTGCTTCTTCGCAGCGAATGCCCCGTCCTCCCCCAACCCCCAACTGACATAAGTAGGGATTTCCATAAAAATAAATAGGCTTTATAATATGGGGGTAGGGGATAGGGGACGCCATAACTGACCGGAAATAACCGAGCCGGTTATGTCCGGTCGGATATTTTGAAATAACCGAATAACCCGGTTCGGAAATGGACGGTTATCGGTTACCAAAACCGGGTAAAAAAACCGGGTAAATAACCAAAAATCGGTCTCGGTGCTGAACACTACTGCCTGTCACAACCCTCGTCCTTGTGGTGTCCACCCCCCCACCCCCATTGGCCGAAAAATCCTGAAAAAATGGCACCAATTAATAATGCCCTTGTGATATCCCCGTGAATTTTTTTTTTTTTACGGAAGTCCCCCCGCTCTACCTCTTTGGTATCATCTCCAGGGACCACTATGGTATATAAAAAAGCCGTCCTTCCCCAGGAGACAGCACCAAAAAACGATGGCATCCCGGGGGAGAACATGATATAGGTACGAGTATATCTGCGGTTTTCCACTCCGACCCACTGCGACTTGTATGCAATGAGCATCGCGCATCCGTTGTTGTTGCTTGTTTATCGTTGTTTGCTCATTGTCTCCCTATGTAACCGCTCCATGAACTCCAGCTCCACCTGCTATCAAAGCCGAGCCACCCATGCAGGAGCTCCATTTCACATTTCATTCATGTGGTCTTCAAGTTTCAATTACCCCCCCCCCCGTAGAGATCTCAAAGGATTGCTCTTGGGATGCACACATAGCGAAAGTCATAGGAAAGGATAAACCACAAGTAGGTAAGATGGATGCGACACCAACAGACCCGCACCTTGGCACTAGGATCAAAATATGTATTCTGATTAATGTGATTGTACCAAAGTTAGAGTATGCAGGAGAAGTATGGGAAGGGCACGCGAAGTTCGTAAAACAAATGGAAACAGTGTAGATGACAACAGCTAAAAATATACTATTAATAGGATGCTCAAGTACGACGAGTAATACAGTATTAAGAGCAGAACTAGTAATATACCCACCTAAAACAAATAGAGACGTAAGGAAGTTGAAATAGCAATATAAAGTAAGGAATATGTCAGAAAAGAGTTCGCCAGCCATATTTGATAGGGGTGTAGGGGAGAAAATAACAAAATGGCAAGCTGGAATAAGATGGGATAACGTAGTCGAGAAAATATGGAAGGGTTTAGGCGGAGCCCAAGAGGTACTGTCTATAGAGAAGTTTGGCGGGTACAAGACAGAAGTAAAAGAAATAATAGAAGGAAGGGAAAGGCTAGCGCTAAGAAATAAGGTGAAAGAGGAGAAGCACTTAGAGGTATACTGGGGGTTGAGGGAAGATATTGGAATGAAAACGTATCTGCACGGCCCAATGGACTACGCGGAAAAGCTGAAACTGAGATTTCGTGTAGAGGACCTGGACTTACCAGAAAGAAGAACGAGATATACCAGTAGTGGTCGGGAGGAGGAGCACTTGGCTACAAATATGTGCCCGTGTGGCGCAACACGAGAGAATAGGACTCACATAGTACGATAATGTGAAATATACAAGGAGGAACGGGATGCGTTAGAGGAGGAAATGAGAAAATTAGACGTATGTGACATGGAAGAGTTTGGTAGACTAGAGAGTGGCGAGAAAACGATCGCTATCCTAGGAGATAGATGGTGGCCGCAGACGGCGAAACAGGACGGGGACAGGATAAGCAAACAGTTTCTATGTAATATATGGAAGAAGCGTGATGAGCGCCCAAATGTTGGAGGTGTCTCTATTAGGAGTAGGAACGGTGCTCTGTCTCGAAAGGGATGCGCTATCAATAATGGTCAAATGACTAAGGAAAGCAACAAATGAGTACGCTCCCCCTCGCCCCCCCCTTCGCCCCCCCCCCCCCCCCCCGCTTCGCCCCGCCGCCCCCATCGCCTACTAGCATTACGCGTGCAGTAAGCTCCTATTCATATATGCAACCTATCCCCTTTTACCCGCCCCCCTCTCCTCGTCAGTCATACGACTGCGGGATGTACATACGGGCTGGTTCGAGTAAAAACAACTAATTATGTCCCTCATCAACGCCGCTCGCAATATACGGTCAAAGAGTGGATATTTGATACCATATACTGACCCCCACGACCAGTGGAAGAGGGTGACATGACCAGTTTTTCTTTTAGCGGCCTCGGGCTGTCCCTAGGAGCGAAACTCGTATCAACCCATGACCGGCCTTCGATTTTTCAAACACCACTCAGGCTTTTTCCAAGCGGGAGCGAAACAAATATGCTCCGCATTTTTCACGATCCGGTCGTACATACTCCAAGGAATGTATGTAATTTTGTCGCGCAAAAATCAAAGATCTGACCTGCCTGTGTTCAACATTGAGCAGCATCTAGCGAAAAAACTGGGACCATACACTAAAACCAAGTAATTTGAAGGAAATAAAGTATATCATTCATCTTTACGCACAAAAAGTCCAACTGTCCACGCCACTTTTGATACTCGTATATAGGACCTGAAAGTTTGCCAACGTGTTCTATATGTCCATCCCGATGTCTGGCCAACGTTTTTTTTTTGTTTTTCGTTTACTTTTTTTTGCCGAGAATATTTTGGCTATGGTGGTCCATATTTTACTTTTTACGGAAAATGGTAACTAACTACTGACGAAAATCAGAAAAAAAAGCAGGTAAGTTCTTCGCAAGGGCACATAGAAGAGAAGACGTGTGGAAAACCTCACGGTCTGAATCAAAAAGACGGCCTGGATATTCGCCGGGGAATACATTTGGGGGTGTTAACGCGAACCAGCCTGTATTGATCTGGTGTATTCCACAGCCGTCAGGTTTTGTCCCCCTTAAAAACGAGTTTTATAGTTTCCGCGCACAGATCGACTAGCATCACCCTGTTGACCCTAGTACAAGCTACACTGTAGTTCCAAGGGGAGTCGTCGATCTATATCCTCAGTGAGGACACACACAGTAATACGCGCGATCGGAGTATTACACACAGCTTGCTAAGACGAATTTTGACGAAATCTTCGGTCTCACCAGATGGATGTAGTGTGTTTCAATTTTTTATGATAAAACTCACGGTGTACAGTAGTATCCGGTTTTATTTTTGATATTAACGCCTCGTTATCCGGTGTTCTTTTTTCTTTTTCTCCTTCAAGGTGCCCACCTTTACCCCCTACCTCTGAGAACGCCCCATGGTGTTATTTTTCCACCAAAAAAGTGTATGCGTCCCGGAGGATGTTCTCAAGGGATATTGCGGTATGTCGTTCCTGGCTTTTTTTTTTTTTTATCCAATCGCGCTTTCAGGAACGGCATTACCTCGTACTCCAGGTACAGTATGACCCTGATATATCATACAAACAATAAAATAAGTGTGACGGAACCTGCCCGGTTCGCTCGAGCGCGCGGAGAGGATAGATAAGCGCGCAATAAGGACCGAGAATGACCGAGAAGCCCGAGAAAACCATTTAGATGTACATGCTTAGTAAAAAATGGTACCAGGTAATAATGTATATAGGTGTTTTTGTTTGTCGTGGGTTCTGATTGATATAGTCCCCCGTAAGTACTGACATTTTTTAACCCACACAAAACTCCAAACGTAGTGTCCATGAAAACGTGGGGAAGTTCTAAATTCCGTCGTAGCCGGGGGCGTGTGTCCGTTCCACTATTGCCACGCACTGGTATACTGCGCGGCTCTGGCACGTTCTTGCGGCACACCTGGTTTGTCTGCGTTGCTGTCTGGCATTTATATGCAGGAGGATGAGATTTTCAAGCGTTGCATGTCCGACGGAAGTTTTCCCTGCATCTTCCTGAAGCCGGGCAAGCTCAACCCAACTCTGGCCCCGTTCGGCCTGCTCAGTGTGAGTGTCTGCTACATCGATCCTGTTCTCCGTAATCATGATCTCTCCTGAAAAACAGGCAAGGTTCCAAAGGCAGATGGCCTGACCGTTCACGCTAGCTCACATTCACACTGTGTACCAAAATCTTTAACGTAGAGAGTCTACGTGTCAACACAAGGCACTGCATATATTAAACTAATTATTAGCATGACGCATATGACACGTGCGATAAATATTGAGACAACTCCCTGGCAGGTATAGTAAAGTGTTGTACGGTCACAGTCATCGCGCGTGGTAGGACATGGAATAATATCGAAGCCACGTACGCCTAATGTGCCTACAAAAACTGTTCTAAGATCAAATGGTTATAGAGATCCATTTTCAACCGTGAGGTCTGTTTGGCTGATATCTCCCGGGCTTTGCTGACCACTGAGAGGTGGTTTCAGCCAAAGTGCATTGGGCTTTGGGCCCCCTACCCCCTATTCCCCTACGCCGAGACAGAAACAGGCAAGATCTCTGAAGGTGTTGAAGCTATCGTCGTTGCGAGGCAAGAAACGAGCTCACTTGCCCAGTCGTGCAATAAGGAACCGGAGCGACAACAGGCAAACACAAGGAAGCGACAGGCTCTCTAACACAGCAAGCCAGTAGTGTCATGTGGTTCACATCAGCAACAGATAACAACTTCGTACCGATATACAAGGTACCTGGTACACACAGCAGCAGCCTATCGCCGGTACAAACACCCCCCAAGGAGAATTATCTTGTTCTTCAGCCCGCTTGCTGCAGAGACGCGGGCAACGTCACGAAATAGGCGAGCGGATATCGGGCGGCACGTTTGCTATCAAGGTTTCCCTTCAGGATGTGGTGGACTTGAAATCACGGGGGGGCGGGAAAGATGGGGTGGGGTGGGCACACATGTAGGCGTGATGGGGGAAATGGAGGTGATGGACGCGGCGGTCATATCGGCTTTTTGTCTGGCCGACTGACTCGTTATAGAAGATCGCGACCGGCTATATCTTGATGACTCCGATGTTAGACACTAATATCGGAGTCATCAAGATATAGCCGACCGCGCTCTTTTATAAAATAGTCAGCCGGTCTGCAAAGGTCCACAGGATCGCCGCTATTGCGCACGGGCCACAACCTCTGTCACGTCCACGCGTGTGCCCACTGTGTCGTAACTTGGAAACGGGAATACAGGCGTCCCTACGCCCCTAGGACTTGTGACATGATGAGGTTATGAGACGTTCGACGACGCGTGGAACTCTCGGGGGGGGGGGGGGGGGGTTTGAGGAGCGCACGTGTAGACGTGATGGATGCGATGGGCGCGGCGGCCATATCGGCTTTTTATGGCCGGCTGACACATTATAGAAGATCGCTACCTGATATATGTTGATGAATCCGATGTTAATGGGCGAAAACTAAGATCGGAGTCATCAAGTTATAGCCGATCGCGCTCTTCTATAAAATAGTCAGCCGGTCTGCAAAAGTACACAGGATCGTCGCTACCGCGCACGAACCACAACCTTTGTCATGTCCATGCGTGTGCCCACTGTGTCGCAAGTTGAAAAGGGGAATACAGGCGTCCCAAAAACTTAGAACTTGTGACATGACGAAGTTATGAGACGTTCGACGACGCATTGAAATTCCGGGGGGGGTCGGAGGGGGGAGCGGAGGGTGGGGGGAGGGGGCACGTGTTGACGTGATGGAGGCGTTGGGCGCGGCGGCCATATCGGCTTTTCGTCTGGCTGGCCGACTCATTATAGAAGATCGCGACCTGATATATGTTGATGACTCCGACATTAATGAGCAACACTAACATCGGAGCCATCAAGATATAGCCGATCGCGCTCTTCTATAAAATAGTCAGCCGGTCTGCAAAGGTCCACGGGGTCGCCGCTACCGCGCACGAGCCACAACCTCTGTCACGTCCACACGTGTGCCCGCTGTGTCGCAAGTTGAAAAGGAGAATTCAGGCATCCCGTCGACCCTAGGACTTATGACATGATGAGTTTATGAGACGTTCGACGACGCGTTGAATTCCCGGGGAGGGGGGGGGGGGTTGAGGGGCGCACGTGTAAACGTGATGGAAGCGATGGGGGCGGCGTCCATATCGACTTGTTCTTGTCTGGCCGGCTGACTCGTTTGTAGAAAAACGCGACGTGCTACATAGGGATGACTCCGATTTCAAGTGTTGTCCACGTTACTCCCAGGGCAGGAGCAAGTTGGGCAACAATAACAGCGGATATATCATTATGTAGCAGGCCTGACTTTTCCACAAACGAGTCAGCTAGTAGGCAAACAAGAAGGTCCGCCGGGTCTGATTCATAACCTCCATCACGTCCACGCGTGCGGCTATCGTGTCGCAAGTTGAAAAGGGGAGTACAGGCGTCCCTACGACCCCATGACCTGTTTATCGGGACAGGCACCCGCCTCGATCTCTTTCAATGAATCCTGTACCGCTTTCCCGTCTATCGAATGATCTCTCTCTCGGTCATCGTGGCGTGGAAGTGCTCATGCATGTACCTCAACGAACAGGTCGGATCGCCTGACGTCGTGCTTTGTTCGATGCAGGCTGTGTTCATCTTGCGTATTGTTACACGAGCGGTGCGCATCGTGTCATCGATGGCCTCCAAGACCTGGTGCTGGATAGCACCAGCGTTTGATTACTTTCTCGATCTTCAACTCGTTATTCTGTCCATAGTGAGAGACCGTGTGAACATATTAACCGAACGAAACAGATACACCCGAGAGAAAAACCCCAGTCAAACAAACATATAGGGAACAAGGAGGGACATCTAATTTTTAAAAGCAGCCAGAAAAGTTTGAAAAGCAAGCGCAGAGCGAGCGAGCGAGCGGTACCTCTGTCATAAATGACACATAAACAACCACGGAGCAAAGCCAGGGATGTATACAGGGTCAACAAAGGTGGAATTTGTGCAGCACCTGACATGTGCTTGTGTCGAGTATCGCCCGGAACGTGCACAATACCAGGTGAACGCGGAAAGAGGTTTGCACACCGTCCGGAACGTGCAAGATACCAGGTGAACGTTCAAAAAGGTTAAAACACCGTAAAGCATATCATATGCTGACCAGGCCTAGGCCCAAACGACAGTCAATGGGCGTGGGAGCCAGGCCGAACGATCCCATGCACTGGGCGGGTCTGAGCAGCAACCGGTGTACGTGGGACCTGAGGCAAACAGCTGAACGCAACAACCGTGTTGTCATTTTGTTGGCGTTGTTGTTGGTGTTGTTGGTGTTGAACACACACAGGTTTATTGTCATAAGTAATCCCGTGGCCATGAAGTAGTCCGCTGATTCTGCAGGTAGCAAGGAAAACGAAACAAGCGGAACTCGATTGGGATCACGGCGTGATAGCCAATTCCATCAACACTGTTGGTACAGACACAAAAAAATGAGCGAGATTCTAGAAACCTCGGACATTCGGATTATGTCTCCCATTAGTAACACACAAAACCATTCCTAGTAGTATACTCGTAACGCGTGGGGCAAAGTACCGTTGTCTCGCCCCTCTCGTTCCTTCCGTCGCGCAATCCATCGTGCGGCACTCACCGGGTCCAAACCTTGCCAATTTTTCCAGGCAATCGGTGCGCTGTTGACAGCACAAACACCCATCAACCCTTCCCGTCGCGATTTGCATACTTAGTGTGTACGAATAGTCTACGGCTACATATATAGTATCAATCGGGGGGGGGGAACAAAAAAATAATGGTAATACGTAGTGAATGTGTTCAAGGCTACCTTACGCAAGCCCCCCCCCGCCTGCGCTTGCCACCGATAAACTTTTACCAGCTATAGCGCGACCAGTGCCTGTGGTCAACGGGGTGGACACCCGTCTTCGGCACCCATGCCGCAGAGTTTTCAAGCGGAGTCTGTGGCGCAGATGCGGAATCTGGTCTCCGTCCCAGCGACCATAACCGGTAACAGTTGTGTAGTCGTCAAGAGTAGGAAATGTTCTCTGCGCAGGGTAGTCTTCAACACGTTGACGATCTCTTCCCATAAACAACATATGGAAGCAGAGTAGAACAGAACGGACCTCGGACATCAAGGTGCGCAAAAGGTGCAACGGAGAGATGGGGGCGGGGCCTCGGTCATGAGGTAAGATTGCAACTGCATACTATACATTGGTTCCATGGCATCTGGAGTGTGCTTGCTTGCGCCGCCGTCGATTTTTTCGGTGCGTTTGGCGCTTTTCGTGTCCCCGAACAAAGCAATTAATTGCTTGTTACCTCCCCGAACAAAGCCAAGAAATCCATCCATGAACTATTGATAATCTCCGAATAACAATATTTGTGTATTACCCTCTAGTTACCCCCCCCTGCGTGTCATCGAACAACGCAATTAATTGGTGAATACCGTCGCGACCTAACCTATTCATCAAGTGATTGCCGGTATTTTGATTCCCGTATCTGTGTAATGTATACCAGGTATTTACTTCGAAGCAATTATCTAGATATTTATTTGTCCATCCAGTACAAGCGAGCCGACAGGAAGCTGCCGACTATTTTGGCGTCGTCCCCTCTACGACACCTGGGTTTGTCAAGAACCAATACCTTCACGCGCCGAAGTAGCATCTGCGAAGCCATGAGCCGACAGCTAGTGATACTGCTGTATGTAGTGTTAGAATAGGTTTTCTTCAAGCGATTGGTGCTTCGGTAGACATGCCTTCGGTATCAGGTGGTCGCTTCGGTAGACATCCTACACGGCATACTTTTCACCCCGAATCGGTGTCTGCTGAGTTGTTTGTAGCCGATATCGGTACAGGGCAACAACATTTTTCTAGGCGTTTGTTTATAGCTTGTTCTTCTCTTGAGCCCCAGACTGATGTTGTCGTCCGCAGCGCTGCCTCTGCCGCGATAGACCCAGAGTAAATTCATCAGGGTTATATTTTGCTATCAACATGGCTTTTGGGAATGCATTTTTTGGTGCTTGGACGTCATCTGAATCACGGGGAGAGGATGGCCACGATGCCGGCACCAGCGAAGCAGATGAGCGATATGCAACACACGGGCATCCTTACGATAGCTATGAGCGATATGCAACGAACAGCTACACTCTTTTCGAATCTGAAGTACCGCTGTTGTTCCCCGCTCTTTGACGCATTTGGCGGCTTTCCCATCGCTTGTCAGTCCTACATATAGAGGCGTTAGAGCATCGACGGGGAGTTACACACGCTATATACCAGCTCGCACGCTCTACCCACAGCATGAGCCACACAGCGACTCGACTGCTCCCACCGTTCGACAGGCGGCATAATTAATCTACCCGGCCAGCAGCTGGTGAGATTTGAGCTAGGATGCCGAGGGAGTAAAGGTCGTATGCGTATGTCGAATGGAGTGGAGTTCCATTCAGTAGGGTGGAACGCGTCCGCCTAAGGCTACGGTAGGGGAGGGTACCTCGTTTTCACCACCGAATGCAAGCTGCTCGCGCGAGTGGCCTTGTACCTCGCTCAAACCCAGACCGGAACACGTTTTGTTGGCGCCGCGTAAACAAATATTTCCATGGCGGCGGTGCCTACCACGAAACCGAACCATTCAAATGCTAAAAACCAAAAACCAAACGGTTGGTCATCACCAGCGCAGGCACAAAATGTGACCCCCCCTCCCGTAGCCTCTGTCTCCCACGGCCTCGGGCGGCATCCACAGCCAAGTACTCCCATTCGCCAAGCTCCTCCCTGCCTCTGCTTTTGTGTTAGGGCTGGCAATTGCTACGGCAGCGTGACTTGCTGCGCCTCCGGCCGTGAAGGATGTTACCCGGCTTCACGTCGATATGGACGATGCCATGGACGTCGAGGAACGCCAAAGCGTCCCCTGCGCCTGGGCTTTGGCGCGCGGGGAGTGAGGGAGGGGTGGAAGGACAATTATACGGTTAATAGTGGGGTGCGGGATGCGCAGGGAGTATGGTGGAGCGACTGAAAGCCGGTATATTTGCAAAACCTCGAAGAGTTGCGCTGATAGGCACCGACACATTGGGGGGGAGAGAACTAAAAAAAGGATGACGCATATCGTTCATTTTTATTGTTGGTGCTTCTCACTTCATGAGCTTGGGCTTCGAGACGTTGCCTATCCCATCGGCGTTACCCGGCAAGCCGTTGAGGTCACCGGCCATACCATCATAATGGTGCGGCGCGAATGACTGAAAGATACGGATGAGATTCGGAACGAGCATACGTAGATAGATCAACTATACGAGCCAATGCATCTATGAACGCTCGTTCCCATGTTCCTCAGCCGCAAAGAGTATGAAACCTTGGTAGCTGCCGTGGCTGCCAGCAATGCGCGGTAAGCAATCGTGATGGTCACAAAAGCGACGTCGATAGCTTGCTTGGCGATGCTGAGCTTGTGGTTATTATTTTAAAAAGGCGAGGCTGATCAAGCGAGAAACTCACGAAAAGTAAACCGGCAAGTTATCCGGATAATGTCTTCCATTCTACGGATCGATGCCTTTGAACTACCTCCCTCTCTCGCTAAGAAACCGGTTCGATCTCTTCATCCGTTCCTGCCCATCCTGCACCGCCCGATTCAATGCATCACCTTCCTCCCTGCCCCCCCTCCCTCCCTCCCTCTCTCCCCGCAAGCCAGTTTAACTCGCTGGCGTAGGGGGCGCTTTGACGTTTCTCCAAGACGGTTGCCTTGTGCATGCCGATGTCAGTTCGACGGGGTTAGGTTGGCCCGAGGCACTTGTACGCGTTGAGAAACGAAATCGCCGCAGTTTTCATCGCGCAAGATTATACGAGGCGCAAGGGTACCTTCTTCGGTGCAATGCAAAAGCGCCTAAATCGCACGACGTTTGTACCGTTGTTATTTTTCCCGGCCATCGGGAAAACAGTTTCGATCCTATCTGCCGAATTCTACGAGCCCCTTCGTTTGCGTAGCAGACTTGTTGGGGATGGAACCGTACCCAACCTATCAGGGATCATGCCATCAACGATCATAATGCCTCCTTCATCCCCTTCTTCTCCTCACGATCCCTCCCCCTCTCTCTCCTTCCCTTCCTCCCCTCCCCCCACCGTTCGATCCGTACAACTATCTACGTATTCTGCTGCCTGCCACAATGCGGGCGGCGCGACAGATCGAACAAAATTCGCAGAAAATCTCATGACACCTGTTGCCCAAAGCAAGCGGCCAAAGTCGTTCCCTGGATTATGTTCAAATGGAATCACTATATCGAATCCACTACAAGCCCAACTTAACACGTGCTTGATCTGTCGATACCGTCGAGACTGCCGGGCCTGAACAACACCAACAGGCGCTTGGAGGAGCTTGGCGAATGGCGGAACTCCGCCGTGGTTGACGCCTGAGGTCGTGGGAGCGTGTTATCCTATATTCGACGATCAAATGCACGCGTCGT
This sequence comes from Undaria pinnatifida, assembly GCA_012845835.1. Lineage (NCBI taxonomy): Eukaryota > Phaeophyceae > Laminariales > Alariaceae > Undaria > Undaria pinnatifida. The sequence goes on along the minus strand of JABAKD010000002.1, from coordinate 17,217,649 downwards.
GGGATGTGTACCCTTAACGCACCAGCTGCTGACCGGATCGGAGGAATCTGTCGCTTGCGGAGCGGTGGATGCCATTAAGTCGTCGTGTGGTTTTCGTACGAATACTGTAGCTGGTGGCATGCGCAGGCCGATGTATGACTTTTGATAACTCATCAATGCTCGAATGCTTCAAATGTAAAATACTGCAGATATGACGAGCTCGAAGCCCAGGAGCAGTTAATCTATTAATAATCGTACTGCAGATGTAGCTTTGAAAGGATGACGTAGGCCACTTCGTGAAGTTCGCTATTGTCCCTCATTGATTGATTGATACCTGCTACAATAATGGTTCAGACAAGAAACATAGCATTCCTCCTTGCCAAAACTACACGTTGGAGTTTGATGATGGAAATCTGACAAGTGCTAGGAATGCTCTTCACGCCGAAATGAAATATGCACACTTCGCCTTGTTTTGGTCGTTTTCAACACTGGGACGAAGAAAAGGTACTTCTGGGACTTTTTCTGGCGATTTTGAACCTGTTTTTTCAAAAGAGGCAAAACATGGCTTATTTTTTGCGTGAAGCACAACCCTGCCAACCAGCGCGGATCTTCGGTTTTAGCAACAGCGGAAGTTTTCGCAACGGCTTGCAGGAAATATGGACAGTTCCGGTGCGATTTAGTCTCAAAATGAACGGGAAAGGCCTAAAAAGACTTTCAATCGTCCACTGGAAGCAAGTGGTCTCGCTGAACCCCTATAAATAAAAGTCGTCGACCGTCATTTACCAGTATCTGATAATCATAGGAGTCATGCCATGGTAGGCGTGCAGCGGAAGTTTCTGAGCTCCTAAGCAATAGCTCAATATCTCACCCGAAACATGACTCCGAAGGCATTCGTTCGCGCAATCCGACCAACATTTCTATGCGCTAGAGTAGTCGACCAGATCCTGAAACATATACAGTCGTAAAATTACTTGGCCAATGACTAACCGCTAGTGTTCCTCACTTCAGGAGCTCAATCGGACTGGTACACTATTAGTTAATACAACAACTGCAACCCCTACCGTGAGATGGTTGATGATTCACTGCTGCCCTGGCATGAAGAGACAATAGTAATAAGTGCTGCGCTGTTGTCGTTTTGGTTGTCCTTTTGGGCTTACGCCGGGGATGTTTCGTCGGAGAGTAGGAGTTCCATACTTATGAGGGGTCCTTGTGGTGGGGATTGAATATACTCCTGCGGGGGTATTGGTTGTCTAAGATGGCAGGCAATTTGCTGGCGTATGGTCCTTTGATATGCGTTGTCCCTTGCCTCATTCGATGGTTCAATAATACATACTTCTTCTGTGCCATAAATTAAGGTCTTTATGATTACACAGACCCTTAGCGGTGCCCGATGCCGCAGACGACACTTTTTTGGAAACATTTGGTGTTTTTTTCGTTTTTCGCACGCACCACCCTGCATGCATGAACGGCCGAAGAAAAACAGTCTGCCCGAAAAAGGCCGTACTTAGCCCCGTTTCCAGGGGGGGGGAAGCATCGGAAACAATAAAATAAAATAAATCGTTAATCGTCCTCGCCGTCACTGGTGGGCAATGCTAGGTAGTTCCACGCCTTTGTGATGGCCTCCTGATTCATATTTTACCACCGTTTCTAACGCCCCTGCCTTCTGCCGCGCGGCCACCCCGGTATGCTCTTCACTGAAGTCGTCATCGCCCATCTTACGGAGTGTTTGGCTGTGAACCTTAAGGAGGCTCTGCCAAACCCGCCAAAATTCCCAATTTTCGACCCGCTAATTCTCAGAAAGCGCGAATCGGTTTTTTACGTTTTATTTTATTTCATGAGTATCACCAAATCTAAAGCTTTTCAACAAACCTAAATATAGCATCGGGGGCACCTCCACCGGCGAGATGTGATATACCCCTCGTAAGGATCTTTACTTATGGCACAGAGGAAGTATGAGTTTACCGCCATCATCTGGGAGTCTATATCTTCCCACATCCATCCATTTAAGACCTGTCAACGCTTTGGAGGCGTAAACCAACACGATGTCGCTTAGGTACCTACGATCCTCATACGCTAGGGCATGGGTTTCGAATAAGCCCCGGGGGGCTAGTGTCATAAGGCCTAGTTTGGGTAAGCTATTGGTTAACCTTTTGCAAGTGGTCAAACGGACTAATACCCCACTAGTACCCTAACAAATGGCGTCGTCGACAGACCATGGGTTTTTTGGGTTGTGGGTTCGATCCCCACCATCCACAATAATAAATTTTTCAGATTTTCCCATGTCGAACTTGAAAAATACTCTTCCTGGTATCCCCAGGGAATGAAACGGCTTGGATAATTGACAGGTCCGCCCGTATATCCGGCCGACCTGCTATCCCGCCGTTTCAGGGGGAGAGAGTGTCATAAGGCTTAGTTTGGGTAAGCTATTGGTTAACCTTTTGCAAGTGGTCAAACGGACTAATACCCCACTAGTACCTTAACACTAGGGACTTTTGAACCATGGCTTCAGAGTACGGGGGCTCTGATCGAGATGAAGTGAGCGGGAAGACAGCAGCGCTGCTGGGTTTGATCAAGATACTGAAGTGGAAGGCAAGAGCCAAGATCGCCCGTGAAGAGTGGGACGCGTTGATAGCCGCGGCAAGTCGTGGATCTGGGAGTGGTGGGTCCGCGAGCGATAAGGCAGCTAGCTGCTGCAAGGTCGTCAGCAGCTTCCATGCTAACATCAGGGCCGAGGGCCCAATCAGGCGTGTCCTTTTTAGCACGTAACGCGTTGATCATCTTCCCCCCCCCCAAGTTTGATAGTGCAAAAGAAGATTAAGGCAACTTCTACGTGATGTAGAAAAACAAACTACATGCTTACCTCTCTGCCCTAGGCAAACTACACGCTTTGAAGGAGGCTGATAATCCAGTCATGGTAGGAGGCATGAACGTTGCAGAAGAGCTGAGGAGTAAGCTTTCTGAGGAGATTATTGATGATAGACAGGTGTACGGTCGGATGATGGAGTCGATGACGGGGTATACGATAGTCAAATTTCGAATGCCAAAGGGCATGTCAACAAGCGGTGCATGGATGGAATTGAGGAAACACTACACGCCGAAAACCCTATAAATTGCTGCTAGGTAAGAATTTGACAACATTCACATGGAAAAGGGAGAGGACCCGCTTGATCATCTTGGTAGGGTTGGCAAGGCGGCGGATGAGCTAGCCACGTTAGAGAGAGTGTAGTACGAGTGTTGAGGTCAATCAACAGATCATGCAAAATCTCTCATCTCTGTACAGCATTCAGTAGAAGTTGATTATCTCTCGTCCGGGCATCGCGCGTTCTGAGATTGATGAGATCGTGTGTGACTTGTGATGCCCACCTGGTACATAAAGTGGAAAAATACATAATGAAATGGGCGATGGGAATGCAGGCGGACCAGCACGCCCTGTACGTCGGGGGTCCCCAACACGCCGGCACCAGGGCTGATGGTGGTGGTAGTGGTGGTGGAGGAGGTGGGATGCCAATAGGGGAGGAAATGAGAAGCGGGAGGTACAAGATCGAGCAGCAGCACCAGCCACAGCAGCACCAGCACCAGCAGCGACGGCCACAGCAGTAGCACCACCTGCAGCGTCGTAACTAGCATGGTGAGCCTATACCAAGTGGTATGACTGGTCCAAAGTGGCGTTGAGATGCCTTGACCCCCCAGCCGTTCGTGACTGGGGGGCAAGTGCCCCCGACGGGCTGGGTTCTTAATGAGTCACCGCCGGGTACCTTGCCTCAGGCTTCGGCGAGCGCTGCGCAGGGCTGGGGTCAGCCACCGGGGGGTGCGCCCAGGGTTCGTCGAGGAAGGCGGCTGTGTCACCGTTGCAACTAGCCCAGGCACTATGTCGCAGAATGCCCGTTCCCCCACGTCAATGCCAACGTCATCTTTCCCCCTATGTCCGCTTACTACGCTCGCTTACGATCCCTCAGCATCTTCTTTCTAAGGCGGTGCTGTTACTGCTGCTACTTCGTATTCCCTGGGCGACGGCAGTGGCTGGCAGCATACGTCGACCTATATCAGTGGTGGGTATACCCCGGCCGTCGCCACCCCGCCTGCAACCTCTCCGACTTCTCATCCGGACCTCGCAAACAACGGTAGCTATGCAACGTTCAACCCCCCTCTCCTCATCGCGCAGGTTGCGCAGTAAGGCAAGGATGCTTGTGATAATAATTTGAAGCCTGGTGGTAGTTCTGGTGTCGAGGGGGAAATGGTGTAGGTGGCCTATACCGGTGCGCCGTACCACGTCATCGGAGACCCCCCATGCATGCTTGAGTGCAAGCACCCCCCCAGTAAGTAAGAGAAAGCTGATCGTAGGCGGCATGAGGTCACTAGACATCAAAGTTTTTGGTAAGCCGTCCATGAAGATGCACATCGCTGACGGACGTTTTGATGTGACTCTGACCAACGTTGCTTTTGTGCCGCGAACAGGTTTCCACCTGTTTTCCTTACATGAAGCGATGCCTAGGTGCAGTGCGATGATGGATGCTTCTGGAATGCACATGTCGAGTGGATGGATTGACTCTACCCCGTAACGAGTCCGGATTATTCATTATTATAACTAGGGCTAGACATTATTTAACTGTCGCTGTACCGTGCTAGTCCCGGGGAAAATGCCTCGGATCAATATTAACCGTCTGAACGTTGCTCTTGCCCACTCCCACGGCGACACGTGCCGCGAGCCTGCTCGTCAAACGTGTGTTGAAGGTTTTAGGACAATTTGTTGCGTGCTGGGCGTTCTGAAGAGAAGGGGAGGAGTATGGCTATTCCGTGGAGGATGGAGTGCCGCTCTACGAGGTCCCTTGAGCGTCTGTTTGTAGACCTGTCGGGCTGAAGGCCTACCTCCACCGTCGGCGCGGAGTACGTCATGATGGTGGTGTACGGCAACTCGCGACTGAGCTGGCCATAATTTTTGAAGCGCAAGTCTGACGTGCCGGTGGTTTTTGCTCGCATCCTGACCGATATCGGTACTCATGTGTCCCCGTCTCGCGTGAGGTACATTCGCTCGGACAACGGCTCGGAGTTCATCAACTCGGGCCTCTTGGGCTGTCTCGATTGCCTTGGAATCCGCCGCAAGTACACGCACGTCGGCTCTCCGAAGCACAACGGCGTGGCCGAACGAAGGATAACAGCGACCCTTCAAGTAGCGATGGCGGCATGCCAGGAGGCCCCGCGCCTGTTCGGCGGTGCAAAGGTACCGCAAACGGGGCCCCTCTATTCCGAGGCGTGTCACTATGCAAGTGATGTCATCAACATGACGTTGATGGTCGAGGACAAGCATGCTTTCGCCGTACCGGACGTTCTACGGCAGCGAGCCGTTTTACGCGGCTGCTCCCGCTCCTGGAGCCGGGTTTCCGCCACGCGACTAGAACGGAGAAGTCCAAGCCCAAGGCGCAACCTTTATTCTATTTCAGCAGCGGCAGCAGCCACGTACAGGACTGCTGCAAGGTCTTGCTCCCAAATGGTTGTTAGTCCTACACCCGCAACGTAGCTTGGGAACACCCGAGAAAGCCGTTTGTGGGGCTGTTGCCTGCGGGGCGGGATGAGTGTTTCCCGCCACCACCACTACCGCTGCCGGCGTCGTCGTTCCTGGGGGAATCTGAGACCCCCGAGGACCTGGGGCCGTGGTATGGGCCGCTACCACCGCCGTCGTCATCACCGCTACAGCCGTCGACATCGCCGCTACAGCCGTCGTCATCGCCATTGCCGCCGCCGTCGCCGCGGCTAATGTCGCCTTGCGCTACCGTCTTCGTCACAGCCACCACCGCCATCACCGTCATCGTTGTCGTCATCGCTGCCGCCGCCGACCCAGCAGAAGATGAAAATTGTGCTGCCCGGGAGGTGGAGAGTTATGTCCCGGGTCCAGAGTAAGGCGATGTGCAGCGGGGACAGACGAGGGGTGAGACCGCGCGCATATGAAGGGGGATGACATGGACCGGATCCAGGGGAAGGCGACGTGCAGCGGGGACGGACTAGGGGCGAGACTGCTCGCCAGGCAAGGGAGATGGGGCATGGGCTGCTGCCGTTGATGACGGCACGGGAAGGTATAGGTCATATACATTTCCACGAAGCTCCGCCTCGTGAGAACCCCTCTCTGCTCACTCGCCCAGAAAGCGAGCTTTCGACGCCAAACTCCTTTGCCGAGACGTTTGCGGACGAGTACTCAAGCACATGGCTCCAAGCGATGGAAAAGGAGTTTGAGAGACTGGCGAGCGCGGGAACGTTCGAGAATATGCAGCAACCAGAGGGCCTGAACGTGATCTCAGCGAAGTGGGCGTTTGCCTGGAAGACTAACGAGCATGGTTACGTCGTCCGGGTGAAGGCAAGTCAGGTGGATGAAGGGTTCAAACGACGTGAGGGTATTGATTACTTCCGAGACTTTTGCTCCAACGTCTGCGGCGTCTTGTTTTCGTTGGTGGATGCAATTGCGTGCGAGTTGGGGTTGGATAGATCCATGTCATTTTGATGCCGAACATGCGTTCGTCTAGTCACCTCAGGAAAAGGATGTTTTTATGCGGTTGCTTCAGGGCTGCTGGAAAAAATCTGGTAAGACAGTACGGTTGAACCGCAGCATTTATGACTGAAAACAAGCTTCGACATGTTGGCAAAATCAGTATCGCACACGAAAAGTCTTGGTTTTGAACAGAGTCCATCAGAAGCGCATGTGATGCGTTTGTCTGAGTGTGGTTCCGTCTCTATAGCGGTAGCAGTACTCGTGGATGATATTTTTGTGGTGGGGCAAAAGAGTAGATGCAACAATATGTTTTTGATTACTTGAACCGCGTTATTACTATCAACAGCTTGGGAGAGTTGAAAAGGTATGCTGGTCTCCGCTTTTCTCGGGAGTTTGAGGCTGGTACTTTAAGATTTCACAACAAGCTTTCGCTGACTACACAGCTTCGAAGTTTGGCGTTAGTTCGGGTAAATTAACTCTACTCCCAACAGGTCGGGAGCTTCATGAATTCGACGAGGATGAGTCTGTAGGCGACTGGCCTTTCCGGGAGTTGGTAGGGAGTTTGATGCGGCTTGCTAACCAAACACGACCTGACATTGCAAACGCGGTTAGGGCCGTAGCTAGGTACGCGAATATGCTGAGGGAAATATACTGAAGGACTGCGATTGGTATTCTAGAGTATGTTTTGGCCACGAATGGTTTTGGGATTACATTTCAGAGGGGAAGTGATCTTGAGCTGGTAGTATACGCGGATGCTGACTGTGCTAGTAAGGCTACTGATAGGATATCGGTTTCTGGCGGGGCGGTTATGTGCGCGGGGGCATGTGTGTGCTGGACTCAAAAGCGCGTGACGCTTTCAACCACAGAAGCTGAATTCGTAGCGCTTGCTGAGTCTATTTAAGAGGCGATGCTTATTAGGTATGTGTCGAGCGTCATTTTCCCTGGTTTTGGGCCACTTGTGTCAGGGTTTCGAGGACAACGAGGGGGCGGTACAGCTAGAGCAGAATCCAATATGCACGTCGAACTCGAAGCATATTTACATTCGCCACCATTTTCTGAGAGGGCTTGTGTTCTGGGGAGTTGACGTTATTTACGTGGAGTCATAGATGCAGCATGAAGACTTCCCAACGAAAGCCCTCTCCAGGGAAACGTTTTGTTTTCGCCGGGATTTCTGATTAATGCTGATACACGTTTTCGGGATGAGGGTAGCTGTATATTCATTTCAGAGTGAGGGTTTTATTTGTCAATGTTTTAGGGAGGTTATTTTATTATTATTATTCGAAATCGAGTCTGTTTCGCGAGCAATACCATTTTATATTACAGCAGTGGGAGATGGAATTTTCGAAAGTGTTCGATACCTAACATACGTCTATCAGCACGGAGACAGCTGTTTGTGCTGTGATCATCCGCGAGTGTATCTCGTCCCGCATCCATCCGTTTGAGACCTGTCAACGCGTTGAGGACGTAAACCCAACGTTTCCTCGTAGTCAGCTTTTGGGTGAGGTCTGGAGATCATAAAATGAGGAACCACATAAAAATTGCGAGCTACCCCTAATGTGGGTTACTGTGAGTTAGAGTATTGCTTGGCAGGCGGATTCTCAACTCGGCTGTTTGGAAAACGCTCTGAAATGCTGTAGAAAATCAGAACGAGAGTAGTAGGTTGCCCTACAAACCGCTGATTTTGAAAAGCCTCTCCCGATCTTGCGGCGACCCTAGGCTTTTTCACGCCAGGTCTGAATTACTGAGCGATAACGGAAAGCCCAGAAAGAATCCGTAATTCGGTTTTGCCGTACATCTAACACAAATAAATGCATAGTTGTGTCGGCAAGCCCAATTGTGTGCGGTTCGAAATGCAATACTGCGCGCAAGTGATTTTCGTGTCGCTCTTTGCTCAAACGCTATAGTAGAAATGAAGCGTTTGTCCGGCTTTTTGCTACGTTCAAAACTCAACGATGTGGTCAACCGAACTCACAATTCAATAGTTCAATCAAACGAGTATCATCTATCGCATGAAGCACTTTAAATCCCAGGCAAACGACCGATCCGATCTCAACCAAAGCACCGAGAGAAGACAAACAACCGCACACGAACCACGAACCAACTCAGGGTCAGAATTGCTGCAGCGCCAGCTTTATAGGTGGCCATTCACGTGGCCATGATGATAGATGTTTATATAGTCTAATGCTCCAGCTCTTGCTATTAATAGGAACTCGCGCTGGTGGATGTTTGTAACTGTCAACTGCGTGTGCGTTCGCGGGGAGCAGGAAAGTCCAAACGTAATCCAACAACAACCTAACCCACAACCCAGCCTAACGGGATAAAATCATCCTGCTGTCGTTGGGGGTTGGTGTGTTTGCATCCCAAAATGGTAATAAGTGGTCGTCGTGTGGAACCCGGGCCATGGAAAATCGAGCACGCGAGGTTGCATTTGAGCCCCTATGTTTTGGCGCCGTCGGAAATTGAATATTCGTAGTTAATCGAACTCCGAGCTCTGACTTGTGACAGTGACCTGTGACAGATCGGTGTGTACGATGTTTCACAGCAATCCGCTATACGCCCGTAAGATCCACATCCATCTACCTATGAAACCCGTGGAATGGGATGAAGCCAGGATGTCCCCTGACGTCCACGAAATGAATAGTGCACGACATACCCCACGCCCAATAAACTGAAAAATACCTGGTACACGACATACTACCCCAACTGGCAGCCCCACACAACGCGCCCTACATGCATGTATGTATAGACTAGTCTATATTCTTTGAAAACTGAAGCACCACCATCGTCATCAACACCGACATCGTGTAGGGCTGCCGCCTTTTTTTGTGTGCCACGGCCGGATGCTTCAATATTCGGTCGGCTACATCTATCATGTCTTTCGGGAGGCCCAGAAGCTCGCTCATTAATCGATCATCGCAGAAAATCCAAGAAGAGTTGCTGCAAGATTGAATTTGGAAAGGGCTCAGAGGAGAGGACATAATAATCACAAACCTCTTTGGTCGATCTCACAGCTGAAGTGTGTTTTTGCTTTTTTTCTAATGCGTGGCAGCGACACCAAGCAAGCTTTGTGTACTACTCCGCCACCGACGAAATGATTGCTGTACGCTGTGTTGAGTTTGAGGCATTCGGCGTTCGGTGCTTGGAGTTGGCGCCGCTCTTCTTTTGGTCCTCACACACAACAACACACAACGACACCAAGCTAAGCTTCCAGCTGCCACCGCAGCGTTCGCCCCTCTCTTCTGCGGTGTGCCCAGTGCACCGATCTGTACTCCTCCACGTATAACAGCAGTAGCACCTCTCTGGCGCCAATTTGTTGTCTCCCTTAGTCCCTTGGCTTCACGTATATGGTAGCCACAGCCAATCTAAATCCTAATTATGGTTTCCCTGGGCGATGCACATCACCATAGATCTAAGATCTTGACAAACGAGCAAACGAGCAAACAACCAACGGGCACCCATTCTTTTTTACATCCGAACCTCAAGACTCTTCGCGCTCCAGCTCCTCAGTGCTTGCGACAATCAAACGAATGCCAGCCAGCTTATTGATACAGTACAGAGGGTACCGCACACACCAGACCGACGTTTGGTTGCGTTTTGATCTGCGGATATCCTATCGATTTCCCGCTTGCGACATGCCTTCGATTATATAACAAAACTCGGCACGGTTTGAGTTTGAGTTTAGAGTTTGGTGCTGCTTGCACCTTTGGTACTGTTACTGCTGTCGTGCACGTGTGCACCGTAGTTGTCATGGCGTGCCCTCCACTTTGTCTCGTGCTTTGCTGCATACCTTGCTTCGGGCATGCCAAGCCACTGCTCTTCCTTGCAGAGCACCTCGCAGACGCCGGCCATGAGGTGAGATGGTAGAGTGCGCTCGTAATAACTCCGATTTCCATCTCGATTATCGAAAAGAATAGCCACACATCGTTTAGCCACGAGCGCAGAGCACAGCAGCAGTACTCACAGAAATGGACTGACTTGCTCAGACGTCCTGTTTACTGTATATAATGTCATGGAGCTCAACGGTCCGCACGCCACAGGTATGATTTGGCAGCAAGCATGGCGAGTGCAGCGACACGGACGCTCGTCATTTATGATACTGTATACCAACTGAGAGCTGACGGAATGTTCAAATTATTTGCTGTCATTCTCGAACGGAAATCCATTTGTTTACGACGTACTTCCTGCTTCGTCCAGCAGTGTTAATAGTTGTGTTGCCAGTGCGACCCAGGTCGAACCGGTTCATTCTTTCTCTGCCCGACGCCCAACGGGCTGTGCGGGGTGCGGGCCATGTCAAGCTCTCGCAGGGCACGGGGAGCAGAGTAAAGCTATCTGGGTGTCAGGCTGTTTGTCTTTCACGAGCAGAGGATGGTGGCGGTGTGCTGTCGCCTTCGCTGCACTCACTCGCCCCATATTATACTGGTATGCAATACGGACAGCTTGAGGGAAAACCATCACCACGTCATGGCACATGTATAGGGTCCCGTACAATATCATGCACCCAAACAGCTACTGACAGCTTTACTCTGATAGCGCGGTGTTGACCGGTTCTCAGCTGTGTATAATACGAGTACTGCACGACGCACCGGTATCAGATACCTGGTATCGTTGCGAGCGAGGCAATTTTCTTGTACCCGATTGCCCCAAAAAATCAAGAACAGGGGCTCCTTGTATTTCAGGGCTGCCCTCGGCATCAAATTCTGGTACGGTAGGCCACGGCATGGTTACGCGCGATCACGGTAATTTCACAGTTACGCTTCCGTGGTAATCGGCCGCCACGTTTTTTTTTGGAACGGTAATCAGCAACCACGATAGTCCGCACGGATACGTACGCACTCCGTGGTACTCGGGCCGCCACGGTTTTCTTGGTACAACAATCAGAAACCCCACGGCGGCATTGGCACGGGTACGGTGTGAAGACACACAGTTTTCTTGGTACAATTAGTAGGCATCCGCTGTGGAGTAGTAGGTGTATCTCGTCCCTATTAAGCTATTAAGTCAATGATGCGGGTTCGAATCCTCTTGAGTATATACTCGTGCTCGTAGGGATTTTTCCTTGGGTGAAAAAATGGACCAATAATATCGGAAAGCGCGAGAGCGTGAGTTAGCTAAATTCGATGAAAATCGACGACCATAAAACCTGAAAAGTGGGAATGCTGAACCCTATGAGCGATGGAAATGAAAGCACGCACCGGGGGGGAGAAAAGAAGCACGTGTCACAACGCCCTGTCCAGAAGGTCGCTACGAATATGCGCAGGCAGACAGATTTGCAAGATGTGGAGCCCGAGCGTCTGGGCGTCATCGCCGAAAAAGGGTAGTATACAGCAGCAGCGGCAGCAGCGCCAGGTGCTGGTTAAAGCTGTACCCCGGCAGAGCAAGCGCCTGTCGCGCACCTAACAGTCAGTCGAAGCCACACCGCGCTGTTGCGTACCAGGTACCTGGTATCAAATATTATTTGTATCGTACTTGGATGCGATGTTGGTGGATAGTGGATACAGCAGAACGCCATCACCAGCAGCAGCAACAGCACCTACAACACCGTCGGCGCAAACAATACATTATCAATGCAGTGCCTAATTCAAGCATGGGGGTTTCCATCATCGCCCCCCCCCCGTCGCAACCCCCCCCTCCCCTCGTCTGCTCAGGTGCTTTTTGTGACTTCGCAAGCCATGGTTCCTTGCATTCGAGAAATCTGTCGAGATCCTCGTGTAATTGCGGTGGGGCTGGACGACGGTCTTGTTCCCGAGAACGACGACTTTTTTCTTGGCCGGGTAAGAGGTAAAAAACTGTGGTACAAATACTCAAATGAAGTAGAGGCTGTACAGGGCGGGGCTAAAATGTGTTTTCATAAAACAAATGCAGGGGAGGTGGAGGAGGCGCGGTGAGGGGGAGAGTGTTGTTCCTTTTTTTGTCGTCGATTGTCAGGTCACCCCGTGATGCAACGCAACGCCCCCCTGCGGAGTTAGTCACGGCTCGAATGTTATATCCCTAACCGACCCCCCCCACCCCATCACGTACATGATGCTCCGACGGACATGCCAGCCTGCGGACTCCAAACAACACCCGGTTTGGTTCGCGGAAGAAAGGATGACTCGACCCCTGGAGGCTATGATCAAGGGTATGGCTTGCGTTCCGGACATGGTGGTAAGTGAGCCGCGTTTTATTCGCTCCCCGCGTTACGTTCGTGAAACGTCACGTGGGACAGTACTATTTTAATCGTTTGTCCTTCATGGTGTATTTCGCGGACCGACGCTTCGCCGGTGCCGGAGGAGACCTGATGGCTGGTGAAAGACAGTGGCTAGTTCGCCAGCGGCAACCGCGCCTTAGCGAGATTGAAAAGCTTTCCTTAACGTGGGCACGCTCGGTCACCCACCCCCGCAAGCACGTTTATCCGTGCGGTCATGTAGAGCTAACTGAAGTCCTAGAGCTGCAACACCTGAGGTCCGTTGGGGCATGGCGCTGCCGGGCTGTTAGATTCTCGCGGCCGGCTAGGGACCCACCTGCACCCCCCCGCAAGGCGCGCGCCGAGACATTTTCTGTTTCCTTATCGCCACCATACCGTTTCCATATTGTGTGTTCGTACGTCCCCAGTGCTTGGCGCACAGAAGTATGTTTCCACGCCTGCTCTCTGGAACACCAACTCCCCGTCTTGCTGTATCTGGCTCTATCAAGCCTCACGATGCGTCACCTAGATAGCGTCGCCCCCCCCGCCCCCTCCCTTCCCTTCCCCCCTCACGCCACTTGAAACCCTCTCACGCCCGCAACGTGCGTACGTACGTACGCCGCCGCAGATCAGCGACCATCTCACGTGGGCGGGGGCAAACGCAGCGAGGGTCCACGGCATCCCACATTCCTGTCACGTCAGCTGGCCGATGCACATGCTAGAGGAGTGCGGCTTCCTCCCGGCGCGCTCCCTCTCCTATCGAGTGGGAATCACTATGCGCGGCATTCGGTCGTGCCGGCTAGCCCCCGCGTTCTTGAAGCCGCCGGGACCGCCCCGCATCTTTCTTGACCGCGTTCGTCAGCAATGCCTTGGGGATGGGGAGGGGGGAGGGGCGTTGGGGGGTCTGGTGTTGGTGACGTCGAGCTTCGGGATGGAGGCGCCGAGACCCTTGCCCCCGTTGGTAAAGGTTATCGGGCGTGGAGACCGGCCGGACACGGTGGACATGCTGGCTGAGCACCCGGAGCTTAAGGTGGGCGACGATGGGGGGTGTGGAATCATGTGTTGCTTGCCTTCGTAGCGTCGACCACGCATGCCTTTCGAGACAGAGCATGGTGAGGTGAGAAAAACTACACTCTAGTTGTAGTGTTGGAGTATCCGAGTACCCGGTGCTTGACAGGGAACATAGTAAAGTCAAGTGCAAACAACTTGCAATACAAACGTTTTTATATTTCGTACAGAAATCGCACACCACACTTTTTTTTTCGTTTTGACTTGGACGGGAGTGTGGTGTTGGGTGTTTTTTCGCACACCCCTACCTCCCCTCCCTGCTCGTGTGTCGTCCTTGGGAAATCAGGGACGCGTTCAACATGCTCTGCTGTCGTGGGGTGGTCTCGGTCGTTTGTGTGGTCGCCTGCCGCACCTTTATCGTTTCGTTTTGTTTTGTGCCGCGTCGGTGTCCGGCCGAGGGACGAATCGTGTGGCACGCGCAGTAAGTGTTACACGCAGTTATGTCGCTAACCTTTTAACTCTCGCGGGGCGGACGGTTTGGAGCGCAGGAGCACGACAATGTCGGGAGACTTTGGTAGTGACGGTGTTGGGATGGAGGGTGTATCTGCAATACGTGGCGAGGAGCGCCCTGTGTTACGTAGGTGGGGGCTAGACTGGAACGAGCTCACGCGCGAGTTACCGCCTCCGTCAACACCGTCATATGTGTGCAAGATCGGGGGAGGCATGTCAGCGATCAGCTTTATCCCACTTACGCGAATTTTGACGGGCATCAGTGACGTCGCCGGGGTCGCGTCCGTTATCGACCCTAGTTCGTGGCGCCACCTCGCAGAATCCTTCTCGTGTTCTCCCTGGCGCTCCTCACCCTTGCTTCCCCTCCCTCCCTCCCCCCTCCGCCCCCCACCTCCTTCTCCCCCTCCCCCCCTCTCCCTCTCCCTTCCTCCCTCCCTCCCTCTTTGCCTCCCTCCCTCCTTCTATCGTCGTCGCGACCACTCCTACTATCCGATACCAGGCGTTCCTTGATGCGCATGGTGTGGTGGTGTATGTAACGTTTGGCAGCCGCGTGCCGCCCCCTCCCGCACTCGTGCGTACAGTCGGGGAAGGTCTGGTGGCTGGTGGGTGGGCGGTGGCGTGGTCGCTGAAGAGCGCAGAGGCGTCCCACCTTCCTCGCGGTGAGAGCTGCAGTGCTCGTTTTTCGTCTTGCATCTTAAGATAGGCTTCACTTTAGCGCCTTGAAACTGCACCCACGTTTTGGAGGACAAACTACTAGGAATTTGTGTGAGTTTTTTGTTTTTGTTTCAGTGGAAGAAGGGTGAAGATGTTGTGTTGTTTGGCATTGGCTGGGAGCGGGAGCGGCAATTTTACAAGTTTGTGTGGATGATTTTTTCCGTCTGGCTCTTGTAAGTCCCGCCCGCCCGCCCGTCCGAAAGTGGGGTGGCTGTCCTCGTGTTTTTCAGCTGGCCGGGGGTCGCGAGCGGTGTTCGGTAGTCGTTGAGCTTAAATGGCATATTTAAGTCGCTCGCTATGCTGTTCTGACGAGACCACCCCCCGCGCTTGCCCTTGTGTTGCTCGTTTTCTCCACTGCCCGTGCCCGCTCCAACCCGTCTCGACACGATGTTCACTGCGGAAACCGCGCAATGCACGCACGCATTATTGGGTTTCGCAGCCGCTCTTGCATCGGGAAGGTTCTTCATCAGGCCGTGGCTGCCTCAGGGTGCTGCGCTGGCCCATCCAAACATCAGGGCAGCTGTGAGTTTTTCCTCCCTCCCCGCTACAGCAGGACGGCAGCTTATTTTATTATTTGCGGCGCGTCCGATAATACTTTGTCGGTTGACGGGGGTTCATCGCTTGACGGTGATCGCTCACTAAGCCAGGACAGACAGTTGAAACCATCACGTATGAGTGGAGGTTTTTCTCGGTTTCCGTATCCGCACATCATGCACCACGCCAACACGAAGATGACGGTGAAGACGGCCGAGCGCACCTGCTTACCTCCCTCCCTCCCTCCCTCCCTCCTTCCTTCCTTCCCTCCCTCCCTCCCTCCCTCCCTCCCTCCCTCCTTCCCTCCCTCCCTCCCTCCCTCCCTCCCTCCCTCCCTCCCTCCCTCCCTCCCTCCCTCCCTCCCTCCTTCCTTTCCTCCCTCCCTCCCTCTCTCACTCCCTCCCTCCCTCCCTCCCTCCCCCCCTCCCTCCCTCCCCCCTGCTTCCCCCTGTTGTACGCCCCTAGGTAACCCACTGCGGCATGGGTGGGCTGTTCGAGTGCGCGGTCAACGCCGTCCCCCTCGTCCCTCTCCCGTTCTCCCTATCCGCCGACCAACCCGTTAACGCTCATGCGGCGGAGGCAGCCGGTTTCGCGGCCCGCCCCCACACCTCTTCCTCTGGTGCTGGGTTTTTCAAGTTTTGGAAGAAACGCGGCGACCCGCAGTATACGCCCGGCGCAATTCGAGACGCCGTGCTTAGGGCAGTGCAGGACCCGGAGTTGTCCGAGGGAGCGCGAAGGGTGCAAAGGGCGGTCTTGGCGGCGGGGTATGGGCGAACGGCTGTGGACGCTGTGGAGTCCGTGTGAGTTAAATTGTCATTGTGGTGCGGCGCGGTGTGGTGCTGATGTGGTTTGGATTGGTGTGGTGCGGTGCTGTGCGGTGCGGTGTGATTGGTTTGGTTTGGTCTGGGTTGGGTTGGTTGGGTTTGGTTTGGTTTAGTTTGGTTTGGTTTAGTTTGGTTTGATTCGGTTTGCGTTGTTTGGCTCGGTTTCGATCCGGTTCGGTTCGGTTCGGTTCGGTTCGGTTCGGTTCGGTTCGGTTCGGTTCGGTTCGGTTCGGTTCGGTTCGATCTTCCAGTATCTATTTTGTAGGGATCGGTCGGCCCCATGGCAACCCTTTGGAAGGTTGGGCTTTGGGGCCGCCATATATAGAACCGAAGCGTATGGCGCGGCGCGGATAACTGCCCGCCGCGGCGTTTTGTCACGGTGTTAGTCGCTTTGTTCCGTAATGGTGCTTGCTGCTGTGTTTTGTCACGTTGTTGGTCGCTATGTTGTTTTGGTGAAGACGGCCAGCAAGAAGGGGAACGCACCAAACCCGCGCTGCGACGCAGAATCGTTCGCTCTTTGAAAAGTATCCCATGCCGGTACCGAGTCCGCCCCCACCCCCCTACCCCCCTGTCGCAATGTACGCGCTCCGCCCACACCTCGCCTTTGCTCTGACATCCACGGCACACACAGCTGCTTGTACGGCACGGAACACCTCGCTGAGCGGGAAGGAGGCAAGGCTAAGTCTAGCAAAGGGCCAACCCTCTGGGCGGTGGCGGGGGGTGTTATGGTTGGAGTGGTCGTGTCGGGCGCGGCTGGGTTCCTGGCGGGTGTGATGCTCGCGCACGATGGGGGTGGCAGGAGCGCGTTCGGTGTGGGTAGGAAATTCCGCGCTCGGTAGGACAGCCCATACGCAAGCATTGTTTGCATTTTTGCTTCTATTTTAGCGTACCGTTCCGGCATTTTGCTCGTAGCAATTGAGTATTTTGTAACTCGTGCACTCATTTGCCCCGTTTTTAGCTAGTTAGCTCGTTGGCCTTTCGTTGTCGTTCAGGCCGCTTGTGCCTCGCAGAACGCTTATTCTATCTCGTGGTGAAATTATTTATCTGCTATATGCGAAAGGGGGGAATGGAATGGCGATTTTGGGGTTTGTACCTGGGGTTTGCATGATAGTTTGGCCGGCGCGTTTCCTCGAAACGGTCGTGCCACGATGATGCGCATGCACTCGAGGAAAATGTTACGCTTTCATTATGTGTCGGCCGGCCGGCCTATTTCTCCGCGACATCTACGGCAGCAAGATTTCCTGCTGCAGGAAAGTCACAACCGAGTTTTTTTTTCCCCTTTTTGTGGGTGTGCATTTTTTGCGTGTGCTTCGGTTTATACCTGGCCTTGTTAGCATTACTGGCGAGATTTTTGTTTGTCATGAGGGCGTCACCGGCAGGCAATTCGGCAGGCAGTGCTTTTTTATTTGATTAGATGTGGCTCTGGCAGTCTGGTAAAGCTGATGTACTGCAGTTGAAACAATTCTCTTGATAATATTCAGCGAAACGCTCGGCGGAAATCGTCAGGACAGGTTTCCTTAAGCCGCAGATAGTATTGTTGGTTGAACCTGCAGGTATCGTATGGCACCTATATACCTGTACACGAAGCGTGTTTATAGATACGATACGGGAAAAAAAAAATACCCCCTGCATTGGTTTTGTTGCTAGACAGGAGGGGGGGTAGTCTAAAACCGCGTGGAAATACTTACCTGGTAATAAGAATGCTGTTTTCTTGGTTCGCCCAGTGAACAGCCCTTCGGTTTGTATTTCACTTTGACCTCTTGTGGGTCTGTGGTGTGTCGTCTTTTTTCTTGCTCACGGATGTCCGAAACATGCGCGAAAAAAACTGCCCCGAGTCCTCCCGGCCTTGCAGGCATAAAGAACTCCTTTGACATCCTCCGAGAACACCAACACAGCTATCGACCCATTTCGTGATGTTATCGTTCGCATACAGAGTACCAGGCACGGGGCACGTAGTAATAAACGTGGTGATGAAAAAACGTGTATCAGGTACAACAAAATCGTATGCTGCCATTCTGAAGTTAGTGTATGTAGACCGCACACTCCCTCAAACAAGAAATCCAGCCCATGGGTCAGTGCTTATGTTATTGTGGCCGTATATAGTATATAGGTGGCCTGTACTGTAGTTCTGAACCAGTACCAGGTAATACGTTTATTTCAAGGAGTCGCTCCGGACGTTTTTTTTGTGTCATTTGTTGATATCTAGAAATAACGCCCTACGGCAAGTGTGGCGTCTCGTTCACAGCTTCATACCCTACACGTGTGATATGTAGAAACATTCACGGCAATATTTCTTGTATAACGCTGCCAGTTCACTCGGACGCTTGCTTCCATCCGAAAAACGCCTCCGAGGCTAATAATAACAAAAAATAGGACCCCTCCCACTCACCCATATAGAATATTACAAGTACCAACAACGCAGCTTGCAAAGATTAGTATTGACCTGAAATTCGTCGAACTCACGGCTGACGTCCTTGAAATATTTTTTATAAATTAATTAATGTTGTAAATATCACTCTGCCATCTAGTCTAGGACTATTGGTCACCCTGAATAACGTACGAGTTCTCGCGCCACCGATGTTGATAAACATTGAGAACCGGTCGCTTCGGTGGTCTTCTGTTAAGTGGTTAACCCCAAGCACTACTAAAAAAGGGTGGAGGCAGGGGTTCAACTATCGGTACGAAGATTTTTTTCTTCTGGAGACACCGACTGCCGCGATTATAGCGTGGGTCAAGCACTCTTCGAAGAGACTCGACGAGGGAAGAAGCAGCTGCTGCTGGAGTGTTCTTGCGATAAAAATGAAGGCGCGTACCGTAGGGGGGAGGGGGGAGAAGAGCCTGGATCGGAGTTACGTCTAGGGAGGGACGATGAGAAATTATACGTGCGAAGAGATATTATAGTCTAGATGGGAAGAGCAAAAAAAAAAACGGCGACAATGCCAACCACCACTACTGGCAAATAAATGCCGACCGATCGATGCCAGCCTCTAACGGAACCCCGCGTTCATTACAGCACGAACGCCGCAATGTGGTTTTGTGCGGGTTAGGGGTTGCAGAATGACCAAATTCCGGGCATGTATTTACGGGATGTGAACACAGCAAGGCATGCATATTAATTCTACCGGCAGTCTAGGTCTATGCTGTTACTGTATTAATAGTAGCTCGAAGAAGGTTGGATGCAAACACAGCAAGGCGTACGTTTGAGGGGTCTACATACATACATGCTATATTTCGAGTACGGATGTAGTCTAGACTAGATTATACATGTATGTACTGTTAATTAAAAGTTTGGGCTGGACGTAAGCTTTCTTCACTGATCAGATCATTAGTCTATAGCAGCGCCGCAGCAGCTGTGATGCAGGATGTTTAACGCTTTCCGTGAGGCGTCTTTCATGGGGCGCCATTATATTGGAAAACTTATTCGTATTACGGGGGACCATAGTAAATAGGACCTACGGTACACACAAAAACCAATATATTTCCCTATTTTAACTAACAATATTTGGTCCTATTTACTATGGTCCCCCGTAATAGCTGCTGCGGAAAATGCAAATTATACAAAAACAAAAAATGGGAAAAAACAGATATACCTGGTATTTTGTTACAGTACACGACCGGCATGGCACTAGCCGCCGAGAGTTGGACTGGCTGCTTGATGCCCAAATTGTGCAATCAAATCTCCACTCTCGCTGTCTGTTGTGTACGTTGTTTAGATGCACGAGTACACCTCGAGGACAACACAAACTCACGTGTGGTAGATATAAGTACATGGGCTTTGCCACCGTTCGCTCGCGTCACAAACGCCTAACACAAAACGTTAGAGCGAAAACGCCGAAGTCGACGAACAGGAACCAAATTTTGAAACGCTCGAGACATAAAAATGTACCATGTTTTAGTACCTCTCTGTCTGGTAAAACTGCAAATTGACAGATCAAAGAATGTAATCGTACCAGGATACCACAGCAGGCATTCACCATTGTGGCTTCGCTTCGCCGTGCCGAACCATCACCGTGCCTGATGTTCTAGGGGCACCGATGGCCAAGTCTGTAAGGCCTGCCGGCGCAGCCCCCACTCCCGCGCGGCCGAAATGTGGCGTTCAGGTGAAACCAAAACGTTTGGCAGCGAAAGATGAGTTGCCTACGACTCGTACAGTATTTTTGTCATCGGAAAACTGAGATGCGAACTGTCTGCACTCTTGCAATCATTGTCTTGTCTTGTCTTGCCTTGGCCTTCGAACGCAGCTCCTTCCGTGACGTAAGCTCATCCCACACGCTCCGTCCACACCGAGGGGGCGTACAGGAAGGGGATCATGGTATCATGGCGGCCAGTCGTCGCAATTCATCGGGATGCATTTTTCAATTCTAGTCTCCTCTCGGTACTGGTTTTCGGGCATCGATCTGCCAGTGCAGAATTTCGTAATCAGCGCCGCAACAATGTGTTTTCCTGCTGCCTGCGGGCCTTCGAACGCAGCTCCTTCCGTGACGTAAGCTCATCCCACACGCTCCGTCCACACTGAGGGGGCGTACAGGAAGGGGATCATGGTATCATGGCGGCCAGTCGTCGCAATTCATCGGGATGCATTTTTCAATTCTAGTCTCCTCTCGGTACTGGTTTTCGGGCATCGATCTGCCAGTGCAGAATTTCGTAATCAGCGCCGCAACAATGTGTTTTCCTGCTGCCTGCGGATGTTCTTCGATTGTCGAGGGAGGTGGTTCAGGCCGTGCCCCCTCGCTCGATACGCGGCTTTCAATCGCTACGGTTCCGGAGCATGTGACACAGTTGCGCCCGCCGGTCGCATCTCTCCGTGGGAAACTTCCCGGCTTATCTGTCGGTGCGGATGATAAAGATATTGGGTTTTAACTTTCGACGCGGATGAAAAAGATACTTGGGTTTTAACTTTTCGTGGGTCAGCGACATACATTAGTTATTCGGTCACAACGTTAATCCGATCTGATACACGATGGTACGTTATCACTACACTAGCATCCACCCAGCAATCCTCGATTTTCTCCGCTGGTTTTAGCTACGTACGTTAACCCTGTAATAGTATAAACTACACTTTTCCACAACACCGTTTTATTAAACTCAGCAAAAAAATCGCGTAAGTATGCTCTTCGCCAGGTACTCTGCAGATGCGAACAATAATTTCGAAGCACCGGCAAGGCGCGGTGAGGGGAAAAGAGAGCGACAACAAAGATATTCGGGGTCATGAAAGGATCGACCTGCATCGCGATGCCAGATGCAGTTATCCACAGGTACCTGGATGTATCTCATCTTGCACCTTGCACCAAAAAAAGAAACCGAAAAAATCGCGAATCGGAACTTTGTGAAACGCTCGAAGATATACATGGCACCTGACATCTATTTTGTTTTGAGCATATATAGACTACATGGCACCTGACATCTATTTTTGAGTAAAAATTAATAGAGCATCAAGGGATACCCGGTACCAGGCAATCGGCAAAATATGGCCTCCCTTCAGCGTGTCGGAGCAACACCGTACCAGATGTTTTAGAGACACCAATGACCGAGCGTGCAAGGCCTCCCGGTGCCGGCCCCACCCTCGTCCTGCCTGGATGTCGCGTTCAAGCAAACCAAAACGAATGGCAGCGGAAAATGAGTTGCCTGCTTTGGGGCAACAGAAAACTAAGATACGTACGTGCTGTCTGCACGTGCAGCATAGTCCCGCCGTCTTGTCTTGACTTTCGAACACAGATTATTCCGCGACTTGGGTCCATCCCACACGTCCCCGTCTACATGACCGGGACGTGCGGGGAGGGCATCGTGTTATCATAGCTGTCAGCCGTCGCAATCCACCTCGAGCCAATTATGTTATCGACTCCTTCCGGGCTGATTTTCGGGTATTGATTGCTAGACTAATCAATGCATCATGCTTTTATATCAGAGTAGCCACAAACTGTTTTCCTGCTGCCTACGCACCACCAGCTGCGAAAATTTTTCGGTTGTCGAGGGCTGTGAGCCAAGCGCCGCCTTTTCACTCGATACGCGACGTTTTTCTCGCGCTGGGGCATGTATGTGGCGATTTTTTGTTGGCTGTGGCTTTCCGTAGAAACAAAATCCGTGCGATCTATCTGGCTGAGTGTCGGCGACGGTGGAAATATGTATGAGGGGTTTCGCCTATCGCGAACTAGCGACAGGCGCTTGGTTTTCGGTCATGGCGTAGATGCGAGCAGGCACATGATGACACATGATGACACACAACACTACGATGATATTTTTGTCCGCTGGTTGTAGCTACGTAGATTCTGTAAGGCACCTTTTATACCAAGACGCCGTGTCCAACCTCCTTATTAATAGTGAAAGTTTGTTGCGGGCTCTTTCGTACTGCTGTTGCGGAGAAAAAATATTCGAAGCACTGACATCGCGCAGTGAGAGGAAAATAGTGCGGCAACAAACAAATTCGGGGTCATGAAAGGAACCGTTTGCATCGCGATGTCAAACGCACTTGTTATGGCATGTCCAATCGGGTATCCTACACGAAAAAAGCGTAAAAAACGCGCACCGGAACTTTGTGAGACGCTCGAAGACACATCTGGTACGTGGTATTATTGTATACCAGTATCATTTTTTTTCCTGGAAGCTGGTGGCCATAATGAACAGATAATCAAAGGATACCCACAGGTATCAGGCATTATTATTGTGGCTTCACTTCGCCGGGCCGAACCAACACGGTGCCGGATGTTCTAAGGGCATCAATTCCCGACTACTATGCAAGGCCTGCCGGTGCCGCCCCCGTCCCCGCGCAGGCTGACTGCGCCCTTCAGGTGAAAACAAAAACGTTTGGCAGCGAAATATTTTGTTGCCTGCATTGGGTCGTCAGAAAACTGAGATGCGAATTGTCAACATGTGCACGCGCATGTGTACTGTTTTGTGCTGTCCACGCTTTCGAACGCAGCTTCTTGTCCATACCACACGACCCGCTTACCCGGTGAAGCCGAACAGGGAGGGCGTCGTGATAGCGTCCACGCGTCGCAATCCACCTTGAGGCTGTTCTCGAGTCTCTTTCGGTGCTGCTTTTTGGGCATCTATCCGCCGATGCAAGCCATTTTTTAATCAGAGCTGCAACAAACTGTTTCTCTGCTGCCCGCGAACGTTCGTGGGTTGCCGAGGGCGGTGAGCCCCGACCGTGCCTCCGTGCTCCATGCGCGACGTTTTTATTTTGCGGTACGGCTCAGGGGCATGTGACAAAGTTGCGTTGATCGTGCCTCTCTGTCGACAGCTTTCCGTGCCATTTATCGGAGAGTGCGGGCGGGGATATGACAAGGAGTTTTGGGGGGTTTGCTTGTCCCGAACATGCGACAAAGACAAGACGTTGTCCGCGTTGTCCGGTCACCCATTATTTCGATCATGATCTGTCTACGTTCAGGGAAGACATATATATCCCTGGCCTATCTATGTGATCTGCATGACTTACAGATCATGTTGATGGGTGAGAGCCGGTTTATCTGAATGGTCTAGCATGTGTTTTCCAGGTTGGGTCCGTACTGCACAACACATCCTGCACAACATATTGTATCATAACGACAGGTATATAGTCTACAGAGAGAGGATCTCTAGAATGAAGAATCAGCACGGACTCTGGGTGTACTGGTGTCGTTCGGTAGATTCGACGGTTTAATGTGAAGACAACACACACAGGATCTATACGAACTACTACTGCTGTAGACCGTGTTCTTCTGTGCGATGATGTGGTTCGGCGTATCAGTACTCGTATGCACCAGGAATCGATTATTTCTCGGTTTATCCGCATTCCTTATCGTCGTGTCGAACTCGATATTCTTTCGATGCTCATGATCACTCTTTATCTCTTATAGACCGATCTACACCGAATCTAGACTGCCGATCATAGATTTTAATTTTGGTGTTGATCTTGAATTAAACCTAAAAATGTACATGCATATATATATTATAGAAAATGAAAATCCACTCCAGCTGTGAGATCGAAGATTTCGTCGAAACTCATCTGTGCCAGCTGTGTGTGATACTCCGATCGCGCGCATTACGAGTTATATATATATATTATAAAGATACAACAGCTGTCGTTAAAACGAGCGACAGCTGATAGATGTAACTGTCGTCAGACGTGTGCGTCCACGGGCCATAGTGTCTGCTGTCGCCCTTCTGGCGTTGGCGCACGGACCGAGTTTAGTTCAATCGCCCCTAATGGACGTCTCTCCATGATGACTTACTCTCACCACGAGACAGCAGTAGATACACTCAGCGGACACACCCCTAGCGGGCACACACTCTCCATGCGCGCTCTCCGCTGGCCACTATTGCCGCCCGCTGCGCCTGTTGTCTGTGTGCTACCCGCTGAGTGAGCGCTGTGTGCCGGCTGTGTGAGCGGTGTGTGCTGCTGTTTTTGCCCGTGTGGTCTGCTGTGTGTGTCGATCGAAGACACGCACGTGCAAACTATTGGCCACTACGCCCGTTGTCTGTGTGCTGCCCCCTGTGTGAGCGCTGTCGCCCGCTGCGCCCGTTGTCTGTGTGCTGCCCGCTGTGTGAGCGCTATGTGCCGGCTGTGTGAGCGGTGTGTGCTGCTGTTTTTCGCCCGTGTGGTCTGCTGTGTGTGTTTTGTTGCTCCGTGGTGGTCTGCCTCCACCTGCAGTCTAGAATCAAATGATTCCACACTAAAAACAAGTTTCGTCGAAGACACGCACGCAAACTATTTTTTTCACGGGAGCCTATGTTGCGAGGTCCAGGTGTAGATTAGAAACTTTCTTCGCTCGAATAATAATAA
Organism: Undaria pinnatifida; assembly: GCA_012845835.1. NCBI lineage: Eukaryota > Phaeophyceae > Laminariales > Alariaceae > Undaria > Undaria pinnatifida. The sequence continues at coordinate 17,192,681 of JABAKD010000002.1, read as the reverse complement.
AAGTACACTCCAGCTGTGAGATCGAAGATTTTGTCGAAACTTCTTTGCAAGGTGTGTGTGATACTCCGATATATATAATGATTCTTTTTTTTGAGGGGAGAGGGATTTGGTCAGGAGTTTTTTTCGTCTCGGCCTCAGTGTGGGATTCTCGAAACTGGAATTTCTCGGTCAAATCGCTTCGTTTGAGCGCCGTCTTCGGGGGCGGCTCCAACGCCCCTCGCCCTGCCTTATCTGTTTTGAACCTCGACGTAAACGCGGATTGGAGCTGAGCGAGACAAGCGAGAAGTTGAAAAAATGTTGTATTTTAAGGAGATAATCTCGAGCCTTCGGTTATATCTTGACGCCTGCAGCGTCTGCAGAGCGTTATGATTTCCAAAATTAGCATCATTTCCAAACGGTAGTTGCTAAAGTTTCGAATTTTGCGGCGGTTTAATCTCGAGCGTTTGTTTTGCTTGACGTCTGCAGAGCTTGAACGAATAAAGCACGGGAAAACGGGTTTTAAATGGCAGTTTAGATGGCATAATTTCCAAATTTACATCATTTGCAAACTCCTCTCCCAGGCAACCTGACATAGGCTTAAAATCGTTTTTTACGCGACGTAATATGAAAATATCTAGCCAAATTGCGACCGCGTCAATAATCGCGAGCTTAGTTAGGCTTCGAACCAATTGGTGAATGTTTTGTGCGACCTATTATGCAAATAACGAGCCAAAATGCGACCCCGTAAATAATTTCAAAGTCGTTAGTTAGGTTTTGACCCAATAGGCGAATGAAATCGGGATTTTCAGCCTCTTTGGTCGCATAAAGGAGGTATCAAGAATGTGCTGCAAGAAGATTAGAAAGGCTGCAGGACGAACAACATACGTCCACTATAACGCGTAATAAACCAGTAGTAGATCGCTCTAAATCGTCCTGTTATACTGCGTTTGGTGCTGTTCAAGTGTTTCTCATTTCGAGCGTGCATGGTCTGCACGTCAACCTGATATAGCCTCCAAATCGTTTTCTTGCGCGACCTATTATGCAAATAACTAGCCAAATTGCGACCGCGTAAATAATTGCGTGGTCTTTAGTTAGGCTTTGACCCAATAGGCGAATGAAATCGGGATTTTCAGCCTCTTTTTTCGGGGTCGCATGAGCGACCAAGAGGTGATAATGGAACGAATTCCATGAAACAAGAATGAAGCGGAAAACAACGATAGGAGTTGTGAAGAATGTGATGCAAGAAGAATAGAAAGGCTGCAAGACGAACAACATACGCCCACAAGAAAGCGTATTGCACCAGTAGTAGATCGCTCTAATTTGTCCGTTTATATTGCGTTTGGTGCTATTCAAGTGTTTGATATTTTGAGCGTGCTTGGTCTGCACACCAACCTGATATAGGCTCATTTTTTTTTGCGTGACCTATTAGACTATGCAAATAACTGGCCAAATTGCGACGACCTATTATTATGCAAATAACTAGTCAAAATGCGACCGCGTAAATATTTGCGAGGTCGTTAGTTAGGCCTTGACAAAATAGGCGAACGAAATCGAGATTTTCAGCCTCTTTTTTTCGGGGTCGCATAAGCGACCAAGAGGTGATGATTTTGCGGGTAAGTATTCCGAATTGAATTGTTGCCATATACAAGCGAGTAGCATGCCAAAAACCTCGAAAACAATTGCGAGCTTTTAGTTAGGCTTTGACCCAACAGGCGAATGAAATCGGGATTTTCAGCCTCTTTTTTCGGGGTCGAATAAGCGACCAAGAGGTGATATTGCGGGCAAGAATTCCATGTAACAAAAATGAAACGAAAAACAAACGATAGGAGTTGTGCATAGTATTCCATGATTATTCAACCATTTCGCGAGTCAAATACGCACTGTTTTGGCCTCATTTCAGGCGTTTTTCCACGGTTATTACGCTCGACCTGTGCCAGTCTTAGTTCCATTTATTTGTCGTTCTGCTTTGAAAATACCCCATTTTTGTTTGGAGTTGTGCTTATAACCGGGTGCCCCTGAACCCTATATACAAATCGTTCTAATTCGTCTATTTATATTACGTTTGGTGCTGTTGTTGCTGTTCAAGTATTTCTCATCCTCATTTTGAGCGTGCTTGCTCGGCACACCGACCTGATATAGGCTTAAAATCGCTTTTTTGAGTGACCTGTCATGCAAATAGCTGGTCGAATTGCGCTTGCATTGTAAATGTTTGCCGTATACAGCATTGGTATACAGAAGTATGCGAGAAAACCCGAGTCGGTCGGAATAATCGTAAGCTTAAAGGGTCAAAGCCTACCAGCCAATCACGAATAAGTCAATGGGGTTGAGGTTGACACGCCGTGCGGGGAGGTATCGACCCGGGAGATCGTCGTCATAGTTCCCGCGTTGTTGAAGCTGTAGATATTCAGAGGATTTCTGAATCGGGGATGGGGCCGTATCTCCCCCGTGTGCGACGGAACTGCCCCCCATTGGTTGGTGAGCCTCTATCATCCTCCTAGGGTGGGGCGGCGCTGTGTAGCTGGAACCAATCAGCGATTTTAGCCGACGGAATTGAAGATTTCCACACCGTGAGGGGCGGCGATGACCCGAGAGAACTCGGCTTTATTCCTCGGTTTGTCTAACTTTTAGAGATACAGAATGACCTCTGGAACGGGGATGGGACCGTATCGTCCCCGAGCGGAGCTGGATCTATAATACACGACTGTTGCGGAATTAGTGGGGTATTAGACTAGTCCGTTTGACCACTTGCAAAAGGTTAACCAATGGCTTACCCAAACTAAGCCTCATATCACTTTTCCCCCCTAAAACGGCGAGATAGCAGGTCGGCCGGATATACGGGTGGACCTGTCAACATGCAAGCGGTTTCATTTCCTGGGTATAACGGGGAGAGTATTTTTCAAGTTCGACATGGGGAAAGTCTGAAAAAGTTTATTATGGTGGATGTGGGACTCGAACCCACGACCCACAAATCCATGGTCTGTCGATGACGCCACATTTTTCAAGGTATTAGTGGGGTATTAGTCCGTTTGACCACTTGCACAAAAGGTTAACCAATAGCTTACCCAAACTAAGCCTTATAACACGACCCCCAGCCAATCAGATATCGGCCGGTCGGTGGGGTGGGGATTATTTCCACACTGTGCGGGGAGTTATCAATTGATCCTGGTGATATCCGTGTTTGTTCCCGGGTTACGGTTGTCGAAGTTTTATACGTATGTATGTGTGAATGTATTATGATCCTGGGATGGGACCCTATCGTCCCCAGATGACGGTTACTTTATGTACGATCCCCGGGCAATGAACGACCAGCGATCAGACAAGAAGACCATACCAGGTAATACATGTTTTTTTTATTTTCGTCTAAAACTCGAGCCTGAAATTATTAACTGCCAAATTCTTAATTCAGTGCTACCGCGTACTACTATTGAAACAATACTCTATCTACCAGATAGCAATAAGTAGCAGCATAGTAATAGCATTCGAGGAATCGAACGCCGAAGGCAGCGACACCGTGTTTCACGCCTGGAATACCATCAGCAAGTCTCTCCACACGATCAGACTATACACTCACAGACAGTCGGTCTGCGAGCCTCGGATCTAGATGCTATTATACATGGTGTAGCAGAAGCTGGCTCAGTGCGCACCTCTCAGTGGCTACGTAGATAATATGTAGCATACATGGCTACCCCCTTGCTGGCCCTGGATGCTTGGTTGAGTCGAAACGTCAACAAAAAACGCACTCGAAACGTCTGTTCGTGGCCAGCCTAGAGGGTCAGTCTGCGTGGACTCGGATGTACCCGAACGAAATATCTTGAAGCTCGGAATCAGATTCACGCAAGAAGCGGCAGAAGTAAGTAATCCAGTGCTAGTCTATATCGCTCTCTTGGCATTACTTTACATTCTACACGCGTAGATTATGTGTTGCGTGGTAACAACTTTTACTCCCTACCGAATATTGAATCGAACAAGTCGAAGTGCTGCCCTGCCCTACCCGGAGCATGATGGGTGCCGGCGAATGCTGGCTCCCACGCGAAGCCCTTGTATGTATTTATTAATAGTACCCTCTGTGGTACCAAACTTGTCGTTCTGCCATTGCACATTAGATTTATTTAGCAGTGATGGCACTTGCCGCCGTTTTGCACTGCTGCTGTGCAACTTACTCCGTTGTGCTTGTCTGTTGTACGTGATTATGTACCACTGTACCTCGTCGAGGATACTACCAACCCACTCGTAAAGACTTCGGGACTTCGTCACCCGATGCCCTCATTAGAAAAACCTAAACACGTGGTGTGTGTTTTTGTTTTTGCTCCTGGTTAAAAATGCATACGATAGATCATCGAAGGATGTCATACCAGGGACATGTACCAAGTACGACGTACCTTGTCGTGGATGCTATTACTACCAACCCACACCGTTTGCCCGCATCAAGCGTACATGAACCCGCCGATTAACTAGTGGTATCTTTGGTATCTTGGATCTTGGATCTTGGATCTTAGAACTTCGATCTTGCAGCACAAAACTTACCTGTGAAAACCGCGAACCGGAAGTTTGTGAAACGCTCGAACATATACCTTGCACATCTGGCATCTATCTTTGTACCCTGGGTAAAAAAGTATCATGAACAGAGCGTCAACGGATACCAGGTACCAGGAAATTGGGATTGCTTCGCTTGGCCGTGTCGAAGCAACATCGTACTGGATGTTCTAGGGGCAACAATGAACGGCCAAATCTGCAAGGCTTGCTGGTGCCACCCCAGGTTGCATGTGGCCTTCAGGCAACAACAAAAACATTTGCAGCGAAACCTGAACTAGGTCTATGAATTGGATTGATTGGGCCGACATGTTCTTGAGATGTGCACTGTTTGCACGTGCATCACCGTTCAATGTCTTTATCGTGTCCCGCTTCCGACTGTAGATTGTTCCGCGACCTGAGTCCACCATGCCCCGTCTACGTTGAGCGGCCGTGCAGCAAGGGGTCATGGTAGCGTCGGCCGGTCGTCGCAATTCACCTCGAAGCTTTTTTCGAGTATGCTCTCTCTCTGCCCCTGTGGTGCGTTTCAGGCATCTGCTCTCGCCAGTAGCAGATTGTTTTTTTTTTGTCTCTGCTCTGTGCGAGCGTTTTTCGGCCCCCAAGGACGATTTGCTAAGCCGCACCGCCTACGCATATCGATGCACAACGTTTTCTCACGTTGCTTGTTCGGGGCATGTGACTAATATGCGTCTACCGCACCTCTTCGTCACAACTATCCCGTCAGTTGTACGCTATCAAAGAGTGTGGGCGGGGATTAAAAACAATTGTTTGGAGGTGGGTATTGTCAGGGGTATTGTTTATCGAGAACTTGCCACATAAACTCGTTTGTGCTCCGGTCTCAAAGATTGTATCTACAGGATACCCAAGCGAACGGCGATAATACATAGCGGCCGTCGCTGGTCCAGCTGCATATCATACGTATCAACAGAAATTGCCGGTAAGACACACTACATAGTTTCCCTCGTACTTGTATTTAAGTATGATATAATGCTACGAGAAATGTGGCACTTCTTTGCTTGGCCCTCACGACGTCTGGCACTGCTGTGCTTTGCGTTATTAATAGTACACTTTTACGGATACTGACGAAAACAATGAATCGCCAGTTACTTCCTCCTCAAAACGATTGCGTCGCTCTCCTTCGTGGCGAATAAACCACCGAGCTGAGCTTCACAGTATGCCCTGTTGATCCCTTGCCCCTTTGTGCCGCTCAAGGGGTCACCGCCTGGGAGGCGTCGGGTGGGCGCAGCGTCCCCGTTGGGCAATGGCGGCTTAAAAGAGGGCAACGAAGCAAACCTCAAGGATTTAGACCAGTGAGTGTTACTAGACGTTTAATAACATCATCCACCTCGCGGTTTTCAAGCGTCCAGCAATTTAGGAGGTGAATGTTTTTAGCGTTATCGACTACGACACGGTTGTCAAGCATCGTCTTATGAATACGCTACTCTGCACCGTGTAGTGTAGTGTAGTGTAATGCTATGCACCCTGGAAGGCGAGCAATACGGCCTGGCGTCCCTAATACAATGATGCGCTCTACGATGATGGATGAGGGTAGCACTTTTTTCGCCATTTTTTTTCTGGATGGCGGGGCTTCTTAACCCAATATCTTCGGGAAAAAAATGGCTTTTCTTTCTTGTTTCGCCACATTATTGGTTGTATTATATGCTATAGCTGGGCCATGATATTGTTCACCGGGTGATACTTTTTATTGTTTTCTCAACCATTATGTTTGCGTGAGGCATACAGCTCTCTCGACTGAGAAACCTCAGAAAATGAGGACCACCTATACCGCGTTTTTAGTAGCATGCGTCCTACATTGTATGTTTTTGTCAAAGGTGGAAGCATTACGGCGGTGAGTTTCATCGCAACGTGAGCAATTCTTGTGCGAACGAAACCAAGGTCGATATTGCGCGAACCGCTACAGAGCGCGCTGACTGGTAGCTCGCGCAACTGTTTTTAGAAAGTAAAGAGCGTCGCACCATTCCTGCCCCGATGTACAGCGATGTTGTGACCCGATGCGCTGAAATTCACGACTCTCCCTCCTACGTTCCGTCCTCCTCCTCCCGCCTCTCCCACCGCTCCCGACACCACCCTGTTCGCCGGTCTCCTTCGCGATATCGTCGACCACATCAAAAACAGCAAAAAGTACTACGTTACGGCAGCAATTCCTCTAGTTCTAATCGACTGTGGGGAGTCGGACTTGAACGCGCTCACAAATCGGGAGAAGACCCCCTTTACGGAATATTCCAAAACGCCGGAGGCCGTGGTAATGCGATGGGCGGGCCGCCAGATGCAACACCCGCGCAGCGCTGCCCAGCTGTTGCAGAGGGCCAACGGTTTGGACCGCTCGGGAGCCAGATGCATGGCGATAAGGCGAGCGCTGAAGACATTCCTGAAGGAAACTTCCAGCCGTGGAAGAGTCATGGGCGTGGACAATTTGGCCCTTCGTCTCAAGCGTATTCTGGAGGCCCCACAGCCCGCCCCCCACCCAACTAGGCTCGGCAACGCCAAGGTCGTAGATAGGAAGGTCGGAAGGAGTGGCGACGAACAACGGGCGGAGGGGGGTGTGGCAATGGCAACACCTTCTCTATCCCCACCCAAGGGGAGGGAATGCGCGACTTTTCGGCAGAAAATGGATATATGTGAAACGTCGGCGGGCGTGGGCAGTATAACCCTTCGTCTGAAGCATCTTCTGGGGGCCCCGCAACCCGCCTCCCACCAAGCCAGGCTCGACAGCACCAACGTCATAGATAGGAAGGTCGGAGGAAGTGGCGACAAACAACGGGCGGAGGTGGGTGGGGCAATGGCATCACCTTCTCCATCCCCGCTCAAGGGTAGAGAGCGCGGTTGCACTATTTTTAGTTTCATGCACCTCTTTCAGCCGGGCTTCGTTCTCTCTTCTTCGTTCTGAGTTACCACCTCAATTTCTCTCTTGTGTTCTCAGCCAAAATCCTTTTCATAGCCTCCTCTCCGGCGAGCGCCTCGATCTTTGCAGCCTTAGCTTCCAAGACCGCCTACTCCTCAATGCGGGTAGGGGGATGAGGAGCGGACGGCCTTGGAATCTAAGGCAGCAAAGTTCGAGGCGTTTGCCAGAGAGGAGGCGTCCAAAATATTTTTTGCGGAGAACAGAGTAGCGAAATTGAAGCGGCAACTCAGACATAAGAAGAAAGAACGAAGCCCGACTGCAGGAGGTGCATGAAACTAAAAGAAAAACAACACACGGTTCAGAGAATGCATCCCTCTGGGTTAGAATACGCGTTAGCAGTTGCGGAGTTTGAGCAAAACATTGCTGTAGTAACCCTAAGCCTCACCCTAGTCCTAGACGTGTCGTTGATGCACGAACGGTGCCTTGTGCTGAACTGAGGTCATCGTAACCAGGTTCACCTGAAGGCGTGAATGTGCCGACAGTTACTTACTTCGCACTGCCACCTCAGTCACATGTTTCACTGCTTTGGCTTTGGCGCTTGTGACCCTTTCACCTCGAGAATATTGTCAAGCGATCGTGATGAAGTTGGCGACACACTGTAATCTATACCCAGATTGCTGGTGCTTTTCCCCCCCACGAGTAGCCAATAAAAGGAAAAAATGACGCAGTGGCACAAAAGAAACTATAATGCTACACGAAAGGCCTACTCGTAGTGCGAAAATACCAAAAGCACGAAAGGCTAAACAATAAAATATCAAACAAAAACAAAATCAAACGTACGTTTCTTGCTTCAAACCCCGCATTGATTGTTCGTCAAATAATTCCCAATCTTCCCAGTTACTGCCGAGCTTGTCGTGGGATCAACGTTTTCTTCATGGGCATATAGACGAAACGGAAACGCTTGAAGCCCGAGCCCAAACCTCAACAAAGGTCACCCAAAATGACGGCACGACCATGTTACAGTAGCACCATAAACGCCCCCCTCCCGCCCTCTTCCTGCCTCGCCCACCTCCATCCACACTGCGCCCCAGGTCACGTCGAAGCACAGCTGTAATGCCTTCCGCACCCAAGCATCTAGCTCTGAGGATACCGGAAAGGAGCATTCGACTCGTCCCTGTTATCCATCTGCAGCAAATGAGGTAGAAATTGGCAGGGGGGGGGGTAGAGGTGGCTGTTGGAGACGGGGCTGGGGATGGGGCTGGGGCTGGGGCTGGCCCAGGGGAAGGGGAGGCAGCAGCTGGGAGTGGCTCTGGGGCGGAGGTTGGTTTGGTGGGGGTGGGGGTGGGGATGGGGGCGGCGAAGGCGATGGGGGTGGCGGTGGTGGTGGCGGCGGTACAAGCTGCTCGATGTTCAATGGTATTGTATCGACCATAGCCTCCGCTGGAGGTAACTCTTCAAGAGACCATGGGGGGAGGGGGGGGCTAGGAAAAGGGGAAGAGGTGGGAGTGGTTCAGAGGACTAGAGAGGAGGAAGAAGGGAAAGAGAAGGACGAGGAAGAGGAGGAGGAATGGAGGCAGGAAGGGTTAGGAGTAGTATCAGGAAATGGAGAAGACAAAGAGGAGGAAGAAGAGGAGGAGGGCGGTGAGGGGCGGGGTGAGGACGGAGGGGCAGGGAAGGGGACGGGGGAAGAAAAAGGAGGGGCAGGGAAGGAGTCGGGGGGAGAGGAAGGAGAAGGGGGGAAAGAGGAAAAGGTGGAGATCGTGGAGGTGATTGGGGAGAGGTTAGTTGGGAGGAAAGAGAAGGTCGTGAAGATGGTTGGGGAGGCATTATTTGAAAGGGAGGACGCACTGGAGGTGGGGGGAGAGGAAGGGGCGGAGGAAGAAGAGGAAGAGGGGGGCGAGGGGGGAAACGAGGACGGAGACGCAGAGAAGGAAACTGGGGGAGAGGGAGGGGAGAAGGGAGAAGAGGGAGAGGTGGCAGTCGTTGGAGTGATTGGGGAGGGATTAATTGAGAGACAGGAGGAGGTCGTGAAGGTGGTTAGGAAGGGATTAGTTGAGAGGGAGGAGGTCGTGGAGGGGGCCGTGGAGGTGATTTGGGAAGGCTTAGCCGAGGGGGGTGGGGGAGAAGGGCAGGGGGGGGAAAGGGAGGAGGGCGGAACGGAGGAGGGGAAAGGGGAAAAGAACGAGAACAGAGATATAGAGGGGGGGCGTAAGGGGGGGGCGGAGGAGCAGAAAGAGCAGGCGGCAGAGACTGAGAGGGAGGTGGAGGAGAAGGAATACGTTGAGGAGGAGGGGGATATAGATGAAGATGACGAAGACGAGGGCAAGGGTGACGAGACCGAAGGCGAGGACGAGGAAGACGAGAGCGATAACAAAGGATACTTGCTTGAGGGACACCCCCCATTTCTCCCGGGGTTCGACACCCCCCTCCTCGAAAACACGGGTGCCAATAGGTTGCGCAGGATCGTCGAGCTCGGCGAGGCGGGCGTGATCTTTCTCCTCGACGTTATCGACGCAGAAGAAGGAAGTTTGGTTCGCATCGGCGACGCGATTGGAGGTGGCAGGTTCGGGGATATTCGCGATATCGTCATCGTGGACCGCGCCAACCACAAGGCCGCCCTCAAGTTTACCGGGGGAACCGGCTTTGTCGTGAAGGGCGCTAAGGAGGTGAGCGGCCACCGGATGCTCTCATTGTTGCTTATCAGGAAGAGATGTTCCGTTCTCAGTGAGACCTCCCCCTGCAGTAAGAGGCAAGCAAGAAACACAGAAATACCGGTAGAGCAGGCTTTCGTGTCTGGTGCACAGCACCGAACAAGCGGGCCTTATTTTCCGACCTGGTCTGGCTAAGTACCTGCCGCACTATTGCACTGTGTAGCGCCATGCCAGCCTCGATTAAGTGATTAGATGGTCATTTGTGTTATTGGCTTATAGCGCAGTTAACTAGTAATTTGTCGTGGGTTCGCGCAGTTGAAACGTGCCATAATATTTTTGGCGTCCATGAACCCTTACCCAGCAACCCGTATCGTACTCCACCAACAGGGAACTCACGCTGAACACGCCATTCTCCAGGAGATTATGCTAATGGACAGGTGAGCATGATGTATGATCTCTGTTTACTCCAGTTTCTCCTTTGCATGTGCAATCCACCACACGAGGTATACACACAGCACGCCCTCTCTCTCACCAAAGCCCTACGACTACAGAGCAAGCCTACGAGTGCACAGCTAGCTGCCGTTACTTGCCTTTTAAGTTTTCCCTCGGTGAGTGTGTGGATACGTGATAAAAACATACTCCTGCCTTGCCAGTTGTTAATAGCAGGGATATATTGGCACGTGCGTACCTGTTTGTTGTTGTTGTTGTTCTTCTTCTTCTTGTTGCTGCTGCTGCTGGTGTTGTTGTTAATGTTGTTGTTGCAGTTGTTGTTGTTGCTGTTGTTGTTGATGTTGTGTATTTATGTCTTGTGTACCGGAGGTTTGGCCTACCCTGAACCTCCGGGTGTAGCGATAGAGAGCGACCGCTACTGTAGAGGACATGCCGCGCAAATGCTGACGTCCGCGCGGAACATTTATCCGTCCCGGTTGTAGGGGAGCATCAAGGATGGAGCGGGCATGACATAATAAGGTAAAATGCGTTTGGAATAGAAGAGTAGCGCTTTGTTTTACGACCGTAAGCGAGAAGATCGTTCGTAGTTCGCTTCGACTTGCGCACAAACAACTGTAGCAGCAAAGCTAGGACGTCAGGAACGTCCACTCCCTTCCACCGCTCCACCGCCCCACCACTCAATATGATTGATCGATCTATATTCTGGACCCCCGTTCACAGGCTCAGCTGCGCACGGCACGCCAACCTCATGAATGCGGTTTCATTCAGCTATTCGCGACGGGCCATTCTGATGGTGAAGATGGCGGGTGACCTCAACGGTCTGCTGAACGACGCCGATCGAATGGAAAGGATTACAAAACACGAACTCATGGGGTGAGAAACGTCACAAACACTTCATATGTGATTTAGATTTCTCCCATCCCGAGTGCGGATGCCTTTCAGCGCAACGCTGAACAGTTTTCGCTTTAAACACAAATTCCTTTCGTTTCATCATATTTCCTGTGCACAACGCATCCACCTATTCACCGTAGCACCCTCCCTCCATTTATTTTAATGTAATATATGGAAGAAACGTGAAGAGGGCCCAAATGTTGGAGGTTTCTCTATGAGGAGTGGGAAGGGTGGCCTGCCTCGAAAGGGATGCGTGGTCAACGGTCAAATGACGAAGGCAAGCAACCATCGAGTACCTCCCCGACCCCCTCCCTCTCTCCCTGCCTCCCTGCCTCCCTGCCACCCTGCCTCCGCGCGCGTGAAAGAAAACTTGCTGGTGTAGGGGATGCTTTGGCGTTCCTGCATGGCCACGGCATCGTCCACAACGACGTGAAGCCGGGGAATATCCTTCACGACGAGGGGTTCAGCAAGTTCGTTTTGACGGACTTGGGCATGGCAGGAGGCAAGTAGTGCACCCGTTACGAAGAGAAAGCGCCGCTGCAACAATACAACAATACACTGGGGTGTTCATTTGAGAATTAAAATCGTTTTTTTTGTTCAGGAAACTGATTTTAATACCCCCCCACTTTACGTGGCATTGCAAAAAAAAAACAGATACGATACCAAAACGGAGATCCAGACCTCGAGCTACCCTACGACATTATTATCAAATGAACACCTCTGTCTGTAGTACGTAGTAATAGCGGGGAGTTTGAGAGACGCCAAAATTTGATTGGGTAGGAAAAACAAGTTGTTAATAGTGTTGAAACCTACGAATGTCGCAACCAAAGGCCAGCCCAACCCACGAAAAGAAAAGAAGCTCAAGCCGTCTAAGAATGGCCCTTTGCACCCGCAGCCCTACAGTCTTACCTTACAGTAGGAGTCTTACCTTACAGTAGGAGTCTTACCTTACAGTAGGAGTCTTACCTTACAGTAGGAGTCTTACCTTACAGTAGGAGTCTTACCTTACAGTAGGAGTCTTACCTTACATACAGTAGGAGTCTTACCTTACAGTAGGAGTCTTATCTTACAGTAGGAGTCTTACCTTACAGTAGGAGTCTTACCTTACATACAGTAGGAAACTCTTTGGTGAAAGTTGTTGGGTATGACTTCGATATGATGAGTTCGATATATTACAAGAATTAATACACTCCAGCTAGCAGCTGTGAGATCGAATATTTTGTCGAAACTCATCTTTACAAGCTGTGTGTGATACTCCGATCGCGCGTATATAGACTAGACTAGACTATGTTAATAGCCGGGATAACTGACCCAACACAAGTTCGCCAACCATAGACTAGACTATAATAGACTAGTCTATTGATCAAGATCCAATCAGGTTTCGATGTTTGACGGTTTCGATATTTTTTTTCTCTAACCCAGCAGAAGAAGATCATGATCATTGCAAACAACACCCTTCTTCGGACCTACCTGGTAGTTTATTTCTCTCTTTTGCAATTCTCGCGGAAATCAAGCGGCCGGGGTCGTCCTCTCTCCACGCCGTCGAAATGGAAACACGCAAAACATCGAACCGAATCCAAGCCGAACCCGACTTAAGATACCAGCCCTAATTCACCAGGCCTCTAACGACTGCCAACCCTGAAAAACAAAAGCAGACACTGGAAGGGACCCTGCCAGCAAAGGATGTGTAGCGTGGATGCCGCCCGAGGCCTGGCCATCGAATCACCGGGCAGATGATGACACGCCAGTCGACCTGCTCATGCACGCATCGTTTGACGTGTACTCCCTTGGCATAGTAGCGCACCAGCTGCTGACCGGATTGACGCAACCTGTTGCCTGCGGACAGGTGGGTGCCGCGGCGGCGAACCGTGGTGTGATTCGTAAGGTCACTCCTCACGTCGGGCAGCTCACGTCCCCATCAATGATCTGTGTATTTGTGGGATGACAGATAGATCCCTGGTCCCGTACTGTATGATTTGAATAGATTACAGATCACGCTGTTGTGTGGCAGTCGTGCGATCTGCAAGGCCTAGCACACGTTTTCTCAGTTAGATATTTTTACCACGCAGATCCCTACACAACATTGACTGAGCATATCATATTATAGACAAATAAATGGTATATTGCTGCTGTAGACTATCTATGTAGATGATCTGCAGATCGTGATCTGTTGTGGTTGGTGGCCTTCGAAGGATAGCGTGGGATGACTCTCGGTCGACGCTCCAAATGATTCGAACCCCTAGACTATGTAGGATGTTACGGGTTTCTGGATTATCTACATTACATGCGTTGAATGAAGCTCATCATTGGTTTAGGTTCCACCGCATTTTCTCAGGTTGCAACATTTCTTCGTACCAGCGCTAAGGATAAACGAATCTACGATAAAAATGTAAAATCCTCGAGCACACATGCATACAGTAGCAGTACTGGCATGCTTGAAAGCGCGGGAACGGTCCATCTAGTGGCTATCATTCAGTTTTTAGGAAATATATGGACCATCCTTGTGTGACGGTCAATCTGCTCCGCCGTTTGTCGCCGACGTCGTGCCAATTTGACCCCCCCACGTTTTAGGTCATGTTTGGACTCAGGGAGCGTGGTCCCGCTTGCCACAGCAACACGATACTGACGAGATTCCGTGTACTTCACCGTGACAGAGTCCGCGCTGCGGACGAGGCGACCCGCGACGAGTGCACGGCACGTTTGTTTGCTCTTTATGTGAGCACCTGCTGTACAAAATACAACGACATTATGTCACAGTGCCATGACTGCCCTTTATGTGATCACCTACTGTTGGTTATATCAAACTACTTACTGAGCTACGGAGTCACATGACTACGTAGCTCAGCCGGTAGTTCTGTATGTCCAACAAAATATATGTGTGGGAGTAGAAGATATGTCGTGGGTTCGAGCCCCACCGATTTAATGCTTCCGCTTTTTTTCCGGGAAAGGCAAAAAGGAAATGACGTATTTGCGAGCGTGCGCGCTGGAGACGTGAATGGTTATGATAGTTTGCCCCTGAGTACTACGGTAGTGCGTGGCGAGGGGAGAGAGCTTCTATATAACCAACACCTGCTGTTGTAGAAAGTGCAACTAATAGTAAATTAGCGACGCCCAATCTTGTTCTTTGTTCGAGCACCTACTACATACCGTGTGGTAGAAAGTAGAAATATTAATATTAACAATTGCCGTTACAAACAGGCAGCTTTTTTTGCGAGCACCTAGAAACCAGAACTCAAAAATTATTACACCGTTGCCGTGTTTAGGTACCGGCCACGGGTGGCGCAACAGATAGCTTGACACGAGATGCACACACATGCCGTTCGTTTGGGATATCTCAGTCGAACGATCGATCACTCACTCCCATTCCGCCCACCACAACATGTCGACATCCACACACATCGCTTAATTAATGCTCTTCTACGGCAGCCTTCCGCTGGCTACGCTTGACTGTCACCACTGCAAAAAAGACGTGTTCTTCAGGTGCTATAGAGTAGGGGTCCCCCAATAAGGTAGTCTGAGGAAGGGCGCAATCCCGATACAAGGTGGCCACAATAGCTTGGCGCGACCGGGGAATAATGAATTGCATTCCTCATATATATAGGCTATATCCCGGAATTAATAAGGCGGCTTCTCCCAAGAAGGCGGTCATGTTGCTCCAGAACCCCATCGCCGTGCTGGGGGACCCCTGCTGCACCCTCCCCTACCAAATAGCGGGGCTAACCTCACCGTCATGCATCGCTGTCATCTTGATGATACCTCTCGCTCGATCTTAACCCCCCCCCCTCCCCTCCCCGCCCGCCCTACCTCCTCTCCAAGGGAACTTATATTGGCCAAGAGTGCCGCATGGGCAACCTGGAGGAGACTTTCTTGTGCGATGCGATATTCCCGCAGATCGGTGCGCTACAGCACCAAACAGAGGCAAGTTTCCGAAACACTGACACGTCTCGAGGCTCTGTCTCAGTGCTTAGAGTTGCAGAGGTGGCACCGAAGTGTCTCTGTTAGGATCACTTGTGAAGAAGAAGAGAGAAGATAGTTTGAAAGTGGCGCTTTATGTGGCCAAAACATGGAAACGAAATAGAGAAGCAGGAGAAGCAAGGAGATGTAAGAATAGGTAAGGAGGTGAAGGGAGTGATCGAGGTAGGGCTGACCGTCACCTGATCAACACGGCACAACGCCAATGCTACGGGCAGATATACTCTACGGGTTGTTGTACTTACCGACAAACCGTCCTATAGTAGAGTTCTTTGCAACATTCCCTGCAACGTTCCCCGATACTTCTGGTGGGAAGTCAGCAACAACTTGACTATACAACATACCGAAAGGAAGTGACAACTAACTCGAGATTCCCCGCATATCGTTTTTCTCTGCATCTAGATTAACACATTTATTTTAGTGTACTCAAGGTAGTGGCTACAAATCAAGTATATGCTAATGGTCTGCAGAAATATTCCAATAGTTTTTGCTGGCTGTTTTCTGGAGATCGGTTTGGGGGCATGATGTTGTTACTGAGGTGTATGGTACGGTGTTACCGAGGTATTATGCCGCATTGCCGAGGTATGATACAGCACTGCCGAGATATGTCTGTTATGATATATATAGTGTTACTGAGGAGTCGTTCTGCGGTAGCCCCCCTCCCCCAACTTTTCTTTAACGAAATCGCCGGTTTTGAAACCAGCTCCCGGCCGTACCTCGTGGAAGTATGACACAGTATTACCGAGATATGGCACAATATCATCGAGGTATGGCACAGCATTACCGAGGTACGCCACAGTAGTTACCTGGGGTATTCATGCACTCCAGAGCGACTGGATGGATCCTGTCCTGCGACCACGGGCTTGATTATTCAAGTTAATAATGTGAAAACAACAACAGCTCCGGTATGGTATCAAAATTTACCTCATAACCGCGCCTCCATCCCGACCCCCCAACCGGCTTAAGGCGTCATCAGCCGCTTCGTCATCGTGTCTGCTCTATTCTACTCTACGAGTACTGCAAGAATATGTTCTATTCTAGTCTTCTACTGAAGTGAAAACTATACTTATTCTACTTTCTTTTACAATACAATAACAGGTCGTCAACGTTCTCAAGACTGCCTTGCACAGAGACCCTCGCCTACGCTTGCCGCTGGGCCACTTCACCCAGTTTTTGCGCGACCAGCAACTGTGGTCGGTGGGATCTCCCGCCGCGGGCAGCATCGCTGCGGACATCTCGACAAGGGTGAACGGCCTCCTATACAGGGAGCAGGAGGGAGAGGACTACGAGGCGGGGGCGTGGTTTAACGCCGCCGGCTTTGTCCCTTGGTGGAAAAACCCTAAGCCCCTCATCGATGGGCTGAACAGCATCTCGAGGATTCTGAGCGGTCTGCCGGGTTAGACTGCAGTAAAGGCAGGCCCCTCTACAGAGCCGGTTGCCCGCTATATTGCCGGTTGCCCGCTATGGTGCCGGTTGCCCGCTATAGCGCCGGGATTTGCGACTGGCACACACCGGCACTATAGTGGGATCACCACTCGCTGTAGCTTATCGAATACATTACGGGGGGAACATGCTGTTACTAGTCAGAACCAAGTACAGTTAATAATAATGCTAAATACTAAATATATAGTCTAGACGACCTGGTACCAGGTAGGGGGAATATATACCATGGTATTATGTTTGTTTTTTCGTTGATCGTGAGTTCTGGCTATTGATAGTATGGTCCCTCGTTATAGTATAGTCTAAATAGTTATGTACCGGTATACCAGGTACATATTATAGGTATGTGTACATTATTAACGGCGGAAGGACTCGAGAGGTGTTTTTTTCATCGGAAGCATGGCGCCAATGCAGGGAGTGCACTGGGCAGCGGGTGGGACCAGGAGAGCGGGGCGGGATGTAGAGGGGTTGAGAGGGGCAGAATGGAGAGGGTGCGTGGAAGGGATGAGAGGGGCTGTGCAACGACATCAATATAGCCTCGCGCGTTACGGTTATTAGTATATAGTACCAGGTATGTGTTTTTAACGCGGATGGCATTGTTATCAGAATATAGTCCATATATCCAGGATGTTGGCTTGGACCTGCTTGCTATGGAAATGGCTGCGTAATCCAAGGGCATATTGTTTTTTGTGCTGGCACACCTGCGCTGCCATCATATATGCTCTGTTTTGATACACTTCCTTGCCGTGGTGCGCTGCCTTGATACAGCAGGGGGGGGGGCAGTAAGGCGGTGGTAATGCGAGAGCAGAGATGGCTGCCTTGTTGGGGGAAGCCGCCTTATTATTCGTTCCAAGTCATGAGTGGGGCCAGCCAGTCGCACCACGCGATTTTGACCGCCTTATGTCGGGCCAGCCAGTCGCACCACGCGATTTTGACCGCCTTATGTCGGGCCAGCCAGTCGCACCACGCGATTTTGACCGCCTTATGTCGGGCCAGCCAGTCGCACCACGCGATTTTGATCGCCTTATGTCGGGCCAGCCAGTCGCACCACGCGATTTTGACCGCCTTATGTCGGGCCAGCCAGTCGCGCCACGCGATTTTGACCGCCTTATGTCGGGCCAGCCAGTCGCACCACGCGATTTTGACCGCCTTATGTCGGGCCAGCCAGTCGCGCCACGCGATTTTGACCGCCTTATGTCGGGCCAGCCAGTCGCACCACGCGATTTTGACCGCCTAATGTCGGGCCAGCCAGTCGCGCCACGCGATTTTGACCGCCTTATGTCGGGATACCGCCGTATTACTCTGGCCGCCGTGTTGGGGGACCTCTGCTGTATGTGTGTATGTTCAGTGGAGCTGGCCTGGATAGCTACCGCGCGACGCACTTGCAACAAATAACCCCGTTTGTTTTGGGAGAATACATACCGCGGTAAACCGATCAACCGCTGCCCCCGCCCGCCCCTGAGACCGTTCATCAAGCAGTCGCTGTTCTTCGATCGCGGGGCGGTGTTGAGGTGTGTGGAAGGGGTCAGAGGGGCGGTGCAACGATATTTTTGGCTGGCCTCGCACGTTACGACTGCTTAGTATACAGTGTGTATTTGTAGCGCGGATCGCATTACCCAAACTATATATCGTAGACTATATATACGGTGTTTGGCTTTGGTTTCTGCTACGACAATTAATTGCCCCTTAAACCGAAGAGATCATTTTGTTTTTGATGTCATATTTACGGTGCTATCAATGTTCGCTGTTAAATACATTTCCTTGCCGTGGTACGCTGCCGTGGTATGTATGCACGATTGGAGCTGACCTGTACACAACTCCAGCACTGAACCGCAAGAATTCAGTTACAACAGTGGAGGGGCTCGAAAAACACCTTGGACTAGTCTACATATATATATTCTTAAAAAAAATACACTCCATCCAGCTAGCTGTGAGATTGAATATTTGACGAAACTCATCTTTCTCTGCAAGCTGTGTGTGATACTCCGATCGCGCGTATTACGGGTTGTGTGTCCTCATTAAGGATGTAGGTCGGCGACTCCCCTTGCAACTACAGTGTAGCTATCAGGGTCAACAGGGTGATGTTAGTCAGTCTGTGCGCGGAAACTATTCGTAAAACTCGTTTCTGAGGGGGACAAAATCTGACAGCTGTGGAAGGAAATGCTTCAGGTTATCAAGTGAATCCTGTAAGTCGAATAACCAGTGAGGGAAGGGCGGAGTTTTTAAGGACGTGGGGGCCTGGTTTTGATAAAGAAAAGGGAGTATATAATGTCTTAGCTATTTTGATTGTGCCTTTAAATGCCACAACATTTTACGTAGAGAATGCACACCGCACGCTTGTTTTTCGAGAACACATTCATGCCGAGGAGAAACGAGCAACTGCCGGTTCCCCCACCCCTGAGACCGTTAGCCCTGCGCAACGGGGATGGCGCCACGTACTGTACACATGGCAAGGCACTCACGAGGCAATACCATAGTATACCCTTTCCTGTCTCTGGAAGTGGCCACACCAGAAAACCAATGTATTCATTCGAAACTGTCATCCACACCATCCACACAAAAAAAACGCGTGCTACGATAGGGACGCACCGCTTTTTTTCTAGTACTACTACTCGATTTGGGAGCTTAAGACCTGGCTGATTCTACGATAGCCCCCCCCCAAAGCCAGCGATTTTCTTTTTAACGAACGTTTCATGGCTGCTCGACACGAGAAAGGCCGCTACTAAAAAATAGTTTCTCCATATGTTTTGTTGTTTGCAAAGGACTATCGAACGATGACGTCGGGATGGCAAGGAGCACCGTATTTCAGGAGGTACGGCCGGGATGTGCTGGTTTTAAAACCGGCGACTTCGTTAAGGAAAAGTGGGGGGGGCTACCGCAGAACGACTCACCTCTCTAAGGCAAAAAACTGACCTGTGGAGAAAAATAATGCTGCTACCGGATGAAACGTCCCATTGGCCTGGGTACACAACGGGAATCATGCAAAATACAAGGGGCTATTTCCGACGGTTTGGGGTTTTGGATGGCGAAAAGTGATACAGTAGTACCTCTATCGAAGCATGCGTCCGCACAAGGTGCGGAAGTCTGCCTTGCACAAGCGGTTTTTAACAGAATCAAGCTCACCCTCGGAGCAGCGCGATACTTCACGTCGCTTCGCGCTTGGTGCACGCGATGTCCGCCTGCTCGCGGTGAAAACCCTACGTGCTCCGTATCATACCGGCATTGCAGGTATGCGAAGGACTAATAGCTACCAACGGCTATGGTCATACGACTATGTATGGCTATGCATGAAACGAGGACGCCCCCCCCCCCATCTGAGACCGTTGATCGAATACCTGGTCCTGGCACTCTCTGTTCTTCATTCGTGTGAAGGCGTGTTTTCTGTATCGGCTCACGCGCGTGTTGAAAAATCATCCTTGTTGGAAGGCTGTGGTCTCACCCAACAAGCATCTCAGGTACCGCTCCACCTGCTTCTAGATAAAATTTTAAAAGTTGCTATAATATCCAGCTGTGAGATCGAGGATTTCGTCGAAGCTAGTGTTTGCAAGCTGTGTGTGATACTCCGATCGCGCCTACCACGGGGGGTATTTGTCCTCATGGAGAACATAGGTCGATGACTCCCTTTTGGACTATTGCCAGCTAGTATACACCAGCATCAACAGGGTGATACAAGACGTTCAGCGTTTAATCGTTCTGCGTACGAAAACTATGATACGATCGTACAATAACTCGTTTTAAGGAGTCAAAATGGCTGGGGGTGGCTTCCACGACAACAACCGAAAATTGAAGCTACTCAGATGAATCGTATTGAATGATCGACACAG
This sequence comes from Undaria pinnatifida, assembly GCA_012845835.1. Classification (NCBI taxonomy): domain Eukaryota; class Phaeophyceae; order Laminariales; family Alariaceae; genus Undaria; species Undaria pinnatifida. The sequence goes on along the minus strand of JABAKD010000002.1, from coordinate 17,172,081 downwards.
CCAGCGACGGTACCTATTATGTATGGTATATATCTCGGAGGCATCGTATGCAAGGCGTTGGTTTCATTTGACTAAACGCTTTGCCGCGTTCATTCCAGCAAAGTTTTAGGTCAGCCAGACAGACGGACAGACAAAACACGTTTGAACTTTCCTCCAACAGACCCTAACCAAGTCAACGCAACGAACCGACGGAAACAAACCGACGAAAACAAAACCAACCGAACCAAGGCCGCGGTGAGGGATGTTTTTTAGCTGGCGATCCACGGCATCCCAGCAGCGGTGCACGTCACGGAACCCAGCAAAAAGAGAGGACGGTGGTGTTGAGTGAAACTAGCGCTCCAAAAACGCCACCCGCAGGCACTGCAGACGTAGCAAACGCAGGGCTATTCAAGGGTCAGGTCACCTGTCGCGGGATGCCTCGGATCGAGTTTATAACCCGAACCGACCTGCGAGGTTTGAAAACTTCCTGACCCGACCCGTTCCGACCCGTGACGGTCCGACCTACGTCCTGACCCGACCCGACTCGACCCGCGAGAATTTCGGAAACCTGCTGACCCGACGACCAGCAGGTGGGTGAGGTAATGACCCGCGAAAGTCCCGAAAAACCGCGACAACAATATCTCCACGCATCGCATTATTTCCACCCGTATTCGCGGAGGGCATCGCGTTTAGATGGCGGCAACAAGTTGATGACATTTTTTTGTTTTTTTTGTTAATGTGTAGCGCAGTTCGAGACCGCCCTCTTATATTTTCCTCTCTCGAGCAAGTAAAACACACGCGGACATCACCACAGCCCAGTAAAAACTCGCAGGCAAGCATCGGGCAAGATAGCCCAAAAAATAACGTCGCCGCCCCCCAACCTGCCTCCTCGTCCTCCTCTCTACCCCCACCCACGCAAGACAGCGTTATTTCTATCATGACGCGCCTCCTGCAGCCTCGAGCCCTCGTGCCTATCTCGCGTGCGCGATGGGCGACAAACTCGAGCTTTCGGCTGTGCCACCTGAGAGGCTGGAAGCTACCCCCAACGGACACCAAGTGAACGAAAAATGTCGGCATCATTTTAGCAGTGGCCCCTCTATGGTGCCGGCTATGTGCACTATAGAGAGAAATATGCGCACTATAGCGGAAACCGGCATTACTCCGCATACCGGTACCACTGGTGTTTCCCAGATGTGCCCATCGATTTCAAAGGCATTATGGCGGGCAACCGGCACTACTCAACCGGCACTATAGAGGGACATCTACTGCATTTTAATATTTTAGCCAACTCCCCTGTTCTCTCGTGATTGATCACGAAAATATCCTCTAAATATCTCCTCAATTCCACCCAACTCCAACCACAACCAAACCAAACCGTATGGTCAATCTCCCCCCAAAGTCAAAAAGTCAAATACAGAGTCCCCCCCCGCCCCCCGCCCCCTCGTCTTCCGGCCCCGAGGGGCGGCCCCGCCCCCCAGCCTCACCACGCCGAAGGTGTGGACAGGAGGAGAGTGAAGGGGGTGTACGAAGAAGAGTTTGCGAAACTAATGGTCCTCTCCGACCAACATCCCCACACCGCCTACGCATCTCCACTAACTCCTGTTAGAACCGCACCCACATTTTGGGATACAATCACTTGTAATAAGAGTTGTTCCAGTGTTGCAGTAGTGCGAAGGGTTTACAAAACACGGTGGTTTTTCCTTCAACCACAGCGCGGATTTTTTTCCCCCATCAACAACACAACATACTCCACACCCAACAACAGGGGAAGCGACCAAGCAGAAAAATGGTACGGTTCCGTACTGACCCGTACCGCACCAAACCGTACCAAACCGTACCGACCCGCATACAGCCATCACGATGGTGCCGCCATCAGATGCCAACCAGCGGCACCCACCAACACTTGCAACACTACATTAAAAACGAACACAAAAGCATCCTGCCTCCCCCCCCGCCTCCCTCTCCGGGAGGCCGGTGCGATATACAGCGATTCACGTGCTGCTGCAGGCTCCCCGAACCCCAACACCCTACATGTACAAACCTATCATGCCACCTCTGCACATGAACCCGAGCATACCAAAACAGGCACCCTTACCCCCCCCCCCCCCCCTCCGCCTCACAAGCGGTTCTCGGTAAAATGCAGCTCACTCTTCATGCGACTCGTCGAACACCTCACGGCGCTGCGCGCTTGGTGCATGCATTGTCTGCGTGGTCGGTAGAAACCCGACGTGCGTGCTCCGTCGCGGCACTGCGGGGATGCTATGGTCTCATAGCTATGCTCCTACGGACTACGACCATGCATGCTTCGATGATCACCCCCCCCCTCCCCACCCTTCGCCCTTCCCTAAGCCGCCACGAGCAACCACGAGCAAACTCCCTGTTCCTGCACTCCGGCAATCTCCAACCACATTCCAAGAAGAACCGGTCGTAAAAACACGCAGATGAAAAAAAAACGCATAATATCGCTACAGCAGAGCCACCCCTGCCCCCCCCCCCCCCCCGAAACCCCTCACACCCCACCCCCACCCCCTCCAAGCCATCACGTGGATTGCAAGAACTTCCTAATCCTTTGCAGGAGCTCGGCCTTGATGTCGTCTGGAACGGTTGCCCTGCCTCTTGGGGTGATCTCGTCTACGAGCTCGTCCACCGATATTTTTTCCAAGCCTTTTCCTCGAATGATCTCCTTGCAGTGCTCCTGCAGAGCGGGCATAGCGGGGGAAGCGCGGGCGGCGGCGTGGGTACGTGATAACGACATGCTGGGTCACTCGGTTTAAGAGAATCTATAATAACATAAAACGGAATTCACCCCTTTGGGACTGACCATCCACGTTTTTCGGGACAACTTACTTGAAAAATAGTGTGGTGATTTCTCCGCGGCTAAAAGGGTTATAAAACCTTTTTGGGGCTTCCGAGTGAAATTAGGGCGGTGCTAGCCCCAAACCTTATCTGTAACCGTAACCTCAAACCCATCCGTAACCCTAACCCTAACCCTAACCCTAACCTCAAACCCATCCATAACCGTAACCCTAACCGTAACCCTAACCGTAACCCTAACCAGAACCTCACCCCTACCCATGACCCGAAACTCATCGCGTTAGGGGCTTCAGAGGGAAAAAACTGACGGAAAAAACTGACGGTTGCAGCGTCTCTCAAACCAAGAAACACGGGCTGCTAGCTTAGGCAACGACGATTGCTGCAGTCCAAACCCCAATGCAAGTAGTGCCTGTAGGACACGAGAACAGCTTGCACTGCTGCCGTGCGCTGTACGCTCGCGCCGTGATAACAACGCACTGTATGCTTGTGTTTTGTCGCTGTACGATATAGTACATAGGGCCCAGAACGGCCAAGAGCTGTCAGATCGGCTTGACGCGCCTTGTGACGCCCTTGCTACATAAACCTAAGAGTCATCCCTCTATAGTGCGGTATGGGTTGCACTTTGTGGGAAAAACTCCCTCTATAGTGCAGTATGGGTTAAAGTTTTCAACACCCAAATGTTTGTCAACATGTTTGTGACCGGTTCAGCTCCTCAACAGTGAACCTATACGTTATTAATAGTATGACAACTTTACGAGATTATTGCTTTTCAAGACTAGGGCATAGATCTGCTGGGCTGTTTTCGCGAGCGAAATGCCTTCGAAGTGATGTTTCGGGTGTGAGATAGTTAGATCGTGAGAGGTTGAGCTAGCTCCTCAGTTTAGGATCTCACAAACTTCTTGAAAAATTTCCACTGCACCCCTATATATTGATGATTCCTACACGGTGCCCAATCCGAGGCATGAGCGATGCGGAGATGAGAGCGGTAAAGTAGCACTTGCCCGTTCCGAGGGGCTCTTAAACCGAGCACCCCACCATTATAGACGAGGTCATAACTTACACAGTAGCATCTAAAAATAGGGACCCGTTTCGAGATCACGGAGTCGTGGTTTTCCGCCTTCCGCCGCCGCCTACCGATGCACAGGTGCTGCCCTTCTGTCCCGCCCTCTCACCTTCTCCCGCCCACTATGCACCAACGCACCCAAGTTTACCACCGTACAAAATATTCTGCTGCGCGGGTTTTAGCGACAGCTAACGTTGACGACGGTACAATTACGTTTTTTGCGTCGAGTTCTTACCGACAGCTGACGTTGACGACAGTTCAAAATGTTCTGCGCGAGATATCAGCGACAACTGTGCTCTCATACAACAACCATGAGCTGATTCAAACTGCTGCGTGTACCACACGTACTGTCGCATGAAGCCAATAGGCTGCTTTAAAAGCCGTCTACCAAATTGGGCCGTTGCCGTTTGTCGAAGGGCTGTCTTACTAATAGTAGTCACGACGACCTGGCACGTACTAAAAAACAGACCCGATTATTTGAAACGTGATGAGGATTTATATCATAACGTGGATGTTATTCCTCATGCCTTGGAATCATTTTCTGACGACAAGTATGATCTGTACCGTGGAGAATTTCTTTACGATTTCGCGTCGCTCGTACCTGGTACCTGGTAAGCTGGAACATACACATATTGAGTACTTGTATTCGGAGTGTGTGCTTTCTTCACGTTAAAACGCGATTTGTCCCCAACGACATAAGCACACACCGCGTCCGTCCTGATTCTACATCCCTCTGCACTGTACTGTACTGCACGGTACTGTACTGTAGAGTCGTACAACGTCTGAGGCAACACGCTGTGAAACAGTTAAATAAAAACAAAAATTATTGCAAATTAATCGAGAACGCAAACGGAATGCACACGTACCGGGTACGAGAACACAACAGACCAAGCCAAGCGAGGAATTAAGAATTCCAACGAAAGGAGTAATATTGTACAAAGCATAGATATAAGTGACCCTACAGACTGGTTTTTTGTCATTATTATTGTTGTCTTTTAGTCACGTGGCTATATACTGTGCAGTGCAGCACAGTACAGCAAAGAACGGTAAATGACAGTACAGCACAGTACAGTACAGCACAGCACAGTACAGTACAGTACAGTACAGTACAGTACAGTACAGTACAGTACAGTACAGTACAGTACAGTACAGTACAGTACAGTACAACAGTACAGTACAGTGCAGTACAGTACAGTACGGTACAATACAGTACAGTACGGTACGGTACAGCACAGTACAGCACAGCACAGTAGTAGTATACAGCGCAGCACAGCACAGTGCAATACAATAACAGAGTAAACCAGTGTACATAGTAGTGCAGCTCACATAACACATACCATATATACCGATAAAGTACATCGCAAGAGTATTACTGTAAACTAGAGCTCAAACATCAAACGATCAAACGGAGTATACCGTATACAGTATAGACCACTGTTCGTCGTTGAACCGATTAGTCCGCCGCTTCCAACCGAATCCAATGTAACAATGCGATGAGTAAAGATGTTATTATACAATCAGTATTCTTGGTGCAAGAGCACGGTTGGAACAAATATGGTACTTTTTTTTTTTTTTTTCTTTTTTCTCACACTTTTACTTTCCAGCTTCTGGACAAGCCGTGGTCACAGGTGTCGTCCCTTCTCCTCCCCGGTTCTTGCCTTCAATTTTTATCGCGCATAGGGTTCAGCAATCCCACTGCTCGTCGATTTTTCATCGAGTGTTGCTAACTCACGCTCTCGCGCTTTCCGCAAGTCAATTTGTGCACAAGAAAAAGTCCCAACGAATTTATACGAATATGCACTCGGCGGGGCTCGAACTCACGAAACTGACCTATACCAGGCTCGAGGATAACCTGATACGCCACCGGGGCGACCGGCTCTACCTGGTACTAAGAACATGCCATGCAGTTATAGCATTCGACTATTTCTGGTAGTCCAAGACACCGGCTTTTTAACCCTTTTCACACCTGCAAGAATGATCCCATACATTTTCCAAGTGTTTTTCCCCCGAAAAGAAAAACGTGGGTAGCAGTTTCAAAGGGTTTCGCTGCTGCAGAAATGATTCCATACTATTTCCAAGTGCTATGTGCCCAAAAACAAGAGCATGGGGTGGCAGTCCTAAAGGGCGTTCCCGCGATATAAACCATCTCACACTATTTCCAGGTATTTCGTCCCAAAAAACAAAAACAAGAATAAAAACGTGGCGGCACTTCTACAAAGTTTTCTTCTGATGTAAAAAATATTCCAAACAAACTCCAAGTGTTTTGTCTCCAAGAACACAAAAACGTGGGTGGCAGTTCTAAAGGGTGTTGTGCTGTAATAACGATTCCACGCTAATTCCAAGTGTTCTGCCCCCCCAAAAAATAACAAACGCGGGGGCAGCTCTATAGAGGGTGTTCCTCCTGGTACCTACTGCCTGCGACGAGATGCCGCGTTGATTGCCAGATAATCCACGCGGGGGTAGTAACCCTGTGTGAGAGTCTCTGGCTTGGGGTCGCAGCAGAGAGGCTTCATCGACACCAAACTACAGTACATACCAGGGCTTTTCGTGGGTCAGGCCATTTCTCGCGGGTCGGATTGGGGTCAGGGTGACGCGTGATATTTGAAAACCTCCTGAGCCAACCCGACCCGCCCCGTGAGGATTCGGAAACCGCCTGACCCGACCCGACTCTTGCCGCTCTCACCGCGGTACTTTCAAAACCTTCTGACCCCACCCTCGGGTTGTGTCTATAGACTAATGACCCAAACGTTTCTTGTTGTTGTTGGTAAATCATCACTTTTTTCGTTCCAGCTCAAATCGTAAGTAAAAAGTTTGATTTACCCTCAACGACCTTCTGGACACGACACAAAGTCATGGTCATGGTCACGGCTGTCTTCCCTTCTCACACCCTGTACAGCAATGCTAAACATGAGTGCCAACAACAATGCCAACAGTACTGTCAAACATAAATGCCAAACATCAATCCCATAGCCATCGAACGATACATATAATACAGTAGGCGTATGGCTTTCATCCCTGCGCTTTCCCAGCCCCAACCCCATTAGCCGAGGGATCCCCCTCCGCCCGTCCTCGGCCAATCAGGGGGCGAGGCGCGCGCGGCGGGAGTTTCCCCTCGGGCGAACCCCCCAGTCCCACCGCACCCGGGGAGGATTGCGGCCCCATCCTCGGTTCAGACATATATACTTCGAAGTATATAATAGCAACTATTCAACTGCATCGGGTTTTGTTCTCCGGTCAGAGGCTCGGTCAGTATAAGGTGTTTCGCGATTTCCAACCCCTCTTGGGTTGGAACAAAATGTTAAAAGTACGTATAGAAACTGACGAACACCATAGTAGTAACCCAAGGCTAACCAACACACAAAAAAAAATAGCTTAGAAAAAAAAAAACTACGAAAACACATTTCAAACCTCATTTGTCGCTGGGTTTTCATTGGTTGGGCTGGCCTTCGATTGTCATTCGACGGTTTCAATACTACGATCATATGTTTTCTACCCACCTCCTGCCCATTCAAAGTCCGTACATCGCCAACACGATATATATTATAAAAATAAAAATACACTCCAGCTGTGAGATGAAAATATTGTCGAAACTCATCTTTGCAAGCTGTGTGTGATACTCCGATCGCGCGTATTACGGCTGTGTGTCCTCATTAAGGATATAGGTCGGCGACTCCCCTTGCAACTACAGTGTAGCTATCAGGGTCAACAAAGTGATGTTAGTCAGTCTGTGCGCGGAAACTATAAAACCCGTTTTGGAGGGGGACAAAATCTGACAGCTGTGGAAGGAAATGCTTCAGGTTATCAAGTGAATCCTGTAAGTCGAATAACCGGTGAGGGGAGGGCGGAGTTTTTAAGGACGTGGGGGCTTGGTTTTGATCAAAAGGGAGCGGGGGGGGGGACAGCTCAATCTGTGTGTAGAAACTATCAATCCTATCCTGTAAGTCGTACAACCAGCGAGGAGAGGGCGGAGCGTTCGAGGGGGTGGGGGTGGGGGGGGGGCGGGAGGGGCGGGGGGGGGGGCGATAGGGTTTTTTAGACACTATCAGGTCGCATAGATGTGAGGGTTTGCTATACGCGGGTGGTGCTAGGTCTAGGCGATGGTGCGGGTGGTGGGGAAGGAGGGGGCGTTGGGGGTGGGGGGGTGGGGGGGGGTGAATTGCAGCAGCGGCAACACGATATATATATATATTAAAAACAATTTTGGCCAGTAAGCGCTACCTTATCGCGGCACAGGTCCATCAGCGACAAAAGCGATACCACTAGCAATGCCAACAACAGCGCCGACGTCATCGCCCACCTCGATTCGAAACCCCCTGAAGGCCAACAGCAATGCAACCATGCTCGTAACCGCAATATTAACGTGCTAACAGCAATGTTAACATGAGCTAACAGCAATGTGGACATGCTAACAGCAATGTGAACATGCCAACACGTTAACATGCTAACGGCAATGTTAACGCGCTGACAGCAAAGTTAACGCGCTGAAAGCAATGTAACATGCTAACAGCAATGTTAACAAGCTAACAGCAAACGTTAGCATGCTAACAGCAATGTCGACAAAACGTCGATGCAATACGGCACAGGATAACAAATAACATACGTGCCGATCCCAAGCTGGGTTTCTTATCTCGACGATGGTGCGCTCAACATCAAACTCAGCATAACGGCTCCTGGACTTCGTAGTTTCCTGTAGATTTCAACCCTCCTGTTCCTGTTACCCTGGTTCTTATAAATAATAGTATACGAGGTGTCCTGTGTTGTGGACTACGAGTAGAACATCGGTCAAAGTGCAGAAGCCGCGCGCGCACGTACCCACGTAAAACATGCACCTTGAGCTCGTCCCGCCAACCGCATTGCATGAGCCTCTCCCGTACCTATATATGATGTTTACCTTGAGCTCGCTCCGCTTCCTCGCCTGTACCTATATATTACCTTTACCTTGAGCTCGCCCCGCCAACCGCACCGTACGAGCCTTTTCCTTACGCGCATACCTGGTACGATGCGTATCTTGAGTTCTTCCCGCCAACCGCACTGTATGAACCTCTCTCTCTTACGTGCATATGATGCTTACCTTGAGCTCGTCCCGCCAGCCGCACTGTATGAGCCTTTCCCTTAGTAAGTCTTTCAGCCTCTCGCGCTCGCCAGTCTCTATGAGCTTCTGCATGATCGTCGCTCGCACCGCCTCATCTTTTCGGCGTCTCTCCTGCTTCGGGCTGAACACAGACAATGGCACACGCATACACGCACACACGCAAACAGTGAGCAGTGGACAGTCAGTGCCATAACAAAAGTAAATTCGAAAAACCAAAAAAACAACAACCGTCGAAAAGACGAACAATGCCAACATCAACAAATAACAACCAACAATGAACCAGCAACGACAACGTCTGCAACAATTAGAAACACCAACACCAACACCAACGGCTTCAGACGTGCAAATGTGATACTTGGTATAATATGTCGAATCACACTTGCATATTTTCCTTGAGGATATGATACACACGGACACTGGTATACATTCAGATAGTCTAAGAGGTTGGGAGCCCCGTCAGGCGGAAAAAAAATGGCCAAAAAGAGGTACTGTACCCCTATCGTGGCACAAGTTGTTGTTTTTGTTGTTGTTGTTGTTGTTGTTGTTGTTGTTGTTGTTGTTGTTGTTGTTGTTGTTGTTGTTGTTGTTGCTGTTGTTGTCTTCACATTAAACCGTTATTTCTACATACTACATACATACCCAACGGCATCAGTACACCCAGAGTCCATCCTGATTCATCCTAGAGATATACAACTTATTTTTATGTGGTCACAGACGACTGTGAAACAGAGTGAACCAAACAGTCGCAATTCATCAAGGTAAGGCAAGTCAAGTGCTAGCGTACCGGGTACGAGTACACAACAAAGCAAGCCAGACCATAAAAGAAGGAGAAAGAACGGACAAAAGAAAAGAAGAAAAGAAAAGAAAAAAACAAACAAACACAACAAAACGAACGACAGGTGTTCTGAAGAACGTGATGCAAAAAGATCGATCGATCGGAAAGGAAAGGAACGGCTGCCAATTGTCAGAGGAACACTATACGTGCTGAAGAGAAACAGACTACCTGTTGCACGGGCAAACCAGCACGGAGAAGATAACTGCTGTTGCCCGGACAAAACAGCACGAAGAAGGTAGCTGCTGTTGCACGGACAAAACAACACGAAGAAGATAACTGCTGTTTCACGGCTGACGTCCTTAAAATATTTGTATAAAAACAAGCCTAAGAAGATAACTGTTGTTTTACGGCGGACGTCCTTAAAATATTTTTTATAAAAACAACACGAAGAGGAACAAGATACCGAACGGCATAAGGCGCAATAAGGCATTATAAGGCATTATAAGGCAATATAAGGCATTATAAGGCCGGTGGAGAGGGAAATAAGAGAGCAAACGAAGAGAAACAAAAGACTAGAAAAAATAAAAAAGGACGGCTACGGTAGGGGTCAGCTGAGCGTGGGACCCCCCTATTCCCTGCAGTCATACGAAGTAGGCGTTTTTCGTGCGGTTTTAATTTTTTATATGAATTCTAAACGGGATGGTTAGCTATGCTGTGCCAAACTAACCACGTAACGTGTTTTGGTCAATGACGTACACAGCAGTCACTCGTGCGAGTATGATGGTGTGATGGTATGATGGTATAACATAAAATGACAGTGAAAAGCGTTGGGCTGCGAAAGCAGCTGAGTTAAATCGACACACGACGCGTATGAAAATACGTGGAAGTGTGGTGAGCTAAAGCTTTATTTTTCCCCATCCGCCGGAGGATAAAAAAAAAAAAAAAAAAAAAAGGTAGTGGAAAAGGGGAGTACCCTCTACCGCGGTCTTGCTCGACGACAACAAGCCATTGCTGTCGCTTTCGCGCTCCCCCCATTGAACTCAACCAGAACAAACAAAAAAAAATGCTATCATACGACGAACTAATGGCAAATCATGTTCATACGTATTATACCGCACTATGGAAGGACTATTGGAAGCCGAACGGCGGAAAAAATGGGAAGGATCACCGAATAGACTTCGTAGTTTTTGGGATTTTCTTCGCTGGTTCAATTCACTTCAGTTCAGGGTCCCCAGAATGAGGCCGTTGGAAAGTAACGATGACGATACCATTAGCCAACAGGGACGAATTCCTTAATCAAGATCGAAAAAAAACACCAAACAAAAAACAAAAAAAAGATCACCCGCGGCCACATTTAGGCAAACGTTCGCTGGACACGCGCGCTCTCTCCTTTATGCGCGAACCGCAAACGCCATGTACATAACCATCTCCTTTGGGACCCAGAATTGTCCACCACAATTAAATATGGCATTTAACACAGCTTGCAAAGATGAGTTTCAACAAAAAAACTGAGAAGAGCGGTTCAGAAGTATAGATCTATAGTGGTCCACCCCTGTATAGTGCCGGTATGTGCACTACAAATGGAAACACCGGCATTATATAGGCAACCGGCACTACTCCGCACACTGCCACTACTGATCGTCTCTATACCCGGTATGTGCTCAATGCTTTCACAGGCATTATAGCGGGCAACCGGCACTATTCGACCGCCGCTACAGAGGGATTCATTGCTGCATTCTCCAACCTTTCGTGCCCGCGCGCAGCAGTGTTCGCAGTGTTATCACGCTACACCCGCGCCACGCAACCCCTTGAATAGCACCTGCATGGTACCGGTATTTCGGATACTAATTACTCCAGCAGCCCAAGTTGCTTGGCGTACTACCAATAGTAATTTACTTCGTCCCTTTACCCTCTCAAGCCCCAATGGGGTGACTATTCAATGACTATTCAACTACTACTCAAGGCCTATTCAATGACTCTTCAGTGCCTATTCAATGACTATTCAACGACTATCCAACGACTTTTCAATGACTATTCAACAGCAACGCCTTTAGAACCGTATAATAGAACTGTAAATACCCACGGTTCGGGTGTCCATACACAGCAAAGGTCCCCCAGCAAGGCTGCGGTGTGCGAGAGCAATGCGACCGCCTTATGGAGGGAAGCCCCCTTATTCCTTCGAGGTTATGAGTGCAATTCCTTAGTCGTGCCAAGCTATTGTGACCGCCTTATATAGGGATAGCGCCTTATATGGGGATACCGCCTTATTGGGGGATCTCTAGTGCACCTAGTTATTGTTAACGTATTAATAGTATATCATAAAGCTATGTTTACTCACATTTCGGGTATTCATACACCTACCAGGAGAGTACGCAAAAAAAAAAAATGGAGCGATAGTCCTAGAAAGGTAAAAAAAGAAAACTAATCGGAGCGTTGTGACTTCTGCGGGTTTCCAGAAAATGACGATATTTTTACAACTTTTTTATTACCCCGCCCCCTGTCTGGCCCCTTACAAAAAAAAATGTTTGTAACACATATTTTAGTGTAACAGCAGTAGTGGGATACTGTTATTTAAAATAGCTCGAGTTTTAGGGCTAAGAGTTCAGACGTCGGTATTTATCGACGCGCGACGTGTATGCATTACATACAGTCTTGGGTGTGATTGCACTGGATAGTGCGCGTCTGTTCGTTGTTTGACTACGGTGACAGCTGCCAGTTTAGAAGCGAAAAAAAGAAGCGTACGCGAAGGACTGTAGGTCTACTGCAGTCTTCACCAAAAAAATAAAGCATCCGACACATGCCACTAATATTACAGTAGAGGTGCATCCACATTTTTTTTTTCGAGTTCTTCGTCACTTAAGAAGCTCTATACCTCACCCCAAAACTCGACCCTCATAAAAATGAACGTGCACCCCGACGAAACATACCAAGGTCTAGGTATACAAAAACACAAAAACACAATGTTTCAAAAAAAAATGGCGTGTTTCTGACGATTTGGGGGTAAGGAGCGCCTCGTCATTCAGAAAACATTTCAGCTAAAACACAACCAAAAAGCGCTGTCTCTGTCGTAGCGCGCGCCATCCCAAAAAAGTTATCGTCGTGCACTTCTTCCCCAGCTCCCTCCCTTTTCGTAACTCAGACCCGGGGACACAAAATCAGCCACCCCCCACCCCCACCCCCACTAAGGTGCATGCCTCCATTTTTATCGCGCGAAGGGTTCCGCATTTTCTTCCCTCGGCGACTCGCATCGAAACGTCCATACACACTAACCATTTAATATACGACGTAGACGCCACCTGCGTGCCAATTTCCGCATACTATTTATTTCAATATCAATATCATGATCAAAAGTCTTCCTCAATATCGATATCAGCACATCTGCACCCATGCCATGGGGGTAGAATCTGGGTGCAGCCTAGGTTTCGAAGGGGAGCGCTTGGGACTCGAAGAGCAGAGGGTTCACAAGTACGTCACAAGAGGAGTATGGAGAAAGGGCAAGACTCGGAGTGGGTCGACATTTAGACGGGAGGACACAGGCAACGACATCACTTATATGCTTGTAGAAGAGGCCTTACTACGTGATTTCTCATATCTGTATAGTCTAGCACACATGCTACTAAACAGTACAGTATGGGTGCACCTATTTTTTCCGAGGAGCTCCTGACGTAACGCCTGTACAGCTGGAAACCCGTTTCGGGGACAAAATTGATTGGAATTAGTATAAGGAGGGGTCAACGAGCTCTACAACTGACCCAATATACAAGAATGTTTGTCAAAGAATCAAAATACAAAACCGATGAGCGATGCCACGACCCAGGCATGCAACCGATTCAAGTGCAAAACAAGAAGATCATTCCGAGTATTTGGTGTCAAGGAGCGCCGTCATTAAGAAAAAAAACAAAAAACACGCAAAGCTCTTCACGGGTGGGTCATGACCCTCCCCGCCGGTCCGGTCAAGAGGTCTTGAAAAACTCAGGGGGTCGAGTCGGGCCGGGTCAAGAGGTTTTCCACATATCACGGGTCGAGTCAGGGGGTATTCCATGCTCATGGGTCGGGTCGGGTCGGGTCGGATCGGGTCGGGTCGGGTCGGGTCGGGTTGGGTCGGGTCGGGTTGGGTCGGGTCGGGTCGGGTCGGGTCACCCTGACTCGGTCCGAGCCGTGAGAAAATTATCCGACCCATGAAAAGCCTGAAAACCCGCCAAATATGTGCTAACTCTATCGTAGCCAGCGTCGTAGGCGAAAGAGAAGCGGTTTATGAGCGGCTTACGTCTTTCTGCAGAAAGCGGGAAAACGCACATCGTGAGGTGGCAAAACACGGTACTGGTGTTATCAATACAAGGCTGCCTTGTAGTATACCTGGTATCTGGTACCCGGGTACATATACCTCAAGTAATATAATACTAAATTGAAAATACACTCTAGCTGTGAGATCGAGGACTTTGCCAAAACTTATATTTGCAAGCTGTGTGTGATACTCCGATCGCACGTATTACGGGCTGTGTGTCCTCATTAAGGATATAGGTCGGCGACTCCCCTTGCAACTACAGTGTAGCTATCAGGGTCAACAGGGTGATGCTAGGCAGTCTGTGCGCGGAAACTATAAAACCCGTTTTTGAGGGGGACAAAATCTGACCGCTGCGGAAGGAAATGCATCAGTTTATCAAGTGAATCCTGTAAGTCGAATAACCGGTGAGGGGAGGGCGGAGTTTTTAAGGACGTGGGGGGCTGGGTTTGATGAAGAGGGGGGGGGGGGGGGCAGCTCAATCTGTGCGTGGAAACTATAAATCCTACCCTGAAAGTCGTACCACCAGTGAGAAGGGGGCGGAGCGTTCGAGGGGGTGGGGGGGGGTGGGGTGCAGAAAGCGTTTTTTAACCAACATCTTTAGGTCGCATAGATGTAGGGGTTTGCTAAACGCGTGGTACTAGGTCTAGGCGATGGTGCGGGTGGTGGGGAAGGAGGGGGCGTTGGAGGCGCGGGCGGGGGGGGGGGGGGAGGCAAGAATGAAAGCTACGTCATGGATGCTCTAATGACGTGATATCAATTGCGTAGAAGTGTTTATTACTCTGGCCGATTTCGAATGTGGGTGGGGCGTTTGAACAAAAGGGCGGGAAAAAAAAAGGGGGAGGGGGGGGGGGGGGGGGTGAATTAGAGCTACGGTATGGATGGCTAGAAAGATAACGAGGTGATATCAGCTGGATGGTAGTGTTCACTACTCTCAGGCAGGTTTTGATTTTAGGTGGGGCGTTTGAACAAGAGGGATCGGGGGGGAAAGGGGGGGGCGGGCGGGACACTCCAATATGTGCGCGGGAACTATAAATCCTTCAAGGGGACAAATCTGACGGTTGCAGCAAGAAGACATCCTTTTATATCACCTGTTTGGTATTGTATGTAATTCTAGAAGATTTGATGTTAGATGGACAGAAAGATAATGAGGTGATATCAGCCGGCTGGTAGTGTTTACTACTCTGGCAGGTTTTGATTTTAGGGGGGGCGTTTGAACAAGAGGGATCGGGGGGAAAAGGGGGGGGCGGGCGGGACACTTCAATATGCGCGCGGAAACCATAAATCCTTAAAGGGGACAAATCTGACGGTTGTGGCAGGAAGACATCCCTTTATATCACCTGCCTGGTATTGTTTATTATTCTAGAAGATTTGATGCTAGATGTGGTATGTAACGCAATCTTTAGGTGTGGTAAAGAGCGTGTTAAAGCTTCATAATTTGTTGTTGTACATGGATCGCAAGATAGAATATACAACCATGTAGTTACCATTCTTTTTATATATACCAGGTACCTACGTAGCTTTCTAGGTTGGAGAGTTTGGAGACAGCTGGAGAGTTTGGAGACAGCAAGACGAGAGATCGGCGAGCTCGCGCTCTTCGAGGAGGCTTTGCTACGATAAATGGCAACAACACACACATGCATGCAGAAAAAAAGTGGATAGGGCCAAACTCCTGGTAGCATGGGGCGCATACTTGATACGATATGTACATCGTCTCTCATTCGAAGGTAGAACTATATGAAACTCTCGATGATTATGAGCAGTATTCGAGAACAAAGCCAGGTACAGCTGTAGTCCTTGTACTAAACTGCTGTTGTGCTAAAAATGGACACCATGCAGTGCAATATTGGGGAGGAGACAATCTACTGTAAATCGTGTTGTCAGCGGTAATTGAGGTGTTTCGTCCACGATTTGTGAAATATCGGTCAACACATCTTCGTATCATATCACATCATATCACATGTACGACTACTCTCCATACTCTTGTGGTGGTACATTGCGCACTGCAGAAGTGGTACACGAAGGACCTCCTGTCTGCACGATTGGAAGATCGGTATTAACAGTTAGTGTGCCGTGTGCAGTGTGCAGTGGAGAAAGCAGACTACGGAAGCTATCAGGTATGACATTCGTACGCAACAGCAGTAGTGACAGGACAGTCTGCGGTTTTCTCCTGCCCACCGACTGTTTTCTTTCGCAGGTGAGGAGAACGAGCACCGACTACGAACTACTGTACGACATCATGCATGTGTGAAATCCTTTTGGGGGGAGCCAGATACATTGACCAAAAAACCCGAGAAGCGAGGTATTTATCAACCGTCAATTAATAGGAAGAAAACTAAAAACAGAACGAGTATCGGCATCATCAGGTTGAGCACGTTGCACATGTATCGTATGCCCGGTACCAGGTATCTCCTAGCACGACCCCTATTCAAGCAGCCCGGGCGGCCTTGTGTGGCCAATGATGCTGTAATTACCATCGTCTCTTCCCTTCTCTTTTTTTTTTCTACTTTTTTCCCCACACTTCTTCCATTTCAAGTTCCAAAAGGAGATAACAGGTGAGTTAAACGTAGGCCAGCTACCTGCTTCCAAATATAGCAGTTCCTGTTTTCATTGTACCTGTTTGCGAGAAGCGGATTGTTAGATAATATACGGTCATTTTGCGGGGCCTCGGCTGTCCCGGGACAACTCTGCGAAGTACCTGGTATAGCAGTAACGTAGGACCGATCGAAGGTACACAGCCCCTCTGGGATTGCAACAGGAAAACGTGCAGAAACAAAAGTGACGATCACATCATCGATCGCACGAGGCAGCCCGGGATGGTGAAGTGTGGATGGTGTACGGTGTCCCCCAGCTATGCATACAATGCACGTAGATCTACACAAACACACAACACAATACTGGTTGCATCGCCGCGTTCTCCAACTAGACGATTGATAAGACCGCCGCACCCAGCATAGCTTTGACCGCTATGCCCCTGGGGCAAGGGAGGCAGAGAAGGGTTTCGCGTCGGCACGAGGAAACATCGCAGAAGTCGGCTGCTGCGGCATTAACAGGCGTGCCAGGCTTGGGACGACTTCTTCCCCCCAAGAGTTACAGATATTACACTGCCTACTGGCGAACCAAGTCGAAAGATAAACTCGTGCTCGAACGACAATTTCAGTATTTACCCTAAAATACAGTCATCTTCTGACCCTATCTTGGGTACATCGCGACTTCCGCGGTTAGGAAAGCGAACACAACACCTATTAATAATAAGAAACAGGATAATACAAATATCAGGCTGATATTTACAGGAAAACAAGAAACTCGGGGGTCGTTACGCTGAAGTTAGTGTAGAACGCACCCTTTTCCAAGCAAGAAACCCTACCTGGGTCAGCGTCTGTTTCTTGCTACGTAGGTGCCCAGTAATTTTATTTGTTTATTTGTTCTTTCTTATTTTATTCCTTATTTGCACGTTTTCTGGTGTGCTGGCTTGCTGATGTTCCACCCCTGCATTCATTGCGTTCGGCATTGCATGGCCAAAGCACGTGGTGTATGCTCTGTTTTGCAGTTTGTGACCACAAAGCTCGTCTATCTTGCTCCAGGAGGAGGCATCGGCGCGGACACCGGTTGATGCATATTAGATGGGCTGAAAGAACGTACGCTTGTTTTTTTTTGTTTTTTTATCCCATTTATTATCCTGGCACTACTCTCGCCCTCCCTCCCAGTAATTACGCAGATCCGGGGTCACATCGCGGGCCCTCCTCCCCTCTCCCCACTACGGCACGCGACTTCATTTTCATCATTTTTATCGCGATAATAATTCAGTGATTCAGCATTTTCTTCCCTCGTCGACTCGCGTCGAATTGTACCTACCCACGCTGTTAGGCGCTCTCAGCAGTTGATCATTTCGTGCATTTTTTGCAAATAAAGTCAAATCTCACCACGGTGGGAATCGAACTCAAGGGCGAACGCTAGCTAGTGGTATTCGAGGGTAACCACTAGACCACCGGGGCGACCGGCTATGTATATCAACAACAATGGTACACACTCCCACACCTACACACAGCACACAACTTCACCCAGCTTTGCGTAGCTTTACACATGTCATAGCAATGAGCAGCAGCAGCAGAACAGCAGAAGCAGCAACGCAAAGATTCGAGGATCAAACGCACTGCTGTTAGTCTCCGGGCTCTATCGTAAGACTATATCGCCAGCATGCGTGTGAGTATTACGAAAATGTAAAATACACTCGTATGATTCAGGTGTGAGATCAAAGATTTCGTCGAAACTCGTATTTTGCAAATTGTGTGTGATACTCCCACCGCGCGTGTCAGCGGGTGTGTGTCCTCGTTAATGGACATACCAGGTAAGTCGTAAAAGCCGGTCGCCCCGGTGGCGTATCAGGTTATCCTCGAGCCTGGTATTAGAGGTCAGTTTCGTGAGTTCGAGTCCCCCCGAGTGCATAGGTCACCTGGTAGCAGTAGGTCGTTGTCAGAAAGAACCAAGATACCCAAGAGGCCTTGACGTACGTATATACGTACGATCGCAACAGGAATGTACACGTTGATACGTACACTATTTTTCAAATACGTACCAGGAGGTTTACGTTGGTATTTCTCATTCCAATATTCCAGCAACTGCCAAAGCGTTTGTATACTGATTGAGCTGGTATGTATAGTACCATGGGTACACTTACAATGCAACCTGGTCACAGGAGCGACAAACGAATGACAGGCGCATGGCGACGTTTGGTCGGGGTCGCAAGCTACGATATTCCGCCACGTACTCATTGCTGCAAACTACAAGCAGTTGGATGCAAACCTAACGAAGAAACCAGCATCTCGGGATTCGTAGAGCACAGGAAGCCACAAGCTAGGAACAGCAGCAGTGGCTGCCGACAGCAGCCAACAACTAGATATAGGCATAGACACAAAGACAAGCAGAGCAGACCGACAGACAGACAGACAGACAGACAGACACACAGACCCAGCAGAGGTCAAACAGACATACTTTTGTTCTACTTGCTACCCGGAATACTCGTATGTACTCGAGTACATATGACGGCTCAAGTATAAGTCGTAGTCCAGCGTCGTGGTCTCCGGGCTTTGAAACCGAACTCCAAAACCAAGACCCAGATGGTTATCTGCTGTACAGCTTGAGCCCGGAATGCTTGTATCATCCCAGTACCAACTCACTCTGACATGTCTGGCGCGCGGTTCTCTTGAGACTGTCTTGCTTCTTGCAGAACTTGAGGGCGGCGGAGTGGAAGCTTGGAGCTCGAAATACCACACCTGGTTGATATCGCCAAATAAGAGTTCCACATGAACTGGGAGGCCAAACGCGTGCGGTCTGATCATCCGCGGGCCAACACTGCAACCGACCCACGCGGGGAAAACATCTAGGCAATCATGAAGCTCACTCTCGCTACCTCGTGTGTCCTTGGCGTGCTTGCCACCCGTGTGCAATCCTTTGTGTCCAGTGGAGGCTTTGCCGTCGTGCGGCATGCAGGCTCCTCCGGAATCGCAGCAAACACGGCCTTTGCGCACCCACGTTACAGGTGATAAAACAACACAAAACCAGTCCTCTTGTTAGTTCTACAGTGACATGTTTATTATATCAATAGTTTTCGGACATCCTTTCTCTGTTGCGCGTCGAGCTGCCGAAGTCATGGTAGACGATATCTCGTGACGCCGGGTCGGGGGGGAGGGAGGCGGGGGGGTCGTTTTGAGCTCTGCTGCCGTCAGAGGGTAGCGCACGCACGCGTTTGCAGTCGATCTATGTTTTGTATCCAGGTATCCCTCAAGCTCGAAATTTGTTCATTTTTATTTTCGTTGTACCCTTCCGTCTTCTCATTGCGCCGCCTTCACCATCTCTCTCCCTGCGTGCTACGTGTACATACGTGGGCGTTAGTGTGCATGCATCGCACATTTCTGGATCGTGTAAGAAATATGCTCTCATCGTTATCTCAATACAGCGGTAGCTGCAGCGGTAGAATTATCTCATTTGATCAGAGCAGAGGGCTCCTCAATTGTGCATCGATTAAACGTGTGTACCTCGTATGATGCAGACGCTCTGTTCATTGCACCGCACTCGTCATCTCTTCATCTCTCTCCCCACCGCTGTCTCGATGGTTTCTGCATCTCTGCATCTCTGCTCTCACTGTCTCACACTGCTCGTACGTACGTACCTGGTAGGCTGTTTCCTGTGCGGCCCAATTTCGACCTTCAGATTTTACCTTTTTCGACCCCAAATTAAAACGTCGGCTTGCGGCAGTCCGAATATGCAAAATCGGACCAGATTTTTTTTCTGATTTGATAATCCGGTGGCCGAATTCGATGGCAAGGGGGGCAGGACCTTGTGGCTAAGGGTCGGTATTAATAGTCGCCCTCCTTGCGACAGGGGCGGGGTTCCCCCATCTTGTGCAGTGTGGTATGAGGGGAGGTTCCCCTCTTATGGCAAGAGGGGGGAGTTCCCCAACTTATGGCGAGGCACGGGCGGGGCTTCGTTCGCCCGTGTATCTAAACCTGTGCAGATATTTTATCGGAGTAACGTTACGCTGATCTTGTGACAAAGCACCAAGCTTTGTGGTGCGAGGGGTGGGTCCCTCCTCTTGTGGCAAGGGGGGGGCGGGTCCGTCGACCCCTGTATATGTCCCTGTCCAGGCCTTTCATCGGAATAATATCACGCTGATCTTCTGACACGTTGAGTCTCGACCTACACGGTTCATCGTAAGGTTTGTTTCAGTTCGATGTGTTTTCTTCAGTCGGCTTCACCAGGAAAACAGAGCAATTCGGCCGTGTGCTTCCCGGAATGGAGTCCAACTACCATCCCAGAGGTATCCGCATAAACAAAAAAACTAATCTTCCAACGATGCAGCTAGCTGAAAACTCTTTCAGATAGCCCAATTCTTGCACAGTCGGATCCGTGAGTCGAAAAGGGCCTGTTCCGACTGGACTTTTGTCGACAGGATTTTTCGGGACCTCCTTGTTATCGTCGGTCGAGTCGATTTTTTTTAGTTTTGTGTTCTTTCTGGAGGTGGCTGGTGTAAGGGAGAACTGCTGCAGGGCAGTCGAAAGTCGGTTGGAAGCTCTGTGCTTCGTGTTTTCTCCGCGAGAAGCGCGTGCTTCACCCGCGATGAGCCCGTCGTCCAAGTGGGCTGGTGGCGTTGGACTTGGCCCAAACCTGCCAAAGCCACGTTCGTGGCGTTGCACTCAGCCGAGAGCCGCGAAATTCACATCAAGCTTATCGGTTCTTTGGAAAATGTCATCGATACCGCGCGCTGCTGCCATACAAGCTAGCGGGCGGGACTAGGAAAATGCCACGCTGACTTGCGGCGAGAAGCAGCAGCAATGATAGCAGCCAGGTGTTGTAGGATAGTGTTGTGTGGTGCCTGCATAGGTGTGTGGGCGTGCGCGTGTTTTTGTGGTGGGATGAACGATGCGATGGGTTCATAAGGTTTCGACTGAGCAATTTGACTGACGGATCCAGTCGAATCGACGATTTTTTTCGCCTAGATGCGAGTCGGATCGCTCATTCGAAAAAGTTTGAGCCGAAAAAGCTATTTTTCGATTGTGTAAGAAGCCCGATTTGGTCTCCAGTCCAAAAGGACCTTTTTCGACTGACGGGACCGACTGCATCAGAATTGGCCTTGCGATTTAGAATGCACCCGGCGGTTTTTACGCTGAGCACGAGTTAACCCGCCCCTCTTCCTCTCACCCCCCTCTCGTCCTCCCTATCTCCGCCCCCTCCCTCTCCCTCTCCGCCCCGTCCCGCCTTCCCCCCCTCCGCCCCTCCCGCCCCCCCCTCCTCTCCCCTCCCCCCGCCCCCGCCCCCCATCCTTTGCCGATCTCTAGCCGATGCACCGATAAGACACTGACCCGTGGAGCCGCCCGCAGCGGGACTAATCTGGGAATGTCAACCACCGTCATCCCCGCGTCCTTCCAGCTGCCCATAGGAATCGCCACGGTAGGCCTCGCGGTGTCCGGCACCGGAAACGTCTGGACTGGGTTTCCACTTACTCTGGTGGGATTGGCGCTGGCGTTTCAAGCCTCGAGGGTTTCGTTCGAGTTCGACGATGAGGTGGGGGAGAGAGGTGGGGGGTGTTGAGGGTGGGGGAGAGAGCAAGGGAGGCAGGGAAGGAGGGGTGGGGGGGGGGGGGGAGGAAGTGAGGCAGGGGGTGAGAGAGGAAGAGAGACGGTGGCGTTTTTTCCAGAGGGAAGGGGGGGGTGAACTCGTTTCACGCATTGCCGTAGTCGTATGACCCGGAGAGAGGGCGATAGTTTTTTTTTACGGGGGAGAAGCAGAGCGAGAGGGAGAAGGGGTGTTTGCCTTGAGACCATGAAGCGTTTCGTCCCACACTTGTGTGTTCATGATTTTCGATCTGCTTGGGTTTCGAGTGTAACCGATCTCTGGCCTGCCTGGTGTTCCACCTCTCTCGGATTTTCGATCTGCATGGTCTTGGAGTGTGCCTGATCTCCGTGCCTCTCAGATCGTCGACCTACAGTACCTGATGTTTGGTCTGGCTTACCTTCGATCTGCCTGGATTTGGATCTGCGCGTTTTCTGCAGGCTCGCCGGCCCTCGATTTTCTCCTCGGCTTGATGTTGACTCTTTAAATTCCGCAAAGTAAATCCCTCGTTAATTGCAAGTATTTTCTCCCCAAAAGCGTGAGTACTAGTAGCGCACTGTTCAGTTTCTGTTTTTTGTTGTAGTATTTGTCGTTCGATTCTGATGATGATTTGGCTTTTGTTGGACGCATTGATGCATCGTTTGCTATCACGCGAGTACGAAACGTGCGCGTCTTGTTTCTGGACTGTTTTTTTTTTGTTTTTTTTGCTTCTTGTATGGTTTTGGCTGTTGAACCAATCGAAAGTGTTCCTATAATTGAGCTGCTCTGGGTGTACTTACAGTGCGTAATCATGTTTCTGCCTCTGTTTTTTGTTTCTGTTTTATTTTATTTATTTTTTTTGGTGTGGGCCAACGCGACGACGTGCTGCTGTATTTGAACTGCTTTTAGTACTAAAAAATGCGTTGTCTTCTTTCTGTTTCTGTTTTGTGTTTTTGTTGGACTAGTGCATGGAGGTTAAGATCGGCAACGACGCGGGTGAGCTGGAGAGCTCGGGAGAGAACGCCTTCGTCGGCGGCGAGTCGCGGTGGGCATACAATACGTGGACCAACTGGGAGGTGTACCCCAGCGAGAAGCTGCCCATCCTTATGTACTTCAAGGAAACGCAGACAAAGCCCGAGGGACAAATCGTGAGCTGTTTGCTGCTGCGCTTGCGTTGATTTGTACTGCTACTGTAGTGCGACTGATGTGGTTCCATGATTGCTGTTTCTGCACTACAGCACTGCTCTAATTATTCCGTTATTTATTACATATTTTATTTGTTGTTGTAATCATTATTGGTACGAGGGTTTTCTGATTTCAAGAGGTTCGCGCCAGAGTGTGGTATTGGTATCGCGCTGTATTTGTTTTTTTTTCTCGAAAAAGTAGTAGTAGTGGGCGTTTTTTCCGCCTCTCTTGTCTATTTTTCGTTCAGCCCTCTTCGGCGAAACCAACTGGACTAGGTTGCCGAAGTACAGTACTAGTGATATCTACACCACTAGACTGACCCAATCACTGAGGTTTCAAATAGTCAATGGCCGACCATACCCCGTCCCATGGCAAGACTACGGCTATGCATGAAATGAGCACCCCCCCCCTGCCCCCCCGCCTCCCTTCTCTGTGTTGCATCTGTGTTGCATCTTGCCCCGCTCTGACGTTTAGCACTTTTTCCCGTTCATCATGGAGCCCGCAGCACTATTGGCAGAGGTCCGCGCACGCGTTCCGCAGGTGGCGAAGTAGATCGGTCTCCAAGCATGCCTGTGGACCACCAACATCGCTACAACCTCGTCATTCAACATTAGTAGATTTTTGCATTGGCAAAAGCGTTTATTATTGAGCAGGCCGCTTGGCGTTTCGCAGATGCTGGCTTTTCAGAGGAGGGCGGGGGGGGGGGGGGGGGGGGGGGGGATTTACCGCTTGGATTTCGGCTGTCGCAGCGATCAGCGTGCCGTACTGCAACGCAGCACCGCGAAGCACCGTACTGTATCGTGCGTGCGGCGTTCACATTTTATCTTTGAGGACGTTTTCATTTGCAGAGGTGTTGTCGATAACGACCGACCTTGCTCTCTGTTGTATTTGCCGTATTCAGTACCGTACGTACTGTATCGCACATCGCTCATTTTTTTTGTCTTGGGGACGGATTTTCGTCCACAGGTGGCGTACGCAATGAGGGCTGACCGGGTAGAGGTTTGTTGTATCCGAACCAAACTTAAACCCAAACAGGACCTCCAAGATATCCAAGGAGAAAAAAGAGAGCCGAAAGTGTGCGGTGCGGAGCCCTTCGGTGCGTCCCGCATACTACTAGTACACAGTATGGGTCCTCCATTAAGGCGGTGATGGGCCAGAGCAATCAATATGACCGCCTTACTTAGGAAAGCCGCCTTATCCGTTCCGGTGTTTGAGTTCAATTTCTCAGTCGCGCCGAGCGATTTCGACCGCCTTGTATCGGGATACCGCCTTGTATAGGGATGCCGCCTTATTGGGGGGGCCCTTCTGCTGTACAAGGAAATATATATCAGGCAAGCCACTCTACGATGAGAGTGAATATGACGTGAGCAGTTTGATGAGAAAAAATGGGGCAAACGGTCTGGTGGCTGCCGCGATGAATACACAGCGTCAAGCTTAACGCATCGTTGGCTTGCTCGCTCGTTCGTAGTTTATTTGTTTCCAAGACAAAAAATAGTCACTGCACCTTCCCAAGGGTATCCATGCCTAATTCTGGTGTCCACTATGGCTCGCCCGCTCATATGCTTTGCCTGCCGGACGGGCAGCCCCTAAAACAAACGAGAATCACCACTAGTGCCGTGTTTTGTTTCAGCTACGAGTATATCATCGCTTTTTAACTCTAAGCTCGACTCGTGTATAGGAGAATCCACGATAAAAAACCTCCTTGGCAAGCCGTGGTCACAGCTCTTCCCTTCTCCCCCTCTGTACATGCCTTCATGTTTTATCGCGCGTTCGGTTCAGTGTTTCCAATGATTCGTCGATTTTTCTCGGTGTTTGCGAAGTCGCGCTTTCGCACTTTCGGCGGCACGAGAAAAAAAAAAACAGAAAGTGTTGTTGGTAAGATTGCACACTCCGCACAGATGACGATCTAGATCATATAGATCATATAGATCTTCTACAGTAGTAGGTCTAATTCCCATATCTGACGTTTTTGTAGATGTTGTGCAGGATCTGTACTTGAGAGATTGCAGAACCAACACTCTAAAATTACCTGCTAGGTAGGTGCTGATCGTACGGCCCCCATCCGGTAAGATGGGCTAGACCATGTAGTACCGATCTTCCTTTCCTGAAATATCTAGTCTAGATCATCAAGTGGGAATCGGTCATCTGTCCGTCGTGTGGAAGGTTGTGACCTCCTGTCGTCTAAGATGTGGGATGTCTGACGTTCTGTCTTGCAAGCGAGAAACATATACCAGCAGAGTCCCGGTTGCACACGCCAAACATATCAATAACATCAATATCGAGACAATCAACACACCATCAAAAACCCACAATGTAAAAAAAAACGTGAAGCATGCATAGTCTATACAAAACTGTGAAATACGACCGTTCAATCTTTATATAACAGAAGCAGCGCACTTGGGGAACAGCACTCTATCGTAAATCGTTGGCTCTGCATAACAGCATGAAAACTAGCCCCTGAGGCGAAAAACAAAAAACACTTACCGCACATGAAAAAAACACAAAAAGCAAACTTAAGTGAGAACGGCAATTATTACCTCTGCTATATACCGGTAATAACGTACATCCCTGATCAAAAGTACGCGGTAAGGAACAACAGGTGATGTAAAAACCGTTGGCTGCATCACAGTAAGCAAAACGTTATAAACATCAGAAACAAAACATCACGCCGTATTGCTAGGCGAGGTCGCGAGCCACACGTGAACCATTCCCCCCCTGTCAGTGCACCGACGCACACGGAGCTTTAGTACTGTAAACAATGCTCGCAATAGCCGATGTAGCTGCTGTAAACACACGCTACCTGGTACACGGTACACGAGTGTGCTCCGATATTTTTCTGGGACGCCCTAGGTGAGGAGCTTCATGCGACGCGTGCTACGATAGAGGTATACCTTTTTCTGACTATTTTGTTTTCTGAATGACGGGACTCCTCAACCTACTAATACTATCGCCGGAAGACTGATTCTACCATAGCCCCCCCCGAAACCAGCGGTTTTCTTTAACGGACGTTTGATCATTTCATGGCTGCTCGACACAAGGAAGGATATCATTGAAAAAAAAAATCATCCATATAATTTTTTGTGTGAAAAGGTCTAGCGATCGACGACGGCGGGGTGTCGAGGGACGCCGTATTTCAGGACGTACGTGCGACCGGGAGCTGGTTTTTGAAACCGGCGATTTCGGTAGAGAAAAGTTGGGGGGGCTACAGTAGAACGACTCGGAAAAAAAATAAATAATAGAACATTTTTTTTTTGGATGGTTCTCGTTGTGTACCGAAGCCATGGGATGTTTCATCCGTCATGTAGCACGTTATTTTTTTCTTTCTCCACAAGAATCAGTTTTTGGGAGAGGCCTTAACCCCTTCAGAGAATCCCAAACCCCTCCCTATACTAACTTCAAGTAATTTTGTCCCCAAAAAAAGGGTTTCCAGTTCTAAAGGCGTTAAGCTCCCAAATTGAGGAACCTCTGAAAAAAAAGTGGTGCACTTTTATCATAGCACGCGTCATACCTCTAAAACACCCCAAGACCGATCATTACGTCACTATAAGGGGACAAAAATAAGTGCTACCCGAATCCCATGGCTAGATATACAACCAAACACATACTGTATATATTTCGTCAATCCGAGAACGACATTCTGACGATTTTGGGTGCCCTTAATCCTTTTGGGACTTGAATATATCTTGATTGTAGTACAGGGGGAAAAGCTGACGAATAACAATGACGATTGCAGCATTCTTCTCACACGAAGCAATGCGGGATGCTAAGTAGATTAGCTGGCGGAAGGTTTTACTGTCGAACTCACTCCAATGCAAGTGCCCGTTTCAGACACGCGCATGGTGTGCACCGCCGCGAGTGCTGCATGCTAGCAGCCATGACAAGAACCGTGCTTATCCTTTGTTTCGTCCCTGTATATGGGCCCCGAAATCCGCTTCCAACTCCTAAACGTATCCTAGTCTAACTCCAAGTGTATTGTCCCCGTGTCAGGACTGCGGTGCTAAATGGGTTAAGGAGCCATGCAATTTATAGATAATAGTTTTGCCAAAAGGTTCAGCCTATTTCCTAGCTCCCATCTTTAGCGCCCCCTGGCTAAATGGATTTCGAATTATCTTTACAGAGCTTGGCGACCTTCGTGAATTTGGTGGTTTTAGTTATCACCAAAAAATCAATCTTCCCCCCCAAACAACACGCCCACAAACATCGACGAAGCACTGAATGGAACAATCTCTCCAGTTAACTCGACCCCGGAGAAGCTCGCTTATTGGCCAAAACAACGCTACTACCGTGAAGAACGGGTACAGAACGACAACAGACCCGTCGCACATAGAAATTACGCCGCAACGACCAGATAGCATGGACCTCAAAACACGCCGCATTATGCCAAAATAAACGCGGACACAGCAGTAGTAGCCACCGCCCCCCCCGCGCCCAAAGCGCGTACCTTCATAGCGTAC
This sequence comes from Undaria pinnatifida, assembly GCA_012845835.1. Classification (NCBI taxonomy): domain Eukaryota; class Phaeophyceae; order Laminariales; family Alariaceae; genus Undaria; species Undaria pinnatifida. Next base: position 17,144,349 of record JABAKD010000002.1, on the reverse strand, counting down.
CCGCCGGCAGAGATATCCAAAGATACCCCGCCAAATATAATATAGCGTAACACACCGTACAGTACAGTACCGTACATAACGCATTCAATCCCGAACGGTATGGCACTATGAGTATATAGTACGGTACTGAACAACAATGTACCGTATAGCATATCGTACCGAGCAGTACAGTACCGCACCGCTTCCCTGTGCAGAGTGGCACCATACCCCGACAATAGGCTACAAGTGTAGACTAGACCAGTACAGCACTGCATCAACACCACACGAAAACACACAAAAGTAAAAAAAAAAAAAAAAAAAAAAGAATAAGAGAACGCAAACAAACACCACCGCGCTCTCCACAAAAACCAGGGCCAAGCCGATACAACCTTCCGCTAAATACGCCCCACGAGCACAACACAGACATCACCGCCACTTCATGCAACAGCATCCCTCCGGCCCCACCGTCCCGTGTCACTGCCTTCCACCATGGCATGCCACGAAGGACGGTCCGCCTGCTCGCCTAACCTTTTTATTGTGGCCGCGAAATGCATTCCCCACAAATTCGAACTACTTTCCCCCCAAAATCGCGCACTGCAATACCTGCACTAGTGGTCCCCCAATACGACGGTATCCCCATATAAGGCGGTATCCCGATATAAGGCGGTCACAATAGGTTGGCACGGCTGGGGAATTGCACTCATGACGTGGAGGGAATAAGGGGACTTCCCTCCATAAGGCGGCCGCATTGCTCTCGCACACCGCAGCCTTACCGGGAGAACCCCCACTGTATTTCCAAGTATAATGTTCAACCAAAACCGTGGGTGCACACGAATTTCAAGTAGCATTTTCCCCCCAAAACCGTGCAGTGCATACTGCACTAGAGATCCCCCAACAAGGCGGTCTCAGTAACGCGGCATTCCGATATAAGGCGGTCAACATTGCTTAGCGCTACTATTTAAAGGGAATCGCACTAATAACGTGGAATGAATAAAGGCGGCTTTCCCCTATAAGGCGGTCCTGTCGCTCTGGCACACCACAGCTTTACTGGGAGAACCCCTACTGTACTTCCAAGTAGCATGTTTCACCAAAACCGTGGGTGCACACAAATTTCCAGTAGTTGCACACAAATTTCAAGTAGTTTCCCCCCCAAAACCGTGGGTACAGTTCCAAACATAAAATAACTTCCAGCTCTCGCTTAAACGATTTGCAGCTGGCCTGGCTGCAGCGGCGGCCCAGACACAGGCACAGGCACGGGCCCTGGAGGCGCGGAACTAACAGCGGGCCTGTCAAAAATCTCATGCGCGTTGCCATCCCTCTCGATGCTTGCCCCCTCCCCTCCAGCCGCTCCCCCACCCCCACCTCCTTCACGAAGAGAGGGGTCTGCCATATCGGCCGCACTTGGTTCAGAAGAATTTGACGACGGGAAGCTCTCCCCCAGAGTCATCCCCCCTCCGCTGTCAGCACGCGCCGGCGCGTCCGCGCTGCTGGTGGGCTCCTGCGTGGAAACCCCTTCCCGAACGCCCGCGATTGGCATCGTTTGCCTTGACGCCCCCCCCAAATTGGGAGGACTGTTAATTTCAACCCCGGGCCCAGCCCCAGCCCCAGCCCCAACCCCGCCCCCCCCCATGACACCGCCTTCGTCGTGAGGCACATATGGTTGCGGCGGTGGCGGAAGCTGGGAGGAGGAGGGGGGGGGGGTCATGACTTCCGTCGGTAAGTCGGCAGCTCCCGCCAGTCCTGCCAAAAGCGGGCGTAAGCCGGGACACACAGGCTCGATAATCTGACGGGTTTGGTACAGTAGGCGTCGGGGGTCGCCTCGTTCTCCACCACCGCCGCCGCCGCTGCGCGCCCCGCCTCCACCTGAGGCATCGCCGGGGCCTGCAAGAGTTGTGAAACGTCGGCACGTGGGGTTCGGGCACAAGGGGTGGGAGGGTGGGGGGAGTTGGGGGCGGGGGGGGAGAAGAAAACCCTTTTTGTGTAGCTCATCTCCTTCCTCTTCGGCCCGTCTGTGGCCACCACCTACTTCCTAGGATGGCGGTCGCTTTCTCGCTACTATCCAATGTACCAAACTTGTCCAAGTCACATCTACCCGTCCATTTTCCGGAAGGGGGGGGGGGGGGGGGGGGGCAGGGGTACATTTACTCGGACATTTTTACAGATGGCGTTTTGGGGGAGGCATATTAACCCTTTTGCTACCGCCAGAAAATATCCCACGCTAGTTCTAAGTAATTATTCATCAAAAACATTCGTGCATTTTTTTTTAGAGGGGGGCAAGAGCGAAGGCGTCGGTGTTTGTTCCCATCCAAGACCGCGGTCTACGGAAACAAAAAATCAAACAGAAAAAAGCGCACGACGCCCCCCCCCCCCCCCCTACACATTCGCTCACCCCTACATTCCCTTTGCCATCAAGCCATCAAGGTCCGCACATCAACACAACAACTAAAGACATATGCAACCATGCAAGCGACCGTAGAGGGGTTGCATCTACCTCTTTTTTTTAACCCATTTATTTCCAACTCTAAACATTTTTCTAGTCTAAATCCAAGTGGTTTGTCCCCATGTCGGGAGTGCGATGCTAAAAGGGTCAACGCCTCCTCAGTCGAGGAGCTCCATGCCTCCTCACCCAAAACCTGACTTCGGAGAAAAATCGTACTCTGAACTCTGAACCCTACGAACAACCACATGGCCCACTAGATGGCATTTTTCGGTATAAAATACTGCAGAAAACACAAAGTGAATTTCTAAGGTATCGGGAAGTTCCTCAGTCAAGGGGTCCCGTCAGTCAGAACATGCTTCGCATCTCCGACTGTTCAGATCCCTATTAATGGTTAATGATCTTTGTCTTACAGATCAAACCCACATTAGTTGTTAATGATTTGTGTCTTATAGATCAATTCCCTATTAATGATCAATTCCCTATTCACTGTCAAATGATCTGTACCTTTCAGATCAAATCCCTACGTATTGTTATTGATCTGTGACTTATAGATCATACTCCTATTGATCTATCGATGATCTGCGTCTTTCAGGGAAGACGCATCCCTGGTCTAAACGATCTGTATGGGCTACAGATCATGCTGCCGGGTGGGAGCCAGATGATCTGCATGATTTAGCACATGATTCCTGGGATGGATCTGTATCACACAGATCCTGCACAACAAACCACCACGACATACATCAAGTATATATGATCTATATATGATACGTATATGATGTATAGATTATGATCAGTCCAAGGTGTGACATGTATGGCCAAAACGTGCCACCCCCATCATTGCACACGTCCTACGAGTTGCACTGGCGGCACTGGCGCGGCCCCTCTCTCCCTCTCTCTCACCCATATCGTCCCCCTCCTGCCGGCCAAGGACCCCAGCATAAGCAGCCACCATCAGCATGTTCGTTAAAATCTGCTGACAACTCTCCGCCGCCACCCCTCCCACCCCACCCCCAGTTACCCCACCCTCCCGCCCTTCGCTTCCGCGGCTGTCTCCCCCCCTTCCCGGGACACGAGTGCCTTCGAAGTTTTGGCTGAGGAGGGAGATGGTGTCCAGCCACAGGTTGTCGAACCCTTGGAGGGTGGATAGTGCTTGCAGGTGGTGTAGGAAGGTGCGGGAGAGGATTGAGCAGCACCGGAGGCAGACCTGAAAGGAGCGAGGTAGGGTAAGGTAACGTAAGGTAAGGTAAGATAGGGCATAGAAGGGTAGGGTACAGTACGGTACTGTACAGGACGGCAGGGTAGGGTAAGATAAGGTAAGGCAAGGTAACGTAAGGTAAGGTGAGGTAAGGAATGGTAAAGTAAGGTAAGGTAAGGTAAGGTAAGGCAAGGTAAGGTAAGGCAAGGTAAGGCAAGGTAAGGTAAGGCAAGGGAAGGTAAGGTAAGGTAAGGTAAGGTAAGGTAAGGTAAGGTAAGGTAAGGTAAGGTAAGGTAAGGTAAGGTAAGGTAAGGTAAGGTAAGGTAAGGTAAGGTAAGGTGAGGTAAGGTAAGGTAAGGTAAGGTAAGGTAAGGTGAGGTAAGGCAAGGGAAGGTAAGGCAAGGTAAGGTAAGGTAAGGTAAGGTAAGGTAAGGTAAGGTAAGGTAAGGTAAGGTAAGGTAAGGTAAGCGAAGGGAAGGGAAGTTAGGGTAGGGTAGGGTATAGAGGGGTAGGGCATGGTACGGTACAGCAGGGTAGGGTAGGGTATGGTATGGTAAGGTAAGGTAGCGTAAGGTAACGTAGGGTAAGGTAATGCAACGTAAGAAAACGTGCTAAAAGGCAACGTAACGTAACGCAACGTAAAAAGGTGAGGTAAACATATCGTCTGAGTCTAAGTCTGACAAGTCCAACTCTAGCCTAATAGTCTAAGATAAAAGTAGACTAACGGAAAGGTCCGTTCTAAGATGTATCACCTCCTCGCTCCAAGTGCCGTGAACCGCCACCCCCTCGGCTGGTCTAAAGTTCGGCGGAAACAAAGGCACCGGGAGTTTCAGGAGAACCTCGGCGAAGGCGGTACCCCATGCGAGGGGTCGGATCCCGTGCAGCTGAAGAGGAAGACGGAAAAAAAGGCGGGAGGGGGGCGGGGGTGGGGGGGGGGGTGACAACTAAGCGGCGAGGGGCGTCGGGCAACGCATGGGAGGAGTATGGTCCATAGCTACAGCAGTAGACAGCTGCATCAGTAAGCAGCTACAGCAGTGGACAGTTACAGCAGTCGCTAGCTACAACAGTAGACAGCTCGTATGGCAGTAGACAGCCACAGCAGCAGACAGCTACGGCAGTAGATGGCTGCAAGTACAGCAGTAGCCCCTGCCACAGATAGCCGGAGAGTAGAAAGCCGCCGTAGCAAACTACCCAAAATATGAAGATGGCTGCAACAGTAGCATGGCTGCATGGCTACATCAGAGCCTACTGCAGGAAGGAGATCACAGTAAAAAAGCTCAAGCTTTCGCCACACATATCTCGTCCTCGCTACCCGATAAATTTCAACGAGCTGCCATTATGGACAAAAAAACATAACGAAAATAACAAGACCCCTCCCATTGAGTGAAAAAACTCACCCACATAGAATACTACAAGTACCAACAACGCAGCTTGCAAAAATGAGTGTCGACCCTAAATTCGTCGAACTCACAGCTGACGTCGTTAGAATATTTTGTAAGAAAACATAACGACCGCTCAGGTACAAAAACAACACAAATGAAAAAAAACGGTCCTTTCATGACCGTCCAGAGCAGTACAGAAGGCTGACAGCTCTAACAAGCCGCCGTAAAAAGCTCTGCGCCGTCAAGAAACGATCGCGCAGACAAGCACCTCCGGCCTCAGCTTGGCGCACTCCATCAACCACTACGCTCCTGCTGTGAACCGCAGGAATTCAGACGCTACCTGTCCTCACCAAGCCACACGCCACTACCACCTTAACCGTCAGGGACCATTCCGCGGGTCTTTATCTCGGTGGTTCGGTGTACGTCTACCAAACGCACAAGCTCAGCTCCATCTGGCTGACTGTTAACTCAGTGGTCCGAAACGAAGACGACAACCTTCTCGGCCACCCTTCCCCCCTTCCTCCGGGCTCAAACGACCTACCGACCGACCCACCGGCGATTCGACCGACCGACCCACCGACCCACCGAGCCCCGCATCACCCTCCCCGCATCACCCTTTTACTTCCAACAATAAAAACACCTCGAGACCTTCCTTTGCTAGGGAAAGGGGAGGGGGAGTTACGCCGCCTACCTACCTACCTACCTACCTACCTACCTACCTACCTACCTACCTACCTACCTACCGACCGACCGACCGACCAACCAGCCAATCAACCAACCAACCAACCAACCAACCAACCGACCGACCGACCGACCGACAGACAGATCGGGTGACTGACTGGTCGACCAATCGACCAACCCACTCCACCAATTTTTACCGACGTACCTCAAGCACCAAGCGCTCTAGAGCATCAGCGGCTCCCTTCGCCACCTTCGGAAAGACGCTCCCTGCCAGCATGCTCAACGTGTACAAAGTAGAAAGCCACAACCCCTCGGCTTCGTCTCTGCGTGCGCGTATGCATGCATGCGATGTAGAGCAACCGCGTGATTAAACACGGCCCGCCATGCACGATAGCTATGACGAATACACCACGGGCAAACGTGAAAAGATATATTGCCCCCCCTCCCCCCCCACCGTCTGGAAGAAGTAAATACACGCGTAGCTACGCATTAAGAATAGAAAGGCAGCAGGGGCAGACCAAAGAGTGAATGGATTTATGAAATACGGGGGAGAAGGAAGGCTTACCATGATGGTTACGTTGCATAATTTGAATTTGGAAAAATGAGTACGCACCGAAGAAGCGGAGAAAATGCGTTGTAGTACACTTATTCAATAAGTGAAACAAGGCTGACCGGGGGAACAATAGAGGCATAACGCTACTAGGCACCGTAGGAAAGTCGGCGTGTAAGATTTGAACGATAGAATGGGAACAATGACGGAGAAGGAAGAAACGATACGTGTAGGACAAGCAGGGTTTAGGCCAAACCGTAGGCACGTAGATCGTGTGTATGTACCTGGTACACGTTAGGCAAGGCAATTCAAGGTAGGAAGGACGCGGGTCTAACAAGATAGTGCTTCTTTCTATTAATTCTAAATAGTAGTAGATGTACGAAAGGTCCATGGAACAATATAGAGAAACGGGCCGTGGAAAAAGTTGTGGGAAATTGGGTCCAGAGGAAATATGTGGAGAACGATGAACAATATTACGAAATGTGCTATTGTGATAGAAGTGCTGTGATGTTGGGCGGGGCAGTATCGAACTGTTGACATTTTACAAGGAGAGGCACAGGGATGTACGCTATCACACCCATCTGTTCAAGGTATATATTGATGACAAGATAGCGGTTGAAGCAGCAAAGCAGGGAGTCACCGTGGGGGAAGATACGGTGTCGGGGTTGATGTATGCGAACGATTTCGTGGGGATATCAGAAACACCCGAACGGCTGCAGAAACAGATAGAGAAGACACTAGAGTACACTAGGAAATGGAGAGTGACAGCGAACGTAAAAAGCGCGCAGTAGTAGTTGTTGTACGTAGCGAAGATAAGGTGAATCCGGCAACATTCGAATGGCAGTGGGGAGGAGATGAACTATCGATGGTAGACCAGTATTCATACCTTGGCATAGAGATATCAAAAGACTGCTCTTTCGCTGCACACAGAGCAAAAGCAATAGGAAAGGGTAAAGCACACACGTACGGACTAGCACCTTGACACTATTACGGAGGACGATAGTAAATAGGACGAAATATTGTTGGTAAAAATAGATGAATATATAGGTTTTTGTGTTCACCGTAGGTCCTATTTACTAGGGTTCCCCGTAATAGCTTAAAAAAAAAGACCCGAATGAATGTGCTTGAGCCAAAGCTAGAATGTTCGGGAGCAGAATGGGAAGGGAGCACGTAGTTCGTAAAACACCTGGAAACAGTACAGATGGCGGCAGCCCAAAAAGTACCAAGGCTAAAAATGCGACGAGTGATACAGTACTAAGAGCAGAACTGAGAATGTACCCACGTAAAGCAAATAGAGACGTGTGAAAGTTGAAACGGCAACATAAAGAAAGGAACATGTTAAGAAAAGAGGTTGCCAGCAGTAACTGATGGGGCTGTATGGGAGAAAGTTACAAAAGGGCGAGCTGGAATAAGGTGGGACAGCGTAATCGAAAAGGTATGGAAGGACCTAGGAAGAAGCCAATACGAGGTCCTGTCCATCGAGAAGTTTGGGAGATATAAGACAGAAGTATAAGAAAGGACACACGTGAGTCAAAGCCTAGCGCTAGCAAAGGAGGTGAGAGCGCTAGAACATTTAGATATATACGTGGGGATAGAAAAATATTTAGCAACGAAAAAATATTTGCCCGGCCCAATGGAACTACGCGAAAACGCTAAGACTGCGTTTTCGTGTAGGGGACCCGAACCTGCCAGAAAGAGGAAAGAGGTATACCAGTGGTCGGGTGGAATAGAAAGAAGGCGCACAGAGCTCCCCGTGTGGCAACGCAAACGAGAGTAGAACCCACATAGTAGGACAATGTGAACTGTACAAGCAGGAACAGAATGTGCTAGAGGAAGAGATCAGAAAAATAGATGGATGGACGTGCCATGGAGAAGATTGGTACATCCATTAGATAGTAGCGAGTACATCCATTAGATAGTAGCGAGAAAAAACAGGAAGAAGATAAGATAAGAAAAACAAGTTTCATACGTCATATACGGCAGAAAACGTACTGAGCGCGCCCAACATGATGCAGGTGTCTCTACTACGAGTAGGAGCGGTCCTCCGTCTCGAAAGCGATGCGTGGTCAATGGTCAAATGACCAAGGCAAGCAACAAATGAGTACGTCCCCCCCACCTCGCCGCAATCTCCGCCTTGTTGGTGGAAACCCGACGTGCTTCGTCCCGGCATCGTAGGGGTGCGAGGGTCTAAGGTCTTCCAGATTACGGTCATGCATGGCAAATATTAAGCCGGGGTAAAACCCACACAAACGGTTTTTCAACGCTACGTCCATATCGTAACGGATATTGAATGCCATTCTGTAACAGTTAGGCCATTTCTTATGCAGTCGGATTTGTCAGTCGAAAACGTCCTTTTTCGACTGAAGCCCAAATCGGGCTTTCTTACGCAGTCGAAAAGGGCTTTTTCGACTCAACTTTTTTCGACTGAGAATTCCGACTGGCGGATCCAGTAAAAAAACTCGACTTTTTCGACTGGATCCTCCAGTCGAAAAACTCAGTGGAAAAAGTTTTTCACGTGTTTTTTCAAACGATCGCATCGCTCATCCCACCACCAAACACACACCCACACGGCCACACACCCATACCAGGTACCACACTGCAGTATCATACAAGGCGCTGACGCTGGCTTGGCTATCCCAGCTGTTGCTTCTCGCAGCAAGTCAGCGTGGCGCATTCCTAGTTTTGCTCGCCAGCAGCGTGTATCACACGACGGCAGCAGCGCGCGGTCTCGATCTCATGCTGCCAACAACGGCTGCGGCTGCTGTAGCTTTGGCGGCTCTCGGCTGAGTGCAACTCCACGAACGTAGCTTTGGCGGCTTTCGGCTAAGCCCAAAGCCACCAACTCGCTGGGACGAGGGTTCGTCGAGCCGTTGCTCGCGAAGAAAGCGCGAAGCACAGAGCTGCCGACCAATTTCGACTGCTGTGCAGCAGTACTCCCTCACACCAACCGCCTCTAGGAGGAGCACAAAAACTATAAAATCGACTCGACTAACGGTAAGAAGAAGGACCAGAATAATCCAGTCGAAAAAAAGTCCAGTCGAAAAGGGCCGTTTTCGACTGGCGGAATCCGACTGCATAAGAAATGGCCTTACATAACAAAACAAAAAAAGTACCAACAAAACGGATGCTTAAATCTGTACGCAGTAGAACGGTTATACAACGCCTTGTGGCAGTTACTCAGCGCTGTAACTGGAACTCGTATAGGCTAAGCTATGTCTTCGCATCGGCTGGTCGGTGTACCTTGGCGGCTTCATCGCGCAGTGGCTGAACTATTTTTTCTTCGGTTTTCACAAGAGCTTTGTCCTCCTTTTTTCAACTCGCGACACCCCCGGGATGTGAAGCCAACAACATCCCGAAGAGAAACCTTGTAACGGTCACTACTACGGAGATCCATTGTTATCAGGGGTAAATGCCTTAGACTATCATGTTGCAAAAAATTCACCGGAAATTTATCATAATTTTCGCGATATCTCGGCCAGAACATCATATTTTTTATTGTTTGTTTTTGCGCCGTGACCGTGAGGCCTATGCGAACAACCCAAGCTATCATTTACCGTTATAGACGAAGAATTGACAGAGTTATGACCCCATAGTCTAGGCCCTGTTAACGACGGATCTCCGTAACAAGTGCTAAACAAGGTTTTGAGAGTGCAATGAAACCATTATTTAACGCCGTAAAAAAAAAAAAAAGTTGGTTCATGTTAAATACCGGTTGTGTAACGCAATCTAACCGTTACTAAGCGTTACATAACGTTTTTTTCAAGGCCGTCTAACGGCCCTTTGACGCTATACTTCGTTGGTTTACTTAGCGCTGTACAACGTGTTGGCCATGATATGTAGCGGTTTATGTAACACTCTATAAACCGCTCCTCGCCGCTTCGGCTCGGTCCGATCAACCCAAACCACCCCAACCTAGTCCGAGCCACCCCACCCCACCCCAACAATACAACACGCGGCCCAACTCCCACACTCCATGCCACCCCGCCCATCCATCTCGCTTTACGCATACGGTACGTCAAGCTCTGTAGTTTCGCACAGGGTCGCGACCGTTTCTGGGCACTCGTTTTCTCGACAACCGAGAGGGAGCCGCAGTTGAACGGCGCATTTTCGGGCAGCTACCTTACCGCCAAAAAAACAGATAGTTCCAAAACACCCTACCAAGGCATTCGCCGCTGGCAACCTTTTCCCGTCATCGAAAAACCCCGCGTCGAAAAAAGGACCACACCCGTGCGCGAATCCAGCGAGAGCTACGCCACCTTACCGGCTTAGCGTTGGCCCAGCCCCAACCGTGTCTGTTTTTTCCGACGAAGGAGGGGGTTCGTGTGACGAGGCGTCCTTGCCGTCCTCCTCTCTGGGAAGGCTGAGGTGGAGGGGCGGATGCGGTGGGTCGTTGAGGTCCCGCAAGAGGGTGAAGGTCATCGTCTCCAGCGTCGTGCAGGCCTTGCGGTGGTGGTAGTGGTGGTGGTGGTGGTGGTGGTGATGGTGGTGGTGGTGGTGTTGGTGGTGTTGGTGGTGTTGGTGGTGGTGTTGGTGGTGGTGGTGGTGGTGGTGGTGGTGGTGGTGGTGGCGGCGGCGGCGGTGGTGGGGCGTGTTTGTAGCGGCAGTGGTGGCCGTGGCGGTGGTAGCGGCATAGTGTTAGTGGGAGAAGACGGGCAAGAGGAGGAGAGGGGGCGTGGGGGGTTCGGGGGGTCATCCATCGTAACTCATTGGCTATCCCATCGATAGACAGGAAACCAAGACGGATAGTGCAGGGGGAGGGGGGTGTCTCGTTTCATGCATAGTCGCACTCATAAGACGGGGGGGGTACTCGTTTCACGCATAGCCGTAGTGGTATGACCATAGTAGTATGACCCTCGCATCCCCATAAGGACGGTATGATACGAAGCATGTCGGTTTTTTACCGACCGGGCAGACACCGCGTGCACCAAGCGCGAAGCGCCGTGAGGTGTTTGAAGAGTCGCATGGAGGGTGAGCTGCACCACATTAAGAGCCACTTGTGAGGAGGAGTTCCGCACCTTGTGCGTACTTTCTTGCACATCGAATGACAGCTTCGAACGAACTCATTTGTTTTCTGGTTTGGCCACTGCCAGAGACAGCAACGGGGATACTATGTAACTGCCTCGTGGGTGCCTTACCATACGCACACTACGTGATACCATCTTCCTTGCCGCGAAGTTAAGGTTCTCCACTCCGCACAATATAACCTATAACTCGACCACCATCTCGGATACCACCAAAAAAAAAACAAGAAAAAACGGTACCCTGGTGGTCTAGCTCACGCAGTGAGAGGCGTGTTTTACAGCGTCGTTGCCACCCGACGCCAGCCCCAGCGGGGAGGGGAAGGATGCGGGGGTGTACTCAATTTGTGCATGGCCGTAGTCGTCGTGTGACCATAGACCCTCGCATCCCTACAATGACGGTATGATACGGCGCGTGTCGGGGTTTCCACCAACCAGGCACACAGTGCTTGCACCAAGCGCGAAGCGCCAGGGGGCGGCGAGGGTTAGGGAAAGTCATCTACCGTAACTCACTCGGCACTGCAACGATGGATAGGAGACCGAGACGGACGAAATTCTTCGAAGCATACATAGAGGCGGAGAGGAAGACAACAAAAAAAAACTCTGTGGTTATCTCACTGGTAGGGGGGGGGGTCACCTTTTTTTTGTGTTTTTTGCAGTGACTCGGTGTGACCCGCGCGAGCGACCCCCCTGTTTCTTTGCGGCCTCAAGTTTTCGTCAAACTAAAAATGTCGCCATAAGAATCCTAAATGGACGAGTAAGCTACGCTGCGCCAAAAAGCAAAACAAAACACGCGTGTGCTACGATAGAGGTTCCTCGATATTTTGTGGGAGCTCAACACCTCTCCACAAAACTTATTTTGGAGACAAGAAGAAGAAAAAAAAAATGCTACGATATCGTACCGGATGAAAAATCCCATGGCCTCGTAGGTACACGACGAGAATCACGCAATGAAAAAGGCCTATATTTTTTTTTTTTCCTCCGACGATTTTGGGTCAAGGAGTGTCTTGAGTCATTCATAAAACATTTCCGCCAAAAAAAGGTATACCTTAATAGCTCTGTCTTGGCGCGCGCGCGAAAAAAAATGGTATACCTTAGTAGCTCTAATAAAAGTCGTTTTGCCCGTTGAGGTACAGACTCACTCGTGCGAATGGCTCAAAAAACGGTAGTGTAAAATGGGGGTATGATACTACAATACCGTAAACCTTCGTGGCGAGGTTATAAAAAAAAGACAAGAGGAGGAGGGGGGGGGGGGGGGGGGGGGGGGGGGGGGGGGGGGGGGATCAAGGGCAAGTTCCTAGAGAGCATACCGGTCAAAAGGAAGACCCGCTAGAGACGAGAGCCCCGCTGCACTGCAGATCATCAACCGTAAAAAAAAAAAAAAAAAAACCTGAGACGTAAAAAAACATCGTCGCCCATCTTCCCACGTTGCTCAGCTCAACCCCTCACCTGCAGAGCCCACGCAAAGTCCGCCTTCCCGTCCAAGAAATCTCCCTTCGCGAATCGCGTCAGGGCGGCGTGCACCGCGAAAACGTTGTGTCTGCCCAGGCAAAAAACAAACAAAAAAGTAAAATGAACCAAAAACGCCAACAAGTGGAGGCGCCAGGCCCCGCCCCCTCCCTAGTCTCCAGTTTCTCTTTTCTTTTCAAAAACATCACATATATTTGCTATTTCCTGGACAAAAACCGTGGTAATCACGGATGCCGCCCCTCCACCCCCCCCGATCCGGCCACATGCCTTCTTTTTCATCGCACAGAAGCGTTCAGCATTACCCCTACTCGTCGATATTTACCAAGATTTGCCTCTCGTATCTATTTTCGTGTGCCCGAAGACGGAAAACAAATAATGAACTCTATTGCTATTAATAGTGAAGAATAATGTTTTCTTTTTCATTTTCATCGTCCTATTAACAAAAAAACATTTTCCCCCACCCTTGGTCGTCTCACCGACCGAGCAGCCCCAGACCCCTGTTGACCACGAACGCCAGAGCTTCCAGCACGAAACCCCTCCCGCCGTCCCCAAACGCCGCTTTTTGCATCAAGGCTGCGATAACCTCCCACTGACGCCCCGCGGACGCGAGACTCAGCGCCGACGCGTTAGCCTGCGCACCATGAACGACAGGGTTGTTGTGAGCTGGCTTACTACAACTCGTCGACAATTAGCAGTTACTGTCCAGTAGCGAGGTTGGCTGACTCTTTGTGATTTTCGCTCAATCCCTTCTATTGTCTTCGCACTTTTCCGTTCTCGTTCTCCCTTCCTATACAAAGCACCTCAGGTCCGGGGTCAGTGTTAAGCAGGTTCTCTTCTCCCCCCTCCCCACTACGGTACGCGCCTTATTTTTTTCTTTTATCGCGGGAAGATTGCAGCTATTTCTTACCTCGTCGACCCGAATTAAACAGTGTCTATTCACGCTGCTATTGTAGGCGCTCTCAGCAGTTGATTCCGTTTGATTTTCATATTTTTCAAATGAGCTATATTTGTCGATACCAGGTCTTGTCCCCTAGATCATAGCGCCTCGTTATCACTCTAATCATCCAAGGCCATCCTGGCTCCTCGGGGGCACCCTGAGGTTATCCTCGTTGCTGACCACCGAGCGCGCGCTCACGCGCACAATCCACCTCGGCGTGTCTCCCCACCTCCCTTCTGACCAAGAGACTTACCTGCTGCGGGACTACCGCCCCACATAGCGGTGGCACGGCAGTATGTACCGCTGCTATGAGAACATATTTTCGTGTAATACTGCCATGATTCGTCGTAAATATGTATAGATTTAGAACGCCTAAAAACGATAAAACGGGGAAACAAGAAAGGGAACACACAGTGGGTACCCCGATTTAAGAGCGCCAAGGATAAGATAATTCAGGACTTAGCGCCTTTACAACGGGAAACCCGTTGGTGGGGACAAAATTACTTGGATTTAATATAGGGAAATATTTCGGGGCTCGAAAGGGGTTAAGAGCAGCCAAATCGGCATGTCTCTCCTACACTAAAAGCTATACATACCCCACTACAGGTAAGAGCAATGTGTTGTTAAGAGCGCTTGTTTTTTGGATCCTCACGGAGCGCTCTTAAATCGGGGTAGCCCCTGTACTCATATTCACAGGATTACAAGGTTCCCCCGCGGAATGCGGCTGGCTGAAAACCCGGAGGGTGTCGCAAGCTGAAAAAGGGGGGGGGGCACAGGCTTTCTTAAAAACACTCGTTTTTTGTTTTGTTTTATCATCACTTTTACTCTCCAGCTCAACTTGTGAGAGGTTTTACACTCAGCGACCTTCTGGACCAAGCTGTGGTCACAGGTGTCTTCCCTCCTCCCTCCGGTACTTGCCTTCGTTCTTATCGCGCTTGAGGAGGGTTTCAGCTTTCTCACTTTTCAGCTTTCTATGCTTGTCGATTTTCATCCAATTTTGGGTGAAATCCCTTCGAAGCCACAGCACTTGTGGGGACAAACCACTTGGGAATAAGACCAGACATGTATAGGAGTAACATCGCTGTTTTGGTAGTTTACGGGACAAACGTATCGCCATTATTGTATTACACCAAGTACTACCACTTCGACGTAGACACCTTCCTAGTCAAACTCCCTAATGGTAAGAGTATGATCGCTTTTGGCAATAGAAAAAGCTTATGCACTCATATTAACCAAAAAATCCTATTAATACGACACGAACGAACCTGAATGAGGATGAGCAGTCCCGACGCTAGGCGGTTGGAGAGGGGAACCACGACGTTCGCAGGGAGAGACAGGAGGAGCTTCAGCGACTGCAGCAGCAGCTCCTGCGGCGCCGCAAAACAACCCGGAAAGTTTCATTCACGTGAAGGATGCATTAGGGAAGCGGGAGGTTGGGAGGAGGGGAGAGGTCGTAAGGGCTCAGTCACACGAATTAGGATTTGCGGAACCTGCACGGAGGGGTGAAATGGCGCAATATTAATATTTCCCTTAACGCCTTGCAACTGAAAACCCGTCCTTGGCAAAAAGTATTTGGAATGAGTATAGGGAGCGTTTTGGGGGCTCTAAAGGGGTTAAACGAGGCATTGCGGAAGCGGGACTAGGGGGAGAGGGAAATATTCGATTGATGTGGCGGAGGCGTTACGAAAGAGGAAGGGGAGGGGGAGAGGGTAGTCATATGAAGGAGGCTTTGTGGAAAAATAGGAATCGGGGGAGACGGCGCATGGTTTTATTCACGTGAAGCAGACTCTGCGGAAGCCGCAGAGAGGGGGGAGTGGGGAGGAGTCGCAAGGTTTCAGCCACGTAGAAGAGGCCCTGTGGAACCGGGAGGGAGCGGAGGGAGGTCGTACGGTGTCATTCGTGTGAACGGGGTACTGCGAAAGCGGACGGGGGAGGGCGAGAAGGCTTCGATTATGCAAAAGTGGCCTTATGGAAACGGAATTAAGGGGGGACAGGGAGAAATGCCCCCGCACAAAGCATGGACATACGCAAACACACACAACACACGCGGGCGAGGCGGGGACGACACAACTTCGAACCTCTAGCCTTAGCCATAAACACTCGCAGGCGATAGCGTCCCCGCCCTCCCCCCTCCCCTTACCGCCATATCCTCTCTGTCGAACATGTGGATGCATGCCCGCAAGACGGTGACCATCGCCCTCTCCACCAAGAAGGGCATGCGGGTCATCGTTACGGACCCTTCTCCTCCCAACACCCTTCGCACACAAACGCAGGCAAGACCAAAAGAAGAGCAACCAAGGGCAAGCAAGAGCAAGCGAGAGCAAGCATGTGAGAAAAGCGAAACGCGTCAGGAAGCAAGAAAGCAAGGCAGCAAGGCTGTGCAGCAGGCTGTACAAAGAAGCAACGTTGTGCAAGGCTGTGCAAAGCTGTGCAAGGCTGTGCAGGGAAAAGGGTTTGCTCAAGGCTGTGCAAGGTTGCGCAAGGCGGTGCAAGAAAACAAGTTTGAGCAAGGTTGTGCAAGGCTGTGTAAAGGATCAAGGGAGGACACGGCTGTGCAAGGAACCAAGAGGTTGCGGAGGCAAGCGAGGTGGTGCAAACAAGGTGTTACAAGCAAACGAGGGGCAAATGAAGGGCGAGGAAGAACGCAGAGCAACATAAGGGTTAGTCGTCGATGGTAGCGTACCTCATCCTCGGTATCCACGCGGCACAATTCCAAGGCGAAACGGCACTCATTCAACGCGCACGGCGTCGGCGTGTCTTGATATGGTACATGTCTATGCAAAATATGCACTTGTTTTCTGGCATGCTGTTCTCTGGCGCTTCTTCGGCGCCGAGGGTTTTCCTCGTGCTTTCGGCTGCGGGGCAAGCGAGGGGGGCATGGGTACATTACGACGCAGACCTGATCCCGGCCGAGCTCAGCAGCGCGTGCTCTGAGCATTCACAGTCGCTGAGCTGGTTCTTTTAGCAAGGGGTTGCGTTCCGCCTCACATCCTAATCCTCGAGTCCTCGCTTCAAAAAACGAAAACTCTATACGAGCAGTTGCAAAAGTCTCGCACGAGAAAACGCACGAGCTCCTCTTCAGCAGCATCTGCACCACCACACCAGTTTCCTCCTCTTCTGCTAGCCCCACTCTGCTGATGCTGCCGTCCCTGCTGCTCAGGCGGCTGGGAGCTCTGGTTCAGCTCCCCCATCGACTCCTGAGCGGGCCGAGCAAGAGGGCGTACCCTACGACCGTGAGCTCTCCCTTTGAACCGCCCTCGTGCCCATTGCGGGGTTCCTCTGTCCTTGAAAAAAAACACGAGGAACGGTAGGGCGGATTACCCGGCGTGTCGTCGCTCCAGGAGCGATCGCTGCGCACGAAAAGGCCTTAAAATCGAATACACGGAGAATATGTGCTGGTCATACCGCCAGCGCTTTGAGATGGTGGACGTCGTCGTCCACAATCCAAAAGTGCCGGCAGTACAACCATCACATTTCCCCCATGCATTTGACGTTTAAGGCCGGCCCATGCGCAGCGACAGTTCCTGCAGCGACGACACGCCGGGTAATCGGTCCCCAATCCGAAACTGCTGACAGCAACACCACCACACTTTCCTCGTGCATTTGATTTTTAGGTCCGTCCATGCGCAGCGACCGTTCCTGTAGCGACGACAACGCCGGGTAATCCGCCCTAACGCTATCCGTAACCGCAACCCCTGGTGATCACTAGAAATAGCAATAGTAATATGAATAGTAATAGTAATAGTATTTCCTTTGAGCAATACACTATCCCATGCCTCACATTTCCGCCAAAAAAGCCTATACGTGTTGCCTGTGACTCCCTTTTCTCTTTGCGATACCCCCAGGATTTCACGTTACCACATCCCGAAGGAAAGAGTTTCGTATGGTATGGTATGGTATGGTATGGTATGGTATGGTATGGTATGTGGTATAGTATGGTATGGCATGGTATGGTATGGTATGGTATGGTATGGTATGGAATGGTATGGTATGGTATGGTATGGTATGGTATGGTATGGTATGGCATGGTATGGCATGGTATGGCACGGCATGGTATGGTAAGGCATGGATACAGTATCGGGGTTAAGTTTAGAGTTAGGGCTGGGGCTTAGAGTCGTGTGCATTGCTCGGGAAGGGAAGGAGGTTTAGGGGGGGTGAGGAGGTTTGGAGAACGGAGGTTCCGGGATAGGACGGGAGGTTTGGGGAGGGGGGGGGGAGGGAGGGGAGGGGAAGGGAGGAGAGGGGGAGGGAGAAGAGAGGGAGGGAGGGGTTTGGAGGTAGGGAACGGGAGGGGGTAGGGGGGAGAGGTACACGAAGTATCTGTCGTTGATTTCGTGCCCACCTGGCCAAAAAGCAGTGCAGCGCCGGCCAGAGCCTCGAAACCCGGTGCCGGTTCGCTAGAACAACCCTCGAAGACAGCTCCAGCGCAAGCACGGAGTGCGCCTCAAAACTAGCCGCTGCTGCCGCCGCCGCAGCCATACTCTCCGCTTCACTCCCGCCCCCAACCCCACCTCGCCCCATCCCTCTCCACCCCCCACTCCCACTCCCTTCAAGGCCGCCGTTGGAACGGCCTAGGTCACCGGGCGCACCACTACTGCCGTTACTACCGCTACCGCTAGCGTCTCTAGGTTGGGTGCCGGCGGCGGTGGAGGCGGTGGAGCGGCGAGGGGCTGCTGGGTCTCTGATGGTGAGCAGGGCGCTGAGCAAGCCTTCGACCACCTCGAGAGGGAGGTCCTTCGTTTGCGGGAAGAGCTGCTCCAGCTGCACCGTCCCCAGCACCTTTCGGGGGGGGGAAAGGCGGGCGCGGGGGCGGGTTGTTAACCTATTTGTCACTGCAAAACAACATCCCATGCTAATTCCACATAGGGTGCAGGGCTAAAGGGGTTTCATAAAGCGCGGAGGCGGTTTTAGTGCAGGGTTTTTCACGGGTCGGACTACTGTTCACGGGTCGGATCGGGTCAAGGTGACCCGACCCGACCCGACCCGACCCGTGATATTTGAAAAACTTTCTGACCCGACCCGTTCCAACGCGTGAGGTCTCGGAACACCTCCCGGTCCTACCCGACTCTACCCGCGAGTTTTTGAAACATGCTGACCCGACCCGCGGGCGACCCGCGGGCCTAGTCTTGACCCGCGAACAGCCCTGATTTACAACCATAATATTAATATTACCGCACGAACTACATCCTACACGTAATTCCAACGAGTGTCCGAAAATAACGTTGGCACGCGAGCTAGGATAGGGATATACAGCAACTCTTGGTAGGACGATTTTCGTTTCCGAAAGACGGGCTTGGGCTCCTTATCCGAAAACCTTCGGAATTTCGTCGTTCTTGTTTCGCAATACACATATATGTATGTTTGTTGTGCCTTGCCTAGGCCATGGCTTTGGCAGATCGAGTTTGCACTTTGGTTTCCTCAAAACAACTCTTTTTTGGGAGAGGAATGAAGCTCCTCCCGAGTCTTCCCACGGCAGGTTTTTGCCGGTGACGCATGCTACCATAGAGGTAGCAATTTTTGAGTGAAACGCTTTCTGGATCAGGGGGTTCATTGACCAAAAATCGTCGGAAATCGACCATTTTTCTTGAAATATTTTCGTGGCATACCTTGGCCATGCGGTTATCCATCGGCTAGAACTCCCCGCCCCCCGCCCCCCCATACCAGTTTTGGGGACAGAGGTATAGAGACCCCAAGTTAAAAGCCTCGGAAAAAAGATGGTGCATCACTTTCTCTTTTTTTTTCGTTCACACACATTAACGTTCCAGCTTCTGGACAAGCCGTGGTCACAGGTGTCGTCCCTTCCCTCCCTCGGTTCTTGTCTTCATTTTGTATCACGCATAGGGTTCAGCAATCCCGCTGCTCGTCGATTTTTCATCGAGTGTTGCTAACTCACGCTCTCGCGCTTTCCGCAAGTCAATTCGTGCGCAATAAACAAGTCCCCACGAATGTATACGAGTTTGCTCTCGCGGGGATTCGAACTCACGAAACTGACCTATACCAGGCTCGAGGATAACCTGATACGCCACCGGGGCGACCGGCATCACTACCGCAAGGTGACCCCTTCTGATTGGTTCACCTCCTCCACTGTGGAACCATCGGTTGGTCTGATAATTTCACGAGGCCAGACGCGTGCTACGATGGACGTAGCACTTTTCGTCTGAAAAAGTTTTCTGAACGACGGGCATGCTCCTTAACCCAAAATCGTCGGAAAATAAATAAATAATAGGCCACATTTTTGCAATGATTCTCGTCGTCTTACCTAGGCCATGGGGCTGTTAATCCGGTCAGCAGCTTTATTTTGGCTCGAGTCAGTTTCTGGGGGAGGTACTAAGCCTCTCAAATCGAGGGGTAGTATTAGAAAAAACGTGGAGCCCCTCTATCGTAAAGAGGCATACCCTTTTTTGGCTTTTTCATACCCTTTTTTGGCTTTGACCCGGGAGTGAACATTGGGGTTACCCCCCTACCGTAGCCTTGATCTAAAGAGGTATACCCTTTATTGGTTTCGAGTACAGTTCTAGATGTATACCCTTTTTTGGCTTTGAACCGGGAGTGAAAATTGGGGTTACCTCCCGACCGTAGCCTTGATCTAAAGAGGTATACCCTTTTTTGGCTTTGAACCGGGAGTGAAGATTGGGGGTACCCCCCTACCGTAGCCTTGATCGTAGCGGACGTCGGCATTTCTTAGCGGGCCGGCGCACAGACACGTCGGCCGAGTTGCGTGGACGACTGTCTTGTCTTTGAAGCCACGTATCCGTGTGATAATATTGTGAAAACAGTGAGTTCGTCCTCACCTTAGGAGCTCGGAAAATTCTTAGAATCTGCTGCACTCCTATGATAGCCTTGGATGACTCTCAAAGTGAGCAGCAGCCCCAGAAACAAAAAAAAGGTGTACCTTTCCTGTAGCATGTGTCTCGAGTGTATTTACAAAAGGGGTTAAAGCGCAGGAATGCTTTAACGAGCCGCCTTTTACCGCAGTTCTGGTTTTATAATCTGGGATAAAGTATGGAAATCGGGGAAGATAGTTTGGCCCACGTGTGCTTCCAGTATCGTGAGAAGGAAAATGAGCCGCCTTTCCCGCAGTTCTGGTTTATCACCTGGGATATAAAGTATGGAAATCGGGGAAGATAGTTTGGCCCACGTGTGCTTCCAGTATTATGAAAAGGTACATATCAAAAACTGCTCAAAGCACTACTTACCCTAACCCCACCCCCAACCCTGCCCATACAACTTTGTCCCGAAAAAATCTGACTTTTTACGTTCAAAATATGGTGGACCACATTAAAAACAAATATATCAAAATCTTCCCCGATTTTCATACTTTATCCCATAAAATAATATACTTCCAAGAATATTAGTACAACTACATGTCTCGGAAAGGCTACTGGTGCTAACCCTTTCCTCCCTAGAGGTGAATTTTTTTCCAGCACTTTCGTCCCCCAATACGCGAAGGAATTGTTAGCGACGTCAAAGCACCGAGGCGGTCAAACCCCCTCAGAACCCCCAACATTTATCCGACGACACATGATACTAACCACAAAGAGGTGCACCAACAATTTTGTTTTCTGAGGCTCTTAACCTCTTGAGGGGATTTATCACAACCATATACCATATACCATATACCATATACCATATACCATATATGCCTTCTAAGGCAAAGCTGATTTAGACCAAACAGAAGGTGCGACCCGACCAAAAAACCCGTGTGGCTACATGTAATTCCAAGAATTTTTCACCGAAAGCGAGGGTACAATCATGAAGGAGTTAAAAGCGTGTGTGGGGAGGGGGGGGGGGGGTGAAGCGTGGAAGGGGGGGGGGTCCTTCGAGGGGCCAAGCGGGGTGTCACAAGAAGAAGCGCCGCACCACGCGGTGCATTGGGACGGCCGTACCGACTAGCGGCTCGAACTGAAATTAACGCTTGTGGGGATGATATGAGAGGGGTCGTCTTGCACACACAGACGTCGCACATACAAGGGACGCACAACACGCACACGCTACGCATACCTCGCGCATACAGCGTGTACACGTTGCGCATACGTTGCGCATGTAACGTTCATACAACATGCATACGTTGCTCATATATCCCCCATATTAAGCGCGCATACATCGCGCATACAACGCGCATACATCACGCATACATGGCGCATACACCGAGCATACAAGGAGCCAACAACGCGCCTACAACACGCATACCCCACCCCCCCACCCCCCCACCCCCCCACCCTCAAACAGCGCGCACCTCCGATAACGCTCCGATGGCCGCATCAGCTGCAGCACCCCCCGTCCCACCGCTGCCGCCGCCACCGCCGCCACCTCCTCCTTCCCCCGCCCTCGAGAACAAAACACCAGACAGGGAGCCCCATAACCCACCGCGCCCGCCCCCCCCGCCAGCCGATGCTGCTGCTGCAGCTGCCGCCGTCGCTACCGCAACCCCCCTACGTCTTCCGGAGTTAGATAGCAAAACGGTCTGGCCGGATCTGGGGGGCAGGGGGTAACACCAAAACATAAACGCACCGGTGGACAGAGGCATGTGGGGGGAGGGGGGGAGGGATAATAAGAATGGACGGGC
Source organism: Undaria pinnatifida (assembly GCA_012845835.1). Lineage (NCBI taxonomy): Eukaryota > Phaeophyceae > Laminariales > Alariaceae > Undaria > Undaria pinnatifida. Next base: position 17,122,131 of record JABAKD010000002.1, on the reverse strand, counting down.
GGTTGGTCGGACGGGGATGTAGTGAGAGTGGAGAGGGGGGAGAGGGGGGGGGGGGGGGGGTCCAGTGAACATTATTTTGGTGTTCATGAGGGGTGTACATAATCCCTATTTCTATGTCAACTCAATGCTAAAAATATGGGAACACGGTAGGGTAACACCGGGACCCAATGGTTGAGAAAAGGCCTGCATTGTACGATGCTTTAACCCGATCCCTAAAACTTGGCGCACATTCTGTTTTTGGCGCATTGACAAACGGAGTGGCACCCCTCCAGGCACGACGTTACCTACAGTAATACCAGTATACCCGGTACGATATTTTACGAAGGACCTTGGCAAGTAGCACCCACGATACAGACAAAACCTAGATATTTACCTGTTTTTCCTACCCATATTTTGGTCCCGGTTACTGTCCCCCCCCGTAAAAGAGTGTTGGAGATTTCAAACCTCTTTTGGGTAGCAAAAAAATAAACAAGCAGTAGTGAAATCGACGAAAATCATAGTCCAAGGCCAACCAACCTAAGCAAAAAATGAGGTTACAAAAAAAAGAATATAGCTGTCAAACGTATTTTATAAAATTCTACAAAATTACTTCAAGGACGTCAGCTGTGAGTTCGACGAATTTAGGGTCGATATATTCATCTTTTGCAAGCTGTGTTGTTGGTACTTGTAGTATACTATGTGGGTGATTTTGTTTTCACTTAATGGGAAGGGGTCCTATTACTATTTTTTTTTTCGTATTTCTTGACATTTTTTTCCGCCGATTTTTGGTGGGTTGGGTTGACCTTGGACTAAGCTGTGACGTTCGACGGTTTCAATACTATTACAGGGTATACCCCGAATTAACGCCTTCACTGCTGGAAACCCTTTTTGGAAAAAAAAATACCTGAAGTCAGTATCGGGAGGGGTTTTGGGGCTCTGAAGGGGTTAAGAGCGCCCAGGATAAGAGCGTTCGGCACTTGAAGAGCGGTCAAATCGGCGTGTCCCGCCTGCACTAAAAGCTGTATGTTTCCCGCTACAGACAAGAGCAATGCCTAGCTAAGAGCGCTTGCTTCGGCTTGTTGCGGAATAACCTTAAATCGGGGTACCCACTGTATTCATATGTTTTCCTACCCGACTCGCACGCAACCAAAGTTGGTACCATGCATCGCAAGCACCCTAGCACATGGAGACAGCAAGTACCTTCCCGCCGCCCTTGCGGCCAACAACGTGCGACGCGCCCTTGTTGTTGCCCCTCACCCCAACGGCGCAGGCCTCTGAAACCATACAAAACATAAGAGACAACGCCTTCCTTCCCCCCCCCCCATTCCTCCCTACCCCTGCCCCTCCCCCCTCCTTCCGTCTCTCTCTCCCTCCACCCCCTCCTCCCCGACCCCATCCCGGGGAACACCGACGGAAGCATCCCCCCAGACTAAACTAACCAATTAAATAACAGTTCTATAGTCCGTACACACGAGAACATAACACATATTTGATACAGCTGATACTCAGTACCATACCGCACAGATATTTGGAAGCACGCCCACCTGGCTCAATCTCTGCACCGCTTGGCGACGTTGTCTACATCCCGTCCCCCGCCCTCTTCCCCGAACCAAAACGCCCCCAAATCCTCAACACCTCAACCGGGAAGGATAGGGCCCCATCCCCAGATCAGATATCCTTTCATACATGTACAATTCCAAGAACCCGGGGACGAAACGGTGACCCCCCGGGTCGATACCGCCCCGCACGGTGTGGAAACCCCACCGCCACTCCCCCCCGTGAACTATGCATTAAATAAGCACACCCCTCCTTAACCAAACCAAAAAATGCGATAAAACAACACGAAAACTAAATAACCAATGAGACAAAACAAACAAGAGACCCGGTACTTAGTATCTTACGACGTTTAGTATTTGGAAGCACACCTACCCACCCACCCACCTGGCTCTATCTCTACATCGCTTGGCGAACACGGACGGAGGCAGCGGGTTGCCTTGAGCGTCGCCAAAGTCGTCCACATCGGTCAGCCGCGCCGGCAGGGCTTGAAGGTCGGCCAGGGCAAACAGGCACTCCAACAGCGGCCCCCACGCGGTTGACACGCAGTGAGGGTACGCGCGGGCGAGCTCCAACCTGTGCGCGTTGTGTTTAGTTGGTTTTTAGCTTCAGCGGTAATTGATAGTACTGGTGATCGCAAGGATTTCGAAATACGGAGGGGGAGGGGGGGGGAGGGTGGGGAAGGGGGGCGTGCACTAAATTGCTGTCTTGCCTCCCGGCACAGGAGTATTCAAGTAAAAATCAGACAGGAGCTGGATAGGGTCGGGAACAAACATCGACCCCCCTCCCACCCCTGACCTTGTCCAAAGAGAACCCGAAGTGCTCGATGCTGCCACCGTTGTTCACGGCAAACCCCCTCAACGTTAACCCTAGAAGCAACTCACTCACATTTGAGGGCCAACAGGTGGTAATGCACTATCTTGTTTACAAGGTGGTGTTGCCCGAGTTTCTTACCTGTTGGTGTTATACAGATTACCCTCGAAGCAACACGCCCACACTTGAGAGGGCCAATAGGTGGTACCACGATACTTTGTTTGCAGATGATGTCGCACGAGTTGTTTTACAAGGTGGTGTTGTATAAGGGTACTGTCGAAGCAACTCACCCAGGGCCAAGAGGTGGCGTTGCACTATTTCGTTCACAACATGGTGTTGCACGAGTTTTTGTTGCAAGGCGGTGTTGCAAATAGGAGTTACCTCGAAGCAACTCACCAACGTTTGGGGGCCTAGACGTGGTGGCGCACAAGTTTGTTTACATGGTGGGTTTCACCATCCTATTTACAAGGTGGTTTCGCGCATAACGGTGCCAAGAGGTAGTATTGCACCAATTTCATTGACAAGGTAGTGTTGCACGAGTTCACTTGCAAGCTGGGGCTGTTAATAGTTAGTAAGGGTACCCTCGAAGCAACTTACCCACACTTGTGGTGTTGCACGAGCGTATTTACAAGGTGGTGTTGCAAATAGGGGAAACCTCGACGCAACTTACCCACACTTGAGCGCCAAGAGGTCGCGGTGCACCACGCAGCCGGACGCGAACGGGGCGCACGCGGCCATGTCCGTCACATCAGGCAGCCCTGGGTTCTTCAAAACCTCTGCAACCGAGGACGGGGCAGATCAAGATCGAAACGAAGGGGGGCAGGGGGGGGGGGGGGAGATCCCAGGGGTTGAGGAGAGGAGGAGGAGAGAGGTAAGGGCAAGGGTCTACCAGGAGAGAAGGAGGGGGAGGTGAGAGCAAGGATTTGCCGGGTACAGGCGTACTCGCGACTTTCCTCTCGTTGAGGCAGAGCAGCTGTCACACATAGTCTACTGTACAACTGCCTTGGTCTCGTGCTGTAGAGCACCTTTGAATACTTTTCTTTCAGAACATTCAACATCCTTAACATCTAGGCGCGACGGGCGGTGGCAGATTCGACGTCGTTTCGCGCAGCCGACACCCAAAGCCAAAATGACTCTCCCCTGACCACCCCCCCTCCTTCTCAATATAATAGTTGGCTTCGGTTGGCACCGACGCTGTGAAACATTTTATGTATATTGGGGTTGCCGTTGGTTGGCGACGCTGTTAAACATGCTAATCACTGCGTGAGCTAGACAACCAAGGTACCGTTTTTGTTTTTTTCCGCGGTCGCCATGATGGTTATCGAGTTAGATCATATTGTGCGGGGTAGAGAACCCTAACTCCGCACAAGGGGAATGATCGCATCACGTAGTGTGAATATGGTAAGGCATCCACGAGGCAGTTACATAGTAATAACCATTACTGTCTCTGGAGTGGCCACGCCAGAAACCAAAGTAACTCATTGGTCGCTGTCATCCATAACCGAGAAAGTAGGCACAAGGTGCCGGAGTCGGTCTTACGAGCGGTTCATGGAAGGATGCAGTTCAGCCTTCATGCGACTCGCCGAACACCTCACGGCGCTTCGCGCTTGGTGCAGGCAACTATTGCCCGGTTGGTGAAAACCCGACGTGCTCCGTCCCGGCATACTAGGGATGCGAGGGTCTATGGTCATACGACTACGGCCATGCACAAACTGAGTGCAACCTCCCCCTGAGAAGTGGTTCCTAGTAGGATGCAGCTCACCCCGTCACACAACTCGCCGAGCACTTCACCGCGCTTGGTGCTCGCGATGTCTGCCCGCCCGGTCGGCGATCACCCGACGTACTCCGTCCCGGCATTGCAGGCATGCAAGGGTCTACGGTCTCAAAACTACGGCTATTCATGAACTGGGTACACCCCTTGTTTGCCTGGTCGGTGAAAACCTGACGTGCTCCGTCCCGACATTGTAGGGAAGCGAGGGTCAACCATATCAAGACAACTGCTATGCATGAAACGAGTGCCCCGCCCGCCGGCCCCCGCCCCCCGTAACGGCGCCCAAATGTTGAAGACATCTTTGTTAGGAGCAAGAAGGGCGCGCCATCTCGAAAAGGGTGCATGGTCAATGGTCAAACGACTAAAGCAAGCCATAAATGGGACCCCCCCTCCCCCCCCGATGATATGAGTACACCCTCCTCCCCCCCTTCACCACTCCTCTCTTTCTGCTCCAAACAGTTCTTGAAGCTCCGGACAGCGCAGTATCTCCAACCAAAAACAGAGTAATAGTAACAGAAAATAATTGTATAGTAATAACAACAACGACGACAACAACAACAACAACAACAATAATAACTCACCGGGAAAGGGAGGGCCGGCGGCACCAGCCGCAGCTGCCGAGGTGTATTCAAGTCCCCTTCGGAAGAAGAAAACTAGGGCCGCGTCAAAAGGGGCCAGCAGTCCCAGGTACACGCACGCCCTCGCGTGAGATCGAAATCCCCTGAGGCAGCCTAGCACTAAGAGATCGTCGCGCGTGCGCAGAAATACCGCTCTCATCGCTTCCGATGCTGGCCCGGTTACGGATAAGAGCATGTCCCTGGCAGGAAGAGGAGTTGGTAGGAGTTGGTAGGGGGAGGGGGGGGGAGGGGAGGAGAGGGGGGATGCAAGCGTTGACAGTTAGATATTGAGATGCATTCACGCATACATACGCAACGTACAAAACAAATAGAAACTTGGTTAGGGCCTTGTCATACCATGCAGTTCCGTTTACTGAGTGCAGCGCGTGCAGTAAAATATGACACACAGCACAGCGCACACAACTCTCGCAGTGACAACAACAGTAAAAACTAACCTAATCGAGAAGATAAAAAACAACACCCAAGACAACCAAGAAAATCAAAGGCAACCAAGATTAGTACTTACAGACTACCATGGTAGACAACAAAGTCGACGACTAAATTAGACCAACAAGATACAGGTGATCTGAAATCAACACGAATCAAAACAACCAAGAATACCGAGACGACCACGACAAACCGGACAACGATCCCGAAAAAATACCAGGTACGTAGCAACGGCGACGCTGCCATCTTCTGACCTCTCGTGAATCCCCGCCGGGAACAAATGCTTGCGAGCTGCGCGAGAAGGCGTGAACGACGCGCTAGCCACGTTGTTAGACCTGGGATTCATCAGGAAATGTTTAGGAGAACTACAGTCAGACTACGTCAGGTCAGATCACATCAGTTGGGTCAGAACAAGCCAGGTTAGTCAAGGTGGCAGTAGTGCCTGTTAGGTGGCGCCTGTTCAGTGACGCCTTGTCATTGGAGCGGCGTATGAGACAAATAGTATCGCCGCATCACGCCATACCAAGTCATACAATACCACACAATACCCCCCCCCCATCCTTATCCTTGACACGCACACCATACCACCACACCACTGCCGGTGCGGCGCGAAGAGTGTTAGTCGGGACAAACAAGCGCAATCGGGCGCAAGCCCAGAAAATACTGTGTGCACGTGAGCGGTGTTATGACCTGTTGAGGATGCCGTCCCAGTGTACGGTGTAGTCGATGCCCAGACCATCCGCTGCCATGGCTACGTGATCGCGGTGCACCTGCCATGTCGGTCATATAGCCGAGGGAGGGAGGGAGGGAGGGAGGGAGGGAGAGAGGGAGGGTAAGGAGGCGGCGAAAAATCGGGGAGCGGGGGTAGACTAGGACGTAAGGGCGGCGGCAGCAGAGTGGACCGACAAAAACCGCGTAGCCGTCGGAGCGCCGGAGCGTCATAAATTTCATTCACGGTTACGATCTCCACTCCTGATGGCCAACCTTGACACCCGAAGACATGCCCAAGTCTAATTCCAAGTAATTCGCCGCTGGAACCTGAAGTGCACGGAGTGCCTATGGAATCGTTTATCCCATGGACTACCTCAATGGGATATCAAACTCGCCTGTATCTCGTTAGCTTTGATAGAGGCGTAGATGCCCTCCAGAAACTCCCGCGGCAGATCCTTGCCACCGTTGATTTGCCTGAGAGGCACTCGAGAGGGTGGGGTGTACATTATACTCCGCGTTTGATAACACCATTCGTGTAAAGCAACCAGCAGTGGGAATGCTGAACCTCATGCACGATAAAAAATAAGGCAAGTACGAGGGGGGGAGAAGGCAAGACACCTGCGACCACGGCTAGTCCAAAAAGCCGCAGAGGGTAACCCCCCCCCCACAGGTTTAGCTGGAAAAAACAAACAAAGCAAAAGCACACTAGGTTAACAGCTACTTCTACCACAACAACCACAACTCCTGCCCCTACTACTACTACTACTGCTGCTACTACCACTACTACTACTACTACTACTACTACTACTACTACTACTACTACTACTGCTGCTGCTGCTGCTGCTGCTACTACTACTACTACTACTACGACTACCACGAATACATATACCGCCACCACCACCGCCACCACCACCACCGCCGCCACCCCCACCACCACTACAAAACACCCAATACCTGTTGTTCCGTACGAAGTCCTCGAGGGTCATGCGCCGGTGATCAGCAATCTGTGGGTTGTGCAGATCGGTGTTAAGCATGATGGCCGAGAAGGCCATAGTGAAAGCCGCATCAGCGTTCACGAAGGGGTGCCGACCGGAAGCCTTCCCCTGCTGGTACTGCTGCCCCGCAAAAGCTTCCATGAGACGGTCGATGCACTGAGCCTGGTTTTCCAAGCGGTATACAGGCAGCAGAGGGGGGGGTACGGATATGACAAGAGATGGCTCGTATGCAGGAGTACGATGCATGGAGACGTACGGAGACGGTTTGTACGCCGGAATGGGTGGCTGCATTGGTTTGTATTGTTTGTCTGGCTAGCGCCTTCATCGCCCCTAGTACCCAAACAGGGGGAGGGGGGGTCAATTGCGGTGAGGAAAAAACGATGAGGGATGGACCCGTCGAAGCTGAAAATTAGCAAAACGTTGTCTACTCTTCGTTCCACCCCCCTGGGCTCCGACCGGGAGTTGTTGAAGAACCGGGGGGGGCACAGAAAGAGGAAGGAGGGGAGGATCCTTGATTATTGTGAAAAAAACAGGCTGTCCATCTATCGAATCTGCCCCCTGACCTCCACGAGTTATTAGAGAGGCGAGGGGTGGGGGCACAGGGCAGGGGGTCCTGGGGGGGCAGGATGGCAGTTACGGCGTCGCCGCTAGTTACGCGTGACTCAAGTTAGCCGCACGTAAATGGATTTTTATTTTCCGAAACCGAGTTGTGTCCCCTATCCACGATAGGGAAAACCCTTAACATTTTGCGGAAACCTTCAAAACGATGAAAAGCAGCAGCAGCAGCAGCAGCAGCAGCAGCGGCGGCGGAGGCAACACGCGCAGCAAACAGAACGCATCACACAGCACGAAACATGGCTGAGGGCGGGTCCTCCAGGGAGTCCATGGAGAGGTCGTCTTACAAATCTCCCCCCATGGGGGGATAAGCAAAAAAGGGCTGGAAGGGAGGCGATCGGGGATACCAGAAGAGTACAATGCGAGGTGGAGTACAGTACAGCAAGGTAAAGTATAGAATAGAATAGAGTAGACTAAGATCTATGTCTCCACAGTAACACACCTCCCCTGGCAGCCTGAACTCCTTGAGGAAGGCCCTCAAAGCCTCGACGAATGTCTTCTGCCTCATGTCGAAGAGCTTCACGTACTCTTCCAGAACCTTTCCGACCAGACGCGCCCGCAAAACAAAAAAAGACAAACGGACGTATCAATCGTGCCAATCAGTACAACAAACAGAACAAAAAACACAATCACCACCACTCGAACCCCCGTCACTACCTTCACCCCCCCCCCCCAGCCCTACCCGCAACCGCCACTTCCTCTGGAAGTGACCACACCAGAAAACAAATGACTCATTCCAGCTGTCATCCGATATGCACGCACAAGGCGCGGAAGTCCGCCTGACCAATGGTTCTAGGAAGGATGCAGCTCATTTTTCATGGGACTCGGCGAACACCTCACAGTGCTTCGCGCTTGGTGCACGCGATGCCCGCCTGGTCGGTGAAAACCCGACGTATTCCGTTCGTCCCGACAATATAGGGAGACGAGGGTCAACGGTCTCAAGACTACGGCTATGCATGAAATGAGTACACCCCCCCCACCTACCGGCCCGCCTGCATGACCCACGACCGACAAACCTGTGCATTAAACGGGTACTTGTCCGCGGGGCCCCTGCTGAGGTACTCTCCGAGCATGCTCTTGTCCAGAAGCAGCGTGCCCTTGAGGAAAGAGGCCGTCGCCAAAGCCGTGGCCGGCGTGGGGATCAGCCCAAGCTCCTAGAACACGTGGCAAGAAAAACAAGAAATCAGGCATGAAATAAATCAAGCAAGCAGGCAAGTTTTTGGGTGGGACAGAAGGACAGGTATACGACGGAAGGAAGGAAGGAAGGAAGGAAGGAAGGAAAGGAACATGGAAGGAAGGAAGGAAGGAAGAAAGGAAGGAAGGACGAAAGGAAGCAAGCCCCAACACCGCCAACAACATGTATAATGGAATCCGCCCCCTCGCGCCTCCCGCAGCCCCCCGCGCTCCCCCGACCCACAGGAGGACCGCTCGGTGTAACACAAACCACGCCAATCCGTCAACATCTCAAGCACACGCCCTCCTGCCCGCCATTAAGCCTCTCAAGAGCGTACTACGCCCCTGCCCCCTCCATTTCACGCCGCACCCCCCCCTCTCCCCCTTCCAGCCCCGCTACCCCCACCCCCCCCCAACCCACCCACCCACAGTGAATCTGCGCGTGGAGTCACACAGCTTGTCGACACCTTCCTCTCCGCTTCCTTCGCCCCCCTCCTTGAAAGCCCCGACCACCACCCCAACTAGCAGGCACAGACAGAAGATATAGGCTTACCTGTGCGTACTCCAGCCACCCTTTCGATCCGGTATTGAACCTTTGCGCCGCTAGCCCAAGGCGGCGCTTCATCTTCTTCCTCTCCTGCAACACCTCGGCGGTGCGCGCCCTAGCGCTCTCGAGCCAGCTCAGCTCGTCCAGTGCCCCCCTGCCCCCGCCTCCTTCCACCCGCTTCCCATGGAGTTGCAGCTGCTGCTGTTGCTTCTGGGTATGACTATCGAAGCTTGCCCGTCCGGTTGTCCCTCCTAAGCCGCCCATGCCCCGGCCGCCCCCCACAGACTCCTGGTCGCTATCCGAATCCGAGACCGAGTTTCTTCTAGAAACGTCATCGCCTACTCCTAGCGCCCCCCCCCCCCCCCCCCGGCACGCCTCCACCCCCCAACCGAGAATTGGGAGCAACAGCGGGGGAGAACCCCGCCTGCTGCGGTTGACAACCCTTCCAAGACAGGGAGGAGGAGGGAGCAGAGGCCGCGGAGGCGGTGGAAAGGGGGGGCATGGGGGAGGGGGCCTGGCACCTCCTGGAGATGGACTCGATCACGGCCAGAATGCCTTCCAAGGCAAGCCGGTTCAGTGCGTTTACCTCCTGCGGGTAGGGCGGGGGGGGGGGGGGTAAGGCAAGGGGGAGGGGCAAAGGGGTGGGTTAACGTGAGGGGAAGAATGAGTGGGGTGGGGTAAAGGGGTGGGCTAAAGGGGTGGGCTAAAGGGGTGGAGGGTGGAGTAACGGGGTGGGGTGGGGTGGGGTGGGGTGGCGCAGGGTGGGGGTCACGTCGGCCGCACGTTCCAGGTGAGGAGAGGATAACGGGTAAGCGGCGGCTAAGAAAGTATTGATACATAAAAGACTATTATTAGGCCTAGAAACAAGACGCTGCGGTAGCTAGCAGCAGATGACGTAGTGGAAACGAGAACTTTCCGCGGGGGGGGGAAACTGGCGAACGCGTGCGAAGACAACAGGCGATGGAGCGGCACGAGCAGTAATATAGAGGCGGTTCTTCGCGTCGAGAGTTTCATATGGCGTAATGGGTCCGCTGTTGTAGCAGTCCACAAGCGACGCGTGCATGCGTTCGTGCGTGCGTGCAAACTTGTGCGTGCGTGGGTGAGTGTGCGGGCGTGTCTATGCGCGTGCGTGTTACCCAGAAAAATACCATACCAGTGCTGTGCCCAGGCTGTGACAGCCAAGCCAGCCTCTCGATCACCTTTCGCACCGGTGCAACAAACATCGAACAACGGCAACACCTGGTCTTGTCCTCCACCGGGATGCGGCACGGAAGCAACACGCAGGAGCATGCCTTCCGAAGTGCAAATCACACGGCCACGAAACAGCGGAGCACAGCAGCAGCGCTCAAGCCAAAACAAGACGTCGCGAAGAGTGAACGCAACAGCCGCACAAAGTCCACCACGCCTTGAAGAAAAAAACATACGCAAGAGAGAACGTAGACCCCGACCATAGCCCACAACGTCTTAACATTTGCCTCCTAAAACAATCATAGCTTAATCAACTACCAGGTAGTAGCCTATCATTACAAGTGTTTTGTCCCCACATCGGGAGTGCAGCGCCAAAAGGGTTAAAAATAAACACAGTACGAGTAGTGAGAACTAAGACCTCGATACAGTCTATCCCTTGACCTCGCGCGCGGGTAGGTCTAACCCTGGCCTTCCTTACCATATGCGGGAAAAAATATTTGAGGGCAAGGACAGGGAACCACCACAGAAACGTCAATAAGTCCTCCTACCATCCAAACCGCAGAGAAACGCCACCCAGCCGCGCGCCTTGAATTAAACAGGCTTCTACATATCAGTGACCTTCCCCCCCCCGATCAAACGCCCCCCTCGCCCTACCAACCCCCCCCCCCCGCGCGCTTCCAAACTCCCCCCCTCCTCCCCCGCCCTCGTCACACGCCTCTTTCCACGACAGGGCCTAGATATGTCATCTCACTCACCATGCCGTCGCGTGGCAAGGCGTGCGTGGAGAGCGAGTGGCAGATGGTCTCGAACAGATTGGTGCACTGCACGTCGCAGTCGTAGTTGATGTACACGTCTATCATCAACGCCGGTTCCCGGGTGAACTCCAGCAGGCTTTCCAGGGCCAGCTCCTGCTGCTCCGGGCCGTAGCTCGACCCGTCCAGTACGCGCAGATGGACGCTGTGCCGAGTGCACGCGCGAGCGCAAACGAAACGACGGCGAGCAATACGTTAGAAGGAACTACTTCCCTACACACAGCATGCTATGAATACCACAGAATGTACCCCTCAATAATATTTTCCAAGCTGACTTTCTCCGCGAGGGGGGGGGCGTTCAATCCCGGGGGACTCTTCCCCCGTCCCACGTCGTCAAATTCCATCTTATCTCAGAGGCAGCGTCTAAGTCCATCTTATCTCAGAGGCAGCTGTCATGTTCAACATGATCAACCCTTTACGCGTGGAATGATAGAGCTAGCACTTCGTGGCCAAAATCTAGTTCTGAACGACGGAACTCCTTCTAATAACGCAAAATCGTCCGAATGCCATTATCATTGTGCAAAATGATCGTTTTGTATGCCTGGGTCACGGGTTTGTTTGTCGAAATTGCACTTTCAGTTTTGCTCAATACCCAGTTTGTGAGGGAGGTACTGGTTCACGTTAAAAAAAAACAAATTCGCTCCCCGCCACGAATGCCGCTCGCAATATCCAGTCAAATAGTGTATTTGGTGTCATACTGGCCCCCATGACCAATGTCAGAGGGTAACAGGGATATTTAGTGTCATACTGACCCCCATGACCAATGTAAGAGGGTAACAGGGATATTTGGTGTCATACTGACCCCCATGACCAATGTAAGAGGAAAAGAGGGTAAGAGGGTGACATGGCCAGTTTTTTTATAATGTCCTTGGACTGTCTCTAGGAGCGAAAGTCGTATCGATCAATGGCATACCTTCAATTTTTTTTATATATTCAGTCTTTTTTTCCAACAAAGGCGAGAAAAACGATTGCGGCGCATTTTGCACGAACGAGTTAGAGGTACTTCAAGGCAAGTCTGTAGATTTTTTTCACCCAAAAAATCGAAGACCTGACCTGCCTGTACTCAACATTAAGCAGAATCTAGCGAAAAAACTGAATCCTACACTAAATCCAAGTCATTTGAAGAACATAACGTATCTCACTCATTTTGCGCACAGGTGTCCAAATATCCACGCCGTTTTTGAGAGATAGACCCTGAAATTTTGCACATGTGTTCTGCATGCCCCTCTCGAGGCCTGACCCGTGGGGGGGGGGGGGGAAGGGGGGCGTTTTGTTTCGCCGAAACATTTTGGTCGAAGATGGGGCACATTTTCCAAAAAATCTTGACTAACGAAATATCAGACAACAAAAACAAGAAAAAACGACAGGTGAGGTCTTTGCAATGGCACATAGAAGACGTGTGCAAAATTTCACGGTCTGAATCGAAAAAACGGCTTGGACACTCGCCGGGGAATAAGTTTTTTTTTTTTGTGTGAACCCGCCTGTAGAGATAGATTCTCAAGCAACCGACCTCTCTTACAAGGAAAAAAAAAGGTGCATCTCTACCATAGCGTGGGTCCATTTTATCATACTTATATCATACTCATATGGGCAGACGACAGAAAGCGGTATACCGCCACCATTCCGCGCCACTGTGCAGTACAGCAGAATACTCCTAGGTTTTTGACCCCGATCCACGACGCTGATTGGTCAAGTCAGCCTCGTACCGGTTTATGACACCATCTCCTTGCGGTATATCGTACCGCGGCTTCTCAGCTCGGCCGTCACCGTTTCCTGACGCGACCCATAACGCTTTCTGTCGCAAAATACACCATGCGGACCGACTTTGCCCAGGCTCTTCACGGCCATAGCCTTTCAATTTCCGATCGAATCTCAACCATGGGCACAACGTCATGTAGCATCCATAGAACGACGCGCTTTCATATTCTTTCATAATTCGGATTCCTTCAGAGATAAAGATATACCTACCCCCAACGAATCTCACTTTTTTGGCACTCAACATCCCATCCTTCTTGCCTCGGCAAACCGCTTCCAAGCCGGAGCATGCACCCATACCTCTTGTGCCTTCGGCTAAAACACACCTACCCGACCATGTCTGGGTTGGTAGACTGACTGCATGGCTACAAGACTATGTGTAGAAGGCTATGTACAAGACTACATGTACTATACTCCCGATATTCTCAAGGTCCACATTTCAATAGTCGAAAGCCGTTGTTTCGTACATAACCAGCAGTGTACGACCTCACAGACAGATGGCGCCACGACTCAAGAACCTCTTTTTTGTTTAATAGGTTTTAGGGTATGGGTAGGCAGTGTACTATACGGAGTAGGTTATTTTCCGGGCATCTCAAGTGTGTCCAAGTTCTTGACTACAAAGTTTAAGAGGTGGCGTCTTCTCCTTGCGTGGATTTCAACATAATGCGGTGTACGAACTCGCAAGGCGGGCGGCGGACATCATCGGGTGTATGTGTGGGCCAACAGGGTCGTGCGCGTGTAGCGGAGCTGTCACTCCCTCTTTGTCCCTTTGCCCTAGCCTATTTCCCGCCATCGATCCATACCTAACCCAATACTGGAGCCTGTCTTGTGACCACGGACTTGATTACGCGAGTTAATGTGAGAACAACAGACAACAACAGCAACCATAATACGTGCACGTGGGGTGTGCGAGCTACGTATGGTGCGAGCTATGTATGGTTGAGCAACGGTTCGTGCTGTGTGCGGAAGGGTTGTTGCAATGATTGCTCTGAAGGGATCCGAACTCTGAAAGAATATGAAAGCGCGTCGTTCTATGGATGCTACATGACGTTGTGCCCATGGTTGAGATTCGGTCGGAAATTGAAAGGCTATGACCGTGAAGAGCCTAGGGCAAAGTCGGTCCGCATGGTGTATTTTGCGACAGAAAGCGTTATGGGTCGCGTCAGGAAACGGTGATGGCCGAGCTGAGAAGCCGCGGTACGATGTACCGCAAGGAGATGGTGTCATAAACCGGTACGAGGCTGACTTAACCAATCAGCGTCGCGGATCGGGGTCAAAAACCTAGGAGTGTTCAGCTGTACTGGACGGTGGCGCGGAATGGTGGCGGTATGCCGCTTTCCGTCGTCTGCCATACTTACATCATACTTACATCATACTACAATCTCACTTTTACATTTTTGGCGGATGCATGCCTAGCTTCAGCTTCGTATTATATATACGTTTACCAATTCTTTTTTTTTCCCTGGAGGGTATTCTTCCACTCCAGAGTGACTGGAGCCTGTCCCGTGACCACGGACTTGACCAAACGTTGTTAAATGCGAGAACAACAACGGCAGCAATAACCGCAGACAATACCCAACTCTATCCCTCCAGGCACGAGCATTGGCCCCCATGTTATGCGTGCACTTTTGAAGGGGTGGCAGCAAACATCACACCTGGTATCAGCTACCAGGTACGGGGTATGCTGTGCATACGAGCCTTATCCCGTACCTAGACCGCTTAATGCAAAGGCTCGCCGCCGGGAACATCTATCTCGTGCAGCTGCACCAAGACAAGTGTCCGTGAAGAAAACTATTCGACCTGAAACAGACCCAAGCGACTTAAACCGTTCCCAGCTCCTAACTTACCCTAGTCTAATTCCAAGTGATTCCCCCCCCGAAATACCGAAAGTGGGGTGCTAAAGAAAAACCCAACCCTTGTACTATATATACAAGATATCCCTTCGGAGTGTGCTCTACGTATCAGGGATAGGTCGAAGCGAAGCAAAAGAGGGCGACGGAAGACGAAGATATCAGGAAAGTAGGTGGACGACAGGTTTCATGAATGGTTCTTAGAAGGGTCGGTATCATCCATAGTAACTTGTATACTGCCAGGCATCTGATCATTTTCCGGTCTAACTGCGGTATTCGGTGTGAATATATTTTTTCATGTACATATAACTCTACTGCACTGTAGAAACACATACGATATGCCAAACTTTATTTCCAAGTAACCTGTGCAGTTCTAAAAGAGCTAACAAATAGCCCCCTGGGGGGTAGGGCGAGGCAAGGATTCCTACAACAGTCCCGCCTCACCTGGTGAGAAAAACCTCAAGTTGAACTTTGAGGTGGTCCTTGATGGAATTGAACAGGTTAAACACCACCCGTAGAGTGAGGCTCAGCACGTCGAGGTCGCCCGTCTGACTATTCTGCAGCAAGCGTTTGCACAAGTCCCCCCGCATCACCCTCACGAGAGCTGGGATACGGCCAAGATCCGCCCCTGCCGCCTCCAACGCGATGTTAATCAGGCTCAGGCTCAGGACGCACTCCTCCCTACCGTTCGACCGCGGGTCGCTCAGCAGTGACAAGAAACGCATAACCTTCACCAAGACCCCCTCCTCCTCCTCGCCTCCACTCTCACCTCCGCCACCGTGCGGCGCGCCCTCTCCAGCTTCTTCACCGCGAGACCCAACCGGGGACGAGGGTACCACAGCCCCGCCATCTTTACCGCCTATCATCGCCTTCAACGCCCCCCTCCCCGCGACGACAACGCCGTCGTCTAGACCTTGTGCGGCATCGTCTTCCACAGCACTGTCCAAAGATGGCCATGGTTCCTCCTCCAGATTTCGCCCTAGCGCCGCCCCTCCCCGGCCAAACGGCCCGACCCGTCCCCCCTCGTCCATATCCCCGCGTCCCCGAGCCCCCCCCTCCCTCTCGCTACCACCGCCTCCGCCGCCAGCCTCCACTTTCTCTTCCTTTTGCAACGACCACCCTGGTGTTCGGTCAAGCGTAGGACTGGGAGGCGACGTGTTTTTTGCTCTATCGTCCTGCCCCAAAGATCGCTCGTGCCCACTATCACCTCCGGCATCTCTACCACCACCACTACTACCACTACCGCCGCTGCCACCATTGCCGCCCGGATGACCATTTGGTGAACCAACAATATGTCCCGTGTGTGTCGCTGCTGCTGCCGCCACCGTGCGCTCTTCCACCGAGGACTCCAAGTGCGCGGCGGCGGCAGCAGCAGCAGCGCCAGAGGGCGATGCAACGCTAGCACGCGAGACGCGCGAGCAACTAAAGAGCATGAGGACGATATGCGCGAGGGTATTGCCCGCGGTGTCTCGCAGCAGCCCGTACGACGTCGTGCCATCCATGGCGATGTTGTACAGGTTGTAGCACGCCAGGAAAATATTCCAGCAGCTCTCGTCCTCGAGAAGGTCTCCTACTTCGCACCGCAGGCATAGTGCCGAGAGCTCCAAGAGCTGCCGTTTAAATTCGCCACAGGGAAAAAAAAAAGTTCAATCAGGTGATGCAAGGCATTTGAACGGGAGGGGAGGGGGGGGGGAATGGGGGGGGGGGAAAGAGGGGGGAGGAGGGAGGGGGAGGGGAGGGAAGGGGGGAGTGGGGTGTACTCAGTTTGTGCATGGCCGTAGTCGCATGACCATAAACCCTCGCGTCCCTACTGTGCCGGGACGGAGCACGTCGGGTTTTCACCAACGGGGGAGGGGGGGGGGAAGAGGGAAGAAGGGGGGGGAAGAGGGAAGAGCGGGGGGGGAAGAGGTAAGGGGGGGGGGGCGAAGGGGGGAGGGGTGGGCGGGAGAGAGGAGATCGGCAAGAACCGGTCGCGTGGTTAATAGGAGGCGACTTTCGGTACTGCCACCAAAACTTTTCATGGGATGCAGTGTAAAAGGTACACTGAAAGCGAGGGGCTCTTGCATAGGGTTGATCGGAGCAGGGGGGCGGGGGGGGGGTGAGAAAGCTGATCAACACGAAAACCGTTTCGTGGCGAACATAGATAGCAGCACAAGAGAGAGAGACACCAGAAACAAGGGTTCGCGATATATCCTAAGAACCAAATACAGCAGTAACAACATGTTCCGTCCAGAACAGAAGCGAACGGCTGCTGCTGCATTCAATAGCACGTACGGCAGCGCGCCCCAAACCGCTACAACCTAAGGCATCCGTTCCCTCGCATACCCCCACTCGACACAAGGCACGTTTTGTCTTTTGCCCCACATCAATCGGGTGAGGAGGGGCTGCTTGAGCGCGCGGGAGACACGCCTATTTGCCCGTTTCGTAGGTGGCGAGGAGGTAGGGTAGGGGGTGTGTGTCAACGCACCTTCATGAGCACCAGCTGGTCACTCTCGGGGTCCGTCTCCTCGAAGTGGCACCTGTTAATCGCCTGCATGAGAGAGGGGGTATATACACATATATACATATAACAAAGGGGGGGGGATATAGCACAGAGGTCCATATATATCGAGAGAGGACAAAAAGAGAGGAGAGAACATGAGAGAAAGGGCGAGAGAGAAAAATCGAGCAAGCAAGAGAGGGAGACATAGAGAAATATAAAAGCAGGACAGAGAGAGGGAAGGATAAGAGAGAGAGATGTACGTGAAATAGGAGCACGGCCAGGAAACGGGAGAGGCGGCGAACGAGGCGCGGTGAGTCGGAACAAACAGACGACGAAACCGCACCAGTCACCGCGGCGGCAGCCATGTACAACAGCATGCGCACGGAAAAATGACGCCGCGACACAAGCAGCAGCAGCAGCATCGGTTTGGACGGAGGAAGGCGCGCAAAGGCACGTTTTCGGTGGGGGTGCGATGAGGTCGGACGCGTGCTATGATAGAGGTGCTCCACTATTTTTCCAATACTACCGCTCAATTTTGGAGCTCAGGACCTCTCCAAACAACTGGTTAGGAAAAAAAAATAAAACCACCACCGCATAAAAAATCCCATCGCCTAGATACACGATGAGAGTCATGCAATTTTTTTTTGTCAATTTCCGACGATTTTTGGTTAAGGAGCCCCGTCATCAAGAAACCATTTCAGACGAAAAAAGTGATATAATACCTCTATCGTAGCATGTGTCGTCGGTGGAGGTATACAATGTCCCTTATGCAGCGCAACGCCCAAATACGCCTCTGCAAGTATTCCTATTGCTGTAGAGCTACGAGTGCGCAATGAGGACGTAATCCTATCGATCGTTCATGCGACACCGGCGCTTGGGAGGGCCTCGGCCTCTCGTTTTTCCTCGGAAAATACACACGCATAAAAACGGAAGCAGCACCAACAGCCCAAGCAGCCACAGCAGTGGTAGCATCATCATCAGCAGACAACTAAGTCAAAGCAGCAGCAGTAGCAGCCGCAGCAGCCGCAGCAGCCACGCGTAGGAGACACAGCCGCAGCAGTTGCATCAGGCGCAGTAGCTGTCAAAGCAGCAGCTTGAGAGCACCCGTGGCGGCAGTCAAAGCAGCCGCCGCCGCAGCAGCAGCAGCAGCAGCAGCCGCAAACAGGAACCAAAACAGTAAAAAAGCAAACGGCTTTCAGCAAAACAAACTCGCGGAACTCTCACTGGTCACTTGCCGCGTGTACGGCACATACCGTGCCTTGTGCTAAATATACCTGCGCCACGAGCGTGATGCCCTCCTTGACACGAGGGCAGTCTTTGCGGATGAAACCATACAGGAGGAACTTATGGAGCGAGCTGAGCGCCACCCCGGTCATAGGCCCGGTGGTGGCCGGCGACTCCACCACGGCCAAAAATGGCAGGAGGTACCTTCACGTTTACGTTGCCGTCACGGAGGCCATCACGATGGGGCGGGGGCAGGGAGGGAGGGGGGGGGGGGGTACCATTTGTTGCTTGCCTTAGCCATTCGACTATTGACCACGCATTCCTTTGAGAGGGAGCGCCATTCCTACACCGAATAGAGAAACCTCTAACTTTTGGGCGCTCAGTACGTTTGTTCCATATCTTACATAAATTTGTATGCTAATCCTATCCCCTTTCTGGCAGCGGGCGGGGGCGGGGGCGGGGGAACATTAGGCGGTTTAATTCAACCGCGTTGCGTACGGAGTGCGGGTGTGTGGGCCGAGAGGTTGGAACAGTCACTGGGAGGGAGGAAGGGAGAGAGGGGGGCGTAGAGGGGGAGGGATGGAGGGAGAAGGAAGAACGGGAGGAAGGCAGGGAGGATCGCAGAAGGGTAGGCAGGGAGATTGCGGAGCGTCGCCCACGATTCTGTGGGGGAGCAAAGCCTACCTACATGCAGCATGCTTCGAAGAATATACAGGTCATGACTGACTTTTTTTTGAGTTGCGCATGCGCAGACACAAGCGCCGGAGCTCTGCGTTCTGTCTTCTTTTGTTCATGCTTTCGGGGCGGCGCATAACCCCTACAGCAGTTACACATTCTCGAGAAGGAATGCCGGCACATGCCGCCTACACATGCACAGATACACACCTCACCCCGAGCTTGTCTGCAGCTTGGTCCACTATTGTATACTTCGAAGTATACTGGTTCATCACATTGGGGATGACCGCAGTGGGAATTAGCAACAGCATCCGCAACAGCTGCTGTATCTCACCGGTGGCACTTTTTATGCATCCATACCAAGACTACGGCTACTGCTGCTGCCGCTGGCGCCGCTGCTTCCACTGCTGCTGCTGCTGCTGTAGCACTGGGCATCTCCCTCCCCCCTACTGCTGCTGCAACGCCGCTCAACCCCCCCGTTCTTCAGCGAGACGGTTAGATTCACTTTCAGTAAGAGCCAGCCCGATGTGACCGTAAACTGCACTATGATACCGGGTCACTACAAATACAGTAGTGGTCCCTCTATAGTGCCGGTATGCGCCAGCCGGAAACACTGGCACCATTGCGGAAACCACCGACTCCGGAAATTGATGCTACTCGTTACCCATCTGTGTCAAGCAATTTCACAGGCACTACCGTAGCGGGCAACCGACACTAAACCGGCTTTAGAGGGACTTCCACTACTGCTATACACGGTACCAGCTGCAGAAAAACTGTCGTACAATAGTACAAGCAACATAGCAAAAAAGCAACAGCAGTCGAACCTCTTGCGGCAAACTTCCGAGTAGGCTTCGAGCCGATGAAGCGAAGGGTCGGGCGTGGCCGGAACAAATATGAAATGATGCATCACTGCTGCGTTGCGAGAAACCCTCAAGGCTTTGAGCCGATGAAACGAAGAGTCGGACGGAGCTGGATCCAAGATGCAATGGTGCAACACTGCTGCTGCGCCGCGAGAAACCCCCAACCCTAAATAGGTACCAGGTATGATACAATCGTTCTCCAGCCCTCCTACACTCCGACCAATACTACTAAACATGATACTACAGCCGACGAGTATGTACGCGAGCTTATACAACGCCAGGCTCCAGGAATGGGTGTCAAATAGCTGCGGGAGAACATGAAATGCCCGTACTGCTGCTGTACCTTGTGCGAATCACCGCCTATCGATTTCCCCCAGTAGAGCTCTGCGCTCTGCAGCAGCTCGTTGAGAGTTGAGAACGATTGACACGTCATCTACTGGTATACCAGACACGAATTCTCCGCAAACCGTGTACCAGGTACAAGCTATAGAGCACACTCAAATAAGCGAAGCACCGCTCAACATCGCGCACACGCGTGCTTGCGTGCCGTGCTCTGCCGAATCCCACCGTGTCCTACCTGACAGTGTCGACATTGGCGAGGTCATCCACCTCTTCCAGGTGGCTGTGCAAGCCCTTGAATGCCCTAGCCAGCGGGCTTTCTGCCTGCAGAGGGATCTCCCTTGTGAACCGCTCCCGGCTTGCCCACCTTGCGTTCAGTCGCAGCACCGTCAGCACGTTGTGGATTTCGCCCTTGACGCACAACACAGCGTTCGCGTTCACCGAGGACGTCATCCTTCCACTTGGCATCGGCGGCAGGCCTAGAGCTCGAGAGCGCCGTGTACGCTGCTTGGTGTTGCTACGGTACACGCAGGAGACGGGGCAGTTGTTGTGAGATGGGAGATGGACCCACCCGCCCCTTCGTCTTTTGCTCTGCTGCTGTGCGTTCTTGCTTACTGGGCAATTTCTGGAAATGCCCTCACTAGGATCGTGCGCTGATTGTCGCAGCGCATTTGCCGTTCTCAGACCCACCAATCTACCCGGTGCTGGCTAGTAGTGCAGGCTCGGTCTCATCTGGGGCTAAGCAGAGTGCCTGGTGCTTCTGTGTATTTGTGTACTCCATAGTGCGCTGGGCCAATCAACAACCGCCGGATAGAGGAGGGTTTCGCCGCTTTTTCGTAAATGTATGTAGGGATGTTTAAAGCGGGGTCAGAGAAAAACCGGGATATGCGAGAGGCGCGTCATTTTTCATTTTTATTTCAGTGTGTGTCGTCCCGGTCACACCTCTGTCGGGTTGCGAGGTCATGATTGCCTCACGAGTGCTCTTCGCTCTTTCATACGTGGTATTCTGCTACTCTGGAGCCCTCGGGTTCCGACCTCAGACGGGCTCTATTAGATCGGCTGCCGTGCGATGGACTGGGTCAGTGTCACCGTCAGGGTCGCTGTCTGAGTTTCGACCAAAACGGCAGCAGCAGCGGCGGCAGCATTGCGCAGCTAGACAGCAACGACGGCGTGGCAGCAGCGGCAGCGATGCCCGTCGTGGCCGGGGTGCAGCAGGAGGACTAGCGATGCAGCAGAGCGACGACGACGCTAGGAAGACCAAGCTTCGGTTGAGGTAGGTCGATGCTTCGTTGACAGCATGTTTTGTTCCCGTCACATACGCGGCATATCGTCAGACTTTGAGGAGACGCAAGTCGGGAGCTCAAATGACGCGATACCATACGCAGCCCACAATCAAATTCTGCCGTTCGCCGGGCGCATTGCACTCTACATGACGCATCGACTGAACTCTCTGCAGCACAGAAGCGAGCGCATGCTCAGATCCACAATTCTGCTGTCAAACCCTAACCTTTGCTGCTTCTCGACTTGCCGTTGGGCTGCACCCCCTTCATGTGTAATTTATTTAATCCGCCGCATGCCGCATTCTTTTTTTGTCATGTTTCATGTTCCCTTGTTCCCCACCAGCCTACCCCTCCCAACCAGCCTACCAGGTACTAATAATAGCTCGGAATCATGATATTATGATATCATGATTCATGTCGGACGCACGTAGTCTACCGCAGTACGAGCGCACGACTGCAGAATACACGACTACCCCGCGTCCCACCTAGGGTGCACGAGCCTCCCCGTTGGCGTACCCATACGAAGCATTGAGTCGTCGTGAGTGAAGTAACTGGCCTCTCCTTCGTGCTGTAGCGCATTCAAACGAAGCCGCTGTCATCCTGTTTGGCGCTGGACTTGGGCTAGGCGGACTGACCGCTGCCCCTGCCTTGCCTCGCCTTGCCTTGCCTTGCCTTGCCGTGCCATTTTTCTGGCTCCCCATCCATCCTGGTGATTTTTCGCTGTGCAGGGTGGAAGCGGAGTCACCGTTCCGCAAGGTGAGGAATCGAACCAGCGGCTCTCCTTGTTGGTGGGGTATGTGTCGTAGCGTGGATGTCACTGATGGCTCACCGGAAAACATGTACTGATACCTCGTGAATCCGCGGTACCTTGGCGAGAGCTCATGAAAACGGGTAGCACAGCAGCAGTAGTATGACATCGCTGTTAGTTGAAAATCGAATCGCCTTTTCTGTTGTACATAAAATTGCCCAATGGCAAAGTCCTTGTTCAATCGGTAGTAGAAGCCCTTTCTAAAACTCGAAACTCGCAAACACGCCGAGTTGTTAATGCTATTGCCGCGACGCTAAACTCCGTGTTTGTACTGTACCAGGTATAGGGTGCCGTACGGTGTCCCTGACGAAGCGAAAAGTTTATCCTTTCTTACATCCGTGCAAATGTTGTCCGTACTCTGATTCCAGTATGTGATGTTTCTGAAACGTGGGCGCGTTAACTGCTAGCTTGGCAGCTATGTACGGAAGTGCCTTATGCCCTTGCAGTCTGCTTTCTCTGCTCCGACGTGCGCTTGATTTAAATTCTACACCAGGATTGCTGTAGGCACTGCACTGCCTACCGGCGGCTGCGATCGCGATTACCCTTTCGAGACATACAGACACACGATTCCTTCTTTACGAGCAGACCCAAAAAATAGTTGCCCAAGTTACTGGTATGTTTTATCACCTACCAAGTACCTGGTATTACTTCTTTGAAGGGGCCCAAGGTCGCACAGCACGGTGCATCGTTGGCGTGCCTTTGGTGCCGGCGCACAGGAAACGACTCTTTTTTTGTTCCAGCAATGGCGTGGCGTGACATCGTCATAGTCACATTGCCACCGACGTTGTTGCTATCGAGTTGAACCGTTGAGTTCGGTTCGGTTCGGTTCGGTTCGGTTCGGTTCGGTTCGGTTTGGTTCGGTTCGGTTCGGTTCGGTTCGGTTCGGTTCGGTTCGGTTCGGATTGGTTCGGTTCGGTTCGGCTCTGTTCGGTAAAGTACGGTTCGGTCCGGTACCATACTATTCGGTACGGTTCGGTACGGTTCGGTTCGGCTCCCCTACCCCCCCCCCCACCCACACCCCTTCCCGACCGCTCTCGTTCGCGTCGCTTCCCATCATCCACCCACGGGCCTCTCTTGTCCTTCGCTGAATTCTCTCCCCCCTCCCCGTCTCCTGGGTTGCTTGTGGTGGCGTTACGGTGCAGGTCCGCATATTCATATTCAGCTCCTTCGTGATTTCCGCTACGGTGGGCTTGTTGGTGTCCACTACTCGCGCGATCGCTCTTTCTCAGGGCATCGACCAGGGCCAGGCAGCCGACGAGTGAGTGCGATTTTCTATTTTTTCAATGCTGCATTGGTCATTTTCTGCTGTTAGTTTGTTCTTTTCCTGTACCTATATGTATATGTATAATTGTCATTTCTTTTTTTCTCTTCCGGCAGATCTCTTCGTGCTCGCACCTTTGTCCGAAAGGTCGGATGGGGTGGGCACAATCCGACCGTGAAGGCCACGATGCCGGAGGTTTGGGCGCAATCCGTGCAGTGTGTCGCGCGTGGCAAGCCTTTTAAACTTTTTTGGCATTGGGCACACTTAAGGCAAATCCCCGGGTTTCCGCAACATCCCCGGGGTTTGGGTTTCTGCATCCCCTATCCCCATGTACGCACGTAAGATTTGGATGCCAACCGGGTTTTTCTGCTCGTAGAGGGTGCTACACGTACATTTCCCTACTTTTGCACAGAGCACCACGCTACGATCCTGCCGCCCAGCAGCAGTCCAGCTCCCTAGCAGCAGCAGCAGCCTGCAACTCTATGCGCGTGTGGCTGCTGTTGTAGTAGGTGATTACTTTGATCGGAGCCTGCGATGCTCTACCCACCTTTACGCCACTACCTCTCGCTGCTGCTGCTTCTGCTGCTTCTGTCAAGTGACATGCCGGCTTAAAGTGTAAGGATCGTTTGAATATTACATTGTTACTCAAACGGTCCTTATATTTAAGTTCATGTTTGTGTGCTTCATATATGATATCGTACCATACCAAGAGAGCACAACGCTACAACTTTGCCGCACAGCAGCAGCGGTAGGCAACACCATTTATGTAAGGTCACAGATGTCAGACAGCAGACAACATGCGGAGAGCGCAACGCTAGCCTGCGATGCTTTACCCGCCTATTCGCCACTACCTTTCGCTGCTGCTGCTACTGCTGCTTCTGCTGTTTCTGTCAAGTGACATGCCGGCGTAAAGTGTAAGGATCGTTTGAATATCATATTAGTACTCTAACGATTCCTATATTCATGTTCATGTTGGTGTGCGTCGTATGTGATATCGTATCATATCAAGAGAGCACAACGCTACAGCTCTATACCCCACAGCAGCAGCGGTAGACAACACTATTTATGTAAGATCGCAGATGACAGCCAGCAGACAACATGCGGAGAGCACACCGCTACAACCCTGCCGCGCAGCAGCAGCGGTAGGTGCCACCATTTATGTGCGCTTGGCGTGTCCTCGCTACGCTGCGGCGAGTTGCTTGTGTCGAAGCCTGTCGTAATTTGGCACCCCACCATACCACACGTTTCTGCTGTGCTGCCGCTCTGGGTGCGCGTGTCCATCGATGCGGAAACATGGGGACCTTCCTTTGTAGTAGTAATAATTTAGATACCAACCCATCCTTATACATTTACGTCCACAGAGGCAGTTCTTCAACGAGTATTTTTTCTGTGGTTTTTGCGAAGATCGCAGATGGCAGAGAGCAGACAACGTGCGGAGAGCAAAACGCTACAGGTAGGACCATGTGCGTGCGTGTGCTGTATCCTCTCTTTACGACGGCGAGTTGCTTTTTTTGTCATAGCATATGTCACGTGCTATTGTCCTCTTGCTCCCTCGTTCTCAATACGCGCCGCATCCCACGCCACACGTGCCCCTTCTCGCTTCCTGGCGGTCCCTAAGCTGGAGTTCGAAATGTGACGCTCTTCTCAAAATCATACATATCATTCATTCGGTGCAAAAGTTTTGTGTTCTATCAAGTGGTGCTGTGTGTATTTTCTCAGGAAAAGATCGGTCGTGGGCACGTCTATATCGCGTATACCCCAAAAGTGCTAAAAGTACTGGTATTGAGTGCACCCAAGAAGTACTGTGCGGGTAAAATGCGAGTTCATTGTTTTTCCGGGCATGTTTTTTTTGTATGATGTACAAACACAAATGGTCATTGCGTCTGGTAGTGAAAAAAATGTGTCCTTGCGCCACTCCCCTAGGCACTTATTTCCCGGAGGGGAACCTTGTACAGTATATTGTTTTTCTGCGTGCCTTCTTGTTTGTTTTGCTGATGACGCTGCTGTTCCGTGCCTATTGTTTTGTTTTTTCGTGGGGCGTTCTGCTAGGCTGGCGTTAAACATCGCCGTCGATCTTGGCGCGATCGCGGCGTCGGTCTTTCTCGTGCGGAGAGACCTAGCCGCGCAGGACGCACGCATGACGAGGATGGAGATCGGCGCAAAGTTGGCCGGCCTCAAAGTCCGAATGCAGGTATGATGATATGATGAACATGCACCACACCCTTGCTTTCGATAGGGTGGGGGGCGGGCACTGTTTCGGAAGGCGTTTATGCCACGCATTTCACTGCGCCGTAAAGCACTGCGATTCACCGCACCGCAGCGTGCCTGTTTTGTCTGCCGTCGGGGGTGGCTGGATTCCTTTTTGCTTCCGGGAAAAAGGCGGAAACATAAACTTAGCTGCTGTTTGCTCGCTTCAACCGTACTTGTGCGGGACGATGCTAGTTGCTACGCGTACTCGCAGTTTTCATTTCGGTCCCCTCCCTTCCTCAAGGCGTGAAGGCGGCTTTGAGACCCCCCGCCCCTGTTACCCGCTCCCCCCTCTAGCCAAAGATGCCCCATAAACGGAGTGATCGTCGCTTGCCAGCGAAGCCGTCGGGCCAGGTTTCCCCGTTTGCTCTGCAGCACGGCGTGTAACAATGCCCTCCGACAGCCACGACCCCCCCCCCCCCCCAACGTCTAAAACCCGACCCCATGCTCCAATCTCTCG
Source organism: Undaria pinnatifida (assembly GCA_012845835.1). Lineage (NCBI taxonomy): Eukaryota > Phaeophyceae > Laminariales > Alariaceae > Undaria > Undaria pinnatifida. The sequence goes on along the minus strand of JABAKD010000002.1, from coordinate 17,095,668 downwards.
GCATGGCATGGCATGTATCCGAAACCGTCAGGCGGTGTGCATACGTCCAACCCAATACCGCAACCAAATTTCTCCTCTCCTCGTGGTACTGGAAAGCGTTTCCATGTATACCGTCGAACCATTGATAGCGCTTGTACTAGGACTGTGGGTTTGACTGACTATTCTAAGAGAAAGTCGCCGACTAGTTGTGCGCGGCAGTTTGCGGAGGCGTACTTCTCTTGCACTCGAACGGTGTGTCTGTGGCCCGGCGTGTGGTGTTTATTTGTAAACGCAAGAGTAAGTTATTTGGTGTTTTACCCCACGACCCAAGTATTACCTACAGTAGCCGTCAAGTACAAAACAAGCCACAGGCCTAGCTAGTTAACACAGTACGCGAATTTCTTGTTTTGCTTTACAGCTGAAGAGCGATCAGTCCATCGTGATGCTGTTGGCGTCAAGGATATAAAGCTAATGAAATACGCCGCGGATCATTCTTCCGTCGGTATGGATACTAATCTAGCGACAATTCACTTTTTCTGTGTCAACGCCGTACGCAAAAATTCTTACTGTTTGGTTTGTTGGCTTACAGCTGAAGGACGACCAGTCGACCGTCACACTGTCAGCGTTGAGGCGAGACCGCGGGCGGGATAAGCGGGTGGCCGTTCTCGTCGGAGGCCCTGACGCCGTGCGCTCCTCGCTCGAGTCCGCCCTCCCCTATGGCGAAGCACTCGAGAACAGCGACATCCTTATCGTGCCGCTCGTGCTCGAAGGCAGCCCCGGCGGCGGGGGAGCCAGCCAGGGACTTCGGGCCTCGGGGGGGGAGAATGATCTGGAGTCGGCGGCGGGCATGGCGCACGTCGGCTTACCCGTTGCGCTTAACCGCTGGCAGGAGTACATCGATAGCGAGGTATTTGGGGGGGGGGGGGGGGGGGGCGGAATGAGCAGAAGCGGGAGGGGGGGGGGGGTGCTTTGTAGAGTGCGGGCGCCCTAACTGTGATGATGCCGGTGGCTGGTTTTTTTCTTCGATTTTTTTTCCTGTAATCGGCTTGGCGAACGTGGGCTTACTTACCCGTGGCGCTTAACCGCTGGCAGGAGTACCTCGATATCGGGGACTTTTTAATGGGATCCCAAAGGGATGTGGAGAGACAGGGAGGGGAGAGGAGGGGGGGGTAGGCGAGGGGGTGGTGGGGGGGGGGGTGTACTCATTTGTTGCGTTCCTTGGTAGGCAAGGTGGGGGGTAAGGGAGGGGGGGTAAGCGTTAGGGGAGGGTAAGGGAGGGGGGGGAGCGTTATGGGAAGGAAGAAAGGCGGGGGAGGGAGGGGAGCATTGTATGCCCGTAGCGCAGGAGCTCTGTCGGTGGTCATGCATATGGCAGATTTGTTCTTGTGTTGTTTTTGTTATGCTTTTAGTGAAGTTTATTTTCTGTTTGGTTTTTGTCGGCAGCCGTACGTACACGGCTCGCGTCTGTTTCAGTTTTCAGGCTCAAACGAGTTACATCTGTATGCTGACATGCGTCGATGACGTGCCTACGTGGATGTGGGTTGTCATTTCGTGTGTGTGTTTTTTCCCAACGGGACGCCTTTCGGGCTGTTCTTGGTAACTCCGGGCTAGATTGTGTCGGGAAAGGAAATGAGGTGATGTGAGTCCATTGTTATTTTTATCATCATTATCACGATGTTCCCACGCACCTGCCTCATCACCCATCCCGGCTTTCTCATTTCGGCACCGTTCCGTGCATCCCTTCCATCCCAGGTCGAAACCGCCGTGTCGCAGGGGATAGATCCCGTCAAAGACGGTTTCAGCTTGGTGCTCAAGAAAAACGGCCGCATTGGCGCGCGATCGAAGGGCTGCCCTCCCTGGGGGACGCTCGTGGGCGACGTCGAGAGGAGGAAGGCTTCGGGCATGGACACCACCAACATATGATAGCTCAGCGGAGTCGAATACGAAAAGTCCTTAAAAAAAAGCCCCCCCCCCTACCGGTGCCGAAGTCCACATAACAAGCGCTTCATAGCAGGATGCAGCTCACTCTTCATGCGACCCGCCGAACACGTCATGGCGCTTCGCGCTTGGTGCACGCGATGTCTACCTGGCCGGTGAAAAGCCAACGTGCTCCGTCCCGGCATTGTAGGAATGCGAGGATTTATGGCATTAGGACTACGGCGATGATATGCGATGATATGCATGAAATGAGTACCCCCCTCGTTCCCCTAGCCTTGGTGAAAGGCGGGGCTAAGTGATAGCGGACAACCAAGCACGGGTCGTTGTCATCGTAATGTCGAACAACGTTGTGTTCTATAACTGAGTTGAATTGTACACACGGCACAGATGTGGAAGTGTGGAGAGCGTAAGCTTTATTTTTACCCGTCCACCGTAGGATAAAAGCAGAAACGTAAAAAAAACGAACCAAAAATTGCGGAGGCAGGGGACCACCATGGCCGTAAAACCGAGGCGGGAAGCGGAGAGCATGATCGGACCACTGCCAACTGTGTCTCAGTTTAGCGAGTATACTTGTGGCACCACGCCAACGTCTTATTACGTACCAACATATACCGGTTCTTCTGGCTTCAAGAAGACCTCATAGTATCATGCCATTGTTTTATGGCTTTTAGTTTTTCAGTCAAGACAGGTTGGAGGTTTAGTTGACAGCGAGAACCCTAGTAAGCGGAGGGGTTTTAATTCGGAGTGTTTTGCCCCCACGACAGGAGTATCATACAGTGGTACAAGGGTTAATATTGAAGTTTAGGTTAAGGTGTGGGGGGTCGAGGCGTGCTACACGATAGAGGTGCTTCACGTTTTTTACCATCACTACCCCTCAATTTGGGAGCTCAAGGCCTCTCTAAGGCAAAAAATTATTTGGAGAAGAAAAAAAAACTGCTACACCGGATGAATCCCATGGCCTATACTAGGTGAACAACGAGAATCGTGCAAAAAACATGTTTAATTTTCGACGTTTTTGGGTTGGGGAGCCCCGTCATGCAGAAAACGTTTCAGACGAAAAATGCTATCTCTATCGTAGCGCGAGTGGGTCGCGCGAGACAGGGAGTATTGGCATGGCCCTATGGGGGGGCTTCGACATGTGGCCGGTTCCAGCGGTGAATGCAACAAATGTTCGTGCCCGGACCGTGTGTGCGAAAGTTTTACATATGAGGATTGCAGATGTGGTCCCTATTAATTTACTATGTTCTGTCTTTCAGGGACTAGACAGATCACTCTGGTCTACATCTCTACATTACATGAACGATAATGATGCCCGGTGAGAGGCGGATGGTCTGAATGATCTATTAATAGCACGTTTTTCCCGGGTTGATCTGTCTACACAACACATCCTGCACAACATGATGTATAGGATGTATACGATCCATAATGGGCCTTTTGGGACATGATTACATCTTGATCATAGTATAGCAACGAAAAACACGATGATTGCAGTATTTCCAAGCGTCTACGAGTAGCGTTAGAGCGCGCAGCAGTACGAGTAGGACCATGCTGCTACACCCGTCCCGTACGAGCCTTTGCATTGTTGGCGTCGTCGTTCGGACACCACTTTTAATCATCGCATTGGCCGATGCCGTACTCGTCAATTTTCGTCAGTATTGGGCGCTGTAAGCCTCAAACGGGGTAGGTGGATTATCTAGATCGTCATCTGTCCGATGCGTGAAAAAAAAACATGGGACAGGCCACGAAAGGGACATGTTGGGCTCCGTGGCGGTGGTAAATATTACCTGGTATATTCGGTTCCTGTACGATGCAATCCAAACTTGTCCGTGAGTCGCGTATCGTTTTTGTATCCGTTAGCTTGATAAGAAGTACAAGATCAAGGCTATGGTGTGGGGATATCCTCAATTTTCACTAGCGGGTCTGAGCTTTCATACTATCATATCATACTATAATATCATACTATCATATCATACTATCATATCATACTATCATATCATACTATCATATCATACTATCATATCATACTTTCATATCATACTATCATATCATATCGTACTATCATATCATACTATCATATCATACTTTCATATCATACTATCATATCATACTATCATATCATACTATCATATAATACTATCATATAATACTATCATATCATACTATCATATCATACTATCATATCATACTATCACATCATACTATCATACTCGCACGAGTGACTCTGCACCTCGGTGACAAAAACACGTTCGGCAATTTTTCTGTTGCAGCGTTGCTAACCATCCCTTTTCGTATGAATACGGAGAATGTTAAAACAGCACGAAAGAAAGAAAGCCTGTGACCCCTCAAGGACCAGGGGGCGTCATTCGCGCGAGTGACAGCGAGCCACTGAAAAAAAGTGCCTAAACAACATAAGATGAGCATAACCCCCCTATGATACCGTAGCATTGGTCCGAACCAAAACGCCTTCGTTAGACCCTCGTACACAACTGTGGGCGAGGGAGGGCATGATTCACAAAACAAACGTTCGTCGTTCCTCGTTTTCGGAAAAAAAAACAAAAAAACAAACGGGGCGGCAGGCGAGTTCTTCTCGAAACGATCCGCTCACCCCCCTGGGGATAAGGAAAACAGGCCCATCTGCTGAGCCACAAACTGATGTGCACCAACCCCAAAAAACGCATCCCAGAGCCTTATCAGGACGACCACGGCGCTCGCAGTCTCGCGCGCCCAACCCCAGAACAACCAATCGACGGAGACGCGAGCTTCGACAGAGGTATACTATTAACAGCACTTTTGAGCGGCTGATTCTACGATAGTCCCCCCCCCAAAACCAGCGATTTTCTTTCTTTAACGAACGTTTCACGGCTGCTCGACACGAGGAATGATGCTAGATGAAGAAAATAGCTTCCTGTCTTTTCTTGGTTGCAAAGGACCACAGCATCAAACGAGGACATCAAGGTGGCAAGGGCTACCGTATTTTCAGGGGATACGGCCGGGAGTTGGTTTCAAAACCGGCGATTTTCGCCAAAGAAAAGTTGCGGGGGCTACCGCAGAACGACTCGCACACTTCAGCAGAAAAAAAATCTGCATGACGAGGTCCCTTAACCTGCTAATAGCATTAAAAAAAACGATCAACAAAACGTATGAAAAATCGTCGGAACGTCATTCTTGTTTTGCAAACACGATTGCTTTGTATACCTGGGCCACGGGTTTGTTCATCGGATTGCACTTTCAGTTTGTTCTATTAATAAATCGGCCTTGGGGCGAGGCATAGAGCTCTTCAAGCGTGTTTCCGAAGCATAAACATAAAACGACCCCCCCCATACGCTCCCACACCGCCAAAACTACCCCCCCCCCCCCCCCCCCAAGGGTGACAAACGAAGCACAGGCATAAAACGATCCCTCCTTGGACCCCCAGCCTACCCCAACCACCCTCCCCGCCCTCCGCGGATGGCGCAAAGGCTGCTTCGCTGAACAACTAAAAACCCCGATGTGCCACTCCCAAAAAAAAAGACACCCGGGCTTTCATCCACAAGACAAGCCATGGCCCTCCCCACCACCGAGTGTCATCACAGCCATCGCAGCCGGGCGGCCTTAAGCGGTCACGCCGACGCTGTCCAAGACCCCTCGCTCCTCCAACAAACTCTTCAGGTTGGGGTGTCCCAAAACGGGGTGCATGCCTCCCCCTCTCCAGTCGCCCGTCCACATCTGCTCGGCCACGGTGACGGCTCGGCGAGCCTCGTTGTGACCATCGTCTAAGGTTAGAGCGGCGTGCATAACCCTGCAAAATGTATTCGCCGTCGGTGGGCATTCGTACTGCCGCGAGGGACGCAGGGGGGGGGGAGGGGGGAGGTGGGAGGGGGGGAGGGGGGGAGGGGGGGGAGGGGGGGAGGGGGTGTACTCAGTTTGTGCATGGCCGTAGTCCAATGACCATAGACCCTCGCATCCCTACTATGCCGGAGCGGAGCACCATGAGGTGTTCGGCGAGCCGCATGAAGGGTGAACTGCATCCTTTCATGAACCGCTCGTAAGACGGACTTTGGCACCTTGTGCCTACTTTCTTGCGTATGGATGACAGCGCCAATGAGTTACTTTCGTTTTATGGTGTGGCCACTCCGGAGGCAGCAATGGGCATTGCTATGTAACTACCTCTTGGGTGCCGCACCATATCCACACCACGTGATGCGATCATTCCCCTTGTGCGGAGTTAGGGTTCTCCACCCCGCTCAATATGACCCAACTCGATAATCATCATGGTGACCACCAAAAAAAAAAAACGGTACACTGGTTGTCTAGCTCACGCAGTGATTGGCATGTTTTACAGCGCCGTTCCCAACCAACGCTAACCCCAATATACATATACTGTTTCACAGTGTCGGTGCCAACCGAGGCCAACTATTATATATATATTGAGGGGGGATGAGGCGTGTGGGGGGGGGGGAGGTTTGGGGAGCATCATTTATAAATCAAAGTAAGCATCATACGCAACAGATACGGCTGCTGTACACACGCTGTATCATACCAGGTGTAACACTCTGGAGAGAAACGTAACGACCAATTGGCAATTATTGTAATACAGTAGTACCCCAATGAAGACCCAAGCTGCGGCACTTTATAGCAATACAACCCTATTTCACTACCGGAATTAGGTCACCAGCACGAACGGCCGTGCACTTCGCTTGACGCCTTTAGAACTGGAAACCCGTTTTTGGAGACAAGTTACTTGAAATTAGTATAGGGAGGTATTTCGGGGTTCTAAAGGGGCGAAGAACGTGAGCGCAACAAACATTTCCATGACGGTGCGTAACCGCAAAAACACAAAACACACGAAAAACCCCACAACTCCCAAATGTACGGGGTACACAAGGCACTCGCGCGAGAGACACCGAGCCGCTGAGATACGCGGCCCTAAATATGCCCCCCACTAACGCCGCCACGGTCTGGTCTATATCGTGTCCCCCTCCCGCAAAATCAAATAACTTACAACCAACCCCCCAGCGTGTTATTACAAAATCAATGAACCGCAACCAACTCCCTTATATAGACTAACTTCCCCGATTACATACACTGAACTATAAAGCCGTTTTGGCTAGATAGTAGTCGGTGCCACTTGCCGGGTTACTTGCGCGGCGGCTTAAATTGTGTTTTCAATACTTTTCCCTAGATTTTAGGTCCCCCCCCCCCTCACATTTTTCAACATGCAACACACCCGGGATTTGAAGCCAACCACCTCCCGAAGGGGAAGCTTGTACAGTGGGCAACCCCATTTAAGAGCGCCCCGTGACGAGCCGAAACAAGCGTTTTTAACTACACATTGCTCTTCTCGATAGAGGGAAACATATAGCTTTTAGTATAGGAGGGACATGCCGACTTGACCGCTCCAAAGGCCCAAACGGTCTTACCCTGGGTGCTCTTAAATCGGGATACCCACTGTATGTACTCTATTTCCGTCCAGAGCGGTATACGACTTGAAACAGGAAGCCAAGCAACGTTTACCAGGTACCTGGTTGAACGCGTGTTGCGCGAAGGAGACGGCCTGTCCCACGTCGCCAATCCGAAGGAAACCATCAATAATGCCGTCGATCGCCATCGAGTGCGGCGTGATACCCTTGTTGGTCATCGTCAGCATCACCTGCAAACGCGACCGTCGACACGAAGAGGTGGGGAGGGGGGGTTCAAGGTCCGAGGATCCCGCGGTGGGTTTGATGGATACTGTTGGCCCAGGTATGGCACATGCGTGAACAATGCAATTCACACCTAACAGCGACGCGAACAACTTTGCCTTAAATTCTCCCGATATTACACGATCAACAGTGCCACCATCACCACCATCACCACCACCACCACCATCACTACTACCATCGCCATCACCATCGCCACCATCACTATCAACGCCATCACCACCACAGCCATAACCACCACAGCCACTGCAGAAAACAACTAAGCCCGTGAAATAAACAGCAACACGGCCACCGCCGCGACCGCCAAGCAGCAGCACCACCACAGAACACACAGCACAACACCATCAACACAACCCAAACAAACAATACCAACAACGGTGTTTTTCAAAAGCTCACGTCCATTACGTGTGTAGAATATCCAGAACGACAAAAACATTCTGAAATCTGTTTACGATATTTTACATGAAAAATATAAGTGCTGGCTTCGAATTAAAACTATGGGGATGAACTAAAAATCCTCAACCGGTACATTTTACTACCGCCACCACACACCAGTACCAAACACAAACACATATTAATAGCAGTAACAACAATCATGCGTATACACCAGCTATGACACCAACTTTGCAGCAACACACCACCAGATATCTGGTACTTGTATTGGCCATGAACAGCAAAGGCAGGGAGCCGTGTTCACGAGCTATGCTTGACCCCATACCTCGACCCTAACCCCAGCCCTATAACCCTATACCCCAAACCTCGATCGCCTGGGAAATTTCCTATAATTAAAGTGTAATGAGGAGGGTGTGGGGTAGCAACCGATGACCATTTGGACGAAGCCGGGCCACGTCGTAAAAGAAAAATCAAGATCGGAACGTGAGATGAGTCCTTCCCCTCCCCCCCCTCCCCTCGTCAAAAAAATCACGCCACTCTACATCGCCAACTCCTTACTATGAAAAAGGCATAACATCAGCCGTCGACGCGTAGTCAACTAACTGAGGTTTTATTTGTTTTTTTGGACGCGTACTACGATAGAGGTGCACCGCTTTTTTTCTAATACTACCCCCCCCTCAAGTTGGGAGCTTAAGACCTCTCCCAAAAACTGATGAGGGGAAAAAAAAAAACTGCTGCCGGATGAAAAATCCCATGGCCTAGGTACCCAACGAGAACCCAGAAAAAATGGCCTTTTATTTTTTTTTTTTCCCGACGATTTTGGGTCAAGGAGCCCAGTCATTCAGAAAACATTTTCGCCAAAAAACGGTATACCTCTATCGTAGCACGTGCCATGAATCACATCTTGCTATTCATACCAGGGTAGTGGGTAGGGTTACGTTACTTGGTAGCGTGGTAGGGTTATGCTTCAAAGTACGCAAAGTCGTGGCGAGGGCACATATACCACAAGACAAGTATCATACCAGGTAGGACCCCACCCACCCAAGGGGTGCAGCATGTTCCAATAAGTTTCTGAGCGCCTTACATGAGGTGCTCAACATCTCACCATCACCCGAAGCATGACTTCGAAGGCATTCCCTAGCGCAGCTCGACCAACAGTAGTATGCGCTACAGCATTAATAGCCCAAAAGCAAGGAGACTCGTTATCTTAGCCTACTATCCGATAGTTGGACACTTGAGTAGCTTAATCGGTTACAGGGTTAAAAGGCCAGAAACACCATATGACCCAAGAAACGGCAGCCCCTGCCTGAGTCTACTATTTATAGTTAGGGTTCACACGATAGAGGAGGACGTTCCAATGACAAGCACAGGTATGCGCTACGTCAGTACTGCTTTATCTGCTGACGTATGCTTCGTATACCTGGCAAGAGGTCCTACGATGTGTGTTTCTTCGTAGCATTGGACATAATAATCATGTAGTGTTGTCGTCGTTCGATCTCCTCCTGCTGTGCACCCGCCACACACACATACACTGTGACTACTGGCACAAAGGCGAGAGCTTGGAGCACGGCTGCCGTTGTATCTCTGCTGCTGTACTGCTGTACTGTATACTGATTTTACGGCTGGGAGGCTGAGGGGTTGCTTTAGCAAAAACCAAACACCGCTCTTCTTGATCCCCTTGTATGCCTATGACAGCACACCCTCCACGTACAGAAGCACACGTACATACACACAAGCACCGTCCGTGGCTCACAAAAGAGAGTGCTGCTGCTGCGTAGCAGACATCAGAGAGGGGGAAACAGTTGGACTGATGATGTTGTACAGCGGGTGGGAGAGCGGAGCAAAAGCAAGCACATGAGAGGGGAGCGGACTGTTGGAAAACATCCAAAAATGGTGGGGTTTTCTATGCACCTCAGCTCAGCGAGGCGGAACGCAACCCCTTGAACAAAAGAACCAGCTCAGCGACGTTGAACCCTCGGAGCACTGCCACGGAGCGGCGCCGGGATCCAGACATACCTAGTAATGTACCGATGGGCGCCTTGCTTACCCCAAAGCCGAAAGCGCGAGAAAAAAATCTCGGCCGCCGGAGAACAAACAGCATGCCAGAAAAAAAAGTGGATATTTTACATAGACATACAACTGGTGTCTGGTACTTCGTACGCACTTATTATTTGCCATTATTTACCTCATCTACTTATAATTATTCCGCACCTCCCAAGCACCATCGCAGTCCCCTGCCCTGGACAATCCGTGTATGAGGGTGCTGTAGGTTACCCGATCGGGCCTAACGCCAACGTACCCCACCAAAACCAAAGCAAAACGGCGAACAGACACGCAAGAGAGGCAGCAGAACCGACGGACACCGGATAAGGGATCGCGCAGGAGATATTCAGGGCGCGAAACACAAGGGAATGCACGAAACACGAGCTGAACGGAGTTGGAGCACAAAAGAGGGCCGCAGGGTTGGGGCAAGAAAATAGACCAACACGTTTGCGAGCACAGCGGAGGTCAAAATGATTGGAGGTTCCGAGCACAGAACAGCCTCGCCAACGGAGCCAACTCCCATCAAAAGGTCAAGGGAGGCGGGATCGCAAAAAACAAGGGGTCTCCTTTACCGGGACGTGGCTTGGCTCACTAAACATACCATACAGTACAGAGTGCGGAAAACACTACTCGACGAGTCTTGAGGCACTTCTTTGGGATCTTGGGGATGTTTTCGTTTTACAGATAACCAGAGGGCGTCGAGCGTATCCAACCCCAACCCCAACTCCAACCCTAGTTCCTATCCCGGGCAAGGCTGCGAACCAAGCGCGGGGCGCCGCACGTTTTGTATTTGGTAAAGAACGAAATTCAGACCACCTCAGAAATTGCAAGATTGTTCACACTCTTACCTGATGCGTGTAGTGAGCTCAAAACACGGTAAAGACTACATGCTGCACAAAGAGGGCAACGGAGCTGCAGCAAAAAGTGCGCTTTCTTTAGTTCGAGCACGACAAAAAGGCCAATCGAGTTGGAGCACAAAATGGGTCAGTGGAGTTGGGGCACGACATGGTTCAGAGGAGCTGGAGCACAAAAGCGCGAACGGAGTCGGAGAAGGGCCACGGCGATCGAGGATAGAAGACAGAAGGGGGAGGGGGGCTGCGGGCGTAACAGCCGTGTTAGGCGTGACACAACCGGGACCGTCGCGACATATCTAAGCATCGAATTTCACCCCAGAAAGAAACAGCAGTGGCAAATATGTACATTACTCTCGGCGGGACCGGGTTTCCGGTAAACTCGAGCAGGTATGTACCGCGCTTCTCCCGAAGTCGAGATAAGCCCGACCCACCAACGCCATACAGCAGCAAGTCATAGCCGATCTACCTGCAATCGTGTTCCGCATCTTGTTGCGCGCGAGCGGCAAGATCACTTGAGCGAAGTTGTGGTGGCTGTACACATTAGCTGTAATTACGTGATTGAGGTACTATAGAAAGCCGCGTGCGTAAACAGCACTCACTCGAAGCCGGCGCGCTTCATCACGTCAAGCATCTCGAAAGCTTGGTCGAACATGTCGAGGCGGCACATCACCTGATCTCGAAAGGAGGACGTGCAGCCGCGGCGCGCGGACGGGGGAGGGCAAGCAAGCGAAAGCTGTCAAAATGACAAGACACAGCACGTATCTCAGAAATTAGTTAGCACGGCACGCAAGCGATAGGCAAGAAGGGGCGGGTGATGTGACGGAGTGAGCGAAACCCGACGAAAAAGTATACAAAACCTACACAAAGCCCGTGAACATGCCAAAAGACGAAGAGAGAAAACACCACGAGACGGCCGAATCGCGCACGAGAAGCGATTAAAAAACGATCACGGCCATGTATGATCGGACATAAAAAGCATAAAAAACAAGGGGACGCACACAAACGACCTCGAAGCCGTAGAGACCCAGTGCACAACGCGCCGGCCCCAAGAACATTTTCAGGTTTTTCTCGCCTTTTTCGCGCCTTGGGAAACCCAATCGTGACTCACCTTGATCATGATGTTAAACGAAACCAAGTTCGGGGATACGGGTGGGTGTAGACCGCCCCCCCCCTCCCGCATTCCCGTCATGAAATCGATCGCCTCCGTGCAAACCCGCGCTCTCGCTCCGTCCCCACCCTCCCGAACCTTGTTGCGACGGGGGCACGCACGCGAATCGAATCGCGTACGGTCAGAGCAAATATGAGATGAGGGGGGAGGCAGCGATTGCGTATGTATAAATAATAGTTCCGCGGCAGAGTTGATCCGGAAGGTGGATAGTTGGACAAAGCTTACGATCTCAATCAATCACACCAACCAATCAATCCAATCACTTCCAGCGCAACTTCAAAAACACGCACATATCACATCGTATACCGCACCTTCCTACTTTTCGCGGCGACGGCGAACGCCTCAAGACCGAAGTTCATCATCGCGCACGTCGGCTTGTACCCCTGCCGCGCCACGCCCCTCACCAGCCACCTCAGCGCCTCCGTCGGCGCTGCTGCCAGCTCGAGCTCATCCTTCTCCCGCGCCGAGTACCCTCTCGACAACGCTCGGAACACCAGCCCGTATACCCTGAACGGCACGCTTACCCTCGACCCCTTTTTCCGGCCGTCCACTGATTGCAGCGCCGCGAACGCCGCGTGGGCGTGGCCCCGCTCTGCGAGAACAGCCACTCGCTCGAACACCTCCCGGTGAGAAACGGCGGCAGCGGAGGGCTTCACAGTAGAAGAGGCAGAAAAAGGAACAGGAGGAGCACGAGGAGGGGGGGCAAGAGGGTCCCCCGCGACCCCATGTGCCGGCAAAAAGCACGCCCTTTCGATGCGACGAACTCCCGCCGAGACGGAGGAGGACGAACCGGCGGAACCCTCTCTCCGACTTCTTCTCATCCGCCGCCGCAGCTGCCGGTAGCTTTGCACCGCGGAAAGCGGACTGCCATCGCCGCCATAATCGCCGACAGCAGCTTGCTTGGGGTCCCATTCGTCACGTCCTCGGCTGGGTGCACTGTTCACCATGTCAAGAATTGCGGCCCCAACCCCTCCCCGTCCCCCTCCTGCTGCGTGGCCATCGGTCTCTTCTGGAACCTCCAGTCCTTTGGCTCCCCCTGAGGTTCTGGATCCGCCCCCTCCCCCGGTTTTGACTTTAGCTTCGGGTTGATTTTCGTGGCCGTCGGAGCTGCCACCGGAGGAGCCGAATCCTTCTAGAGCTCGAGCGAGGAGGAAGGTTGCACGGCGCTTTTGACGGATCGTGCCGTGGCGCTTGACGATAGCGTCGAGTTGTGCCGCGAAGGATGGGGGCGGAAACTGTCCACGGTCGTGCTTTGAGGAGGGGGGGTGGCGGGGACGGCAGGAGAAGGACGAGGGGGGTGGGAGGTGGGGAGACGGGGAGGAGGATGGGGGGATTAATCGACGGAAGGATGGATGGATGGATGGATGGATGGATGGATGGATGGATGGATGGATGGATGGATGGATGGATGAGTGGACGGATGGATGGATGGGCGAAGGGACGAATGGATAGAAGCATTAATAGATGAATTGGTGAATTGATGAATTTATAAATGACTCCAACAAATTAATAATATTTCAACCAATCAATCAATCAATCATTCAGTCACTTAAACATTCAATCAACAAGTCAATCTGTTAACCAATCATTCAACCTGCTGCCTTCCGGCAAAACCAGCAGCTGGAGCTGGAGCAAAGCCTCACAATTTCTTGCAGCACATCGATGGCCACCGGGATCCCTTCCCGAGGTTTCTTCGATACATGCAGCAGCGCGAACAGTGCGAGCGACGACAGGCCCGGCCCCGGCAGCTCCTTAGCCCCTCCCACCTCCACCCCCTCCCCTCCCCCCCCTCCACCCTTCCCTTCTGCAGCGGCCACTCCGGCGGCTGCAGCATCCAACGCGGCGCTAGCGGCCGCAGTGACAAGGGCGGCGTCTTCACGATCGATAAGATGGGAGGTTGTGAGTATCGCTTGTAGCGTGGCTGTTAGCCTAGAGTCGACGTCATCTGCGGTGGCAGCGGCGGCGGCGACAGCGTTGGGGGAAGAACGAGCACATAACCGGAGTCACCACCACGGGAGACAGACAAGAGCGGGAGAAGAGCGCTGTGCCCGTTCCTTTAGAGGACCCTGCACGGTGGGCTCCCCTCTCCCCCCCCCCCGCTTCATTCTCATTACAATGCCACACCCGGACAGAAGCAACAAAAGCCAGCTACACAACAATAATCTTCAGTGCGCGACACAACACTACCACTACCGCTGCCCCCCCCCCACTCGTGTTCCCCAGTGCTTCCATCCTACCCGCACACGCACCGCGATTGCTCCGTCCTCGAAGTTGAGCCTCCGCTGCGATATCTTCCACCACTTGCAGCAGCGACGATCCGTACACGGTGCCCCCCGAGTTGAGGCCAGCTCCCCGCGCTCCAAGCGCCCTCAGAAGCCTCTCAGGAACGCGGGCGGCTCGAGCCTTTGCAGCGCTCTCCACCTCCGCCTCGCTGACCTCCGCCTCTGCAACAGCGGCGTGGATCGCGGAGGCTGCGTCGGTGGTGGTCGTGGAGGCGTCACTTCCTTCTGCTACCGCCGCGCTCCTTCGGACCTCCACTAAAAGAGCCGCTAACTGTGGTGGGGTTTCACAATTTCGGTGTTTTCGTTTCGCGACACAAAAAGGAGGGGGGAGCGGGGGGGGTGGAGGGAGGTAGCGTGGAGGGGGGACCAGGGTTACCAGCGAGCCACGGAACGCGACACCGCCTCCGACGGAACCGATTTTCGCTATTTCCGCCTTCTCCTCGGCGCCTTCTAGTGTTAGCCACTGATATGTCACGCAAATCGAATGCGGGGAAAATCGACGTAGGAATTGTCAACTTCTCTTCTTACACGGAGCGTGTCGTCAGACATTTAACTAGCCCCTGCTCGAGATGAAGGGGGAATTCGGCAGCCAATGCACAGGGGGGGAAACGCAACCGACCCTTAACGCCCGGTCTTTTTTATCACAGGAGTTGCATTTCTTAGATTTTCTAAAGAGGGGGTAGGCGCACCTCGCTTTGTCTGCCGCACCGGGCCAGCCCTCGAACGACCTCAGCCAGGGCGAAAACGTCGCCGCTGCGAAGGAAGCCGCCTCCAGTAATCATGTACGATTCCAGCGCTTCGAGGGACCTGAAGGCGAGGCAGGCCGCATTAAATCGAGCACACGTTTTGGTGAGCTGAAGTAACAATGTGTACGAACAGGTTTCGTGTGGGTGAAACATTATCATGTCCTTGAACAAATTTAGAAGAACGTATGTCACAACACTAAACAGAGGACAGCCGATATCAGATACATGGCCGGATACTGCGACATGCAGCTTTGCGTCGGGTTTTCACACATATGGGCGTTGTAATTGACCCTTTTACGACTGGAACGCCGTTGTGGGGACATATTTCTTGGAATTGGTATAGAAAGGGCTTTTGGGGCTCTAAAGGGTGGAGGGGGAATAATTCGAGAGGTGCAGACGGGATTCTTGAGTGAGTTCCCGTGGTCAGAAGTAGCTCGTTCGCACTCAACATCCCGCGATCTCGAGAAGGCCAGCAAGAGTTTCGTGCGCGGCGACAGCTACGCCCACGCCGCTCTAGAATCGCCACCCTTGCTCCCTACAGACGGCGCAGCCAGCTGACTGATACGGACCATCCGAGCCTGTTGCGCCTTGCTCGGTGGAAAATCTTCGTCACCAATAAACACCACCTTCTCCCCCCCATATCAAACCCCTCCCTGATCCTTTCAGCCGCATTTGCTAGCTATTTCTTTCCCCGCCTATTACGCCCTACAATTTGACTGACGCAACATCTTTCTGGATCAGCCTAACAGATATCCACGCCACCTTTACCTGATCGACATGCACAGGCCATATACAACCAAATTCAACACAATATGTACACGGAACAGTTAGGAAAAAGCAAAATATGCATCGCTCACCTCGTCATAGCAGAGTCGGAGCCGGCCCCCGAGTCGCGGGCGCACAGGGCTAACGCCGCGGCGCGCGCAATCCAAGATTCACGCGTCACTCCCCCTACCCCCGCCGCGCCGCTCTCCTCCCCGGCCGACGCGCTTGCAGCCGCCAGTGCCCCCAACATGTCGTCCCACGCTCCGTCCACTTTTTCCAGCAAGGCCTAAAAGGGGGCCGGCGGCAAGCAATCGGTTAAGCTATTGAGCGTGGGGCGACGTTGCCTTCCACAACTCGAAAGAAAGCAGTCACAGCTGTACAAGGGTCGCTCGGTCGGCAACGCGAGGCAGCCCTGGCCCTGGTCCTACAACCCCGTGCGCGACGCTACCAGCGGCGGCGGTCGACTAAACACCTCAGCTTTACCGCGGCGTACTTTGGTCGCGGTTAAATACGTCACCAGTGCTGCTGGAGCCGGTGTAGACCTGTACAACTGGACCAAAGTTTAAGTTTTCGAAACCAACTAATTGGAACTAGCGTGGGGTGCTTTTCGTAGCACTATTAATGCAATGGTTGAGGCATCGGGACGAAAACGAAAATGGGAACTACAGGCCCTACCAGGCACCAGCCCTGCCACTAGCTGCCTCACCTCCTGGGTGTCCACCCCAAGAGACGAGTAGCCCGCGCTGTTGGCGTGGGCGGTCATCCTTGCCGAAAAAAGATCTTGCCGGACGACGCCCCCTTCCATCAGCAGTCCTCTCGCCTGCCGAGGAAGCGAGAAGAGACGTCCAACCGAAACAAAAGCCAAACACACCAAAACTATGAGTTACGTAGGGTCCAAGTGCAAGCACCTCCTGGTGCTGGGGGTTGGGATGCACGAATAGGTGGGTGAGCGAGCGAGTCAGCGAGTGTGCATGTGAGTGAAGGAGTAAGTGATAGTGTGAACGCATTAATATCCCAAACGGGTGGGGCCTGCTACCGTGGCGTCGTGCCTCTTCCTTCTCATATCGCGGTCCTCGGCCAGATTGGGTACGGCATATACTGCTGCCCATTGCATAGTTGCTCCACCCCCCCCAATACCCCTTCCCCCTGCAGGACACGGGTGTTTTCTCGTCCGCGTAAAACCCCTCGCTCAGTGGAGTGCCTCTACAGCATCCGGACGATTGGCTCGATCTCGACCGCCACACCGCCGCCCACGCAATCATGCTCGTGTACATTCAATTCAGGCTCTCCGCAGGCGCTCGTAAAAGTACCGGCGGAGCCAACAGACATACGACGAGGAAAATAGGACGGCACGCAAAAAACCCGTCGTCGCCGCCGTGGCGCGGCTGCCATTGCCACGCTCTTGCCACTGCCACCCCCACCGCCACCCACCGATCCACTCACCCATCCACCCACCCACCCCTCACCTCTGCCTGCGCCCAGACCGCATCCGCTTCTCGAGACAAAGGAGGCCTCGGAACCGCGCACGCCTCCAACAGTGACAAGAAAACGTTGGCGTCCGCCGGCCCGCAACCCGCCACTCCGTCCATCTCCGCGACCTCCACGAGGGCCCCGGTAACGTCTTGTCGGCGACATCGCGCCCGGATGACACACGAGAACATAACGCCGATCGCCTCTTCTGCTCGACCCCTATCGTCCACGCCGTCGGCGGCGGCGGCCAGCGGCGTGAGCGTCGCGTTTTTGAGTAACTCCAGGACGGCCTGTAAGCGTTCCATACCAAGCGCGCCACCGCAATCACACCATCATAAGCGCGCAATCGATTCACGGCAGAAGGGAGCGGCGGGGCAGCGTTAAGAGGCGAGGCGGCGAGGGGGGTTGGAAGCGAGGCAACGAAACACGCAGCAACGTGTTTGCCGGTGTTTACATGTTTTTACCGGTGTTTACTGCCGGTGATTACCGGTGCCTGCTTGCCCGCGGTTTGGTTTTTGTTCGTGTGTAGGTGTGTTGAGTGTTCGTTTGTTTAGGGTCAGTGACGAGGGGTAGGAATCCATATACCGCGCAGGTGGAAGAAGGAGAGTAAGGGGCACTGCTGCAAATGAGCGTTGGGTGGAGTGGAACAGGAACACACGCCGCCGTTGGATTGCATTATTGGCGTCGCTCATTTCGCGTCCGCGGGTGCTGCAGCTGCACAAAGCAGGTCGACGCGCAGTTACTGTACGATGCTCTGCACACAAACGATACACTTGCACTATGGGTACGTGTTGCTTGGAAGGACGAACTTGAACTGGTGCGGCTTAAAAAACAGACCTACAGGTATATCCTTAACGACGTCATACACTCGGTAGAACGCGCGATATAAGTATATATTACGAGCAACTTGCAAAGATATTTTCGACGACCCTTTCGATCTTACAACTGAAGTGTTTACGTATTTACAGCATCGTGTACAAAAACGCCGAAGTATAAGCGATCGGTACCTGCTTGATCGAGCAACTTCTGCGTTTACAAAAATGCTGCAGTAGCGATCGGTAACTGGTTGATCATGTTACTTCTTCGTTATAAAAAAACAGACAAACTACTCGATCAAAGAGGTACTGACCCGTACTACAGCGTTTTCGCAAAAACGAATAACAGAATACCAGGTAAGTTACTGGATCAAACAGATACCGAAGGGTACTACAGCATTTTTGTACACGCGAAAACCAAAGAAGTTACTCGATGAAACATGTACCGGTTACTACTGGAGCGTTTTGGTAAACGATACAGGTAAATACGTAGAAATATCAGTTGTGAGGTCGACAATTTCGTCGAAACTCATACCAAGTATCTGCAAGCTGCTTGTGATACTTCGATAGCGGTGTCTTATCATTTTCCATGCATACAAGAGAACAGAACGCCGATAGCGCCTTCCGAGGCGGCGGCGGCCGCCAGCGATCCTGGCGTCGTGCTTTTCAGCAACGCCAGGATAGCCTGCAAGCGTGTCATCGCAAGGACGCCATTGCAAGCGCGCTATCGCAAACGCGCAATCGCTTCGCAGAAGTAGGGAGAGGGGGGACAGAGTTATGAGGTGAGGGGGGTTGGAGCCGGCGAGGCAACGAAACTCACGGCCCGGTGTTTACCTGTGTTGACCGGTGTTTGCGGGTGTATACCGCCGATGACTACCGGCGCCTGCACGCCCGCGATTTATTAGTACATTTTTTTGTAAGTGTGCTTGTTTGTGTGTTCATTTGTTTCGTGCCAGCGACGAGGAGTCGGGATCTACGTATCACGTATCGCACGGTTGAAGAAAAGGCGAAGGGGACATTGCTGTAACGGAGCGTTGGGTGGGGTGTAAAAGGAACACCAGCCGATGCGTGCAAGCTGGTGTCGTTCGTTTGTAACCGCGGGTGCTGCGGCTGCACACGGTGGGCGAATGTACAGCTACTGGGGCGATGTTCTGCAGGCAAACGACGCTTGTACTACAGAGGACGCCTGGTGCTAAGAAACGTCAATTTGGTGTCCAGGATAGGTGTATTTTGTGCGCGCTCACCAGCTTCACCAGCCGAACTCCTTCAACTATAGTTTCTCATGTTTCACGGTTTAAAGTAACTGGTTTCCATAGTTTCTAACTTCTTACCATTTCTGACGTACTGGGAGTCCATATCTCACGTTGACTTTGTACAAATCTGCTACTACTACGACTACCTTCCTGTTGCCCTGCCTTCAGCAACGCCCACGCCCCAACAGTGGTGCCCTCGGCCGTGCTGTACGACTTCAATGTCAAGTCCATGTTGTTTGTGATTCCATCAGCATGGAGCATGACACGGTAGTCCCACTCCCATCTAGAACTCTGGTGTGCTCTACGACCCGAATCAACCCAGTCCCAATCCCGCAGGCCCCGCGTGTTTCACAAGCGACCGATCCAGGACCGCCGGCGGAAGTTGTGATATGGCGTTTCTTACTATGTTCCACCCTCCGCAACGGCCTCGCTTCTTATGGCGTCGATCGTGGCTGTTTCTTATGACCGATTAGTCTATTGCTGCCTAGTTTGAGTTGTCTTTCTTGCACCCAATCTAGTTTTTTTGAACGTTTCAGCCTCTCTTTCTTAACACAACAGTACCAAGTATTTCTTAACACCGGGCGCTCTCTGTACGAGTACAGTACCAGGTACCATAGTGTGTGCAAGGACGGCCAGCCATTATACCTGGTATACTTCACGAGGTCATATAGTACTCCGTACTGCTGTGGCTACGAGCTTAGATTTCGTATAGACTTAAAAGTCGGTAAGGATGGAGCTCTCGTAAAACTGAAGCCAACCCAGGTGCGCGTAAGTAGCAGGTAACGCTGCTGCTGCTGCTGCTGCTGCGCAGCTGCAAGGTTTGAACGTCAACACGTCGTTCAGCAGGTGTTGCTTCCGAAAGGCGCCAAATTGATGCCGATTGCATGTCACGCAGCCGGCGATAGCGCCTACAAGGTCAGGTTCCAGCGTTAGCACGCTACTGCACAACCGCGCATGGTGCTGCACAACCAAGCATGCTGATACACAATCAAGCAAGTCGCATCAACCAGGATCTGAGGCAAGACGCACTAACCTTGGAGCTCTGAGTGTCTCTCGTGTCCAAGAAGTGACGGGCCACCGCTCGGACAACCTCCACAGACGGTTGCTCTCCGACCTGTACCATGGCTCGCACTAAGGCTACCAACAACGGGTTGCTAGGTCTTGGCTCGCACAGAACCTTGAATAACTCTTGTTCCAAAGACCTTGCTGCTATTTCGGCATCCACTGCTGGGTCTGAAGCAACAGCAGCGATGGTGGTGCTAGCGGTGGGTGCAGCGGCTGTCAATGTTCTCGCTGGTATCGATGAGGGTGTCACGCGCAGCGACGGTCGTGCTACCATCAGTCGTCCCAAAGGGAGCACACCGCGCGGGTTTTTGGCAGGTGCGGCCAAAGCGAACGTCCCTCTTGACCTATTCAAGCTCCTGCGCAGGAACACTGCCATCGTGCAACGCAGCAGGCCGTGCAACACACACGCGCACGTGAGGTTGGACGTATGCTGGCTGTGCTTCTCCCTGTGATGTATGGCGGGGAACCAGAACGCCTCGCAATAATTGGAACATCTTATAAAATAAAACATGAAACACCGGAACACCGGAACACCGAAAAACGAAAAACACGCAACAAGCAACAAACTGGCACTCTGTACGTCACCAGCTTTTCTCTTACGCACCCGGCTATCTCCTCGACGTCGACACGGGGGGTCTGCAAGGTGGGATGCAGGTGTTTAGCAGTATTCCCTGGAAGCATGTGCAAAAAGGTGTGCCGGTTTGGCGCGGTGATGTCACCCTCAAATTCATAAATTCAAATTCTTCTGCGCATCATTGGGATATATTCTAGGGATAATGCAGTTGTACCGCGTTTTGCCACCGTTCGTTGCCCGTGACCTCCTCCAGGCTCGTCGAGTCGGAATGGTATATGGTTAATGGCGTACCAGGTACTGATGTACTGTACGAGGTACGAATTGATACTACTGCTGTGCCCCTAATATTACTCGTGTTGTTAACCCTTTGGGGACCCAAAAAAACGCCATGGAAACAAAGGAGTTGAGCGGCCTTGTCGGGCATCTAGTATGATATGAGCGCGCAGCAGAATGAACACGCATTAAAAGTAGTATCATTCAACGCGTGTGTCGTATAACTCCTTCGATTGTTGCTTTTAACAGATTCTAGCCATGGCCGAAGCCAGCAGCCGGCTTTGCTTCGTGTGGTCGATGCCGCACTCGTCAGTTTTTTTCGTCTCTTTTTCCCTCTGAAGTCCGAAAAGGGTTAATTAGGCCATTTCTTATACAGTCGGATTCCGCCAGTCGAAAACGGCACTTTTCGACTGGACTTCTTTTCGACTGGATTTTTCTGGTCCTTCTTATTGTCAGTCGAGTTGATTTTATAGTTTTTGTGCTCCTCCTAGAGGCGGTTGGTGTGAGAGAGTACTGCTGTACAGCAGGCGAAATCGGTTGGCAGCTCTGTGCTTCGCGCGGTCTCCGCGAGCAACGGCTCGACGAACCTTCGTCCCAGCGAGTTGGTGGCTTTGGGCTTAGTTGGCGTCTTTGGGCTTAGCCAAAAGCCGCCAAAGCTACGTTCGTGGAGTTGCACTCAGGCGAGAGCCGCCAAAGCTACAGCAGGCGCAGCCGTTGTTGGCAGCATGGGATCGAGACCGCCCGCTGCTGCCTGCCGTCGTGTGATACACGCTGCTGGCGAGCGGAACTAGGAATGCGCCACGCTGACTTGCTTCGAGAAGCAACAGCAGGGATAGCCAAGCCAGCGTCAGCGCCTTGTATGATACTGCAGTGTGGTACCTGGTATGGGTTTGTGGCCGTGTGGCCGTATGGGTGTGTGTTTGGTGGTGGGATGAGCGATGCGATCGGTTCAAAAAACACGTGTAAAACTTTTTCGACTGAGTTTTTCGACTGAATCCGCCAGTCGGAATTCTCAGTCGAAAAAAGTTGAGTCGAAAAAGCCCTTTTTCGACTGTGTAAGAAAAGCCCGATTTGGGCTTCAATCGAAAAAGGCCGTTTTCGACTGACAAATCCGACTGTACAAGAAATGGCCTTACTGTAGTGATACTACTACTGCCGTCCTACCAGTCTAATCTGTTTCACGTGCCGGGGTGCCGATGCTGATGGATCCAGCGGAAGCCGAAGCTACTGTGAAATATACGGCTCGGTTACGTTCGTCGCTGTTGGCGACTTTACACAGTTTAGGCGGGTAACCTCCCCCAGGTATGATGCCAGGGTTCCTGGTACTACAGTACTGCTGTATCGGGTACAAGGGCTACCCATGCTTCGGGTAGGGAAGGGCAGTCCTTCGATTTGTTTGACTCAATAGTTGATAGGTAAAAAAAGTTACCACACACACAAAAACATAGTCCACGCGTACAGTGTATGTAACGTAATGCCAAGAGTTCGATATAGACTAGCCATAGCCTACGTACTTGCTACCGTTGTTTAAGTGAATCCGACTCCGAGCTTCATCAGATTTCGATCGCATAAGTCCGAACACACGCCGACTGACCCTTTAGTCTGGCGACGAAACGTGTCGAGTGCGTTTCTCACGATGTTTTTACTCCATCAGGCATCCGGGGCCAGCAAGGTGACTGACCGTGTCTGCTGCGTGTTCTCTTTGTAGCCACCGAGAGGCGCGCACTGAGCCGGCTTCTGATATACCATGCATGATATAATAGTATCATCTAGATCCGAGCCTCCCAGATCGACTGTCTGTGTATTATCTGATCGTGGAGAGACGTGCTGATGGTGTTCCAGACGCGAAACACGATGGTATCGCTGCCTTCGTCATTCAACTCCTCGATTGCTATTGCAATGCTGCTGCTTGTTGCTAGCTGCAGTTCGCTCACTTCTTGTAGATACAGTACTCGACTACAGCGCCTACGGTTTCGACAGTTAAGAATTTCAGGCTCGAGTTTTTTTAGACGAAAATAAAAACATGTCGTTTTCGTCTGATCGTATATTGGCCGGGGTTCATACACAAAGTAAGCGTCACCCGGGCACGATAGGGTCACATCCCGGAATCGGAATCCATCCACACATCTACAACTCCGACAACCCGGGGACGAACACGGATATCATCCGGGTTGATACCTCCCCGTGCTGTGTGGAAATCCCAACCACACCGGCCGATCTCTGATTGGCTGGGGTTCGTATGTTGAGCCAGCTCCACCTTGGGAGGATAGGATCCCATCCACGGTCCAGAGATCGTTCCATGTATCTCCAAACTTCGACCAACCGGGGAAGAAAGCCGAGCTTTCTTGGGTCGACACCGCCCTGCACGGTGTGGAAACCCCAATCCCGTTGGCTAATCGCTGATTGGTTTGAGCTCGACAGCGCTGTCCTGGGCCGATCGAGGCCCATCAATGGGGGGCATTTCCGTCGCACACGGGGAATGTAGGGTCCCATCCCCGAATAATAAATCCCCCGAATCTCTACAGCCCCAAAAACGCGGGAACAATAACGATGACCTCTCGTGTCGACACCGCCCCGCACGGCGTGGACCCCAACCATATTGGCTTACCGCTGATTGGCAGGGTCTCGGACATAAGGGCAGCACCACCACGGGAGGATAGAGTCCCATGCCCGTTTCAGAAATACTGATAAACCGAGGACGATAACCGATTTCTCCCGCCGGTCGACACCGCCCCGCATGATGGTGTGACAATCATCTATTCACATTGGCTTATCGTTGATTGGCTGTGCAGCTAGTAGAGCCAGAGACACCCGGGTTTCGCTTTTAGGCGGCGATGTTCCCTCGGTGCTACGAAAAAAACAACCAAACAAAAAAACCCGAGCGCACCAAAAAGGACGGGTAGGGGAGGGGGGAAGGGGGAGGCCTGCAGCCTATTCTATATAAACAACATTTAGGGAGATAATTACCTGTACAAGCAATTGAAAAACGTGTAAAAACGGCAGAGCGCAGGAGAAAAAAGACCAACAACAAAAAGAACCGGACTAACAAAAAATCGGCAGCTTAGCTTGATCGAAAGGTGAAAAGTACACCTTTCAATCGACGGTGTTTTGAAACTCAGATACGTCAGCCAGTGTATAGGGGAGCGCAATGAAATTCCTACTAAAATCATGCTACAAATTGACTGGGAACAAGCTTCCCATTACTGCCCAGTAGAACCCCGGGAGGGTATCAGCCAGCCAATGGGCGGGGGGGCGTTCCGACGCGCCCGATGAGGATAGGGCTCCATCCCCGTTCCAGAAATCCTTCCATACCTCGTCAACTCCAACAAACCGGGGACGAAAACCGACTTTTCCCGGGTCGACACCACACCGCACCGTGTGCAATCCCTAGCTAGCTGGATGAGGTTCGTACACAACGCCAGCACCACAGAATAGGGTCCAACCTCCGGTTGAGAAATCCTTCAAGGTATTTACGGCTAGAAAAAAATGGGGAAACTCGCACTGCTGAATTTTTATTCGTATACCCCAACCCCGGTAGCGGACATTTCATTTGATCCCCTGCCTCGATACCGCCCCGCACAGCAGTGTAACCCAACCTCCGGGTGTTCGATTGATCGGTTCGACTGGGGTTCATGGATAGATGAAAGCACCACTCACCAAGAAGTTCAGCAAGTTCAATAACTATAATCTCATACCGGCCTGTGATTAGAGAAGTTATACATGAACCGATTGCATAATTCAGTCCAGATCGAGTCCGAGATCGGTGCAATTTGCTTGGGTGTCGCATTATATTGCAGCAGTAATAAAACCACTTCACTTTTTTTTCCCGTCCCGTTTATTATCCTCGCGCTACTCTCATCCTCCCCCCCAGAGGTATAACTCAGGCCCGGGGTCACATAGCGGGCCCTCCTCCCCCCTCCCCACTACGGTACATGCCTTAATTTTTACCGCGAGAAGAATTAGCATTTTATTCCCTCGTCGATTCGCGTTGAATTGTACAAACCTACGCTGCTAGGCGTTCTCAGCAGTTAGTTGATCCTTTTTTCGCGTTTCTGCAAATAAGGTAAAATCTCAACCGTGGGAATCGAACTCAAGGACCAACGCTAGTAGTAATCGAGGGTAACACTAGACCACCGGCTCTTTATAACTCACTAGATATGATCAATCAGCGATCAACAGCAGGAGCACGTCAAGCAGGAAGCAACACAAGATTATTTGTCAGTTACGTAGCAACACGACCGCTTCCAGTTGACCGGCAAACGACCACGGAAACGGAGGCAGGCGCCACAGCAACAACAAAGCACGCCTTCCACACCACCTATACTTCTCCAAAGAGTCTTCTCTGGGAAAATAACCACCAAACGATGCGATACCGGGACGAATGCATGCCACTGGTTTCTTCCGTGAATACCGTCTACTACTATGACCTTCACGTGACGAAGCTTAACAACAGGAACGATTTTTCCCCTTGCTTTTTTGTGTCGAAAAGTTATTTCCCGTTTTTTGGTACACCCTCCCCATGCCATAAATCAGACAAAAAGCGTGTGTGTAATAGAGCATCAGTGTGTGATCTTACTCGTACCTATTTTACTTGCACGAGAACAAACTATGCCGATGGGCCCGAACTCGTATATTACCACCCTCGAGGTCGGGGACGCAGCCACTCGTAATGCTGCTGTGTGGCCTTTTCTGGCGCAGTAGTCGTAGTCACTGACTCCTCGTTTTAGCCATGCGTGCGCTTGCCACGTCTATCCATGTATGCACGTACTTACCGAAATTCAATAAGCAAATGCGCTACTATAGTACCTACCGCGGTACCATGGGGACTTTTGTTACAGTAAATGTTCTTTGTTTTGGGACAAAATATTACGGCGATTTGGAAATATTGTCTTGCCAAGTTTTATTCTATCAACCTCTCCATACATCAAGATCCGAAGAATAACTGGAGAAAGTACCGTTCAAAATATAAGAAATTGCGCTCTTCTCGCTTGTCTCGCTCAGCCCCCATCCGCGTTCACGTCGAGGTGCGGAACGGATAAGGCAGGGTGAGGGGCGTTGGAGCCGCCCCTCGAAGACGGCGCTCGAACGAAGCGATGTGACCGAGAAGTTCCAGTTTCGAGAATCCCATACTGAGGCCGAGACGAAAAAAACTCGTGACCAAATCCCTGTCCTCTCAAAAACACAAATCATTATATGTCTAGATATACAAGATTACCCTCGAGGAGCTTTGTAAGGAAGTGGCGCAAGGACACATAATTATCACTACCGGACGCGATGACCATTATTGTACATACAAAAGAAACTGCCACGAAAAATGGCGATTTCGCAGTTAATCGGTACTTTCTTGGATGTACTCAATAGCAGTACTTTTTACACTTTTTTGGTACTCGATAGACGTGCCCATTACCTCGCTCTGTTATATCGTTATTAAGAGAACACTCGTTCTCAAAACACAACATTTATTTTTAGACCGTTTGTAGGATACGTATGGATAATTCCGAGGAGAGGGCCACGCTTCGAACTCCAGCTACTTAGGGATCGCCAGGAAGCAGCACGTGCTGTTGTTGTTAGGGGGTACGACTAACCCACACCGATGGCGTGGGATGTGGCTTTTTAAATCTAAATACTGTAGAAAATAATTAAAAGAGCACATATTGAGAATGAGGGAGAAAGAGGACATACATGACAGGCTAGCTATGGCAAAAGAAAATCGCCGCAGTATGGAGAGGACACGGCAGGCGCACATGGCCCTGCCTACTGCTGCTGCTGCTGCTGCTGCTACTGCTGCTGCTGCTGGGCTGCAGGGTCGTACACACGGCGTCGTGCTTCCCGCATTTTTGTTGGTGTCTTGCCATCATCTGTGACGTAGGCAAGAAATCTCCGTGAAAATTGATGGACGTAAAAAAATTGCCTCTGTGGACTAAAATGTAAGGATTAGTTCGTATCTAATTACTATTCCAAAGGCCCCTCCCTGTATTTCCGTCCAAAGTTACGCGACCAATGAGCTGGAGCACACCCACGCAGCGGCAGCACGGCAGAAAGATGCGGTATGGTAGAGTGACAGATGGCAGGCTCCGACAAAAGGCAACTCGCCGCAGCATAGCGAAGACTTGCCACGCTCACGTACATGATGTATCCTACTACTGCTGCTGTGCGGTAGGGTTGTACACGTAGCGTTGTGCTATCCTCATGCTGTCTGGTGCCTGTCATCTGTGGTGTGGGCAAACTCTCCGACACACAACACTACCCCTGGTATGCACGTAAAAATATTGCATCTGTGGACTGAAATGTAAGGATGGGTTGATATATACATTGCTATCAAAAAGGTTTCTATATTACCGCCCAAATTGGCGCGATCTATGGACATGCTATAGACATGCGCACGCAGCGGCAGCACAGCAGAAATATGGTGTATGATGGGGTGACAAATGGCACGGTCCGATCAAAGCAATCAGCTAACCTACAGTAGCAGCCACGCGCGCATAGAGTTGCAGGCTGCTACTGCTAGGGGGCTGGACTGCTGCTGGGCGGCAGGATCGTAGCAAACTCACGCAGCGGCAGCACAGCTGAAATATGCGGTATGGTGGAGTGGCAGATTACAGGCTCCGACAAAAGCAACCCGCCGCAGCATGGCGAGGACTCGCCACGCGCACGTACATGATGTATCCTACTACTGCTGCTGTGCGGCAGGGTTGTACACGTAGCGTTGTGCTGTCCTCATGTTGTTTGGTGCCTGTCATCTGTGGTATGGGCAAAATCTCCGACAGAAAACATGTAGACTAAAATGTAGGGATGGGTTGGTATATACCTTGCTATCAAAAATGTTCCTATTTTACCACCCAAATTGGCGCGATCTATGGACATGCTATGGACATGCGCACGCAGCGGCAGCACAGCAGAAATATGGGTGTTTGATGGGGTGACAAATGGCACGCTCCGATCAAAGCAATCAGCTACTACAACAGCAGCCACGCGCGCATAGAGTTGCAGGCTGTTGCTAGGGGCCTGGACTGCTGCTGGGCGGTAGGGTCGTAGTGTGGAGCAAAAATAGAGAAATGTACGTGCACCCTCTAGGAGAAAAACCCGGTTTGCATCCAAATCTTACGTGCACACACGGGGATAGGGGATACGGACACCCAATCCCCGGAGGGATGCGCAAACCCAATCCCCGGAGGGACGAAACCCAATCCCCGGGGGGATGCGGAAGCACCATCCCCGCGGAGGTTGCGGAAATCCGGGGATTTGCTTAGGTATATCCAAGGCCAAAAAAGTTTAAAAGGCTTGCCACGCGCGACACATTGTATGGATCGCGCCCAAACCTCCGGCAACGTGACCCCAAGGACCGAATTGTGCCCACCCCCCCTAACGTTTCGGATAAAGGTGCGAGCACGAAGAGATTTGCCCGAAAAAAAAAGAGACCATTATACGTATACATATATCACGCCGTGAAACTTGGAACCGGCGCACACATTTTTTTTCGTCCGCGGGAACAAGGGTGCCCACTTATCCACACGGTTTATTTCAGTATTTGACCTTTGAAACATTGTTGTGTTTCTTTTAGTATCCGTTCTGTCAGTCTGTTCTGTTTTCGCCAGCTCCCCGGTGCTTCTGCTGGTTGGTATTCTGTTTAGGCAACTACAGTGACGAATTCGATATAACGAAGAACCAGGTTCGTATATAAGGTTTACGTGAAAAGTGCATAATTAAACTTACTTTATGTATATTCTATTGTTACATGTATCCCTACGAAGACTTGGGCGTAGCCCTACCCACTACCAAGATGTGATGACGTTTTTATCGCGGGCGATCCGAAAATAAACCCTCAGTTAGTTGACTATGCGTCGAAGGCTGATGTTACACCTTTTTCATATTACATACCGGGCATGCATATCGGGCATCGGGTGTCAGCGCTCCCGACACGCTTCGGCCTTGCGTATACGCAACAATACTAGCCACGTACCAGATACACGCCTACTGCAAACTCGTAGCTACAGACATACCTGGTGCCTGATATAGAAAATAATATGTACCCGGGACGGTGATGTGTTGATGTTGCTGATGTTGATGGAGCTGTTGGTGTTGTCTTCATCGGGCTTAAAAAACACCAGGTATGACAATTGACAATACCACAATGCGTCGTTTTGCACGTACTGAGGATGAGTATGTACGTACGTGTCATACCAGGTATGACGTGAAATATCGAACTAACGGGCTACCCTGTTAAACCATTCTGGATTGTGCTCACCAATTTTGATTTTGTATCACATGATACACGATTACTACTAACAGTTGTGTACCAAGCATCGTAGTATTTTCCTTATTTCATCAACGTCTGACGTCCTCAACGAAGCGGCTCTGCCGTCGTTTACGTATGTTTCGTACCACGCACTGGGCCATCCAGAGACGATGCGTTTGGCTGCTTGGCAAGTTTAAGGGGGCCTATCATACCCATTCGACGACCGCCACACCATGGGTGCAACGAACACCCCTTCTGGAGTTCCTGGGCCTTTAGGATGGTGATCCAAGGCGACCAGGCCGGGCGAGTGAGGAACTGGTTATGGATAACAGCCATCAAGGTCTGTGCCAGGCAACAATGTCAAACTGTTGAATTATCCTATAGGCTAGTACCGAAATATCGAGGTTTCTAGGTAGCGAAGTATTCGAGAGGGGTGACAAGCAATGCTATTGGCTCGGCCAACGTCTCTGTAAATCGCGCGTCGTGAGTCGAGATTCAACGCGTGACTTACGGCGCGAGGCGGCGACAACAATTGCGTTTTACAACTAATAATGTAGAAAAACATCATTGTTGTCCGACGTAGGGGCATATAGGCTCGCCTCTCTAATGCTACTGTACTCATGATGCAAGAACTCCCGTCGGAAATTGCGACAACACGAAGCAATACATTTCCGTGCACTTCGTAGACACAACGTTTTACCATTTGAGTAGGGCGCTTCACCATATGCACGAGCCATGCAGGGTATAATGAGAGTGGCGGGGTGCGCAACTTGCGTCATCGTCGCGTGGATCACCCGATGATTCCTCCCCAGGCATTCCCTCGTCCTATTAGACGTCGCCCACCCAGTGACCCGTCGATCGATGTCGTTCAGGGACGGAAACCAAAATGCAATTGACGTCCGTTCCTTGCCCCGCTTCGCATGCAGTGGGGGACGCGGTATATTTTTCAGCGGTGGAAGCGGCACCTTCTTCAAACAGCTGTTCACAAGCGAATTTGATTTTTTTTTTTTTTTTTTAATCCTCCGGCGGATGAGGAAACATAAAGCTTTAGCTCACCACAAGCGAATTTGACGTTTTGCACCATTCTCCATACTATATACGATAACTTATCACTCGCCACTATGATCTCTCATATACGCATCTCCTAATGTTCCCCCACTTGAGCTGTAAATAGCCGCTCACGTATGCGGTCGAGCACGAATATGATACGAGTAGGGTACGTATTATTTTGTTAAGATGCTGTCTACTTGACATATAAATCACGACGTGTCTGACTGTATGAAAGCCGTCTCAGTGACGACCGCAGCGACCAGCCCACGCACCGCCTAGGCCTTCAAAGGTTGAACCGGTTCGATCTCGTCAATATTCCTCGGCCGGTTGGAAAATGCCATGTAGAGGTATCCGGGCGTCGCATCTATGGCTCGGGATTTTATTCTAAATAGCGAGTATCACGTAACGTGTCGGAATGCCACCACCTCGCCGCCAACGGCTTGCTCCGGTTTGCGCTTATCTTCGGTGTTAGTGGAAGGAACTATTCGTTCGGTTCGTGAACACGATCAGCCGAACGCGTAGTTCTTCCTAATGAGTGTAATGCACTAGGCCAAAGTTGATCCCGGGCACACGACAGCGTCGAAGTTCTTACAGGTGTTATGGCCATATGGCGGAGAAATTCTTCGGTGCTGGGGTCAAGCGACATCACGGCTTCAACGCAGTAATCGACAGCTACGCGCCCGGAGTATTTTATACCTCCCTCTCTTTTTTTTGTCTTCATACGCATCTACTTTCCAGCCTCCGGACAAGCCGTGGTCACAGGTGTCGTCCCTTGTCTCCTCCGGTTCTTGCCTTCAATTTTTATCGCGCATAGGGTTCAGCAATCCCGCTGCTCGTCGATTTTTCATCGAGTGTTGCCAACTTACGCTCTCGCGCTTTCCGCAAGTCAATTTGTGCACAAGAAAAAGTCCCCACGAATTTATACGAGTATGCACTCGGGGGGATTCGAACTCACGAAACTGACCTATACCAGGCTGGAGGATAACCTGATCCGCCACCGGGGCGACCGGCTACCTTATACCTTGTTCACTCTGCAGGTGCGTAGACATATTTTTTGACCTTCCTGCTCGCGCTTCCTTCAAAAGTCAGCGTAAACAGGAGGTCGCCCGACTTGGATCCATTCAGAGTTTTCACGGTTCTAAACCGTACCGAACCGTACGAAGGAAGGGACCGGATACGTTCCTAAAACTATCATTGGGGAGCCAACTAGAAGGCATAGCCTGAAGCTTAGACGTGGAACACATCGAACAGGACGAGGAGGCGGAGGAGGAGGAAATGAAGGGAAGGGCGAGGCTGACGCAAAGCGGCCTGTGCTGTGCTTGGAGAGTAAGCAGGGCCGCTTGCGTGCTGACTAGAACCACCTCAAACGTGGTTTGAAGTCGTTGGCCGACTCTACCGGTCGGCGTTCGACGGGGACCCAATCATGATACCTGTAACGAGCACGGACCCAATCATGATACCTGTAACGAGCACGGGTTCAGAGCGTCTGACCATGTTCGACGCTACCGCATTACGGCACGCATCGTGCACTCGCAACCCCCCCCCCTCCTTAAAGCCCCACGCGTTCCACAGGAAATACCAGGATTACGCTGGAATCGCGAGGGAGGGACGTTCCCTGCCGCGCGAGACTTTGATGGGTATATTATATTGAGGCGGTGACCGAGGGGTGTATCGTCGATCCACACTGTATAGATCCATGCAGCAAATCCCTTCCGCGTTTGATTTCTTCCGCCGAAGGAGATCTTCGCGCAAGTGCTCCTGCGCTAGGCCTTTAAGGGGTCTGGCTCGCGAACAGGACGGTTTTCAAGATGGAGAGGCGAATGGCACTTGGTTGAAACCACTTGGAGCGGGGGCTAGCTTTTGTCTAGGACACGGTTGTCATCGCTCCAGGAAGAGCGCGGGGGGATTGGCGGAAAACCCGGATGTTTTGACGGGACACTTGAAATATGTGGCGATGGGTAGTCGAGGGAGCGTGACGGTGGGAGCGAGGCCGGGCTGTGAACAATGGAGCACTCGCGGGCCATTTGCTTTGTCAGTTTCGTACCGTAGTCTACGTACCGTGACGAGAACGTGAAAGGGTTTGATTTGTTCGAGTGGAGGGGCACACGTGACAAACGGCTCTTTTGCTGCTGCTGTGTTACAGGATCTTATTGTTTGGGAGATGATCTGGAGGACAGTAATATTCCATGGTTGTGGTTAGATATGATAAGGCATGTTGGTTTGTATTCTAGGTAGTAAAAACAATTTCGGTGGCATCAACGCGCCACGGTTTGATTCATCGCGTGAACAATAAAAGTGGCTGCGGCATGGGACGGTGCGGGCAGACTTTAGTAAATATTCGAGCAGACAGCTGTGCTGCGTACTCTATTTTCTATACATGGTGCGTGCTTTTTGGGGGATTGCGTCATGGATGCTTCCAGTGTGCCAGGGTCACGAATTCATTATCACGTGAGCGCATCTCATATTTCGTCCACAGTAGTAGCAGACAACAGTTAGCAGGAGCAGGAGTGTATGCTGTTGTTCTTAGATCAAGGCTACGGTGTGGGGGTACCCCCAATTTTCACTACCAGGTCTGAGCTATCATACTTTCATATCATACTATCACACCATGCTATCATATCATACTATCATATCATACTATCATATCATACTTTCATATCATACTTTCATATCATACTATCATATCATACTATCATATCATACTATCATATCATACTATCATATGATACTATCATATCATACTATCATATCATGCTATAATATCATACTATCATATCATACTATCATATCATACTATCATATCATACTATCATATCATACTATCATATCATACTATCATACTTGCGCGAGTGACTCTGTAACTCACTGACAAAAACACGTTCGGCGATTGTTTCGTTGCAGCGTAGCTAACCATCCCTTTTGGTATTCGTATCGAGAACGTTAAACAGCACGGCGAAAGCCTGTGGCCTCAAGGAACAGGGGGGTCACTCGCGCGAGTGACAACGAGCCACTGAAAAAAAAGTGCCCAAAAGGGGGTAATCCACCCCAGTTGTTACCGTAGCGTTGGTCTTACCATCCTTTCTCGGCTAGCCTTCTTGTCTGCGCTTGTGACGTGCTGTCGAAAAAATAGACCACCTCATGATAATAAAGACAGAATACACACTGCACACAATAATCCCAGCCCAGTGTATTTGCTGTGCCACAGAGGGGCGAGTGATGACGCAGACGATATTATTTGTTGCTCGTGCTTCAGAACACTTATCAACCTACGGTGGTACCGTACAAACTATGCACATCGCCCTATACAGTAATATGCATCTGGTAGATTACGACTATTCTTTCGGAGCCCGCGTGTGACGCATGCTACGCAAGAGATGCACGATTGGTTTCTTACGCTCTTCGCTTGTGGGGAGGTTTTTTCGAATAACACCCAGTAGTCTAGTCTAATGGTACCTTAATACCTAGTAATGGTACCTATTAATAGGACCTAACCCAAAACGCTGTTTTCGAGAAAATTAAAAGTATTCTTCGATGAACAACCCCTTCGCCGAGCAAAACAAACAGCGAGGCATTAAACAGAAGAACATGTTGAGAAAAAAAATGACATTCCAAGGGTTGTGGCTTCAGGAGCCCGGTCATTCAGCAAAAACCTTTCAGCCGAAAAGTGCTACGTACCGTGCCTCTATCTTGGCACGGGGTGGCGTCGAATAGCGACCAAACCCAAAAAAACGACTCAAGTGCGATATTATCGAGCGACCCCGAACTCCCTGACCCAGCAGCTCAGTCTGCTATGCGTGGCCGATGGTGTTATCGCCAGTTTCTTCTGAAACCGTTCCCCTCTGAAGCCCCAAAGGGCATAACGCCAGTGTCACGGTGGGGGTACACCTCGCTTTTTTCGGAGGGTCCTTCCTTACTTACATGCTCCATACGTCACCCAGACACTTCTTTTTTGACAAACATCGGCAGCTCAATCTGATGAACAATCCCACGCGCTAGGTGTACAACAAAACGTCATTACGGGAACCCAAACGGGGTTCAAAGTATGTTAGATAGTTCGTCAGTCGAGCAGCCCGTTTTGCAGAAAACGTTTTGGCCCAGAAGTGCTACCTGTACGGCATACTCTCGTTTAATAGCATGCGGCTTAACCTCTTGGGGACTTTGGAGGGAGAAAAACGTCGGTATTGAATGGCCATATCATGACTCCAGCGTCGACCACGCCAAGCAGCCAGGGTTGCTCGGGGAGGGGATGTGCCTGGACTGCAAATCACTTTAGGTCAGGAACTGAGACACGCGCGTAGCATGGTCATAATCTCACGTCTACACTTTATTCCTGGGCTCTTGACGAGATAGCCCTCCTTCGGTGTTTTTTTGGTCGCTCTATATAAGCCAAAGGATTAGTCTATTAGTACTCTGCAGGCTCTACTAATCTATACAGAAAATGCTCCGAGCATTTTTTTATCATGTGGCCTGGACTCTCCGCTTCATACAAAAACAAACGTGTGCCGGGGAGAGGGAAGGAAGCCGCCTGTGACCAGAAAGGGAAGGCATATTTGACCAAGGCCTTTCTAGAAGGTCGACGGGCCCACGTATAAACTCATTGAAGAGGACTCTGGAAGAAAAGCGATGGGCAAGAAAAATCGCCGAGCCCAAAATAAACGGTTACACACAAAGCGAGCGTACGTTCCCAAAGCGGGCGACCACAAAGAAAACCCTCCGACGATCACCCACGACCTCAGCCCCATCAGCACCGACCGACACCACGAACACATACAGCTCATACATGCACACGTAATCACGAATCACTGTCTATTCGGGCATCGGTGATAGACTTGATGAATTTATCCATTCTAACTCTTATACCCTGGTACCTGGTACAAAACACTGAATACGCACCAGGTATGTATTCATACACGCAATGCACGTGAATAGCGGGGGCGGGGGTCGCTTTTGTCGGTGTCACATCGGGAATCTAAACCCAATCCAAAATCCCGATACGTATGGGCACCAGAGGGTGGAACTTTCAAAAATCACGGGCGTGGTTTTAGTCCATTTTTGCTACACTATGCGTATACGTCGCCCCGGTTGCCCTTGGAGTTTTCATCCTTGTCGGTCTGTCATGTGTGATTCGTGGCCCTCTCCGGTCTCCGGGGGTTCACGTTTGGTATGGGTCGTTGTCTTGTACAGCGTGTACATCGCATGCTCTATTTTGCAGGTGCTGCATGGGCCGTTGTTTTGTACAGCCTGTGCATGGCATACAAGGTTATGCCGGTACTGAATGGTTCGTTGGTTTGCACAGCCTGTATAGGTATCACATAATCGTTCGGCGCGGCAACGATCGAATGGACATGGTCACAGCCCCGCACATCGGTCAGCTCTGCGTCGATGATACCATAGTTTACCCCTCGCCCCACTTATGTCGTGGAGCTCACGTTCAGCGATTATTGGTTGGCACAGAAGCTGCTTCCTCCCGCAACACCAGAAGAAGATGCAGTCGAGGCGCCTTGAGCACGAGGTGATAAGCCAAACCTATGAATACGTTATAATTATGTTGCATGTTATATCATATATGTGTATTCTGCACACCAACCAACCTCTTTGGGACCCAGATCAAGCGACCGAAAACGAGATGGATGCGTTTTTATCAACGTTCTAGGAAGACCGTTCAGCACAAAAAAACTATGCGCGCGTGTCGTACACGTTCCGACCATTCGTTTCGGACCCATGCCCTACCCCAGCAGCTCGGGGTTCTTCGTGTGGTCGTGTGGCCGATGCTGCAATCGATACCAACCAGGTAGCAACCAGGTCGTGTTTCCCTCTGCGGTCCCGTTTGTTCTATCGATAGACATCCAACACATCCCGTGTCCATGCTAAATCGTCATTTCTACTCTTTGACACACAGAACGTCCTGTCAGTGTCCGCGCTGCTAGTGCTGATTCTTCAGCCTAGAGAGCTACAATAGTTTCGTGGTAACTAAATGCGACTCATAGATACATCGCAAATGTGCGTACGGTATGATTTATTCATTTTTATTATTATTTCATTGGCCATCTGACAATGTAGCCTGAGTTCCAAAAACCAGGAACATGATGAAAGAACACAACGTCTAGATGAAAGCGTGAAACGATTTCCAACAACCAAAAACTACGAATGCTAGATGGACCTCCCTGTTCTCTGGCCCTGCCCCCTCCAGCCGCAAAGGCCAAGGGCCAATTTCTCCCCCCTACTTGTGTGCACTTCCGCAGAATCATAGTAGAAGGCTTGTTAAAACGTTCTATGAATCCTGCTATTCGCTGTTATAGTACTCTCGATCGACCCACTCTGCAAATCGTCATGATGACCTACCCGCATTGACCACTATAACGCAAAACCAGGTGCGTACGTAGTATATAGTAGTACAAAGTCCTCATCTCACGTGTTCGCGTGCGCATCCACCAATGCACATTTATGCATGTGTGTGCATGTGACGTTTTCTAGGCGGAGGTGCTTGGATTGGAAAGGCGGGCGTCGAAAACAAGGCAGTTCAAGCGCAAAGGGAGAACGGGCGACGGCATCGTCGAGGCGAACCGCAAGGTAATCATCGTACATGTTACCGTCACAGCATTAGGCTACTTATGCAGCATGTATATCTGTCCGTCGGCACTTAGTCGGGCCGCTTGGGGTGATGTTCGTTATATTTCGCCGTCGGGCATTGTGTGTGTCACGGTGAGCTGTCTACTCTGTACTTTCTATAACGTATGTATTTTATGCGAGTTTTAGCCTTGCTCGGGCGGGTTGTGGCTTGTGGTGTATCGTTTTTTGGCGCGCACACAACTCTAGACCATAGACTAGCTAGTTCACAGCAGCGCCACCATCAATAGGAGCAGCAGTGCAGATAGTATTTGGGGTGGGTTTTCGGCTGTAGTATGCACCAGGTATCACGTTATTTAATCTTTAATTGTAATGCGAGTGGGTCCAAATTGGGGCTGCTACCCCTCGAGAGGGCACTGGTTGACTGATGAAGATACGCCGTACAACAACAGCAAGATACGAATAAGCAAATTTGTGAATGAACATATTCTACGTTTGTAGGAAGATTATCAAGTCTCAGTAGACGAGAGCGAGCGCGTAGTGAGAATTAAAGTTGAAAATACAACGCACCAGGTGAGAATGCATGTCGATGTTGAACCGGAAGCAGGCAACGAAAGGGGCTAGACTTGTACAACCTGTTTCCTTCTTGGGCTTGCCTGACCCTTCTTTTTTCGTAGCTGACAGCTGTCTAAGACCACTGACTGTGTCGAGCGGGAAACGCGATAATAATGATCGTCGTGTGATAACAAGAATGCATACCAAGTAGATCATGTGGGTAGATATAATATTATTATTTTGTTGTTATAGATTCGCCATCATCAGACACTAGATTGACATGATGCAGGGTGGGGACCACGACTTTATCTAATTCAGGTATAAAAGAGCAACAACAGTCATAATATTTATCCCGAGCGAGACCAATATATAAGATAGTTTCTACACTGAATATTAGAGTTTTAATGAGGTCGTGAGTGAATTTGAGAGACCTGCGGCTATCGCCTTTGTCGTGGGCTCCCGTCGATCTGCTAAAGAACACGATAAACGCATCAGATCGCGAGTTGATGTGCCCCGTTATTCCGCCTCAGCACTGCAGAAAAACGGTAAAGTAAAAAATGCCGCGACTCAACTCTGACACGGCAGTGCCAACGCGGCTGCCAACGAAGGGAACACACTCAGTTTCTCGAGACCCGAAATGGCTCCCCCGGGCTACCTTGCCGTTCGAAATATGCACTATTATACACGTAGCCCATGCTGCACATCTTGGCGATATCCTGGAAGTTTGCGAATTGTTTAGTTACGCTAGCGTAGTGCGGTGGAAGCGGCTGGAATACTGAGGGCGTGGATTGTTAGCTATCTATGGATTGTGGCCCTTACCACCTGCCGAGTCGCCCTATTTTTACTGACGCGGGACATGTCTGGTCGTCGCCGAATAAGTCTAGCTTAGTGGGGCAAACGATTCATTACAGGGTCGTCTTTCGGATCTTCGATTACCGCAACACCGCCACATCATTATTACGCTCTACACCGATCTTCCCCGAGCGTTTGAGCTTCTCAGGGCTTTCCATGGGGTGCGCTCGATGTAAGAGAAGTTTTAGAATTTTCAACCAAAACGTTTACGATTGACTGCAACAAAAGCAAAAACCTTCGTTTCTATATAGTAGCATTAGTTGCTTGTCTCCAAAAGCGCGTGTGCAGTTCTAGAGGGGGGTGTATGTGCGGCAGACACACTACGCGATTTTGACCTATCTTACTGCTTGTGTTCGAATTTTTCCTAAACCGGCAGCTCTTAAACCGTAACCCCTGCTGGCTGTATGAAGTGTTACAAACAAACTGATGTTTTCCACCGGTTATCCCTGTATATTATCTTCTGGTTCGAATTTTGGGATAGATGCAGACGTCCCAAGTGACAAGAATGGGTTCTGTTTATCTCCTTGGTTGCTATTGTTGTTTACGGAAAAGGGTGTGTGTCAGATATCGACGCTGAAGCTCATACTGCACATTGGAAGATGGAAAAATACAGTACAATACTAGGTAGTTATTATGATGGGCATGCATACGCGCGCTGGGTTCCCGTAGTCCACCCGTTGTTGGCTGCTGACCGCTGGAAACGGGTGGTCTGGTCATGGCTATCATACTGGTCATCAGATGGTGGGATGTTTCCGGGGTCGGAGGTCACATGACCTCCTCGGTCAATTTTTTCACGCCAATCAATGTCGAATGATATGTAGAGTCGATCGGGCATGAGGATACTATGGTGTATGGGATAGACAGCCCTCTTGTCAGTACAGATATATACATTTTCACGAACAGCCCCTCCCTGTGGGATGAATACCACCGTAGAGTAGGGAAGCAGACGTGGTAACACCGATGGCGGGAAGTGTTTCCACTTTTCTTTTCATTCCATGCAGTATAGGCCCGCCCACAATAAACGCCTCTTTGGAGTGAGCCTCAGAATCTTACTGTGATACCACACCCTTGGACAACCTTTGAGCTTATAGGCTATTATTATATAGTTTGGTGTAGCGCTGAACACGATTTCTTGGTCCATTTTGTTAGTTAATGGCGTCCGCCC
Source organism: Undaria pinnatifida (assembly GCA_012845835.1). Lineage (NCBI taxonomy): Eukaryota > Phaeophyceae > Laminariales > Alariaceae > Undaria > Undaria pinnatifida. The sequence goes on along the minus strand of JABAKD010000002.1, from coordinate 17,055,947 downwards.
AAAAGTGAGCATCACTTTCTTATTATTTACTCCGGAGTATATCACAATAGGCACTTTCTTATTGGCGGGCCTATACTGTACTGGCTGAAAATAAGAACTCTGTCGACAATATACTATCGAACGGATCCTTCAAATATAAGATCGAGTTTAAATGAATTGTGTATCCACGACACGAGAGATCAGTTAGCATACCGCTGCTTTTTTGAACGAAGAAACCAACAAGACTTCTAACTAGCACAATTGGGAGTCCACCCACCCATACCACGGGCGCAAGATGTTAGGAGTTGTGAGGGGTTAAAAAAATGAGTACATTGTTCACGAAAAGGAAATCAATTGATATTTCAGCAAAACGTATGCTTCGAAGTATATATGCATCATACTACAGTAAATACGTGGACAGCTCTTCTTCACCGTCGGTGGTTTTTCCCGCGGAATGTATGTATGTATGTGTGGCGTGCACGGAATATGACCATTCCGGGGCTTTATTCGCCGACGGGGCGGGAGCGCCTTCGTGGAGGTGGAGAGGTTTTTCCACCCTTTCGGTCTGGTCCGTGCACTCAGCATGTGGACTGGCCCGTAATCGGGGCCGCGTCGGACATTTTCCGTCGGCTGACCTTTAAGGCCGCACTGTTGCTGCCGCTGCTAAGTATCCTACGGTGTTCGTCCAGAACGACATCTTTCGTTTTTGATGCGCCCCAGATACGCCCTAGTGTTTGTGACCACCCACCGATTCGATCTAATATTTAATATTTACCTGGAATGCGTGGTCTGTACTGTATGTGTAGTTACTATTAATATTGTATTTACGTTTTTTTTGCATGGTTGTCGCTTCTTTTGTTTCGGGATCTTGTGTTTTGTGTAATCCACGTGTGTGTCTGTTGGAACGGCTCTGGCCGCTTGATACCGCTCGATACTGTCATCGCCACGTTAAACCCGCATACCGACGAAGAAGCGTAACTACTGTGCAACTTGGACTTGTTTAAACACCCTTCGATCCACGCCCACGCTTCTTCTATCCGAAGACCGAGATCTGCCGGCACTGGAGTACAGGACCATGTCCGTTCGGGGGTGAGTTCTATTATTGCACTAACTTGTCAAGTTGTAAACGCGGACGTGGACGACAAAAGCTGTGGTCCTCTGAAGCTATGAAAGGAACTCCATCAGTATGGAGCCATGGCACCAATAATCACTTTTCCAACTCTCGGCTGCCAGGAAATGAAGGATCAGATGCGTTCAGGGTTCTGTACTGTTGCTTACTACCATAGTATTTGTTTTTCGTTGATCCCACGGTGGCTTGCACAATAATTTACCCAGGCATGGTATATATTATAAAAATAAAAACTCCAGCTGTGAGATCGAAGATTTTGTCGAAACTCATCTTTGCAAGCTGTGTGTGATACTCCAATCGCGCGTATTACGGGTTGTGTGCCCTCATGACGTATATAGGTCGGCGACTCCCCTTGCAACTATAGTGTAGCTAAAAGGGTCAACAGGGTGTTAGTCAGTTTGTGCGTGGAAACTATAAAACCCGTTTCTGAGGGGGACAAAATCTGACAGCTGTGGAAGGAAATGCATCAGTTTATCAAGTGTATCCTGCACGTCGTACAACCGGTGAGGGGAGGGCGGAGCTTTTAAGGGCGTGGGGGCCTGGGTTTGAACAAGGGAGCGGGGAGGGAGGGGGGGGGGAGGGGGGGGGGGGGGGGGGGGGCGGGGCAACTCGATCTGTGCGCGGAAACTATAAATCCTTTAAGGGGATAAATCTGACGGTTTTGGAAGGAATCCACCACTTTGGTATATATATGCGTTCGCAAGCCTTCCTTCACTTGCTTGAGTTCACTGTTTTCTACGGTCAGTTCGTACTACTTCCACAGATAGTGGTACCACGTATTGTATAAAACTATTCTATCACGACGTCAGTATGTGAGTGCGACAAATTTGGGGTCGATACTCATCTTTGCAAGCTGCGTAGAACACTGACCGCCCCGTTTTTGGTAAACTGTCATGAGTCGAAATCTAACCAATAGGAATAATGGACATTCAAACTGCAATGAACCACGTGGCGAGCGATGAGAGCGATGGGTATTCGTAGACCTCTCACCAAGGCTACAGTAGGGGTTAACACGTGATCTGAGACATTTTTTTTCGCGGTGGCTCGGCGTCACTCGCGCGAGTGACCCCCATGTTCCTTTGCAGCAAACTAAGCCTTCGTGCTGCTGCTTACATTTTGCGAAATGAACCCGCGAGGGTACCGCCAAGTTACGCCGCGCCAACCCAATCGCCTAAAGCATGTTTTGCAGTGAGGTACAGGGTCACTCGTCCGAGCGCCTCAATCCCAGTAATAATGAAAATGTGAGTATATCATAACATCAGCATAACAACCCTGCTACAGTAGCCGTGGTTCTTTCTCGATTAATAGCTTAGTAGCTTATATTTCGGGCACCCTCTTCCGCGCTTTAGTCTATATACTCCCTTAGCTACAGCCTACAGCACGCGGCCTTCAGAACCGTCATTCACCAATCAATCACGGAATCTGCAGTCTTTCAAATCCGAATTCAACCCGAGAAAGGAGCGTGTCGTGTGCTGTTCTTGTTTTGATGCAACAGGTTTAACTATCTATTTTAATGGATCATTTTTGAAGTTCAAATTGACCTCTCACACCCCTGCTCTCGGCTTTGCGGTCCTGCATGGGGGTATCGCCTGCTGTGGGTGCACCGCACCCTTCCTAAGCAGTCAACTGTGCCTTCGCTCACGGCGAGGAAGAGTTGCGGATTCAGCCCGTCGAAACGTGAGTAATTGCTTTCTGTTGGGCTGAAGCTTCCACCGGTATAAGGGAAAAACGATACAAAAAAGGCTCCGGCAGAACGCCGCCTGCTCTGCCAGCTTGTATGCGTTATTGTGCAGCTTAGTTGGGTTGCGTGAGGTACGCGGGGCTTTTCGCTACTCAGCACCTGCAGCTAAATCGAACCCAATGGCTCCTGTTCCATACTCGTGGCACTACGAGCAGCAAGGACAATTTACCGCGTTCACACTCCAGCAGCATCTCACTCCCCTCCCTCTCCCACCGCCCCAATAGTACAGATAGTCTAGTGATGTGTACCTGTACGGAAATGCTACATTTCTCTCTTCGGTAGCGCTTTTCACTCCCGTACGGATCGACCGGATGTGGGCACTGCCGAAATGACCCCTTCCTTTCACCGTGTGTCTGTATGTGCGCACCGCGATAGGGAAGGAACCGGGCATTCGTCTGCGGGGTTCGGGGCCCACTACTCTCCACACACGGTGGGATGCCCTCCGTCTTGGCTATACCCGTACTCCGTTGGAATAGAGTGGCGAAATCACTACTCTCCCCTTATTTTCCTTGCGATCACGGCACTTTCTGGCGATGGGGTGCCTATGTTCGGCGACGGTTGCATTTGTCGTGCCTGCGTGCTAGACCAGGGGGTAACAGTACTGCTGCTGAGTATTTAGATGTTAGTCTAACGCAAGTCCGGCCGTGTCCTATATGAAATACTAGATCTACCTATAGTTCACATCGTTTTCTCTGTGTTGCTTCCTGATGTTCGCATCTTCTGTAACGGCGCTTGGATGCTGCTGGAATTCAGCCCGGGGCAGGGGTCCAGCACGTCCAGACCAACTACAGGTAGGCCGATTACATGTGTGCACCCGCTACATGCCACGCATTGATTTGTAATAATCAGACGTGTCCGTGATTAACGCATGTCCCGCATCGTTTTGCAAGAACCAGACGTGTCCACAATTGACGCGTATGCTGCTCTCGAAGTACAGAGCCCATGGCGTTGAATGGCGAACCTCCCCTGCCCTCCGTATGCTCCCCCGTGCGTTGGCTTTATTGGAGCATGGTGGGCGCATCACAGCCTAAAAGTAACATCATGTTGGATTGGCTGAGAACCTTCATTTGCCTTTCTCTTTCCGGTGCACCTTGCCCGCCGACTACGCCGTGAACAGTCCTCACAGGACATGGCAGCGACGCATCGACTCAACCTACACCCAGTGCACGGACTCTTGTCATGGCGATGATACACCGTGCAACAAGGTGTGACCGGAGAACGCACGGTTTGCGAGTTGAGCGGTAACTTCATAATTAGGACCGCGCTTTGCAGCTTAGCATCTCTTATTGTTAAAAGTGTGATGATATTGTAAGTTTGGGCTGCACACCGGTTGCATAACCGTTTATTTCGCCCCGGTGTTCTTGCTCGTCTCTGCTGCCACGTGATCGTCCCAGCAGCGATCTATCTACTTCCGGCTGGAGACACAAAATAGTTGCAGCACCGACTTCAGAAACACCAGCAGGTAGGACATTCGCTTGTTGAAATGGAAGGTTGCCACGTTGCCACGCAAAGTGCATATATATCGGGTACATACTTGGATGCAATTGCACTGCGCTGTGAGTTCTGCCGTATGTGCGTCGATTGCTTCAGCGAAACAAAGAACGGGTGTATTTCAGATAACGGACGTGCGGGCTATTGTGGATTGCCTGGTGCTACCTCCATGGGTGCTGGAGCCGCGTAGTACCTCCGACTCCAACTACATATTCAACACGAGTTGATACAATCGGTCTGGACCTACCGAAGATCTCCTATATTCTGTTTGAACAGGATTTTTTACCGCTGCTAACACCTTTCTCAGCAGCACTCAGCACTTGATTGGTGCAGTGATTCTACGCTGTCATGCTTAGACAATCAGGTTTTTATCAACTCCAGTGACCACCCATCCTACACGCTCGCCAAACTGCAACACGTCCAGGATCCATGGGAGTCGCGGGACCTCTTTGGCTCGTTCAGAACCGGCATCTCGCAGGATGACCAAGGCGCATGCCACCGGACGTCTAGAAGTGTCCCAAAGAAGAGCCGCGGTAAGACACGCCATGTAGTATATACTATACTAGTCTATACTTGGTAGCCTGCAAAAGTACACTATATAATACAGTATACATGCAACCTTTGAGCTGCTCGGTATGGCGGAATTTGACAAAGTACACCGTGCCCTGACCGCGCTCTTGAAATCACAGCGTGGACTGCCGGGATGTCCCATACAGTGTCGCCCTCGCCACTTTTATTCGCAGCATGCATCAGTTGATTAGACACCTCTGTGACCTTAGTATTGGCCTTGCTGGTATTGGCATTGCTAGAAAGTGAAAACTTGCTCTTGTGACGATGTGACGAGAGACTAGTCAGTTGGAGACTACGAAACTTGCCATATTACTTGCCGGTATTTATGTCAGTGATGATCCCACGCAGGCCCCACTTAACCAGTTGAGTCTTCTCATTTCGTATGCTGTGTTCATCACGGTGGTGCGCCCTTAATAGATCCTCACACATAAGACCTATCTAGCACACAGCACACCCATTTTAATACTATCCATATTGCCATAGTAGTGGAAAGAATGGTATTATTTTCGTTGTTAGAGGGAGATGATATAACAGACTCATCAAGGAGGACGGGGAAACCCGTACTCACTCCCACTTGTTAATCCATCTGGTCTTTCGACAACTTCCCCACCTTCGTTGAGAATATATCTGAACTGAAGTATTGTGGCGTGCAACGACCGAACTTGTCTAGTTGGCCACGCTCCGCCGCTACTGCGCCTGTGTGGGCTGTTGGTACCTGCGCGTAAACCTTTTGGGTCTCTGACCCTGGTACGAGTTCTTGTCGCCCTGGCGGGGGGTGGGTGTACTCATTTGTCACTATCATGCATGGCCGTAGCATATGGAGCACATCCTTGTAGGGGGGCGAGATTGATGACCACCAGTGACTACCAGTGCCCTAACCCCATCAGGAAGAGGGACCTTGTATCATAGTATCATATCATACCTACAGCACATACGTAATATAAAACCAGATACCCGGTAAATCATTGGTATCTTGTACACGATACCGTAGGTTGTCACTCGATGAATTTTATCCTTTACGCCGCAGGCAAGGATGTTCCGTGGTACGTTTTATACTCTACCGGTAATTTTTTGTCTACTGTCTGTGCACCAGGTACTACAGGCCAGGTATACAGTATCACGAGTACATTATCGACATTTTCTCCATGGCTGTACTGTAAATGAACGCTCATGGGCGTTCATGGCACTACCATGCATGGGAGTATGAACTCTCATAGGACTACCATGGCAGTTCATACTCTCACGGCATGTCTTTCCATGAATTTCAAGTGCCAGACAGTCCCATGAGTTGCCATGGAACTCACCAACCATGGCACCCTATGGGTGCCAACGTGTTTCCATGAGTTGCCATGAAACCCACCACGGTACCCTATGGGTACCAACGTGGTACCCCATGGGTGCCATGGGACTGCCTGCCGTCGGACTGCCTACCATGGAACTGCCATATGGGACTGTCACGGAACTCAGTACCTTATGGGACTTCCACGGAACTGCCGTGAAAATGAGGCAAAAACGAGAGAGCGAAGCGACCGAGGCCCTTTGTTGCTCTGCGCGACAAAAAAGCTTCTTCATGGCGGGTTGCGTACAGATCGCCATGTTTAATTGGTCTGTCTGTCGGCGGCTAGATCACTGACCGGGGTCAAATGCCATGAGGTTTAGTGACGCTTTCGTGAGGTTTCATGAAGTGTCATGAGTTGTCATGAGGAACCACGAAATGTTCATGAAGTGGCATGAAGTTTCACGAGGTGATGTGAGGTCTCACAAAGCTCCACGAGTTGCCATACACGTGTAATGAGGTGCCAACAGAGAGATTGACTTTGAGAAACAATTCAAGTGTGGCCCGATTGACAATCCAATGCCCTATTAATAGACATATTACGGGGAATATGGACAAAACGCAAACGCCACGTGTTGGGAATGTAGGGGGCCCATTCGTATCTTCCTCCCGTGAAGTTCCCAAGCGTATATCTTCAGCAACAACGCTGTCCTATTGAACGGATATGGTGCGTGGCAAAATGTAACGGAATGTCGTGAAGCGTTCGTGCTTTCCTGGGAGAATTAACTCGTCTACAAACACCCCCCGTTTTGTTCACCACACGCGTTCTGCCCATCGCTCCCGGTGTAGCTCATCCAACTTCCCACAGCGTCGACCGGTTTCTTCAGTGCCACCTCTGCGTGGGATGCTATGGACTCATCCCATCTCTCTTCCTTCGACGGCATACTGGCGACATTCCGGGAAACGGCTGCTAATGGATCGTCGACCAGTGCTTGCATCAACCCCGTGACGCCGCAGGGGCGTGGTGATGTATTCTCATCTGATCTGGTGCCGGCTCTGCTAGGCCCTTCCAAGCGTGCGAACCCAACCGCTGCAGAAAGTGTGCCCGTGTGCTCGGTTCCTGACGTGCTGCCAGGATGGTGGTTCGCCGGTAGCTGAGGCAAGATGCTACCGCCCGACGTCGGCCGTGGGAGGCACACGGGTTGCGTATTATAATTGTATAGCTGTTGTCTACCAGCGGGGCGCTGATGATTGACCAGTGATACGTACACGCTTAGGAAATGAATCTAAGCGCCGCCGCACAAGCTGCCCTCTGTAGTCTCGAGATTGATACCCACCGTGTTTTTTTTAATCGTTAGTGGAATAGTTGAACATCGTATTCGACAGCAGGAGGTGTGCACGCTACAGGCGGATGTTCATTCGTGTGCAAAGCCAAAGCTCGGGGACGCAGGGGGGCGTCATGAGCAGCTCGAGTAGCATTGTTACGCTGGTACAGCAATAATAGCAGGTATTTCACCGAAAGACAATACTTGGAAGTACACGCGTATCTGGGACACCCTTGCACTATGCTTTATTACGAAGTACTTCAAAGTATATAATTACGCGTGGAACTTGAGTCGGCGTTTTACCCTGCCCCTCACAAGTTTAAGCATTGTAATTTCCCTTTCCACTTCGGCAGCACCGGTTATCGGTGTGCCGTCGGGAAGTCTACTGCGGCCAGCCCAGGAAGACGAATGGCAGCCCCTTCGGTCCGGGAATCAGTTGTCTGGCTCTTGCCTCAGGGTGGCAGCGACACGAAGACGTTGAAGTAAACATGAAGCTGGGCAGCTTTTGAACATGTAGGCATACGAAGCCAAAGTTGCGAATATTATGGCTATTAATAGTTGTCGAGGGAGTGGCTTTCAGAGTCAGCACGTGTATTATCTCATTCGTTTCTTCAAGTATTTTTTTTCAGAAGTTCAACGACGTAGAAGGTCGTCGATTGTAATCCTTTGCGATGGTGTAGTCCCGTCCCGTGTGCTGTTGCAGTGTTGGGGGAAGGTGGATTTTACCACGAAAAACAGACAGCTTGAGCGTAAAAATGTTGTTCGCACTTCTGCAGAAGGTTGAAAGGAGTCAAAAGCCAGCCATGGGACTCCAAGTCTCGTCGCAACAATTGGAGGGTACTGTCAGCCACGGTAGGATAGTCTGGCGTGTAGTTGGGATGTGGTCGGTGGCGGTTGCGGCGGTGGCACAGTGCGCTAAGACGCTATCGTGGCGCTGGCTCTGCGATGCGATATCTAGAGAGAGAGATCAGAAGGCGGCTGTTACGTTGGGGGTGATTACGGTGTCTATTGACAGAGGCACATAAGATGGGACACACAGGTACGAGCAAACGGAACGCAGCATTCGGTGCTCTACAACGTTGACGTTCGTTATTTTGGGCCTTGATGCCAACACTAACGGAAGACAGGCTTGGCTGGATGTTTCGTCAGCCCAACGTAGTTCAACATCGTTGCCGTCGCTATTAATGGGGCAAAGGTCGATACTGGTCCAACACCTTTAGCTTTGCCGTCAATGTCGCTCGGTCTTGAGGTTTGTTGAGATTGCGCAGTTTTCCCCGGCGACACACGGGCGACACACGGGACGTAACCCCGTGTCAGCGGGGCATAGTCAATGGATGCTTGGTCGTTACAAAGTGTGTTGTGAGTTCACATACTCGTACTTCCCGGCGATCTGTTAGGGGGGAGAGCCCAGCCCTTGAAGTATGAACTCGTTGGTGACATGCCAGAAACTATATAACGCTGGTTACATCTCACTGCCAGTGAATGAGTCGTCAAGAAAGTTTCACCACTCGCAAACACCCATTTTGCGGTGCGTCCTTCGCCAGGGGAGCTTGCAACACCGTTGAGAAAGTAGTAGTAAAAAATAAGCACGTGAGAGGGTATGTATATACAGACTGCATTGCGAGGTGGTTGTGAACTCACGCAAATGAGACGATGAACGGTAATCGACGGGTGCAACGTTAACGTTGTCTAGGGAAGAACCCAGACGACGATCAAATATTGGTGGCCTTGGAATGAATGCGAAATATAGCGCTTGTTTGTGAAGAGCCCATTTGCAGATTTCCAGGCGCTTACGTAGCTTTTCATGGTGTGCTGCAATAAGGCTACTTGTAGGGGGCATCTCACTGTTTTATACTGTGCTGAAGTATAGTTATTGAGCATACCGGCCAACTGTCTGTGTTGTAGGTAACTTGCTACAAGCGATTATGATGACATACGGTGTAACGTACAAATTGCTCCTCAGTGTGTGCTGTTTTCATGATATATACCGTTCTTTTCTTTCTTTCCAAGGAAGGACATACTCAGAAAGCCCTTGTCCGTCTGTATTGTTTATTCTAAGTTGGCTATGTGTTCACACATCGTGAAACAGATAAACAAAGCAACCGCGCAGCTGAATTAATAAAATCAAATAAAATGTCAGCGAACGTGGTACAAGTATCACAATAAAAACCAAGCCAAAGAAAACAGGACAAAAAACAGCTAAAACATAACAATCAGAAGGACTCCTGAAATGAGATAACAAAACCAGCAGGACGTGAAGAAACGTGTCGAACCAACATAGTATATTTCCTGTCCCCGTCGATGGTCTCTTTCTATTGTGCCGCGTAAGTTGTTTGTAGAAAGAGTCTGGCGCATCACTACCAGCACGACGAAGAAAAGAAACGAAATAGACAAGGAGGAAGAAACAAAAAAAGAACAAAGAAAGAGGCCAAGCGAAGAAAAAAAATCGTATCCGTACCTCAGAGGGGCCACGAGAGCATAATAAGAGATTTTCCCCTCGCTTCCACTTTGACGAGCCGGGGGTCTAGTCACGCGGTCTGCCCTCTCCTTCCTATTCCCATCGACAGCAACCTCAGATTTCAGTGCTGCCGCTGTCGCTTCCCCAAGGAAAAATTGGAGTGATATGAGAATAATGTGCGGATTTCTCAGTGCTCAGTCTAATAACAAACAGGAGGTCGAGAATGATTAGAGTACAGTGGGATCCGAAGGGTGCGCCAGCTAGCGTTGGGCTGCGAAAGCAACTGAGTTGAATCGACACACGACGCAAGTGTGGTGAGCTTGAGCTTTATTTTTTCCCATCCGCCGGAGGATAAAGAAAGAAAAAAAAAAGATTAGAGTACGCCGTTTCCGAAGCAACTACCACTGCTGTCGGAGTGGATTGAGGAGCGCAATTACATGCGACCACACTAGCCCTATAACACTGCGAGAGCAAGTCAATGCATTACAACGCGTGGCCATAATACGCAAAATACAAGAAGCAAATACAGGGACTACGGTTTCAGAGCTATTCTACCAGTTTTTCGATAAATAAATGCCGATTTAAGAGAGGTCCACATGGCTTGACACAAATCGTGGCATATTGAATAGAGGGGTTGGACAATGAGGGACAATGGACAATCTCGAACTCGCGGTAGTCGCAGCAGTTTGAAAATGCGTAGACAGGTTCCATCTACTAGTCGACCTGATGCCTTGTTACCCTGTCTGCCGTCTCCTTCCAGCCTTGTTCGATTGCGGTTTATCTGCCACCCGCCCCCCACCCCCCCCCCCTAGCTCTTGAGCGCCACGCACCGGGATGACTACCTCGAGTCCGATTCGTTTTGGCGTTGTGGCCTGTCGCTTGTCGGTGGTGTCTTGGCTTGTGGTGTATTCATTGGTTTGCTTTTTTTAATTGTTTGTCTCATCCCTCTCCCGGGGGGGGGGGGGTGACGCCGAAACTGCGGTATTTCCGCCTCCGCGCTGGTTGGTTCTTTCTAGACCAGTTTCCCGTTGCATCCCTTTCTTCGTCCCCCTTTCCTTTGCCCCTTCTGTTGCCCTTTTTGGATACCCTTGAGCGGTATGGAGGCACTTGTGCCGGTGTAGAGGCAGCCGGTATGGAGATCGTAATCGTCAGATATACAGGGAGCAGGAGGCAGACCAGGTAGTAGGGCCCCTATCCCTATGGAACTCGGACCCACTTTGGGTGCTGTGTGGACACCGATCGGGTGGTGTTGTGTAGGTTGCTGCTGTGAGTCATCTTTCGGTACCTACTAACGGTAGGGGTTGCAGTTTTTGGGGCATACTTAGACTAGATGTTTTTTGTGGCCGGTTCAGCTCCTCAAGTAAGAAACTACCGGTTGTTCTGACACTTTTACCAGTATCGTTTTAGGACTAACAGCGCATGGGAGTGCTGGTCTGATTGTTGTGCGATTGAAAGCCTTCGAAGTCGTGTTTCGGGCGAGATGTTGAGCTCCTCATGTTATGAGGTCAGAAACTTCCGCTGCACCCCTACCGTGGATGACTCCTATGATACTTGCTTTAAGTATACCTAGATTCGTTTTATTTGTTTTGTGTGCATAGGTTTGGGGGCGATGATGGCGGTATGGGCACTCCAATATCTCGTCAGAAACAGTAGGCAGGTGATAGACCAGCGGCAAGATACTCCTACTCATACATTGTTAGGTGCATTCGGAACCCAGTGTGGGCGCTACCCCCGACGCTGATAGGGTGGTGTTATATGCCTTGTTTTCTTTTTCGGTTTAGCTTTTTTCGTTTAATCTCGCCGTGTTTTTGTTTCACTCACTCCAGTGTCTTGTCTTGTGGGCACTTTTTCCCACCTTCCCTGCGTTCATTTTCTCCCTGTCCTTCCATTTTTATTCTTTTTTTTATTTTCTTTTTCTGCTTGCTTCCTTCGCAAGTTGTCTGATGTGCTGGCTTATTATTATGCACAATGACAAAAAAACGGCGATTGCCACAGTTTCAGGCGTCTAGGAGTACATAGCGTGAACGCGAAGCAGTATAATAAGTAGGATTGTGCCGCACCCGTTCTGTACGGCCTCTTGCATCGTTGTACTTGTCGGAGACCAATGTTATCCTCCCCCAGTCAGCAGTGCCCGATGCTGTGATCAATTTTCATCGTCACTTTTCCCCTCTGAACCTCCAAAGGGGTCAAGTTCCGCTTTCGTATCCATGCTTTTGGCATTTCATCTGGCCACATAACATTACTGGTTATTATTAGCGATGTGCATGTCTCTTGTGTCTTGTTTATGACTACAAAGCTCGTCTCTCTAGGAGGAGGCATCGGCGCGGACACTGACTGGTTATCCTGGGTGTTGATGGGTGGAAATGTCAGTTTATATTGTGGCCAACACACACACGTGTATCGAATTGGCCCAATGAAACCCCATGAAAACTCGAGGTTTCTCCCACCAGCATGTATGTTCCGAAAACAAAAAAAAAATTACCGGTATGCTACCTGTACTTTGCCAAAAACATATTGCAATCTTCTTTGGGCACCGACGACAAATGTTGCTCTCGGTGCCCGGAAAGTCACGCGCTTGCTCGTTGAAACGCCCGTATTCGGTATGTATAAAAAAGGTGTTTTCTTACATCGAATGAAGAGAAGTATGTGATGTTTACAACGCCTGACACACCCAGCTTCTATTATTAATAAACCGTAGGTACCTCTGTATGTACCCGATTTTTAGATCAGGAGGGTGAAGATCTAATTCTGGCGTGCGCTTCCGCGTAGAGCCTTCTTCGACATCCATGTTGAAACGCTGTAATCCATAGAGATCTTGGAGTTAGTGTTAGTGTCAGAGTTGTTAGTATCCTTTCACATATCACTGGAACCAAACGGGGGCCACAAAAAATTCTCGGACTCAATTCCAGACTCTAAACCTTTTTTTTTTCTTTCAATCCTCCGGCGGATGGAGAAAAATAACTACACTTCCACGTGACTCTTGAACCCACATTAATATCTGCACCGCTATTACCAGGCACAAGGTGATACATGTCTTTATTTATTGTCCCGTCTAGCATATTTTTATTCGCTTTTTCTTCGGATCGGAGCTGGAATAGGCTGTCAAGAAAAGGCGATAATCAAAATAAAAATGAAAGGGTCATGAGATTGTTCAGGATCCAGGAGAGTGGCCTGGAAACTGCCGGTCGCTCACGCACATCACCCCTCACTCAATGCAAGGGTCCGCCAATTCAATGGGTAACAGCCTCCTATCATGAAGTCCGCGACGCCACACGACGACTCTCATACTACTGCAAATATCACCCCACGCTAATTTCAAGCCGTTTGTCTCGAAAAACCCGGGGGTGATTGTAAAGGGCGTAATGAACTCCTATTTTGGGCCAGGCTCCAATAATCGTTGACCAGGTACGTAGAGGTACTTGGTATATGCGAAGCAGTGCATATATTGGCACTATTAATACTACATGCACCAAAATTTCATTGTACAATGATTTACGTCGTATTTCATTTCGTGCAGAAGTTGAACAAATATTTCTATGAAATGGTCCCCTAACTCCTAATTAATTTCTGAAGTGTTGCCACGTGCTTTTTACACGCTCACCGCAGTCGGAACAGCAGTGCGATTCCTACGGGCAGTGCGAGCTGCGCGGTATTCCATACAACTATAATAACATATATATATGTATCACGAACAACTGCATGGTATACCATCCCGTATTGCTTGCAAACCAAACGATACCAGGAATATATCCATGCTACGTACACCCGAAAAACATGAAATGGCAGCCGTTCGAACGGCATAAAAAGTGAAAACAAATATATTGTAAATTGTATTGTCTATATTATCACAACGATGCTATGCGCTGCCTGTCTGTCATCATGGTCTCACGATCCAGAGCGTTTCGGCCCCGCCCCGCGACATGGGTGGAGACGGTTGGAGAACAGCGAGCAGAACAATAGGTCTCACGTCGCACCGAGAGTCGCGGCCGTCGCGTGCTGAGCGTTGCCGGCAATTCCGAGCCAGTCCCGACAGCCCGTCGAGTCAGCCTTGCCGTCGGCTTGCAATTTGCATTTCGATTCGGGCCGTTGATAGGCCTCTATCAAATAAATCATGATTCAAATGCCAGAGCATGGAGCAGTTTCGATGAAAGCAGCAGCAGGCATCTATCACACGTTGTACTAGGGAATAAGCGGATCCCCCGCCCCCACGGCGGTGGCGCCACGGTGAAGCGAGTAGTTCCCAACAGAAGGAAAAAACCTGATGATATCTCATGTCGGGGCAAGAGAGACCACGATACAGAAACAGCAGCATCGTCACAACATACAGCCGATACATACAGTAGAAGACATAAACATCCAGGACATGATGCCGCGAACACTCTTCGTAAGAAAAAAAAAGCAGAAAATACGAACAAAACATCCGAAATCACACTCGTACTCGTACTGTGCTCACGTGTATGCATGCGTGGTATCATTAGGTATCATAGTATTATACTGTTTACAACAGCAGCAGCATGATGGACCCTGGGTCGAACGTATTATGCATGCAACACTGGAGGCATCGTGACGGACAGATCTCACGAACTAAGGTTGTGACAGATAGGCAATGGAAGTATATATACCATCGCCTAGACCGAGCACCACGTGTATAGAAAACCCCTACATACATCTATACGACCTGATGCTGTTAAAAAAACCCTTTCGCCCCCCCCCCCGCCCCCCGCACCCCCGCACACCCCCTGGAACGCTCCGCCTTCTCCTCACTGGTTGTACGATTTACAGGATAGGATTTATAGTTTCCACGCATAGAATGAGCTGCCCCCCCCGCCCCGCCCCCCCCCCCCCCCCCCCCGCCCCCCCTCGCCTCTCCCTCTCCCTCTCGATCAAACCCAGGCCCCCACGTCCTTAAAAACTCTATGCCCTCTCCTCACCGGTTAATCGACTTACAGGATTCACTTGATAAAACTGATGGTGCATTTCCTTCCACAGCTGTCAGATTTTGTCCCCCTCAAAAACGGGTTTTATAGTTTCCGCGCACAGACTGACTAACATCACCCTGTTGACCCTGATAGCTACACTGTAGTTGCAAGGGGAGTCGCCGATCTATATTTCCTTAATGAGGACACACAACCCGTAATACGCGCGATCGGGGTATCACACACAACTTTCTTGCAAATATGAGTTTCGACAAAATCTTCGATCTCACAGACAGCTGGAGTCTATCTTTGTTTTTACAATATATATTTGACACAAGCACAGGCTGCAACAACAGGTACAAACTGGGAATTAAATTTGGACACAGATATGCAGCAGCACCCAACGATTGTTCGTATGGATTCGAGGACGTGTGTAAGACGTTTCCTGGCTAAAGATAAACGCATTGAGTCGTGTGCTAATCTTTCGAGCGTTGTATAGTGCCGATTGCGACGGGAAACATGGTGGCGTATAGACAGACAGATATATGTCAGGGATAACATGACATGTGCTTCTCGAAAGCGTGGCAGAAAAAAATAAGATATGCCCATAAAATACCAAGCAAGTAAGTGGGCATCAAACTCAGACAAGATACGCAGGAACCCCGATGATTGCTCGTACAGTGCAGGCATGTGTTGGGAGATGTGCCCTAGCGAGAGAGACGCCTTGTTGAGAATGTTCTGGTCAAGCGTTGTATTGTGCTAATTTGCGATGTGAAACACAGCGTCGGACATGCACAGGAGACAAGAGCCAGTTTTTCGAAGGTGTGAGGATTCTTTTTAACTCTATTTTGCCAATAAACGGGTGCCATGGGCATCAAAGTTTCTCTCCTCTTTTAAAGTTAAAAGGTGTGGGCATCATGCCATCTACTCTGTATACCCTGGTATAGGCTATAGATTTCCTATTGCAAGTTGACGCCAGAATTTTCGGCGTCTATTTTATATTATATAAATTTGGTGGTTGACGCCAGAATTTTCGGCGTCTATTTTGTATTTTATATATTTGGTCGTTGACGCCAGAATTTTCGTCGAACCAACAGGTAGGTCCCAATCTATCCTGAGCACCAAAATCTTGAAAAACACCCCCATATGGCCATGGAAAACACGCCATGCTCTAGGATCGAAACACACGTGAATGGCCACCCAAGCCCCCACCCCCATTCGCTCATTCTTAAAACGCCAGCCAGCCTAATAACCAGCCTGCGCAGCCAGACCAACCAGCCCACCGAAGAAGTGCCCACTGCACTGCACCTTTGCCACTCCGACGTTGGATATAGCCCCCTTTGCAGCGATGGTGACTGCTACAATCTCGTCCGATGTGAGTAAGCACGAGCTGTGTTTTCCTTCTTTTTTTCGGTCTGTAAGATCTACGAGCCGTGGCTGGTCAGCCGAAGCCCCTACTTAGAGCACCGCGCCGTCGCCTCCTCTGACTAATGCACGCTTCCTCTGATCTGCGCCCGCTCTCGCGTTGCTGCATCCCATGCGCATGCACAGATTCTCGGTAAAGCACACGGCTCAAGACAAGTTCGGCGAGTTGGAAGGCCTGGTCAGGGAATCATCGAGGCCAACCGAAAGGTCAGTCAGGGCACTCTCAATGCCTCGTATGCAGGATAGAGTTAGGGCATCCCGAAGTACTCGCCACACGTTAGCGGCTGCGCGTACCCTTTGCATGCATGCAGAAAGTGCATTGCGCGCGCTTTGTGCATCGTTGCCATTTGCATGCGTGCTGCAAATGAGTCACCCGCGCTTTGTATGTCATACTTAGATCGTGTGTAAAGGCAACGACACCCATGTTGTGCACATGTTGATTTCTTACTCCTTAGTCGACTGCTGCGCTCGACCGGAAAACGCATGAAGCACGCAATGGCAATTTTGAACGAACCAGACTAGGATACCCGGCCTACGCTTGACTCCAGCAAGAACGTCGCACAGTGCCTCCGTAATGATCCTTCAATGGCGAATGAACCTCGTCAGTACATGGGCCGTGATATGCACACATGCCTCGAAATTTTGAATCTGCCGTACATGTGCACAACGTCATGCGTTCAAAAATTCGAAAGTCTGCCGTTAGACTTGGGAGGTGGAGACCCTTATCAGGGACCAATCAAATAAAGTTTTTAATTCAAACATGGTTGCTTCTGTGGTTTCGCGGGGGCACGAGTCTGTCCCCTCCTGTCGGTCTCCAGGATCAGGGTCCGGATCCGTCTGCCTTTGCAGGCCAAATGCGTGCTATGAACAAGAGCGCATTGTGGAAAAACATATATATGCAGTCGTATTTCATGTAAAAACACACACAGTTTGTATGTTTTGTACACATCTTAGACGTACTTTTCTCGAAGAGTGTAGTATAGAGTTTTGGTCCCTTTGCGTATCATATGAAACTTCGGTGCCTTGTTGCCCGTGGATAGACTGCACGATGAGACGACTGAGCACAACAACCATGATAAGGACCCAAGTGTGAACCAGAGAGCCTTGCGGAAGCTCAACTAATAATGCATGCGCCTCGTTACTTCGTCACGCCCCACTGGTATTATGCCCCCTGCTATACCTGGATCTCATCATACTCGAGGGCGGTCGGTTCGACAAAGCATTATGCCCCCTTCAGCATAGCAGCACCCTTTTCCAACAATGCACACTACCAGTATTTGATATTCCCATGGCAATGCCATGACACTGCCTTGGGCCTCCATTGCAGCACCGTTACCATGGCCCTTCATTGCGGTGCTATTGCTATGGCCATTCATTGCACTTCCATGGCACTGCCGCAGTGTCAATTGCAATATTATGTCACTGCCGTGAAGGCCTGTGTATGGCAGTTTCATGGCAACACTATGGTAGTGTGACGGCAACGCTATGGCGGTGCCATGACACGCGTCATAGAAATCCCATGACATACCCACGTCATCGCCATGACACGCCACAGAGATCGACTGCCTTGGTTAGGGTTGGGGTTAGGGTTGGGGTTAGGGTTACGAGTGCCGTATTATGCCTATGATCGTCTCATGACAGTAGTCTACTATGGTACTACCATTGGCAATGTCATGGGATTTTCCCATGGCAATGCCATGGACGTTTTCAGAACAAGCCACGGCAACCAGCGTCATGAAAACCCATGGCAATGCCATGAAAGTCCATGGCAATGCCATGAAAGTCCATCGCGTTGCCATGTCACTGCCATGCAAGCCTATGCCCCATTGAACGTCATGGCACGTCATGGAGATTGCCAAGACGGGCTGTACAAGTTTCAGTATAAAATAATATACCCCACCCACTCTTCAGACTTCGCTGTGCGTCTTATTTTGTTCCTTTATTCTTTATCCGCAACTAACGAACGGTGACTGCATTCCGTTCCTGGTCTCGACGTCGACCTGCCACACCCATGTATGTACTGCAGACTGAGATATGCCGGCACTGGTTGAGCGGAGCATGCCCGTTCGGTGGTAAGTGGGATATCACTCGGTTGTTTCACGATCTCGAAGTGTACCGTCATTAGTATGACGTCCTGTAGCTGTCGTCCACACAAATTTATGCGCGACGAAGTGTTGATAATATTACATGAAAAACCTAAACAGGTGGATGGTGTATGCACGCCTGGTGCAAGCTATTGTACTGCAGTAATATTTCGACGAAAACACGTACATCAGTGACTCTTTGAACGTATACACCCCCGGTGCAAGCTATCGTAGTGATAAAAATCCAAGGCAAGTCTAAGCACGGCATCACGAGATACGTGGAGCCTATCACCCCGTGCTGGCGAAAGGACGTTGAACCCGATTATTGCCCACAGTACCTTTTTCGCGCTACCCATGCTCACTCCCCTTCTCTCAACGCTCCCTTCTTTGGTGGTGCGCGTCTGGCCTTGTTATTTTTTCATGTTGCCTGTAGTGAAGTGCGCCTTCGCCCACGGTGCACAGGAGCTGAGGAGCCTGGCGCTTGATGCGTAAGTAAATGCGCCGGCATACACAGCACATGTACTGCAGTTAACATACTAAGAGTGTTTAGGGCACGTATTTGGGGTCCGCTTCCAACCCTGAACGTCGCAAGAAGCTTTCCGGAGGGGGCTTTAGTTTATGTCGACACACAATCTTATCTCAGAACAAAGTCTCCGTTCAATGGCGCAACACCTCACCCTGAAGAAAAGTGACGACCTGGAAACCATCAACAACAGCTCTGTCGATCTAGTATACTTGCCGAGAAAGCTAGTGCTCTCCGAGCTATGATGTTCTATGGGCGCTTGTTCCCGACGTCGAGTCAAGACAATTTACCGACAGAAACTTATAAGGAAACCTGTCTATTATTAGCATGTCCGCACTTCGAAACATACGCTTCTCTGTCATACCGCGTTTGCCTTGTACTGAGCGTCCAATTATGTATGCGAGCGCACGCGTTGAGATTCACATCGCCCACGCACGCATGAGCTTTTGCATCGCACCATCTTTAATTTTAGTAGCTTGGGGGCATCATTTAACAGTCCCATGTCCAACGTTCTCCCTCGTGCATCTCACCTCCACAGGGACCGCACAAGCTTCGACGCCGCGGGTACCACGGCTGCCCCCTTTCCGCAGGTGGTAAGTATAGCAGCGCCGAGATGGGGCGCTGCTATTGTGTAACAGTAGCCGTATGTACCCAGCAGGGCGCATTTTAGGTGTTGCGCTGTTGCGCCAGGGTAACGTTTCCCGCGAAATCATGCGTACTACGCGCAACACGTGCCGAAGTCTTGTTGAGGCTCTAATTTGAACTGCGGAACATGTTACTGCGCGCAACACGGGCTGGCGGCCCCAATTGCGCTCAGGTACCCAGTCGTCTCGTCTACTCCGGCTTTGCTATACCGTCACAACAACCACAAACAAATAGGCAACAATCGAAAATCGGTACACCTGTTCCGCTTGGAGTCGAAACCTGGTGCAGTCAGAGACCAAGCAATAATCGCACGCCACGAGCCCTGCGATTGCCCCAAAAACACTTGCCTCATAATCTCCTTGTTGTGAGCTTACTGCGCTGTCATCGCTTTCATGTGTTTACGGTTGTTTATTCATGTTCCGTTGTTATCTACCCCATAGGCAATGGTTGCGCAGTAAGGAAGAATGAAATCATAGCGAAAGAGCCTGTCGTTTGAACGATATAATGAAATAATGACGTGGGCAGCAGTGCAACGAAATACACACCGTAGGCAGAGATTAAGCTTAAAAACACAAACCAAAACGCTCTGTTACTATCTACCCCATAGGCAATCATAGTGAAAGAGCCCTTCGTATGAACAGTTGAAACCCAGGCGGAATAACATTTTACAGATGTTGTACCTGGGTTATTTCACCTCATAACAGGCACGATGTTTTTCAACCAATCACGGGTGACTTACACTATTGGAATTTTCAAAACCATGGAACTAACCCTAACCCTAACCCTAACCCATACGAAATACCGGTCCAAGTGCCCCCGCATGACGTCATAGTGACGTCACTGGGGTAAAATGGTTAAAAAAAAACAATTACGTATCACGGCCAATCGCGTAGTTCGTATGATATCGTGTACCTGGTAATACTTACTTTATTTGAGGCGCTATCTGTTTTTGAGTGAAAACGGATCAGGTATACTTGTTTTTGGTTATAGGGGCCTCAAAAATATCTCACGCACATTGTGAATGCAAGGGTGTGTTTCGTTTCTCCTGGTGAGGACTGTGTTCACCAAAAGGAGCTCTCCTAAAACCCAATAAGAGAGCGTAAAAACTGCCTTCCAAGATCCGCGCGTAAACTGCCTTCCAAGATCCGCGCGGCCACATTGTTACATCTGCTGCTGCCGAAAGGCCAGGAACGGCTCCCAGAATGAACTCGATCGATGCTCTGCGCCCCCAGAGCCTAGTAGATAGAGTTTTGGCTATATGGATAGCTCTTGCAACTTACCCCCTCCCCTCCCCCCCCCGTTTGATTTCCTACAGGCACCTGGGGGTGCGGCGGCATCCTGTTGCGACCAACGGTAAGTCTCGCCGAATTGAGGCATCGTGAACAGAGTCGCGTCTGCTGTATGTAGTACCCCCTTGAACGTCATTGACAAACGGCATAATAATATACGATAGCAATTGCACGTCTCGTTGCTCCGATATATGAACATGCGGGCACGGTCCAGAAAAACACAATAATATGGGGCGTGCAAGTATTGGTCCGTGAAACATATAGAAGAACAATACCGGGGGTCATCGCTCGCTGCGAGGCCCGGTACGGCAATATTACTGGATTGAGGCTCCATGAGACCCGTAACAAACACCCGGGAGCGCCTCACCAACAACGCGTGCCACAACAGTGATACCAGGGTATACCACTTTTGGGCCAATTGTTTCTGATTGACGGCATGATACTGTCAATGTTAATAGTCAACTGAGGAAGTACCCAATACCGTTGAAATCTAGGTTTTGTTTTGTACATACATGTTCGTTTATTTACTTACATGACAGATTGTTGCTTATCTGGTTAAGCGTACAGCTTTGCTCAAAAACAGTGTTGTTTGTATGACGTATCGAGCTCCCCAAGTAAGTGGGGGTTCACAAAAAAAAAATGCACCTGTCCTTCAGCATGCGTCATGCTCCCCTTGTTATGAACATAGTCCTCTCACGTATACCCACACCCCCGCGCCCGGTGTTGAGTAAGCCCATCACAGACATCTTACCCACCCGTGTTTTCCCTCCCTTTCTTTTTCCCTCTGCTGCTAAGGTGCACCGCCTGCCGCGACCGCACAGTGTGCAGCTCGGACAAGTCGCGACTCTTACCGAGCGACATGATCGAGTACTACCGCGCCCCTCGCAGCAACGACAGTGGCCTCGATGAGTTTCTACTGGACAAGTCGGCACCTTCTTACGCCATGGATGACGTGGGTGCAACTATGTCTTCTATGTTTCAGAAGAAATTATTGCCGATTGAACCGACTCATCGTAGGTGCATTTTAAAGCTTGCGTCCAGTGCTACTGGACATACATATCAAACATCATTTTTTTTTAGCATCCCTTTTTTTCATTCCAGCTCAACTCGTGAGAGGTTGTTACCGTCAGCGGCCTTCTACTCCATTATTGGCTAAGATCCAATTGATTTACACTACAGTAGGTGGAGCAGGGACGCACATATACAAGCATGACGTACTTCAACTCTCTTCTTCCAAAAGAAAAGTTGGCCAATTGACTCGAATCGCCGTGTGCGCTAATGTGCAGCTGTTGTAGCTTACGTGAAGTGCTGTGATAAGACAGGCAGCACAATCAGCGATGCTTAAGGTTTTGATCCAAATCTAGGATGAAGATCGTACATGAACGTGTCAAACACGCTATTCTCCGTGGTGTCGCCTAGACTCTTCCTTCGCCTGTCCTGTGATGCGCCTTTGTTGTTTTCCAGCTGCACCTGTCCATGAACTGCCTACGGCTGGACTCGCAACAGACAAGCTCCAACAAGCACGCCGCTCACACGTACGTATTGACGCCAGCTATAAGAGGGGCAGATCACTGTCGGCTTCATTTGTTCTGCCTGGACGAGCTTCCTAACGAACGAACTACTCTACATCACTGAACAACTGCAGTAGCTTTGGTGTCTTCCAACATGATTCGATGTACACACAATACCTAGACCATGGGATCGTTTACGGGTTCCACGGTCATTTTCCCAGGAATAAGGAATTGGGGGGGAGTGTTGAGTTCCTCAAGTGAAGAGTACCTGATATCATTTTAGAGGTGCAGCTCTACAGCAGCATGCGTCTCTATCTGCCTATACCTTGCATTTCGCGCCCCTCGCTTGCGTCGATATTATAACTTTGTATGCGTGCCCGGGGTGTGTATAATACGAAGTGTGCAAAGTTGAACGGATGCACGGACTCGACACCTCGTCCCCCTGACTGGCCAATAACTTGACTCACAATGCCCATGTGTGTTCAGGGGGGACAAGTCCAGGGGCAACTTCTCCCTTTGGGAATCTCCGAACACCATACTGCAAGGCACCGCCTTGGGACGTGCTGAGGCGAACGGCCGCAAGTACAAGGCAGACGAAGAAGTCCCACGCCGCGTGTTCGGCAGCGTCAACACCAGAGCCATTGTTAGCGGAAAGGTGCCTCGCCATGCTTTCGACGAAGCCAACACCAAATCCATCAGCTCGAAGCACGTCGTACACGCAACTGCCGCCACCGAGGCTGAGGTGAGGGGCAGCATCCGCGGACGTGAAACATGGGCAAAAATCGCTCGAGGCGGCAGCTACGACGGCGCCGGCAACGACCCGTCACGTATGCAGGGCAACCAGTACCGCGAACTGGTGGAAGCGGGTTATTGCTCTGGCGAGAGCTCTCGTCCTCGCTCCGACGTCGTGTATGAGTCAAGGCACGACATCGTGCCGAGGACCTGTGGTGAGTGTATCAATGTAATAATAGCACTGCACGCGTTATTTTCAATGCAACCTATGCTCTGCTGTCCGCATATATATGCTATCGGCCTGAGTAATAAACACCTATACGCAGTTGATATCACGTCATTATCTTTCTGACCATCCATGACGTAGTTTTCAATTCTTCCCCCCCCCCCCCCCCCCCCTCCCCTCCAACGCCCCCTCTTTTCCAACCACCTGCACGATCGCCTCGACCTAGCACCACGCGTATAACAAGCTGCTACATATCTTTGATCTCACAGCCGAAGTGTATTTGAATATTATTTGTGACCTAAACCTCTTAAAAATCTCCCCCCCCCCCCCCCCCCCTCTTGCTCTCCCTTACTCAAACGCCCCACCAAATATCGAAATCCGCCAGATTAATGAACACTTCACGCACAGGATATTATCTTTCGAGAGCCATCCATGCCGCTGTCCCCCCCCCCCCCCCCCCCGCCTCGAACGCCCCCTTCTTCCCCATCACCCGCACCATCGCCTAGACCTAGCACCACACGTACAACAAACCCCTCACCTAAAGCCCTTCCTTACCCCCCCCCCCCCCCCCCCCGCCCCCTTCCCCCCCCCCCCCTCCCCCCCCCCTCCCTCCCCCCCCCCCCTCCCCCCCCCCCTCCCCCCCCCTCCCCCCCCCCCCTCCCCCCCCCCCCCCCCCCAACCCATCCCAACTCCACCCCCTCGAACACTCCACCCTCTCTTTACTCACTGATTGTACGACTTACCCCAGGATATACATGATAAACTGATGCATTATTTCCAAAACCGTCACATTTACTCCCTCAAAATAATGTATAGTTTCCGCGCACATATTGAGCTGCTCCACACGCTCCCCCCCCCCGCCCCAACCCTCCCCCCCCCCCCCCCCCCCCCCAATAATAAACTGGTGCCAAAACCGTCAGATTTATCCCCTCGAAAGGATTTATAGCTTACATGCACAAATTGCCCCCCCTTTCCCCCCCCCCCCCCAAACCCGCTCGCTTTTGATCAAAACCAGGCCCCCACGTCCTTCAAAACTCCGCCCTCCCCTCACCGGTTATTCGACTTACAAGATTCACTTGATAAAAGGATACATTTCCCTTCACAGCTGTCAGATTTTGTCCCCCTCAGAAACGGGTTTTATAGTTTTCGCGCACAGACTGACTAAAATCACCCTGTTGACCCTGATAGCTACACTGTAGTTGTAAGGGGAGTCGCCGACCTATATCCTTAATGAGGACACACAACTCGTAATGCGCGCGATCGGAGTATCACACACAGCTTGCAAAGATGAGTTTCGACGAAATCTTCGATCTCACAGCTGGAGTGTATTTTCATTTTTTATGATATATGCTTGCAGTGTCCAGCATATGAGTGTCCACCACCTTTTCGCGCAGCATATTAATACCAACATAACGAAGCAGTGCCGAGGTCCACGTAAACCACTACCCAAGGCCTCACGTCAGCATATTATGTGAATGGGACTGGCGTACTAAAGTCCGGTGGTACCGAAGCCCCGATAACATAGGTGGATAGTCGGTCCCATGCTTGTGCAGGCAATATGTGCGACGTTATTGTCCGTTTACGCGGTACCAACAATCACCTCGGCGCGGAAGCACGGACGATTTTTGTCTACCCACTGTTACATAACGAAGCGTGCGTTCCTTTCGTCGATGATCCGACTTCGGCGAAGGGAATCCGCGCTTCCAGCGCCGTTCCTTTCAGCCGCGGCATAAATGCGTCAATGGGGGTACGCGCTCCACACGCCGCTCCCCTCAAACATGGCACAGGTTTGCTTTTTAGTCCTGCCGGCGATGCCATTTGTGAAGTGCATGAGCGGAGGGGCAGTACCCCCAGACAAGTCTCCATATTAAGCTAGTCCTTGGTAAGTATATATCGCTTTGTTTTAGCCTCTGAAGACGTAGTAGATAATCAGTCTCACCAGCCGGGTGGCATCTAACAATAAAAGGGGCTTTCATCCGTCTAATTTCATGATTATCCCAATACAAAACACCATTAATTATCATACAAAAACGACCAATTACTTATTCTTGAGGTATTTACCGGCCTTCCAATGCCGTACCATAACAGGTGCTATACTTGGAACTATCTTCGAGTTTTTTCTAAACCCAAGCAGACTTGACGAGTGTGTGGTAGTGCTTATTAGTATTGTCATCGCTCAAACAGCACAAAAGCAATATTTGGGTGGGCGGCCTCTTTGTTTTTCTAGCCATGGCCCGTCCTTTCTGACGAAATAGCGCTTGTTTGTAGCAAATTAAATAGCAGGAAACCGCTACCACATGTGGCTGTATACCATATTTCACTTTGGTTATTTCGGGCATTTCGATGACACCCCTCCTCACCGTATTCTGTGTCATGATACGTTTGAACAACTATGTCCTGCAGATTTCTCCTACTTCCAGACACGCCGAGCCAGCCACCGCTCCGCCTCAATCCCGCCGAGACGGTCACCGGCTGGTAGGCCTGCTTCCTCGGCTTCTGTTGCCCCCGTGACAGCTGGTAACACCGTCGATTGGGATCCGGTCAGGTACGATGCACCTCACTTGGGAGACGCTTCAACTTCGTTCTGTGACGATAAGAAACAGGCAGCGATGGGGGCTGGTCGTGCCAACCTCACAATGCAACAGAGGCTTGATGAAGATGGTACCGCGCCTGGAATGGTGTCGACATTGCTGGAGATTGCCAAGACCAGACGGATCCCAGAGAGGTCCACCACGCCGTGGTGCGAGTTTCCGGTTGCATCGGCGGAGGATTCTAGCTCAAAGAAAAGGCTGGACACGGTGGAAGTGCCCCGCTTGTCTCGTGTTTTGCGAAGCAACGAGTGAGTGCAGCGATATTCCTATTATGTCATGTGCTTGTGAGCTTATGGTGGAAGCTTCACTACGTGGTAGGCCCAATATTTTAGAGCCAGGAAAATAGCCTCCAAACTTGAAAAACACATCGATACATCGATTAATTAAGCAAACTACGAGAAGGCAAGACGATTGGGTCGCCGTTCAGTCAGCTGGTCGGTGTTTGTGTGCAAGTCTTAGATCCGTGCATTGACTCTCGAAGGGCTAGCAACGCGACGGCTCCATTTTTCAGAAGTTCGAAGCTTGCTTGTACATAGATCCAAAAACAAAACGAGAGGCCAATCATGCCGATGCTCCCGTTTTTGGAGCCTCCCACCAATTAAGCAGACCACTCGTGGTCCTGGTTAAGGAATAGGGAGCAGCACTTGCACAGGTTAGGTAGGAATGGTCTTAGTCGTGGCCATAACACTGTATACCGGTATGTCTGCCAGATTTAGGACGCTTTAACGATGCATTAAGCACCCCCAAGCCATATAATAATAGGAGCATTGCATGTTTCCGCGCCATTTTCACATCGATCTTCGTGTCTGTGTACGCCTTCTCTTTCGTGTTCGACCGGTTACACTGTCTTGTATCATTTGCCTCAGCCCGCGGTATTTGTCGGAGAGTACCCGCACCATGCCGCATGCTGGCCGTGAATCGACCACGACCACGCTGAACACCGGCAGGCCTAATACTGGCCGTGAACCAACCATGGCCTCGGTGAACAACGAATGGCAACCCATCTTCCGCGGTCAGAAGCCCCTCACTCCTTCTCCTAAGGTGGGACAGACAGGCGGAAATAGCGTTATGGCGTGCTGTTGACAAGCAAGGGACAATACTCTAACAAGAACATAATATAAGGCCACGAGAACTTTAACGCTCCAACAACAGTTGAAAAAAAAATGTACATTGAGTCTTGCATTGGTGCACCATCCCCTTCGCATGCCGAATAAAGTAAAGTAGTTCAACGTGAAGACAACAAACACGCATATTACAAAAAAAAACGCGGTGTTCTAAGGGGGTGCAAGCATGTGATACGTCTTTTATTAGCATTCATAACAGCAGTTCGAAATGCATACCATTACCTTGACAATTGATTATCTACCAGAACAAAAAACCACCGAGATTAATGAACAATACCCAGTGATAGATGATTCCCATAAACTATATTTGCCGTTCGAGCCATCCATGCACCAGTTCCTAATAGTACTCATTATACGATCTTCAAATTCCATTCACCCCCCACCTCTCACCCGCTCACCGGTAATACAACCATATTTTTCATTTTTCCTCCGATAACGTAGCTTAAATGCCATTTCGATAAAAATCGAACACCCTTCTGTAAGGCACTAATACCTGTTTCCCGTGACTTTCCGCCAATCTTTTCCAAGTTCTCCTTCCCCATACTTGTACGTTTTGATTTTATGATCTAAAATGCTGAGGACTTCCGCATCTATCTATCTGTTAGGTATTGGCCTCGTTAAAAACGGGTTAGATCCCGTACACAAAAATCACCCCGCTGTAAACCCTGGTGTGATACATGCAGAAACATCAACAACAACATGCCATGAACACCATTATATAATTAATTCTTACAGCGAAATCTGAACTCATTTACAGTAACATAATAAAACAACACCAAGTACTTGATCACAATATTCTCTTTGGATCTCGCACCGTTCGTCTGGTAGCTCCTATTCATTTAGCAAACTGCACAATGTTTACCCCCCCCTTTCCTCATGGTTTTATTTATGATATACTACCAGGTATATGAACAGCTGGTGCATTCCGCAGCCTTCATAATATACCGTCTAAAAACGAGTTTTATAGGGTTCCGTGCGCAGAGTGATTAAACCATTAAACACTGAATGTTATTGCATCACCCTGTTGGCCCTGGTACTAGCTAGCAATAAGGGGAGTCACTGGCCTATACCCTTCACGAGGACATACGCACCCCAAAACAGCGCGCGACAGGAGTATCACACACAGCAAATATGAGTTTCGACGAAATCCTCGATGTCACAGCTGTTGTAGTGTACATTTAAATTAAATAAAAACGAAGGTAGATTTCGCGCATACGGAGACGCGACCCACACAGAATAAGTTGACGGATGTTGTCCTCGATAATGGTATATCCGTTTTGCGGTAGGGGTTGGGCCCTTTTGAGCCAGAGTTTTCTCGCTCAACTAAGGGGCTACAACAGTACCCATAATCTGTGGACTTTGGATCCGTTGTGTATGTTCCAAAACTAGCCGTTAGATACCTAGGCCATGGGGTTGTGTACCGGGCTTAGCACACAACTTTTATCATAGTCGGCTGTTGAGGGGAGTATAGAGTTCCCTACGAGAGGGGCCTCGTAAACTTTACTGGCAGGGCTACCCATACCGT
Organism: Undaria pinnatifida; assembly: GCA_012845835.1. Classification (NCBI taxonomy): domain Eukaryota; class Phaeophyceae; order Laminariales; family Alariaceae; genus Undaria; species Undaria pinnatifida. The sequence continues at coordinate 17,027,387 of JABAKD010000002.1, read as the reverse complement.
AGCACCCCCCGGTGATAACATTTATCGGCACACGTGTCTCCCGCTTCTCTCAAGTTAAACAGTGCCCCCCGGCTGTCCCCGTCTCCCCCCGTTATTCCGATCTTGTCATGTTCGCGTGGTACTCATCAATTTCAAGTACGATGAGGTTTTTCCGGTGATCAGGGACGTCACCGGTATCCCACCGCGCCCTACGCTTGCTTGGGGACCAGGTGCTTCCAAGACCGGTACCATCACCAAAGGAACCTCGTCCATGTGGTAGTATTGTTCAGCTGCCGATGGTTTGTAGCCTACGGCGAGATGCACGGCTATATTTTTACATATGGGGGGCTTTTTTACGTGGCAAGACCGCTGATCCATGAGAAGGCTAAATGGTCTAATATATATGTACGTTCGATTTCAATGTTATGTCTCCCCTCGACTCGTGGTGTTGGCACTGCGAACGAGAATAGCGTTGACAGGCGGCAACTAGCTGCAACCTGAGCGAATTTATTTGGACGGTAGTTTTTGATCTGACGGCAGTAACTTGACATAGCAGTGTCCTCCAAGAGCACCGCGTCCGATTCCACGATCTATTCTGAGATGAGAATATCTGGGGTATGTTAAAGGGTGACGGTAGGTCGCCTGGAGACTTTTTTCTGAAGACACCCCTACACAGTGGTCGTATGGCTGTGCTTGTAGGGTAGCAGTAATCTCTCGTACTCGAGAGCTAACTGTACACCCCAGTTAGTACAGTGTTGCTGCAGGCGGCTGGCTTTATTTCGGGGATGGTGCATTAACACAGTAACGCTAGAGCCATAAAGAGAAACGGGTCGGTTGCTGAATCGTACATGTGATATATCGTGGGAACTACGATACGTCCTTCCTACCAACGTTAACGTAGTACTTCCGAGCTGGGGGCAGCCCCGTTCAATTGGATCGAACGGGGCCACCAAGAAATTGGTTTATCCATTTTGGTTACCGAGGGCAAAGGAAGGGTCGTCGAGAGACTGGCCGCTTAACTGCTGGTTAGCTCCCACGCGGGCCTGGGGAGAACAACGGTGATATAGTGTGATGACGTGTGTCGCACGGTTGTGCTTTTTGGATAAAGATCCCCGTCAAATGGAATTGGACGAGTCGATCGAGAGATGAGCTGGCCTGTTTTGTTTGTCAGGTACGCTGTACCAGGGCCTTTTCAAAAGCGTGGAGCTTTTCTTCGTGGTGCGGATAAGGTGCCCGTTTTTACAGTAAATGTGGACACCATGTTGGTTTGTGGTGAATAACGTCTCCGTTTCAGTTTACAAGTGTGGACATCGTCCGTCCGAGTGGATTGGATGGGGCGACCGAGAAGTTGAGTTGTTATTAGGCGGCCGAACGTATGCATGCGTGGGGGCAAAACCGGTGGTGTCCCTACGTATCGGAAAACGATGAGGGGGGGGGCGGGTGAGTGAGAGCGGGGGGAGAACATTGATATATTCGAGAGGATATTATCATCGCGGTCTCTTATGAGTGACGTTGCACTTTACCTACCGTGCTGAGCCCCCCGCCAACCTTAGTGCATGTGTAGTCCGTCGGAGCGTTAGTAGATTATGGTACACTTTGGGGCATTTAAGCGCTGCGACGTTGCATTGGCCAGCATGGCGTTTCGGTTATTACGTGGTAGGAGTCCCGGTTAACTTCGGAGAGTATATTATGGGTTCGATGTTGTTTTACGCGAAATACGTTGCTACGAGAGGAGAGCGATCCGTTTTTGAGACGCATGCCAAGCAGTCGTTAGGTGGTGAGTGTGACAGCTTGTGCGGTACGAGCGCACTTTGAGACAGGAGCTGCACCAAACCATGTGTCAAGTCCTCCTTATGAGTGTGCGTGGGTTATCCACGATGGATGAATACGCTGTACTCTATGAACCAGGAAGAAAGAAAATCCCTCCTACGAGGGTGGAGTCGAAGCAGAGACCCTGATGAAAAAACGCCTTTGGTATGTTGATTCTTTGTACTACAGTACGATTGATGGGGAACATATCGAATTTGGAAACGCGCGCGCGATGTTAGCGTCCAAATGTCCATCTGAGATACGGCCTTTAACTGGTCCGTACAAAGAATGGACCCTAGACATTACCAGCGTAGGGTGATCGGCACGCGCACGCGCTAGTCCACAGCTAGAAGGCGGGCAAACTAGCAACGCGTGTCTCGCCTCAATGCCATGGCAGAGTCGTGTGGGGAAATATAGGCTTGCTTGAAGATAGGAACGTGGAGAAATTGTGCCATGTGGCATGCTTCTTTAGGTCATTCTGAAGTGTCGCTCGTAGAAAAGGAGTAGAGCGCAAGCAAGGCAAGAACTTGCGAAGTGTCTAGGGAAGTGTCCGACTTGATTTGCGGGGTCTATATCAATTAGCATGGTGTTATGTCTTGATCGATGAGGGCTACATGTTGTGTGGTATATGACCGTAGATAGATAGGTGAAAGATAAACACGTACGGTAGATCAGGTGTGGTAGAGGAAATCTCAATGGGAAAGTGATTTTTCACGTAGCAGGGAGCGCAGCAAACCAACACGAGCACGCTCCGACGCCAGAATGTTTGGGTACATCGTTGGAACCCTAGTAGGTTAGGTTCGCGAGGCTACATAACTCAGCTGAGCGAACAAGGCGTGTTTTTGTGCGGGAGAGGGAAGAAATCACGCAGGAAGGGAGCCTCGGCAAAGAGAAGCAGGCTCAGGCGCCCTGGTGTATGATAGAGAACGAACGGAGGTACTACGAGAGAATTTAGTTTACCACACTTGACATGCTGCAACCACATCGAAAATAAATAACTCGTTTTGTAGAGTAAAACGTACATAACTGTATGTACACGCGGTATTATAGGGTATTCGATTATTCAAGGTATATAGGAAAGAGCGCAAGCACTCATATGCGCAAAAGGTGTGAAAACAGGAAAACAGCCAGGCGAGGAGCGTTGATGCCGGTGGGTGGTGTTTTTGCGTAGTTGGTGGGTGTACTTGGTATTTGGCGCCGCGTGCAATCGCCCTTGACATGTTTTCGCCGCAAGTGACGGACACCAGAAGTATAAAGCGTTTTTTTATATGTTTTGCACATCAAGAAGGAGAGGGCGGCGTCATGTGTTGAGTACCCGGTATTATTAGCTTTTATAGGTATATTTGTATAGCCCAGATCGTGAGCTCTGCCATAGCCTTGGGTCACCTAATACCCCCTTCTTCCCCGCTCCATGTCCAGGTTATTGCCTGACATTGATGCTCGTGCGTTGGGTCCTGTTCTCAACGCTCGGAGGCTGTGCTTGTGAAATTGTACATGCGCGAAAGTCGGTGTACAATTCGAACAACTCGCTGTTCTTGGGATATCTTGTGGGGTATTATATGTGTTCGGTGTGCCAGAATTTCGTTGTTTTGTTGCAATTGAGATCTTGCATCAAAGGCGGGTCGTGCCACAGCACGGGGGGGCTTTTGCGCCTAAAATATCTTTGATTGACGGGGCTCCTCAATTGTCAATTGGGGAATTGCCCGGTATATTTGCATCACGTTTGCGTGTTTTGAATGTTATTTTTTTTGCGTGAATGAATATCCTTTGAATGGCGCGAACCTTATCTCAATACAGGCTGGGACAAGTTCAAAGCCCGAAATTCTCTCCCCCACGAACGTCGCTCGCAATATCTAGTCAAAGGGAGAATATTCTTTTGGTATCCCACCAACCCCCATAACCAGTGGAAGAGGGTGCCATGGTCGGGGGGGGGTTAACAGCCTCGGCCTGTTGTTATAAGGCTTAGTTTGGGTAAGCTGTTGGTTAACCTGTGCAAGTGGTCAAACGGACTAATACCCCACAAATTCCTTAACAAATGGCGTCGTCGACAGACCATGGGTTTTTGGGTCGTGGGTTCGATCCCCACCATCCACAACAATAAACTTTTCAGATTTTCCCATGTCGAACTTGAAAAATACTCTCCCTGGTATCCCCAGGAAATGAAACGGCTTGGATATTGACAGAGGTCCGCCGTATATCCGGCCGACCTGCTATCCCGCCGTTTCAGGGGGGGAGAGTGTTATAAGGCTTAGTTTGGGTAAGCTGTTGGTCAACCTGTGCAAGTGGTCAAACGGGCTAATACCCCACTAATTCCTTAACACTGTCTCTAGGAGCAAATGCTGTATCGACCAATGCCAGGCATTCCATTTTTTCAATAATTATCAGGCTTTTTTTTCCGATGCGGGGGCGAAAAAATAATTGCGACTCATTTGCACGAACCGGTTGGAGGTACTCCTAGGCATATCTGTAATTGTTTCGCGAAAAAAATCGAAGATCTGACTTGCCTATGTTCAGCGTAAGCATAATCTAGCAAAAAACTGAATCATGTGCTAAAAACAAGTCATTTGATGGAAATAACGTATCTTCATCGTTTTTACGCACAAAGTCATAATGTCTGCACGCCGTTTTTGAGATATAAATGTTATAAAAATTAAAATAAACTCCAGCTGTGAGATCGAATGTTTTGTCGAAACTCATCTTTTCAAGCTGTGTGTGATACTCCGATCGCGCGTATTACGGGTTGTGTGTCCTCATTAAGGATATAGGTCGGCGACTCCCCTTGCAACTACAGTGTATATAAAATCATTCCTTGGTGTCATGTATTTGGTCAGGAGTTTTTCGTCTTGGCCGAAGTATGCGATTCGCGGAACTGGAATTCTCGGTCGAATATAGCTTGGTTCGAGCGCCGCCTACGGGGGGCGGCTCCAACGCCCCTCGCCCTTCCGTGTCCGTTCCGCACATCGACGTGAACGCGGACGGGTGCCGAACGAGACGAGCGAGAAGTTGCAAAAATACCGCATGTCGAGGAGGAATTTTGGAAAAATTGTCGAATCTTAATGGCTGCAACGCCTGAATGATTTACAAAATTGGCATCATTTCCAAACGGTACGTGATAATGTTTGGAATTTTGCGGTGGCATACTCTCGAGCGTAAGTTCCTTTGCTGTACTTTTTTACTAGTTTGTTTGGTTTCTTGCCCGGCCTTTTTATTGCTTTAATTTCTTCTCGTTTTGCCAGCTGGAAATTCATTTTTTTTTGTGTGGGTTCACCTAAAACGTGACACAAGTTACCGACGAAATCCAACAACTTCGCGACACAAATTACCGACGGCAAAACATTTCGTGTCAAAATAACTCCCAAACCATGGAATCATGATATTTTCATGTAACAGAATCTCGAGACAAAACCAAGCAGGTAGAGCCGTCTCTTCGGCCTTTGGCCCTGGCTTTAGCATGGCCGCTGACACTCCAGGCAGCCCCTGCTGTAGGCATGAACGAGTGCGGTTGATTCGCAGCGAACTATCCCGCTGTGCTCGCTTCTATGTGGCCATTGTCCACGCCATTTCATGTCACCTCCCTTCTGTTTTGAGCTCGTCGTCGTGCCGTCGAGGTACGAGGAAACCCGTACGTACTGGGTGAGAACAGCAGTATGTACGACGAGCATGAACGCCAACTGACAACATTGGCAAACACACAACATCAGGTGCAGCAGCAGTAGCCGAAGGGCGAAACTTCTAGCACATACTGCAGCAACTAGTAGCAACCAGAACCACAGCAGATAGCTCAAAGTGCAGTACGAGTGCCGTTGGCAAGTTTAGTCGTACACGCATCACTCTGTCCAATATATATATAACAGAATCTCGAGACAAAACCAAGCAGGTAGAGCCGTCTCTTCGGCCTTTGGCCCTGGCTTTAGCACGGCCGCTGACAATCCAGGCAGCCTCTGCTGTAGGCATGAACGAGTGCGGTTGATTCGCAGCGAACTATCCCGCTGTGCTCGCTTCTATGTGGCCATTGTCCACGCCATTTCATGTCACCTCCCTTCTGTTTTGAGCTCGTCGTCGTGCCGTCGAGGTACGAGGAAACCCGTACGTACTGGGTGAGAACAGCAGTATGTACGACGAGCATGAACGCCAACTGACAACATTGGCAAACACACAACATCAGGTGCAGCAGCAGTAGCCGAAGGGCGAAACTTTTAGCACATACTGCAGCAACTAGTAGCAACCAGAACCACAGCAGATAGCTCAAAGTGCAGTACGAGTGCCGTTGGCAAGTTTAGCCGTACACGCATCACTCTGTCCAATATATGACAACCGTTTTACATTCATATTGATGGAGAAGAATGATACGACGTACGAGCAGACGTTCTGATTCTGGTGTGCTGCTGCCGTGAGACCATCGAGCACACCGCATGTTTTACCCAAACAAGAGCCAACAAGAGGCAGCGCACAGGGGCCCCCAACACAGAGACATGTGACAACCACGGCCAGCTGTCGATCGCGTAATTCGCCGGTAGTCCGTGCTTCGGTGGGTGTATCGGAAGTCGTTCGTAGTACTGCTGTAAATCGTCGAAAAACCACGTGGCATCGTTCTGGTGGCAGACTCGCCAGTAGACCCCCCAAAATTGATTTACCTTTTCTTTTTCTTGGCCCCATGCACCCATTTCCTTTCCTTTCTCTTCTTTGTTTCTTTTTTCCAATTGACTTGCGTCTGTTGTGCGTATGCGTAGTGATAGACACCACGTGTAATATATACGTGGTATTAATAGTCTTTCTTGGGTGGCAAGCGGTATAGTCGGTTTTTCCAGGCGCGAGTAATGAGACGTATGCACCGGTATGGACCTGGCACATCGTAGACTGACTCCCGATTTCACTTTTATATGTTTCTGGTGGAGGCATAAATTGCGTCAGCTGTGATTTATGCTTGTACCACCTTTGGTTTGTGTTTTTTATGTGACCCCGGATCTGAGTTACTACTGGGAGAGAGCACGAGAGTGGTGCGGGGATAATAAATGGGATGAAGAAAAAAAAATGTTGCAAAGGTATATCATTACAAGGTTCCCCTTCGGGAGGTGGACACGTGCCTCCCGGGGGCGACGCAAGTCGAATGACTACAACTGATGATGAAGTATTTATGCAGAAGGTGTATATCGGAGGGATGCGTAGTGGAAAGAATGTGGATAATATAAGATATCACAGACATTTGGAGGAGGAGGGTTGGGATATTGCTGAGGCTCGGTGTGATAAGTTATTCGAAAGTCCACTCCGTATAACTGCGTGGCAGCAATTAATTCTACGTTTGTAGCATATGCGTAAGGCTGTGACATGAAGTGGAGATACTCTTCGACACTCGAATATGTAGTAGGTTGAGATCCAGCGACTTCCACAAGTTCTTGATTTGCTCCAGCTAAGATGCTGTCGTGGAAAGTGTTGAAACCTGATCCTGGGATAACGGTGTACAAATTGGTTGTGATGTGGGCAATGATATGTGCACGGACGATGTGATGTAAAGCTGGGTTGTTGTGCACACGACGCGAGATACATCTTAATAAACATGCACCATCACCATTATCGGGAATAATGGACCATTGACCAGAATTGTTATTGTTGCCGCTGTTGTTGTCTTGATCATTTTCGCTGTGTGATGGGTTTGTACTGTTGTCGCTGCTGTTAGAGGAATCATTGGTGTCAATTTGTTGTGTGTTTTCTGTGTCCAGTATTTTTCCCCGCGCGCTTAATTCGCTACTGCTGTATGGTAACCACCGTGTCAATTGTGAGGGAGAACTCACAGTAAACTTAGAGTCTATGGACTACGTGCTGCTTGCTGGTGGTGCTGCTGACGGAACTTTGCAAGACAAACGGAACTTTTTCGGGCACGTTGGCGTTGTTTGTTCCGTTCAGAAAAATATCTTGTTTACACCGACAAATGATTCTTTATTATCTACATGACCTTGATTTGCTCCAGCTAAGATGCTGTCGTGGAAGGTGTTGAAACCTGATCCTGGGATAACGGTGTACAAATTGGTTGTGATGTGGGCAATAATATGTGCACGGACGATGTGATGTAAAGCTGGGTTGTTGTGCACACGACGCGAGATACATCTTAATAAACATGCACCATCACCAATCTCGGGAATAATGGACCATTGACCAGAATTGTTATTGTTGCCGCTATTGTTGTCTTGATCATTTTCGCTGTGTGATGGGTTTGTACTGCTGTCGCTGCTGTTAGAGGAATCATTGGTGTCAATTTGTTGTTTGTTTTCTGTGTCCAGTATTTTTCCCCGCGTGCTTATACCGATGTTTGTTGCCGATATGGTCTGTTGTGTGCACATCGTTACTTTTGCTTGAGTTGTGTTGCTACTTTATATCTCTTTATACAGGTTTCGCTACTGCTGTATGGTATCCACCGTGTCAATTGTGAGGGAGAACTCGCAGTAAACTTATAGTCTATGGACTACGTGCTGCTTGCTGGTGGTGCTCTATTGTAAAACCGCTGTGTATGTTCTTTTGATGAGAGTAAACGTCTTGTGTATTTATTCTCCTCGGTCCATCCAGAAAAAAAATCCCGTTCTCAATAAAATTCGATTTTTTATGATCTATATATTATTGCCGCTCTCTGCGGTTGCTTGCTGCTGCTGTGATCGTAGACAGTTCATACCGATGTTTGTTGCCGATATGGTCTGTTGTGTGCACATCGTTACTTTTGCTTGGGTTGTGTTGCTACTTTATATCTCTTTATACAGGTTTCGCTACTGCTGTATGGTAACCACCGTGTCAATTGTGAGGGAGAACTCACAGTAATGACATAGTTCACGTCGTTGCAGCGGGTACATATACACCGCGCCCGCGTCTAGCAGTGCGGGAAAATTCTCTCGCAAATACATTTTGATGCCACCCCGATGTACGTGCGAGGACTAAAGTTCCACCGTGTGTGTAGTAGACGTATTTAAGCCTGACGATATGCCTATATTTTTGGCTCTAACCAAATTAAGCCCTATCGTGTTTTAAATGTCTACAAAATAGGTCTATTTTATCGACCTAACGACCACGGCAGACCACGGTGAGATATGGATTTTCCCAAAACATGCACTTGGGCACATTTTGGCCCAAGTGCATATTTGAAGCAATTTTCCGAGTATTTTCCAGCAAATAACAGCATTTCAGACGACAAAAGCTCGAGGAAACATCAGACGGATGCCTACATTTCGAGGGTGGAAATTGAACCGGGTTGAGGGCCAGTCCTGCTATGCTGCTGTACTGACTGCCACACTGAGGCACACCGAAGGCGGCAGACGCCTGCGAGGTATCCTACATATGAATCGAGTATGGAGTACGAAGCACTCAATGTTTTTGCCAGGCACCAGTTATTTGTTTTGGCCGTTTGTTCAAGCTCGCACAGCATGGGCAGGGGAGGGTCTTTCTCGAAGTTTCCACCCACTCATGTGCTGACTCATGACATAAATCCTCGTCTTGCCATCTGCGTCTGGAGTAGTGCAGAAATATCATAGTCTATTTTCAAGTAGTTTGATCTTTCCTCGGCTTTTCTTTTTATGCGTACTACTGAAAGAGACCACTATTTCGAGTTTTAGACATACGGTGTTTTTTTTATGCGTTTAAGGTCGAAATATCGAATGGCCTAGCTCTTCCAGTTGGAAGTACTTAAGACCTAACCTCGAGGCTTAAATACGTCTAGTGTGTGGTTGCCCGGGGACAGAAGTGTCTCGTACCCCGCAAAATAGAGCCAGTCTCGGCGGCTTTCCGCGGCCATAGCTCGCGCCACGGACGTCCCATGAGCCCGGCACACGGCTGGTAATATACCGACGGGTAGTCTGATCGCATTGCAGAAGAAAGCACACCAAAAAACTCTGCGCCGGCGGAGAAAAAGGGACGGACTAGGCAAAAAAATCAAAATAGTACATATGCATATTACTACCAGTAAATAATATGTCAGCCTCTAGGAAATACGCACGGCACTATCAGCAGTCGTCATGGTAGAGACACTCCGGATATTATGTATTGAGGGGACGCGTCCGATTTCGACAACGTGAAAGCCCCCACGAAGAAAAGACAGCAGACACACATATCCCGCCTTCCCGAGAAAAAACAGAGAAGAAGCGCTACGCCAACCTCCCGTACGAGCAAAGCCACCCCCGCACCAATCTTAGACAACGCCGCCTCAACGAGAGATCGCCTTCCTCTTCTACGTTTTCCTCCTCGCCCGCGACCACGAAGACTAATCAATGCGACAGCCTTCACGTTACAAACAAAGCAATCTTCTTCCAAAACCTCGCCGGCTGACATGTCCTCATGTCGACGTTTGATGCAAACCGACTTTGCATCCTGTCGACTTCGAACCTCCGTTGCCACGAGGACAGCAGTGCAGTCTCTTCATTAATGCCAAGGCCCTTTTGTTTTCGCCTAGAGGCGACGCAGGTTCTCAATAATACTCTTTTCGGTATTTTTGTTTGATAGACGCCAACTTTTTTTACTTGACGGCGCATTTAACATAGTTTGTTTCGCCTATCCTTGCCTTCTTTGTTGTATAATATTACGTTTTTTTCTGTTGTCAAAGCATGACTTTAATAATCCCATGTTCGTATTAAACTCTCGGCATTACTTTAAAGTTCAATGCATGCCAAATCGGACAGCTACACCTTAAGTTGTCGAAGTGCTGCCCTGCCCTACCCGAAGCATGGGCGCCGGCGAATGCCGGCGCCCATGCGGAGCCCTTGTAAGATATTAAATTTAGCTCACGCGTTCTACATGCCCCTCCCGAGGCTTGGTCTGTTTTTTTTTTTTCCGCCTTTCATGTTTGTGTTATAAGCCTTAGTTTGGGTAAGCTATTGGTTAACCTTTTGCAAGTGGTCACACCGACTAACACCCCACTAACACCAATACAAATGGCGTCGTCGACCGACCATGGGTTTTTTGGGTCGTGGGTTCGAGCCCCACATCGACCATACATAATAAACTTTTTCAGATTTCCCCATGTCGAACTTGAAAAATACCCTCCCTGGTATCCCCAGGAAATGAAACCGCTTGGATATGGACAGGTCCGCCCGTATACCCGGCCGGCCTGTTATCCTGCCGTTTCAGGGGGGGAGAGTGTTTTCAGGCTTAGTTTGGGTAAGCTATTGGTTAACCTTTTGCAAGTGGTCAAACAGACTAATACCCCACTAATACCTTAACATTTGGTCTGAAAAGGTCTACATTTTCCAAAGCATCATAGCTGACGGAAAATCATGCAAATCTAAGAAAACAAAATAACGACAGGTAAGTGAGGTCTTCGCAACGACACATAGAAGACGTGTGCTAAAATTCGCGGTCTGAACCGAATAGACGACGTGGACATTTGTCGAGGAATAAATAATAATTTTCGAGATTATAAGCTGAACCATCCCGTACTGTTTACTCATGAAAAGTCCCTCTACCGTGGCATAACTCAGTTGGCAACGGACATGGACGGAGAGAAATAACCATTGTATGATAGCCGCAGTTTTATAACGTGTCATTTGGGTTTTACTTCCACTAAAGATGCTTTATATTAATTGAAGAAGCCGAAATGGTGGGGGGGGGGAAGGGCTGTCCTGCCCCCGCCCCCCCCGGATGCGTACGCCTCCCCTACCTCTATATAAAATATCGGGAGGGAGGAGGGGGAGGAGGGGCCGCTCCCTCCCTTTCCCCTCTTGCTTACGCCTCCCCCACCCACACAACGAAACGCGGTCGACCTACCTACCGGTCGGCTTCCGCTAGTTAGACGCCTCCCCCTGCTTAGGTTTTTCGTGTGCAAATCGGAGGCCGGTTCATTCTGGACCCCGCAATCGCTAAAACAGCCAAGTAGTTCCGTTTCTAACGGCCCGTACGATCGTGGACCTACTCGACCCACCACTACTTGTGTGTGCTTTCGTGTAGGCTTTCCGTTTCTAACGGCCCGCTCATATCGGGGACCCTCCACAATTGCTGAACGATTAATGATACCGTGATTCCGTTTCTAACGGCGGGTGTGCCCTGGAAAACCCCGCTAATCGACCACTACCTTGCGCGTGCTTTCGGTTGGTTTTTCCGTTTCTAACGACCCGCTCCTGTCGGGGACCCAACTCGACTGCCAAACGATCATGGATGTGGTGATTTCCGTTTCTAACGGCCCGCTCATATCGGGATTATACCACCACTGACCGACCACTATGTGTTTGTGCTTTCGGATAGTCCTGTTTCTAACAGCCCGTTCATATCGGGAACCCACCACGATTTCTAAACGATTATTGAGTGTGATGATTTCCGGTTCTAACGGCCCGTGCGATCGGGATTATGCCATCACTAATCGACCAGCACCTGCGCGTGCCTTCGGGTGGTTCCGTTTCAAACGGCCCGTGCGATCGGGAACCCACCACGAAGGCCAAACGATTAATATGCAATGATTCCGTTTCAAACGGCCCGTGCGATCGGGATTATGCCATAACTAATTGACCACTGTGTCCTCTTCCCTTCCGTTTGCCCATCCGCCGTGGAATTTTTGCGGGAGGGTGGGCGGGAAAAAAACCAACTTGACGACTCCCTTACGTCCCTTGCGGGTTTACCAGGCCCGGTCCTCTTCAGCTCGTCCCGGGCCTCGCCCGTTAGCTACTTATTTTTGGCTATTTGCTGCACCGACGATCCCCTGCTTCACACCGCTCTACAGTTGCTTGTTGGTATCTGACCTCTCGATCTTACGTTTTCGCTAATATCCGGAACCTTCATTTTTTCTATGATACCCCGTACCCAACATCCTGCACCCTACCTTTGGAAACTCCGAGATTTTCCTTCTTCTGCTGTTCTATATTTCTACCCGTTACCCCCAAACACCAGGTTGCCCCAACGACAACCTTCCTCTTTGGGTTTTACTTCCACGAAAGATGCTTTATATTAATTGAATAAGCCGAAATGGTGGTGGGGGGGGAAGGGCTGTCCTGCCCCCCCCCCCCCCCGGATGCGTACGCCTCCCCTACCTCTATATGAAATATCGGGAGGAGGAGGGGCCGCTCCCTCCCTTTCCCCTCTTGCTTACGCCTCCCCCACCCACACAACGAAACGCGGTCGACCTACCTACCGGTCGGCTTGCGCTAGTGAGACGCCTCCCCACCCGAGACCGCGATTCTCCCCACCCTCCGTTCGGTTATGTCCTGACCGTTTGGGTTCCGATGGAAGTTCCCGAAGCGGTCGTTACATTACCGGGCAGAGGAGACTTATCCCATTCCACCCCATCTAGTCCATTGTCCCGGTTGTCTCTCAAACTCCCATGCCCCGTGCTCCAACACCTCTGACACCGAAACCGGGTCCTCCATATTCGCCCTAACATACACCATAAACGAGTCTGACGACCACCTTCCTTCTTTCTTTACTACGGCCTCCGGTACCCCTCTCGCGGCCAGTCTTGTCGCTCCGCCTATCCTCCCGGAATGCAACGCGAATTGTTCTGGAATCAGTCTCGCCCCCGCTCCCCTCCCTTCCTATCTCCACCTCTCCCCTATGCTTGCTATGCCATCCCTCAAGCACTGGGTTGCCCGTCCCCTAGACCAAACCTCCCAACCATCCTTTCCCCTAAATGACATTAAGGGCGCTTCTTCCGTTAAATCCCCGTTACCGTACAACCTAAAAAGCTTCACTAATAGACCCACCGCCCCTCTTTATCCTTCCTTCCGCCGCCCTGTCCTTGTTCTCACCAGTACCGCCCCCTTCCTCCCTTGGTCCCCCTCCGATCCCTTGAACCTCACCTCCATTCCATTTGCTTCGTGTATTCGGCTTCCTACTAACTGCTCGTTATCCTTGAAGAACGCCACATCCCCCCTCCTCAAACAGTATACTTTGTGGAACACCCCTTTCCCGTTGGCAAACAATTCCGACGCTCGAAACATACGTTAGCGCCAAACCAATCCATAACACCCTTCCGCCTACCCCCCCATGCCTGTACGCTCTCCTGCACTCCGTCAGCATCCCCCACGTCAACGGTCTTCTCACTTTCTGTTGACTACCCATCCCTACGTGCGCCCTCTTGATACCTTGCTTGACAGATATTATCAACGGGTTACTCATGGGCACTGATAGCCCCAAGAACTGCCCATGGTAGAAATTGATCGCCACCAACTTGCCTACTATGGTCGACTCCTTGTTACCTTTCCCTGCGCAACAGCATTCCATGAACTCGACCAATTCCCTTACCAGTTCCATCTCCCCCATGTCTTTCCGTAGCCAACACTCCTTCCTTATAAAGACCGCCAGCTCACCCACATCCTCCAATTCGCCTCATAAGTCCTTCGAGTCGAAGCTGCAACTCTTCCAAATGCTTACCCTCTCGCAATATCTCCGAACACATTAACTGCTCCCCCGTTCCCAACTCCTGCACCTGCCAAGCGATTCCAGGACATTCTGCATTCAGTTTGTCGAGAATCTGGCCCTCTTGCCACCTGGTCAGACCGTCTGCTAACCTATTATCCAACCCCCGCACATGCCTTGCCTGAAAACACCACCCTCCCTTTGCTTCCAAAGCTCCCATTATCCTCATCAACGCCCCTACCCTCGCTTGCTTCTTCCCTCCCCCTCGACACCTCCTCACCCAGGTCACCGCTGCCTCATTATCCGCCCTCATCAGAACTACTTCCCCTCTTCTACGCGGTCTCTCTCCCTTCATGTCGATCATGACGTACGCCGTCATCACCATTGCCATTACCCCGAGCAGGTTGATGGAAATCAAATCGACTACGGCCCGCCCCCCCTTACCGTTCGTTTCTGCGCCTCTTCTGGCAGGTCGAATCTCCAGTACACCCCCGTTTCCATACATAACTCCCCTATTGCTGCCAAGGATGCGTCCGAAAACCACGTCCTACTCGGCCGCTGCTTAACGAAGCTAAAGAACGGTGCTGTTATCCTCGCCCCCCCGTACCCCCCCCCCCAAAAAAAAACCATCTCCACGACCCCACATCAGCCATGAATTCACGCGACAGCCGTAAAACCCGCCTCGCTTTTGCCCGCTTCCTGTACTTGCCCCACGCTCCCCTCCCCCCGGCTCGCTCCGCCCCACTAAGATGCAGATTAGAAAGCTGCAGCAGCCTATCGACGAAGTACCGTCCGGGCCGGATCACAAAGGAAGCGTGGTGCAGCTTCCCTGCTAACACTAACACCTCCCGCACCGTTGCCGACTGCCGCTCCGCCGTCCACTCTGCTACTCGCGCGCGCAATTCGTCTACTTTCCGTGTCGGCAAGGCAATGGTCATACTCTCCGTGTCGGTATCGTACCCCAAAACCTCCTGTTGCGTAGCCCAGCCCGTCACCTTTTTACGCGATAACAGTGGCTCCTCCCCCTCGGATCTCTCGCCCATAGCCTGCTCATGGATGAAGGCTAAGGATCGTGACAAGTCCAAGCGCCGCGCCCCCTCCGCATCCCACTGAACTTCTACCGAAACAGCATCGTCCATAAAAAACACCACAAAGGCCGGGTCGTCTGCCCCCCCCCCCCTCCGCCGCTCTCACGACACACTCTGCCGGGCAACTGACTACTGAACGCCCTGTTTTCTTCGCCATCGTCACGTGCTCCATCGCGCGGTCCCCGGCTGGCGAGAACAACGCGGAAGCTCCCGTGGTATTACGTTGCGCATGCTGCATCGCAGCCGAAATCACCCCCCACCACCCCGGACTGCCCCTCCACCCACACTGCAACCGCAAATTGATGAAAAGGAACTCCCCCAACACGTACCCGAAAACCTTGGTCCCGTCAGGGTCCACTGGAATCTGCCTGAACGCATTCTTGACATCCATTTTTTGAATGAGAATCTGCGCTCGATCCCCAAACTTAACCCTCAGCCCAAGAACCCTCTGTTCCACTTCATGCATCACCCCCGCCAGCGCACATGTCGGAATCTCATCCCAATCTGTCGTCGAATTCACCGACCCCCCCCCACTCCCATCTCTGTGCTCAAAGGTCATGTCATGGATGATTCCTATATTTTCCCGCTCTTCCACTATCCCGACCGGTGACACCCGCAATCCTTCTACCTGCCCCGCCTGTTCCTTCGGGAAAACAATAGCACGCCCCTCGCAATGTCTGCAACCGCCTTTTCCCACACTGCGACATAAAACTTCTGTGCGCTTGAATGATTTCCGTATGTGAGCTCCTTCGTCAGGTTTCCACCCGGTCGCACGTCGACCGGCACCCCTACGGGCGCTATGTGCCTCACGTTATCTGTTCCCGGAAATTGGTGTCTGTCCCCGAAAACGCTTGCACGCGCTCCGGGTCCATATGGGGCACCGTCAACGACGCCCCCAACCGCCGCACTACATGCCCCACCCCCTCCCCTCCCTCCCCCCACGGAAACCCTTGATAATACTGCCCCTGCGGTCGTGGCTAAAGCTCGCATTAAGCTTGTCGCCCTCGTTGACTCCCCAGACACCCTCCCCAATAGTCCTTGTGCAACCCGCCAACGCTTCTGCTCTTTTACGTGCCGACCGGATATCGCACCTGTATCTGACACAACCACCGATCCTGGAGGAGTCGGCTCCCCCCTTTGGCCCAGTGCCCAACCCGACCCCCCGGTGCTGCCCTCGACGTGGTCGCCTCAGAACTGGTGCCGGTAGCTCGCCTCGTTGGCCCCGCCGCGCCGCGGAGCCCGTACCCTCATTTCTTCGCCGGTCCGTCTCTCCCCTCTCCCCCTCCCCCCCTCCCCCTTTCTCCCCCCCGATCCCCTCTCTTCCTTCTCTTCCCCCCTCTTCCGCTTTCCCGACCCGCCCCCCTCCTTCGGCAGAAACGCACCCTTCGATTTTTTGTAACCACCTTCTTGCCGGTTCTGCGTGGCATCCTCTTCTTTGGCTCGTGGAGGCATGCCCCGAGTTCTTCGTAGTCGCGGTATGGTCGGTCATATGCTCCTTTCCCCCCTCCTCCTCCCTCCCTCCCTTTTCCTCCTCCTCCTCCCCCCCACCCACCCCCCCACCCTCCTCCCCCTCCCCCTCCTCCTCCTCCCCCTCCTCCTCCTCCTCCTCCCCCCCCTCCCCCACCCCAAGCCCCTCCGCTCTTTGTTTGTTCCCCACCCCCCCCCCACCCCCCCGCCGCCGCGGTTTCGCTTGCCCTCTCCCCTCCCCCCCCCCTACGTCTCTTCCTATACCCCCCTGCCGTGGGCTCTTTTGCGTACCCTACGTCCGCTAGGTAAATGGGTGCCGTTGTAACCCACGTATGGGTTCGCATGAAAAGCGGTAGTGGCATCGGGTATACGTCGCTCGGACCCGGGAACGTCCCGACCTCCTGCTTCAGCATGTGCGCCTGCCGGGATACTTCCTCCGTCCACTCCTGGACATCTTTGTTGAAACATTGGACGAATTTTCCCCTAAATGGTTCTGATAGGGCCACCCGTGTATTTTGCGCGTGAAAAGTCCTCACCCCTTGCGCTACCGCGCGGAAGCGCTCCACCAGCTTGTCCGTCCGTCGGAGCGATGATTGCCCGAAGGTTTTATTCCCGTCTACCACGTACCGCATGAGGTGTGTTAGCAGCAGAAACACAGCCTCCACCCTGTGGTCCAGGAATACCTGCGCCGTCCCTCCCCCGAAGCCAAAATGGTCCCTCTGGGAAAAGTTGCGGACAACAATGTATCTCAGTCCTGCTACCTGCTGAGCGCCCTCTCCCTCCATGATGAAATCTCCCGTGACCATGCTCATCGCCTCCACCGAATCGAACGGTAGTGCCTTCCCGTCCCCGCGTAGAGACGCCCAGACTACCACCGTGCGGTTCCCCTTCCGCCACAACGTTCCCGTCAGGGATGGCCTATAGTATCCTTCCCACCGCCCCCCACCCCCCCCCCCACCCCCCCCCCCCACCCCCCCCCGCCCCCCCCGACGAAAAACTCATCACCCCGTCCCCCACCCCCCACCGCGGCCCGTTGCTATATTAAATGCCACTCCCGTCTCCCCATTCCGTGCCCGGTTCCTGATACCGTTGCTGCTGCAGCCTCGGCGGATCCATCTCCCACGGGCTTCCACCCCCCCCTCCCCGCCCCTACTGCCCTAAGGGCGCTCCCAACTGCTGCTGTCGCTGTCCTGATCCTTCTAACTCCCACGCGCTCACTTCCTCGAAGCCCCTCTTGTCTAATTGCTGCTGCTGACTGCTTGGCTGTAGCCGCTGCTGCCAGTTTGACTGCTGCTGTCGCGGGCTCACTGCACCTACGGCTCCCCAACGTACCCCCCTCCCCCCCTGTTCTGGTCCCCACCCTTGCTGCGGCTGCTGTGGCGTGCCTCCGCTATGCGGCTGCTGCGTTGGCCACCCCTGCTGCTGCTGTTGCCGTGGTGCGTCCTCGCTCAGCTGCTGCGGTGACCAACCCCGCTGCTGCTGCTGTTGTTGCTGTTTCCCCCCCCCCCCCCCCCCATTGCCGCCCCTTGTTGCTGTGGCGTCTCGTCTTGCTGCGGCTGCTGTTGTGCGCCCGTGTCAAACTGCCGCTGCGGTGTCCACCCTTGCTGCGGGTGGTGCGGCGCTCCTACCGGTTCCCAGGGCGCCTGTGGTGGCCCGTTAAAAACCGCCAGCTGGCTGTAATCCCGCTCCGCCCCTGCCTCCTGCTGATACGAACTCCTCCCACCCGCCGATGGGGGCCCCCGAGATTCCGCTCGGGAAAAAATTTGGTGGCGTTGCGGGGATGGGACACTCGTGGTTGGTTTGGTCGCGGTGGCGCCTAACTGAACTTTTTCCTTCTCTTCCTGGCAATATGCGAGTATTCCTTCTACTTGACCGTCTGTGGTCTCCGTCACGCGCCTGTGATTCTACCCCCGGGAACTGCACGCTTCTACTAGACCCACTTACGGTTGCTAGCGAATTCTCGTGCGTGGTACCCTCTTCCACGCTCCCGGTTGCTCCGCCTCACGAATGCGTTGGGCCTGGGCCTCCCACCAGGTTGTCCCGGTCCTCGTCCTGTTGTTGGGTCGGGGTGAGGCCCTCCATCCTTGCTCATTCCTCCCGACGACTGCTGCTCTCGACAATGCTCACCCTCCAGCACAGCAACCCAGAACGAGAAGAGAAAACAGAAAAGGTAAAGAAAAACCAACTTGACAAAAAAAACAACTTGACGACTCCCTTACGTCCCTTGCGGGTTTGCCGGCCCCGGTCCTCTTCAGCTCGTGCTGGGCCTCGCCCGTTAGCTACTTATTTTTGGCTATTCGCTGCACCGACGATCCCCCGCTTCACACCGCTCTACAGTTGCTTGTTGGTATCTGACCTCTCGATCTTACTTTCTCACAATTATCCGGAACCTTCATTTATTCTATGATACCCCGTACCCAACATCCTGCACCCTACCTTTGGAAACCCCGAGATTTCCCTTCTTCTGCTGTTCCATATTTCTACCCGTTACCCCCAAACGCCAGGTTGCCCCAACGACAACCTCCCTCATCGATTTAAAGGGGAAATAGGAATACACCGTATACGATTTTCCAATGACTCCTGGTCGACGGCTGACGTCGCCCACTGCGATGACGCCATCCTTGCTTCGGTGTTTCCTGTCTCTGGGTGCTGACTGATTGGCTGATGGAATTTGCCCAAATCGCGACGCAGTCTACCTCGTCGCCAATTGGCCGGTGTACGACGACCTGGAGATACACTCGTGTCCGATGTCCCCCAATGTGGAAATGGCAGATTACCAACGGTATTTGGACGACGAGGCGCTGTACACGACAGCATTCGCCGACACAGCGACCGTTCAAGAAAAACACTTACAACACTGACAGGATTGTTTTAGGTTATGATGTTGCACGCTTCATTAAGTCTCCAGACCAATGGTGATCCACAACTCTTCAAGCGTTTAGTTGCTCCTGTGGTCTGAGCCTGAAGGGGCTCGTATTACTATAGAATAATACTTGTACGTACATTAGAACAACAACAACGGTGCTGCTGTTACTATCGTTGACGACAGTTCACACGAAATAAATTTGTACCACGTTCATACGTACTAATAATAACAGGCAGTCATTAAAACTGAACCGTGCTTTCTAGCGGAAAAACTGCTGTTAATACTCCCGAAAGAAAGCTTCTTCGAAGCCTTAAGAAAGACTCGAAGTCAAGTCCCGTACGTAGTTGCCATTTTTATGTATGTATGGGCTTTCAGGATGCGTGCTTCGTGCAATAACTGCATTAAGTGATGAGACGGCAAAGCCAAATAATAAGCTCAAGAACTTGACCGACGAAAGTCGGGTACATACAGTAAGGATCATACGTATCGTACAGCAGTAGTATTAGAGCAGTACAAGCAGTACTCGTACGAGGCATGCTTCAACAGTACTGCTGTACGACACGTATAAACGTCGGAAACCAGCGTCACGATTATTATTAATAATAGCACTTTTGTTCTCTGATCGACCGCTCCTTTTTTTTCGTTGAGAGCAAAGATACGGATGATCATGATAGCGTCCTACAAGTGTACTACCCACGCTATCAATCGTCCTACATTCACCATTATGTCCTCATAATTCCAGTATTTTTTGCGGAAGCACTCAATGCGGTTGGACAATTTGTACCGAACGCATTCGCGAGAGCTACGCTAGTAGCAAATGAGAAATATAATTAGGAATCGGGAACCGATATAAGAATAATCTGTTGTTTGCTGTTCTGGAGATAATTCGGCGTTATGGTTCATATTCTTTGGCTGAGTACGAAGTACGTAGCTCACTCTGACAGCAGCAGCTGGCATTGTTTGGTTGATCGCGCTTGTGGGGATGCCAAGTGGATACCACACGGGACAGTGCTGGCAGACTGATAGAACACGCGAACATACCTGTTGTATACAGCTGGACAGCGGTCGCTCGCTGGACCAGATAATTCGTGATTTCGCGATTCTCGAGTTCATCGCTAGACGGCGAATCGGGGAATTAGCGAGTGGAAGCTTTCACGTACGCTTTCACGGAAGCTTCCGTGGAAGTTGAGTTACTTCCACGGAAGCTGAGTTAATTCCACGGAGGCTTCCGTGAAACCTTCCTGGGAATCTTCCAGGGAAGATACTTCCATTACTTCCACGGAAGCGTCCGTAAAAGCTTCCGCGGAAGCTTTCCTTGAAACTTTCGACAAGTGGATGTGCCGTGGAGTCTTCTTCCATGACAGCTGCTTCCACGGAGCCGTAGACGGAAGCAGCGTCCCGGGAAGTTTTCGTGGAAGGGATGGAAGTTTCCGTGAAAGGGATGGAAGCTTCTACCGAAATAAAGACAGTGCATGTACTTGTCGGAAAGCTTTCGTGGAAGCTACTGGCACCTCTATGTCCAAAACTTTAAAGGTTTTATGACATATCCCTCCTGCCCTCGCACGGAAAGCACAGAAGCTTCAACGGATCGAAGAGAACTACTGCAAGCTCCCATGGAATCCGTGGAATCTCCCGTGGAAACTTGCATGGACTTCCACCATCAAAATGGACTATCAGGCAGGAGGTCCCGCAAAACGTAGATGTGTTGTTGATTGTGGTTAACTAACAAACTAAGCACTGAGAAGTGAGACTTTGGGAGAGCTGGAAGGGTCCGGCGTATTGCGAAGCACACGCCTACGTACGTGACTTGGTCTGGGCTCCACTTTTTTAGTGATGTTTGCTAGGATTCGTGTAAGCTGAGGTAAAGAAGGAAGTCGTGGTGGACGCCGGCAAAAAGGACGTTTCGCGTTATGCACCCAGCTATCCCGTAGCCTTCACTGGCGTTAGTCGGCCCACGCCATGATGGGTGTGTCGTTCGTTAAAGTTGAACGTAACTGGTGGCCGTCGAACGACTGGAGGATAAAATATTGTCATTCTATTGCCCCGACATGCGTTGCGCCGGTCCGCCGTTATATTCAGTTGGTGCGGTGTGTGTGATTGTTGTTCGCTTTGGGATTGAAGTATTATGTAACGTAACGTTAGGGGAGGGGGGGGGTGACGTCATGGGCGTCCTGCCTCCATGCCGTTGGATGATGTGGTGTCTTGTTGGATGTTTTAGGTGGCGATAGGTTCGTCGTTGGTTGCGGCGCAGCACAAAACAGGGACTCCCGGTCCTCCCGGTCTTCGGTCCTCCGTCCGTGCCCTGTACGACGTAAACCTTCAAAGTCCATGGAGGCTTCCTGCGTGGATGTCAAAGTAAGTCAATTACATGCATCCATCGCGAGAAGATACAAGTTAACGAGCAAACTCTTCCTCGCCAACATAATACGGGCGGGGAGGCGGAGGCACAACGTCACGCACTCCCACCGTGCACATTTCCGTACGCCCTCCCTCGACAGGGGGGCGTGTGAGTGGAGGCATCCTATACCGCCGAATTGGACGCTGAGGAACAAGGGATTTTGTCCGCGCAGTATCCGCACTTAGGGCCCCGGAGCACAACGTAACCCACACGATCGAGCGCATTTAACATGAAATGTTCACACCATACATGATAGAAAGTACGATTAATGTTGCCATCAAATACGGTGCCTTCTTGTTTGGATGCGTAGCGTTAGGCGTTAAGTGTATTACTCCCTCGAGTCGTTCTGCGGGTGACCCCCCAACTCTTCATCAACGAAATCGCCGGTCCTGAAACCAGCTCCCGGCCGTATCTCCTGAAATACGTTGCAACTTGCCACCCCGACGTCATCGTTCGATAGAACTTTGCAAACAAGAAAATAGGTGAAGATATTTTCTTCATACCACCCTTCCTCGTGTCGAGCAGCCACGAACCGTTCGCTAAAGAAAATCGCTGTTTTGGGGGGTGGGCTATCTTAGAATAGCCCCTTGCCCAAATACCATGGCTGCGGGGACTACAAGCACGGCGTCGTCCTACTGCGCTTGGTCCATTTAGGCTGCAGCACATGCGGCACATCATTTATTAAAGTTTCCGTCGGTAAAAAGACGTGCGCATCGGACCGTGGGTGCGTGTTTGGTACTTGGTATCACGGGAGTGCGCTTCATAATTTCCTCGTACTTCTTCCATGGGCGTAGGCCAAGGATGGTGGATTGCGGAACCTTTGCTTGAAGGAACTTCCTCCGTTAAGGATTGCGATGGACATATGCTACGATAACCACGACTTCCACGGAAGCGTCCATGGAACCTGCTACCATGAAAGTTTCCGCAAAAAGGAGATCGGGACCCATTTCCGCCAAATTTGAACGGCAGCTTCCACGGAAGCATCCGAAGCCGGCAAGCTGTTTCTTCATGGGAGTTTTCATGGAAGCTCCCACCCAAACGCTACCATGGAAGTTTCCGCGAAAAGAAGATCGGGACCCATTTCCGCCAAGTTTGAACGGCAGCTTCCACGGAAGCATCCGAAGCCGGAAAGCTGTTTCTTCATGGAAGCTTTCATGGAAACTCCCATCCAAACGCTCATGACAGTAGCTGCCATGGATGAAGCTTACGTCAAATAGATCGCCCACGAGCTTCCGCCCAAGCTTCCTTGGAAGTAAATTCGATAGGAGTTTTAATGCAAGCTGCCGTCGAAACGCCGATGAAAGCTTTCGTGGAAGCTACTTCGACGGAAGCATACTTTTTACTTCCATAGCTTCCACGAAGCTTACTTTTTACTTCCATGAAAGTCGAAAGTAAAAAGTAAACCGCTTTCGTGGATGTATTACATATTAAATATCAATTACTTCCACGAAAGCCCTTTCCGTGGAAGCTGTCGTGGAAGCCGCTGAGCTTCCACGGAAGCTTCCATGGACGTAAAAAGTAAACTTCCATGGAAGTGGCTCCCACGAAAACTTTTCGTGGAAGCTACTTCCATGGAAGCTTTCGTGGAAGCTTTCGTGCAAGCGTCCGGAATTGTTTTTTCCGTGGAAGCTTCCACGGAAGCGGTGAAATCTTCCATGGAAGCTTTCATGAACTTCCACGCAAAACGCAAGTAGTGCAGGAGACTGCCCGTGCGGCTGCCGGATAAATAGCGCAAATGCTTGGGGCTTCGAATTGTCCGTTCATAGCTTTATGTCAGGTTGCTTTGGGCCCAATATATGTTCCACCGCGGAGCGGACGTTCCCGCTGTTGTGTAATTTCCTCCCAACCTCTAGCGTTTAGGAAAGGGGCTTCCGACAGTTCAACTTCTCCCTGTCTGCTTCCCCTATTTGTCAATTGCTTTGAATCGTCACAACGCATCGTATTGTGTTCACCCCTGGTGCCACGGCTCTTAAGTGCCCCCTCCCCGACGGACGGCCAATAAGCGTCAAAGGCTGACTACCGTAGCTTTTTAGTCGTCAGTGCACACAACAG
This sequence comes from Undaria pinnatifida, assembly GCA_012845835.1. Classification (NCBI taxonomy): domain Eukaryota; class Phaeophyceae; order Laminariales; family Alariaceae; genus Undaria; species Undaria pinnatifida. Next base: position 17,003,416 of record JABAKD010000002.1, on the reverse strand, counting down.
GTATACCGCATGGCAACCGCGTACATCTTACATTTTACATATCATACATCGAACTCTCTTGATTCGTGTTAACTAGTGACGATGTAGTCTATCTTCGACTTCTGGAATTCACAAATGAGTTCCAAGTCCCTCGGATCATCTCGCGGAAGTTATAGTTCTCTCAGCCTCCGTCAGGGTATTGCACTTGTCAGTACAGCTTTGGCATCGTAGGCACGTCCTGAGTCAGGCAAAATATACGCTTGACCAATGCGCCGACTGGGAAATCATTTAACACCCTCGCGCGCTATTCGCGGCTCGCAGCCCCTCTTCCTATTCGATCGTGCTGGTGTATGTGGAGTACGGTAGTCCCGGCCCTTGCGCGTCTCTCGTATAGTGTTGGGCACTTCGCTGACCTGGACCTCTTCGCGCGGCCTTTGTACTCCACCCCGCTCTGGTTTCTGCCGCAATATTTCCATCTGAATACGCTTCCAGTACCACACAAGTACCATGGAAGCACCATAGAATCACAAGTCCCACGGACGAACCATGGAAGCCCCATGATGGAAGCCCTACGAAAGTCCCATGTAAGTTCCACGATTGAAGTATCATGGAAGCCTCATGGGCGTCCCATGGCAATATCATGAAGTCCCATAGGATTCACAGGAAAGTTTTATGAGAGCTTCAAAGTCCCACGATGAGAGCTTCAAAGTCCAACGAAAGTCCCATGGGACTCACGCATAGTCCTATGGGAGATAAGAAGTCTCACGGGAGTCTACGCCTTCTTGTAGGTGCCACGAAAACCCCATGAGACTTCCACAGAATGTCAGCGCTTCCGTGGAAGTCCCATGGGATTTTCATGATAGTTATAAGCTTTCATGAGGCTTCTGTGGTTGCAGAGGATCTCCCATGGGACTTCCGAGCGACTTCCAAGCTACCATGGCACTTTTGTGAGAGAGTCCCATGGGACTTTCGTGGGATTTCCAAAATCCCATGAAACTTCCGTCGGGGTCATACTGGATTTCCACGGGACTTCCAAGCTCCCGTGATGATTCCGTTTAACTCCGATTTCTGTGCGATGTACAAGCTTCCATGGGGCTTCCGTGGATATCCGCGGGAATTCCATGGGACTTGAATAGGACTTCCAAGCTCCCGTAAGTCTTCTGTGGGACTCCAACTCACTCGTGGGGGTTCGGTAGAAGTCCCTCATGGAGCCGCGGTGCTTCTGTGGAAGTGCGACGGCGCTACCGTGCAAGACCCACAGGGCTTCCATGGTCTTCCATATAAATACCACAGTGCTTTCATGTACGTCCCATGGGATTTTCGTGAGACTTTCCGTAAGACTTCGCAAGGGGTTGCCATGGGGCGTCCGTGGGCTTCCCAGTTCCCATGGGATGTAGGCTGCGATAGACGTAGCACGTTTTGACTGAAATACTTTCTGAAGGACGGGGTTCCTTAACCTAAAATGGTCGTAAATTGACCATTCTTTTTTAGCAATGTTGATGCATGTCGTACCTAGGCTACAAGTATGTTCATCAAGTTTTGCTGCGGAGGCGACGTGGGAGCAAAACCAAAAAAAGAAGCATGTTGTAGAAGAATAATAGTCTCGGTGCACTAAGTGCAAAGTATGCGGAGGAATAAGCTCTGCAGGTGCGGGAACGACCTTTCATTCAGAGCGGTCGCACCGCTGGATAATAATAACGCCGTTCCAGCGATGGTGCAAAACGCAAATTGCACTCTTGTCAGAACCTGGTGTTAATTCTAAACACCGCCCATGAGAAAGAAATAAAAGTGAAAAAGCTAAGGCAAAAAACTGTACACCCGTGCATAAACGTTGCTTGCTCGCATACATACGTCGTCGCCCGTGATTACGAGACCCGACCGCTTGATCACGCCGCTGGCAACCTGGAAACTGGAACAATATGTCGTTGAGCTTGGTGGAAATGAGGTTGGGTCGCAAGCGATTAGAACGCCTCTTGACCTTCGGGATGCCACTATGAATCCGGAGCGACGCTTGGGGAGGGGTTCATAGCGCAGGCGGTAAAAAAGTTGTGCCAATGGCTGAAAGAGTCAATATACTGCGGTCCAACAAATCACCCCCGTGCTCAGGGAGCCGTCAAAAGGATGTTGGGGGTGGATTCAGAGGTGTAGTCCGAACTCTGTAAGTCTTGGTATAGAATATAGGACCGGTACGTACTCCCCGTTTGGTGAATCTATGAGTCTTGGCATAGGATATGTGACCGATATGTACTCCCCGCATGGTGGATCTAAGGCCTCACCCCAGACCCTAGCTTATGGCATGGAATATTAAGGGGGTGATAACGTAGGCGATGTCGATAAATGTGTCTATAAAATACATCTCAGCAGTATTCGGTTGGACCGTGAAGGTAAGCACGCGTGCTATCCGCTGTTGAACACGAGAAGCTGAGGTAAGCATCTACCGTGGGCATTTGATAAGTCAAGCGATAGTATCTACACAGTAAAGGTAAGCACTTGTGAGGCTATCGTTGAATCGATTGGGAGGTGTGGTGAGCGCCTATCTGGGTTGTTTTTCTAATAGATGTCAGCAGTTTTGGGTTCAGGCGTGAAGGTGAGCACGTGCTGTAGCCACAGCTGAGCGGGACGCTAAAGGTAAGCGCCTCCCAGATGTGTTTTAACCGTAGATTTGGTGGTAGCACCCAGACAGTGAAGATGAGCACTGGTCATGCTGCCGCTGAACAGGAGAGGTGAGGTAAGTACCTTCCTGGGGGTTGTTTGGATTTCTTTCTAAACAGGCGAAGTTTAAGGAGGATAATAAAGTTTGCGGCAGACATCAAACTTTTCCACGAGCGTCCGGTTGAACGGCGGCATGCGTTTGAGGACGAGGTCGCACCTGAGGGCTGGACATTGGACTTACTGGGGTTTCCGCTGAGGTAGCACCGTTGTATACGCCAATCGACCGCAAAGCCTTGTGGGTCAGAAAAGGCACGTAGGGCTGGGGATATAAGGGCAGATATCAGGACGGGGTCGAATCTAACTGGCTGAACAAGGAAGAGGCACAAAAAAACTTCACGCCACTACAGCTAAGCGCATTTCACGCTTTTTGGGGTCAGTATAATGGAGGTGATCATCGGACGCGACCGCCAGGAAGGCCAACGAGGGAGGACAGGGAAACGGCTTCCAGAGAAGAGGCACTTAAGGTATCCCCCATAACAAAACACATTAGGAGGGAGTTTACCGACATTCGTGACCGGAGCAAGATGTTCGTGGGAGAGGTGTACGCCTTCAAAAAACCGTACTGGCGAGAGAGGTATCAAGATGGTGATTCGGAGGAACTAAATCGCCAAGAAACCAAGCGAGGGAAGGAATTGGCGACATCTTCTGTTTCAACCGGGTGTCCAAGACAATTCCAGTGAGAAGCCGAACGAAACTTGGAAAAAGGGAATCACCAGGAGCTACGACGAGAAAAGGGATCGGCGACTTCAGCCCAAACCGTATTTAAACGACGGGTCTGGCTTGGAAGGGTGGAAGCTCGGTCAACCGAGGAGATATTCTTCAAAGCTCTGGAGGGCACCAGACTTGGGGGGATGTTGCGGAGGGGACGTAGGAGCAAGAAAATATATAGTGTGTTATAGATGTTAATAGTCTCGCTGCTCTAGGCGCAGAGTATGGGGAGAAATAAGCTCTGTGGGTGCGGGATGGACGTTTCATTTAGAACGGTAGTACCGCTGGGTAATGGTAATGCCGTTCCAGCGATAGTGAAAAACGCAAACTGCAATCTTCCCAGCATCTGGTGTTAATTCTAACAACCTCCCATGAGAAGAGAAAGAAAAGTGAAAAGGCAAAGGCAAACAAGTGTACATCTGTGGATAAACGCTTCTCGATCGTATACATACGTCGTCCCCCGTGCTTACGAGACCCGACTGCTTGATCACGCTGTTGGTAACCTGGAAGCTTGGATGGCTCATCGTTGAGCTTGTTGGCAGTCTTGGAGGAACGAACGGTACTGTCGAGCCACGCTAAGGCTTCTGCGTACGAACTCCCAAGGCAGCAGGAGGTAGACTGACACAGGTCCGGAACGCTGCCGTAACAGTTGCATTTTCGGTTTACTAGAAAAACATGTTTTACGGTAGGTATAGAGCTCTTCAAGTGAGTAGCTTCAGAAAACAATAGGTGCAACTCTATCGTAGCAAGTGTTCTGGGGCTTCCGTGGGAGTCTTACGGGGCTTTCATAAAATTATTTGTGCTTCCTGGAAATCTCATGGGGTTTCCATTGGAATCCCATGGGACGTTCGTTCGACTTTCATAGGCGTAACGTGCTTCTGCGGGACATCAGTATATTTACAGTGCTTCCGTGGGATTCCCAAACCATGGGACATTGGGACTATGGTGGGATCCACGATCTCCCATGGAGCCTCCGTGGAAGTCCCATGGGACTTCTGTTGGACTTCTATCAAGCCACTATTCTCACGCTACCCTGGTTACAAAAGGGGCAGGACGGGGCAAGCCCGATTATTTGCATGTTGTCGTCTCAGTTACGCTAAATAGGCCCTCAAACGTAGGATCTATCTAGCTACCACATCTAACATGACAAACTCTGCGGAAAGTGAAAACTCACTCTCATTTGTTGTTCCATCTGGTATTTCGAGCACTTCTTCTACCTTCGTTCACAATATTTCTAAGCTGAACTATTTTGGCATGATATGGCCGGATTAGTCCATAGGGAGCTCGCTCATCCCGCTACTGCGCGTGAGTGGCCTGTTGGTACCTGTGTGTGACCTCCTCGGGTCTGTGACCCCAGTGCGAGGTGTCGTGGGTGAAAACGGCGAAGATGTTGAGACAAGCGTTGGCATCAAACGTACACAGCTCGTTGTGAGACAACGGCGTACGGTTTGAGTCGGTTTGTTGCGCTGCTCCAGCATCGGCTCGAGCACCTCGTTTCACTTTAACACAACTCGGACGTGTACAGTAGTTCTCATGCATCTTTCTAAACTCTACACTACGTACTCCTCCACCGTGTTCTGTCCCAATTCCAACCTTCTTCGCAGCTTCCCGCCATATGATTTTCACCGGACCTGAGAATCGACCGTTGCTTATGAAAAAGGCGTCTCCATGCGTGACAACCGGGGCCATCTCATCATCCTCGAACTTGCTACGAACAATTCGATCACAGATGGTCCTGAGAACCCTCCACCGTAGGCCGTACCGCCTTAAGCGGATCGCCCAAGTCCTCTAGATAGTCGGAACTTCTTTCTAACCACCACTCCATCGAGTTCACCGCCGAGGCCGCATTCTTTTAAGCGCTGGCGGGTCGTACCGCACTTGGAAAAGGTGTTGCAGCGGCTAGCGTGGAGCACTCCGTTGACCGAGGCCGCATTCTTCTTAGTTCTGGAGGGCCGTACCAGACTTGGGGGGGTGTTGCGGCGGAACAACGTGGGAGCATAAAAGTACGGTGGGTCATATCCGTGGCTTTATGGTCGTGGCATACCAGGCGCAGAACAGGGGCGGTTGATTCTGTAGGCGAAGGACTGGAGGTTTAATCAAGTCGGTGAAACTGAAACCGGCGGCTTGGCAATAGCGCCTTCGGCTTGGCAATAACGCCTTCCAAGAACTTGATTCAAAGCAGCATCGCCGGAAACTGCGCCTGGTACTCTCTTCAATACCACCCCTGTGAAAAAATGTTAAAAGTTAAAATTGCAATGGCAAACCACTGTTCGCATGCGTTCACGAACACCATTCGCTCGTATGCATGTGCATCCGCACCACCTTTCATCTGTGATTCCATGCGCTTGCGAGACTCAACGATGACATCGCCGGAAGTCTAAAGTCTCAGGTAAACCTGCTGGATTTCAAATCGGAGGAACTAAAAGTGTAGCTGGATACTTCGAACTCTCGAGGAGGTAGCAAGGTGAGCCAGAACCAGGGCAGCTCGCCCAGCTACCGTACCAGATACACTCTTGTGGCAGCTACGGCCGCCGCCCTGATCGCTGCTCTCAATACGGAAAATTAGCAAATTTTCTGCTGGGTAACCTTGACGACCGTCGTTGCGAAGGTGGGATCGGGTTGCAAGGGCACGCGTCGTCACCGGCTCCTGGATTGCCTAGCCTGGGGCGGGCCCGCCTTGCTGCGTCGACATCGGATACTTCACACCGTCTCCTCGTCATGTCTCCGTCTGTAACACGTGTTCTCGAGTTGGAAGTTGGTGAGGAGCGCGAGAAACCTCGCTTCTAGTTGTACACTCATCACTCACGCGTGCTGTTGGTATTATTCACACATTTAATAGCTCTTTCTTCCTTCCTAACATGGCCTCTGAAATTCTGAGAGAGAATGCAATCAATTTCTCTTCCAGACGAATAGTAACGACCCCACAACAAATAGATGGGGGACAGGGATACCATAACATTAGCCCACCCTGAAGGGCAGCATATGCAGACGCATAGAACATCAGGGGGATACTAAATCCATCCAGAAATGCTGACAAATGGATCGAAGCTGCGGCGCTTTCCAATCCACCCCCACAAATCTATGATTGCAAATCCATAACACTTCCATGAAATTGCAGTGCTTGCATGGGAGTCCCGTGGGACTTCCACATGAATTCACGACAGTTTTTCCGTGAAAGAGAAAACCAGGCTTCCACGGACTTTGATCGAATCACAGTGAGTCCATAGGGATTCCATGGGTGTCCCATGGGACTTCTATGGCGCTCCTGTTGGAGTCTCATTGCACTTTTATGGGACCTTCATAGTGCTTCCGCGGAACATCCACTGGACTTCCTTGGGACTTTTTGCGGTGGTTCTGTTGGACTTATGCTTCCTTGGAATGGTGCACCCATGGTACTTTCGTGGGAATTCAATGAGACTTTTGAAGGATTTCTTGGGGATTTCCACGGGAGTTCAGGCGTGGAATTCTCAAGGGGCTTAGGAAAATACTGGGGGACTTCCATGGGACTTCAGGCATGGAATTTCCAAGGGGCTTAAGAGAACACTGATAATGTCCATCGCTCACTATAGGGGGGTTTTCGAGCTGGGTAAAGCCGGAGATCCTGTAGAAAACGTTAAGCCGGAGATCATTTCAAACGCCCCCCTGTATGTTAGACGTGTAGCTAGACGGGCGTGGGCGTTAACATTAGCAGGTATTACTAACTTCGCTCGTGAACGAAACACCGATATTTTCCTATCCTATGACCAATCGGGGGCCAGACAATATTGCCGAGATTCAATCCTAACATAGGGAAGCTAGGAACTCGAGCTGGTGGATAATTGCAACTATTGCCGTCAACTGTGTTCGCGCTAGAGGAAGGTGGAAGGTGGAAGTCATAGAAAATACATCTGGTACCTGATACCTGGCATATATTTTCAAAGATTTTCGGTCGGACGGCGTGGATCTCCGGTTCCAGTCAGCTCAAAAAGGGGGCCCGATATTTTAGGCGGCCTTGTAAAGTAGCAATTCGCTACGCTAGTGTCATGCCGCACTGCTAGTTGTATACCTGGTATGATACGACGTTGGAGAGTGCGGATCTTGGACTAACCGGTATATAGTTTATTAATACAGGAGTTGGAAAAAGGCTAAGGCCATTTCTTATACAGTCGGATTCCGCCAGTCGAAAACGGCCCTTTTCGACTGGACTTTTTTCGACTGGATTCTTCTGGTCCTTCTTCTTATCGTCAGTCGAGTCGATTTTATAGTTCTTGTGTTCTTCCTAGAGGCGGTTGGTGTCATGGAGTACTGCTGTGCAGCAGGCGAAATCGGTTGGCAGCTCTGTGCTTCGCGCTTTCTCCGCGAGCAACGGCTCGACGAACCTTCGTCCCAACGAGTTGGTGGCTTTGGGCTTAGCCGAAAGCCGCCAAAGCTACGTTCGCGGAGTTGCACTCAGCCGAGAGCCGCAAAAGCTACAGCAGGCGCAGCCGTTGTTGGCAGCATGGGATCGAGACCGCGCGCTGCTGCCGTCGTGTGATACACGCTGCTGGCGAGCGGAACTAGAAATGCGCCACGCTGACTTGCTGCGAAAAGCAACAGCAGGGATAGCCAAGCCAGCGTCAGCGCCTTGTATAATACTGCAGTGTGGTACCTGGTATGGGTCTGTGGCCGTGTGGCCCTGTGGGTGTGTGTTTGGTGGTGGGATGAGCGATGCGATCGGTTAAAAAAACACGTGTAAAACTTTTTCGACTGAGATGTTCGACTGGAGGATCCAGTCGAAAAAGTCCAGTGTTTCGACTGGATCCGCCAGTCGGAATTCTCAGTCGAAAAAAGGTGAGTCAAAAAAGCCCTTTTTCGGCTGTGGAAGAAAGCCCGATTTGGGCTTCAGTCGAAAAAGGCCTTTTTCGACTGACAAATCCGACTGTATAAAAAATGGCCTAAGAGTCGCGACCTTCAACGGCGAGTGTTGTGCGTGTTCTTCACATTATTTTTTCTTTCCACGCATCTACATCAGCACAACAACCAGTGTCCATGCCGGTGCTTCGTCAAAGAGAGACTAGCTCTGTAGCCATAAACCAGGGATGCGCATCGCCAGTAGTACATCAATGTTGCTTGGTCATGCAACGGTAAACGGCATGGATACGAAAATGAACATAACAAGCAAGCCAGCACGTTAGACAACTTGAAAGGAGAGCAGAACAAAATTAAGAAAAAAAAAGAAAAAAAAATCGAAAAAAAAATGGAAAGAATGAGCACAGACGGCAAAGGAAGAGGTACCTACAGGCAAAAAAAAATTGGACGAAACAGAAAAAGTGTAGACAGAACGAGCACCAGTGTCAAACTATAAAAAGCGAAAGGCCTAAATGACTGTTACGGTGGTGATCCCGAATCTGACGGTCACCTACGCACCTCACTCAGCAGTGCAAGGATCCGTCACTGGGCGCATAGCTGGTGAAGCAAGCGGTGATGATACCTGTCTTTTTTCATGATACAGGGATACGAGGAATCAGTACACACATACAGTAGTACACTGTAGTCTATACCTGGTACGTACTACAGTAGTACTGTATGTGATATGGGCTGAAGCGTAGATGAATGATGCCTGAAACATCTGCTCACGACACAATTAACTGATACAATGTCGTAGCTGTTTTCCGAAAGAAAAAAGGTGACCATTTTTATTATTTTGTGTTGCTCGTTGAGGCTTGGTTGACGACAGAATTTTCGGCATCTCTCGTTCATTGGTCGGTTGACCTAAGAATTTTCGTCGATAACAAACAGGTCCCAAACTGTCTCAAGCAGCACCCACCCGGCCATGCACGAGAAACACGCCACGCCCTAGGATCGAAAACGCACTCGAATTTCGAATGCGTAGCCCCACCCTCACTCATTAAACACCAGCAAGCCAAACAACCAACAAGCTCAGCCAAGTGAAGCTCGCGCACCAAACAAGCACCCCCCGCACTGCACCATTGCCACTCGGACGTCGAGTGCAGTCCCTTCTGCACAGCGACGATGACTGCCACAATCGCGTCTGATGTGAGCAAGCACGAGGTATAGCTTTTCTTCTCTTTTTCGTTCTGTAAGATCTGCGAGCGCGTTTGGTCCACCGAAACCCTTAGAACGTCAGGGTCTTCATCCCCCGGGGCTTCGCCTTCTGCCTCCTCTGACTGCTGCAAGCCCCCACTGAGCTGCACCCGCTCCCTTGCTACTATACCCTACGCACATGCACAGGTTCTTGGTGCGGGAAAAACACCCGGCTCAAGACAAGCACGGCGGGTCGGAAGGCCTGGGCAAGGAATCATCGATGCAAACCGCAAGGTCAGTCAAGGTGCCCTGAATGCCTTCCGTACACACGGCTGGGTCAGACCATCGATTTGCTCGAATAAGCCGTGGCTGGGCGTGCCCTTTGCATGTATGTGTGCAGCAAGTGCGTCGCGCGCGCTTTGCGTACCATTACCTTTTGCAGTCGTGCAGCCAAAGCGTCGCGCGCGCTTTCCATGCCACACTTCGATCATCTGTAAAAGTGGTTATATGCATGGTGCGTACATGCTGCTTCTTATGCATCAATCGACAGCGGCGCTCAGCCAAAAAACGCATAAAAAACGCAGCTGAAAAATTGAAGTTATTAGGCTACAAAGAGGATACCCAGCCCACGCTCGACGCGGATCGCTAGCAAGAACGTCCCAATGCACAAGCATTGTTGTTGTTTAAGGGCGCATGATTCCCCCAAAGGCATAAACCGTGATTCGCACCTAGACGGCGCTCATAATTTTTAATCTGCCGTACACGCAAACAGTGCACACAACTTTGAGTCTGCCGTTCAACACGGGAGTTGGAGACCCTTATCCATCACCAATCAAACACAGGTTGTATCTGTTTGAGTTCAGTTTTCCTTGCCTCTGTGGTCTCGCAGGGGGCTTGAAATCTCGGTAGCTCTCCATTCGTTTGATTCCCCGTGGATTCAGCTCCTCTTATCGTTGGTTTCGCAACGGGCCCTTTAGTGGTGCCATGGGCCTCCGGTCTCCAGGATCCGTCTGTCTGCCTTTGCAGGCCGATACACATGTGTTTACATAGGTGCCGGTGTGTACTAGAGAGTGCATCGCGGAAAGACATACCAGGTGTATAGTTTGAACACATTATTCGTTTGTACGATTCCCTTTGGGTGCTCGAATTTCTACAATGGTTTAGACTATGGACTTGGTTACTCGTGGGTTTTCGGCACCTTGTTTCTCCGTGGGTCGACCTCTCGCCGACGGTGAAGCAAATCAGAGCAACAAATAATAACGATAAGGATCCGATGTATGGGAGAAGCGCCACACATTGTCAGATGTCAAATGGAGCAATAGCAGTTCTCCAAGCAGGGAAGAATAGATCCTAGTAACCTTGGGAAACCGATTAGTCTATGCATGCGCCTCTTTACTTTGTCACGCCCGTAGTTGTTTCGTACACTGCCATGCCTGGATCCCATCGCCCATCATACGCAATGGCAGTCCTTTCGACAAGACATAAGACGCAACTCTTGCAAGTGCTTCGTCCAGCGTAACAGCACCCTTTTGGAGGCCCCCGCTGCGTTTATTTTTTTTCCGCACACTGTATCATCCGCAACTAACTGGCGGTGACCGCATTCCTTTAATGATGTCGAACTCGACCTGCCGTGCCCATGTGCTGAAGACTGAGATATGCCGGCACTGGATGAATGGAGCATGCCCGTTCGGTGGTGAGTAAGATATCACACTTTTTGTTTGTGTTAGGGTCTCAAGATGCCCTACTCATCAATTATTATAGAACTGCTGGCATGTAGTATCCTCCAGCCGTTGTCCACTAAATCAATGCGAGACATGAGGAACGCACGGTAACACGCGAAGGACGGTACCACGCTCTGTAGCGACGTTGCGTGTAATATCAGCAGCGGGGTTGAGCATCACACTGCTATTGATAACAGTAACCTGATGCTGTGCATTCGGCAGGATCTGGTACTACAGCAGTCCTCGTATCGCAACATAAATTTCATGGAAGACCTAGACAGCGGTCAGCAATGATTCCGCGTTTGCCTGGTGCAAAAATGCACAGTACAATAGTGGTTCCTTACGTGTGTGGATGTCTGGTGCATCATGGCGAGAAAATCCTAGGCAGGCATGAGCAAGCACATTGCCCCGCATTGGCCCTTCTCGATGAAACCGATCATTATCTACAACGCTATTAAGCCACTCATGCTCATTCCCTCCCGCTCACCGCTCTCCTCTTTGGTGGCACCTGTCACCTTTAATATATTCTTCATTTTTCCTGCAGTGCGGTGCGCCATTTCCTTTGCCTCAACACTCTCTTCTACGGTGGTGCGTGTTGCCTTGTTGGATGTTTCGTTTCACCTGCAGTGAAGTGCGCCTTCGCCCATGGTGGGCAGGAACTGAGGAACGTGGCGATTGACACGTAAGCATTTAATACCGGCTTACATTGAAACACGCGCAGTGCGCATGACGAGGCTGTTTGGTGGATGCATTTTAGATAACTTCGTGAACGCCACCTACCTGAAGAACGACATATTTTATTGATGCGCAATCTTGACTCAGAGTGAAGCGTCAGTTCAACAATGAGATGCCTCAGCCGCACACTGGAGAACGTAAAAGCCTAACGACCAGCAAACGCTGTCGACTCAAGATGTTTCCTGATAACGATGGTATGGCACCCCGAGTGTTTTCCTTTTTGAGCGCTTGTTCCCGTCGTTGAACCGATACAATACAACGGCGGAAAAGTACAAGAAAACTATTAGTAGTCTGCAATATCAGCACTTGGTAGAAATCTTCCCTGCCATTCCGCGTTTGCTATGTACTAGGTGTCCGTGATTTCTGAGCCTAGGCGCCGAGGTCCACTTCGCCCGCGCGCACGGGCACCCTTGCATAAAAAAAAAACTACTATTATTACAGTCCGTGCAGGACAATATATCCAACAACATGTCAGCTCGTAACTTTTGAAGTACAACGAACTGCATGACGAGACGACCACATTCGTGATGACCAGGGCATGGTGAACAAATCTTGTTTTGACAAAACCAAAAAACACTTAGTCTAAAACCAAGTAAGCTACAGCTTGTCAAGGACCAAAACCAGCTAACTGTCACAGAACCATGAATATCTATCTCGCACCATTTCGTTTTCCTTGAAAACGTAGAGCCAGTACACTTAAGAGGCATGCGAGAGAAAGCGTTTCCCGCTCTCTCTTTCGTAACCCTATGGGTTGGTTTCACGTATGTATGGAATAGACTTGCGGCCACGTCTCAAATTTTAGGTCTCTCGCTTGGGCATTTTCTTGTGTGTCTTAGAACAGATTACGTTACACATACATCCGGAAATCTGTCGAAATCCGCCGTAATAAAACTGCTGAGAATATACTACCCCGAATGCAAATGGAATTTCATCATTTTGTTTTTTCCTGCGGTACAAGTATGTGAACATGATATCGTAGCTAAATAACATGAGAGTTGTCGAGGGCGCCCGGACAGCCTTTTTTCGACACCCCACACCAAAATTGGTCAGAATGAAAACTAACCGGAATGAATGGTCAAATGACTAAGGCAAGCAACAAATAAGTACTCCCCTCCCCTCCCCCCCTGCCGCCGAAAACTTGTTTTCTTCTTAGTCGTCCTGCGATCACAGCGCTCCAGTTAGTTTTCCAATGTGACCATTTTTGATGTGAGATGTATGCTATCCCAATTCCGGGCACCCTCGGAGTTGTACCAGTACTCTCAAATATGCGATCAGACCTTCTCGCACTGAATAAAGTCGGCATTGGTACTTGGAATCGTTTGGGTTTTGTCTTCTGCGTGGACCATACCACTGTGTTTTACATATTTGAGAGCATAATTTAGCCAATAGTTCCCGGTTCCATGTTCTCCCTCGCGCTCGGTGCACAATGCCACCACAGGGAACGCACAAGCCTCGACGCCGTGAGCACCAAGGCTTCCCACTTTTCGAACGTGGTAAGTGGTTGTAGCGCCTAGATGAGGTACTGTTGCAGCAGTAGCCGTGCGTATCCAGTTGACCCATGCGTCTGCTCCGGCTGCGTGATAGCGTCGCAGCCAATGCAACCGTATCTCCAAGTTGTAGGTGTGAGTGTGTGGTTCGTGCCTTCTGTTGATAATGGTGTTGTTCCCTCGAAAATAGACACACGACGCCCATCATGAAAACGGCATAATCTCTTCATTTCTAGAATGTAAAGTGTTATTAATAGTTATAACAGCTATTGTAATGTTTATCATCCTCTCATTTGCTTTCTTACAGGTCACTGGGGATCTGGCGGTATCCTGCGGCGACCCATGGTGAGCTTTGACAAAATGAGGCATTATGAGCACAGCTAGGTCTACCGCAGCTAGGTTTACCGCGTTCCGCTCACAGTTTTTGGTAGATGTTATGGCATGCCGTACGTAGATGAGAGGGCTGTATATTTCATACAACACTATTAATATTAACACTGTAAGTCGGAAAAATCATGGATTCGTAGAGGTTTGGCATACACTACCGGCAAACGGCATGCGCACATCGGGGTCACAGAGGATGATCCGGAGGTGATCACCCTACGTTTTCGCATTGTGGGTTTTCCTGTATATTTGTGTCGTTGGACCTTGACCCATGCGTGAAGCTGATGAGGCAGAACGAACTCGCAACGTACGCGTTATTTCTCTTTTGCTTTAATAACGTCTCCACGTCAACCTCTCAGATACCGTTGCGGATCTTGCTTTTTTGTGCACTCTGTCTTGCTTTTTCTCGTGCCAATGCCCTCACGCGCACCCTTCCGGTCCCGGGTCACATGTCGTGTTTTTTTTCTTCAGAGCGCCGTTGACTTCGCTTCCACATCTCTCCCTTGCTTCATTTCCCTTCGCATTCTTGCGCTCAGTTGCCATACAACCCTTCAACTTGATCATTGCCCAACTGATGCAAGCACGTCTCTATTTTATACTGGACCTCGATCTCTCACTTTTGTGAACTCCATCACGGGGTTTTAACTGCTGCAAGGGTGTCTTAGTTTCAGTACGAGGTGTGGGGTAGATGCACAGTCTCATTTCCGTTTGTTTCGAATAGCCGAATTTTCTATCCCCTTCCGATTTCTTGATTTTTGGTTGACATCCTATGATTGAGGTGTGATCTGCATCCACGACTATTCAGGGTGGGCTAGTGTTATGGAGTGCAGTGCGTAGAGGATTGAGCTATATCCTAGATATTATGGAAGTAGGTGATTAGTTTATATGGTTCGTAGATCGTGTGGCATCACGCTTCCGACAGGCAAAATGCACGCATCGGATGCGTGTTACGATAAAGGTGCACCATTTTTTTTCTGAAGTTTCTTAATATAAGCGCTTAAGAGCTCTCCCAACAGCTGATTCAGAGAAAATCAAAACTGCTATCGATTTTATGGCTTAGATACACAACAAAAATCATACAAAAAAAGGTCTATTTCCGACGGTTTTGGATTAAGGAGTTCCATCATTCAGAAACCGTTTCACACGTAAAGTGTTACCTCTATCGTAGCATGCGCCATCGGGAACACATGGGATAATCCAGGGGTGACCATCCCACATTCTCGCTCTGTGTGTTTGAGCTTGTGGACCTTGAGCTGCCTGGAGAACAAACGAGACAGAACCAACCAAAGTATGGACGAAAGTCTGACCACCCAGCACCAACATCCTGGGTCCCCTTCGGAACCACTCCTGTACAGAGGATACAATATTTCCTACGATGAAACAGAGTGATCGCAAGTCGTACGGCTCCGACACGTTCGGTGACGGTCGAGGACAACATGAGGGGCGTGCAAGTATTGATCCGAGTTACGTAAAGAAAGGTAGTATGTGGCCACCACATGTGGCGAAGCTCAGTACGACAATACCGGTCAGAGATCAACGTCAGAGTAATAAAAAACGCCCCGATAGCGCCTCACATGCCCCCCTTCTCGCATATCAGCACGTCATAGTCCCCTCGCTCGTTTATACAGCACTCGCTTTCGTCACTGAAAAAAACAACTGAACGACATCACCCACCCATGTTTCCTCTCCCGTCACCCGCCTGTCACCAAGGTGCGCTGTCTGCGGCGACCGCGGAGTGTGCATCACGGACAAGTCGCAACTCTGGCCGGGAAGCAAGGCTGACTACTACCGTGCCCCTCGTAGCAACGACAACGGCCTCAATGGGTTTCTACTTGAGAATTCGGCACCTTCTTACGCCGTGGATGACGTGAGTGCATTCCAGCATGGTACATGTGTTCCAGAAAAAAATATTGTCAATGGGTCGCCTCATTGCAGGCACTACTTATTATCGTGCGACCAGTGCTGCTCAATACAGATACTGAACATCAGTGGTGTCTAAGTGAGGATTCAAGTACATCATGCGGATCAGGGACGCAAACCGAACCATCGCGTAAATGACACCGTACTGCGGTGTTCGCGTGCATGCTCAGAATGTCGCCTTATCACGCCGTAGACAACATGAGCTTCTATTTAGTCCCTTGTTGCAGACAAACAGCTAGTCAATTTAACTGAATCGCCGCGGTCGTTCTTGTGCTAGTCTTGTAGCTTACGTTAAGTGCCGTGGAAGGGAGACAATACCATCAACCATGCCGTAGATTGTGTTACAATCGGTGATGCGGATCGTGAACACCTATCTAAGCACTGGCTTCATAACACAATAACACAATCCAACATGGCTTTCGCCTGCCCCTTTGCCCGTCCGTTGGTATTTCTTTGCTGCGCTCCAGCTGCACTTACCCATGAACCGCCTGCGGCTGGACTCGCAGCAGACAAGCTCCAACAAGCACGCCACCCACAGGTACGTCAGTCCGTCTATCTCTGGTTGTTTACGCCTCTTGGCTGCATCGATATTATATTAGATTTCGTGCCATACATACGCTAAGTTGAAACTTTCATGGTGCCGTGGGCAAATCACCCCGTCCTCGTGTCCAGCCAATAACTTGATTAAACTTGCCAATGTATACCCAGGGGGGGTATATCCAGGGGTGACTTCTCCCTTTGGGAATCGCCCGACACCACGGTGCAAGACGCTAATTTCAGCTGCACTGAGACGACGAGCCGCAGGTACAAGTTGGATGGAGAAGTTTCACGCCGCGTGTTCGACAGAGTCAGCGCTAGAACCGTAAATGGAGAAGTGCCTCGCCGTGCGTTCGACGAAGTCAACACTAGAGCCGTACGCGGAGAAATGCCTCGCCGTGCCTTCGAGGAAGTCCGCACTAGAGCCGTATGCGGAAAAGTGCCTCGCCGTGCGTTTGACGAAGTCAACACTAAAGCCGTACGCGGAGAAGTGCCTCGCCGTGATTTCGAGGAAGTCCACACTGAAGCCGTAACCGGAGAAGTGCCACGCCACGCTTTCGAGGAAACCAAAACTAGAGCCGTACGCGGAGAAGTGCCTCGCCGTGCTTTCGACGAGGTCCGCACTATAGCCATAAGCGGAGAAGTGCCTCGCCGCGCTTTCGACGAAGTCAACACAAGAGCCGTACGTGGAGAATTGTCTCGCCGTGCTTTCGAGGACGTCAACACTAGAGCTGTCAGCGGAGAAGTGCCTCGCCGTGTTCTCATCGAAGCCAACACCAAAGCCGTTAGCACGAAGACGACTGTCGTTCCTCCCACTGTGACCGTTGAGGCTGGAATCGGGGGCCGCATACGTGAACGCGAAACATGGACCAAAATCGCTCACGGTGGTCACGGCGGTGGCAGCAACGAACCCTTGCGCATGCAGGGCAACCAGTACGACGAACCGGTGGAGGCGGGCTGTCGCTCTAGCGAGAGCTCTCGTCCTCGTCCTCGTCCCGTCGCCACGTATGAGGCGAGGCACGACATGTCACCGAGAACCTGTGAGTGTGATGCATCGATGGATCTGCTCCATGGCATGTCCTCCGCGTTTTATATTAGGCCCGTTTGCTCTGCGTGCCGCATGCATACTAGTTCGCAGTCGCTGACGCATGACTGACTTTCGCCATCGTAAATAATGCTAAGATAGTGGACTGCAGAAGAAGTGCAGGGGTCCATGTATATGACACCTAAAGAGGTCAACGGCATCTAAATGAGACTAGCTTGCTAAAGCGTGGTTCAAAATTGCAATAGCGTAGGTGGAGAGCCGATCTCATGCATGAGTCATCACACAATAGGGGTTTCATTCTTTGGGCCATATGGTGTTTGTTACCTCTATAGTGCGGTAGACCTCCTCACGTGTGGAAGTATCGGTTAGCATGTGATTATGTTACGAAGACGTTTGTTTTAGGACTAGCGCATAGAAAGGTTGGCCGGGTTTCGCGAACGAACGGCTTCGAAGTCATGTTTCGGGTGATGATGGATGATGTTGATCTTGAGCTCCTCGTGCTAGGACCTCAGAAACTCATGCTGCGCCCCTAGCGCGGGATGGCTCGTATGTACGTGCAATGCACATTTATACTGTTTACAATGCGGACAACCATCGCGCCGCAGAAGCAATCTCGTTTAAACCATGGCTGCTTGTGTTGGTCGTCGCTGCAAAAAAAAATGGCTGGTGCTAAGTTTGAAGTACTCCCGCCTTTTTGTCCTTATGCTAGGCGGGTCTGTCGAGTTTAAAGTAGTTCATGTTGTTATTCTCATCGTTTAACAGGTTGCAAGTGATCTTTGGACAGGGGTGTTCATTTCTTCTATCGTCCTTTCTCACGAAATGGCACTTTCCAACCATAAAAAATTGGGAAAACCGCTACCACGTTTGTCCCGACTCAGGAGCATCTATTAACAACAGCAACAAGTGGCCGCCGTATAAATTCCGGAGAGCATGTCCTGTCCATCTCCTCGCCCGAAAAAACTGTTCAAATGAGAAAAAATATTTAACTGCAGAGTATAGACTATGCATTTGTTTCTTTCTTTAAAGGGTGTCGTCGTGTGAAGAAACGGATAGGATATGTTACTCGGGCACTTGCACAACAGCCACTGCGGGTTGCTGGTGCTTACATTGCACTCATAGGGTACGAATGGACGATCCAGTGTGACTCCATATCACGTACCCTTCACCTTGGTTATCTCGGGGATCCCGATCAAATCCTCCCCACCCTGTCCCGTCCCATGGTTCGTTGGGCCACTCTGTCGTACAGATTCCTCCTTCTTCCAGACACGCCGAGACAGCCACCGCTCCGCCTCAATCCCACCTAAACGGTCACCAGCTTATAGGCCGGCATCCTCTGCTTCTGCTGCTCCCTCCACAGCTG
The DNA here is from genome assembly GCA_012845835.1 of Undaria pinnatifida. NCBI lineage: Eukaryota > Phaeophyceae > Laminariales > Alariaceae > Undaria > Undaria pinnatifida. Next base: position 16,984,825 of record JABAKD010000002.1, on the reverse strand, counting down.
GAAACGTCGTCGATTGGGACCCGATCAGGTACGATGCACCTCACTTTGGAGACCCTTCAACTGCGTTCTATGAGGATAAGAAAAAGGCAGTGACACGGGGCAGTCGTGCAAACATCACGATGCAACAGAGGCTTGATGAGGACGGCACAGCGGCTGGAATGGTGTCGGCTTTGCTGGAGATCGCCAAGGCCAGCCCAATCTCGCAGAGTTTCACCACGCCGTGGTGCGCACCCCCAGTACCGTCGGCGGAGAAGTTTAGCTCGAAAATGAGGCTAGACACAGCGAAAGTGCCGTGCTCATCTCGTGCTTCGCCAAACGATGGGTGAGCGAAGAAATCGTGCCTCATGTGTTTGTGGTGGCCAAACCACTACCTTTGTGTAGTAGGGAGAGTAGCTTCAAGGCACACGTAACCGCTAAACTCCAAATATTTGATTCATCGATTGCTTGACGGCACGACGCAAGAGCAGAGCGGAGGAAAAACATATTGTGGATCGCTGTTCAGTCAGGTGGTTGACTCGGGTGTGCATTTCTTACATTAATACTTTGACGCTCGAAGCACTGGCGAACGCGACGGCTCCAAAGGAACAAAGCGAGCTGGTTCGTATCTGGTGATCGCGTTCTTTTTGCAGTCTTCCATAGTTTTAACAGATGTCCAGGTGGTCCTGTTTAGCCGAAAGGGAGCAACACCTTGTACACGCTTGGTAGAAAACATCTTAGCCATGATCATGAAATTGTACGACGGTATGTGTGCCCGGTGTGGGAAGCATCGCCTCTTTCCGCGCCATTTTCAAAAAGGTATGGGTGCCCGCTTACCTCTTCCATTTCGTGTGCGGGCGGTTCCACTGTCCTTCGTGCCTTTGTTTCAGCACCCGGCATACATCGGAGAGCACCCGCGCCATGCCGAACGTAGCTCGTGAATCGACGGCGGTCCCGCTAAACAATGGGTGGCAACCCGTGCTACGTGAACTGAAGCCTCGCGCTCCTTCTCCTCAGGTGACCCCAGCTACGATAGTGGGGTTGCCCTCATTTTCACTGCCAGATTTGGGCCACACTCACACTAGGGATTCTGCACCTCAAGGATGCAAAGACGTCAGTCGTTTTCCTGGCACAGAGGATCTTACCGTTCCATTGCGAATTTATCACGCAAAATTAAAACAGCACGAAAGAATAAGATCGCAAAGGAACAAGGGGTTACTCGCGCGAGTGACCCCGAGTCACTGCCTAATAATGCCTCAAAGTGACCTCCCTACCGTAGCCTGGGTCAGGTGCAGCCATACAGATAGACAGATGGAGCATGGTAGCATGTTGCTGACGAAACAGGAACAAAGTGGATCTTTCAAACAACGACGTATAGCCTACCTAATCAAGAGGAAGCACGCGCTTCACTCGTGCTTAGTCGCATGCGTTCAACTTTATATTGCAAAGAAAAAAACGACGCCTCGCTCAAGTTGTGATGCTCCACTTAAAACTGCAACGTTGTAGTAAGATAGTCGGTAAAGATGACTCCCATTTCCCTCATTTAAATTGTGCTCTCTTCCTTCCCGCCTGTCGCCCCTCCCAACGGCATGCCGATCTGGTTGTGTTTGCATGGTATCATCTCGACTTCAAACATACAACGGGGTATTCCAGGTGGTCAGGGACGTCATCAATATCCCGCGTCGCCCTACGCTTGCTTGGGGACCTGGCGCCCCCAAGACTGGTACGATCACCAACGTAAACTTGTCCATGTGGTAGTATAGCTCAGGTATAGATGGCTTGTCATCTGCGGATAGATGCGCGGCTCTGCTTTCGAAACGCGTATTGGGTGTTTTTTTATGTCAAAACCGCTAATCCCTGGGGAAGGTCTAATTTAGGTGTACGTCTTGGGTTAATGTTGTATGCCCCGTGGACTCGTAATGTCCGAATTTGTAATGGGGATAGCGTAGATAAACAGCAAGCGCAAGCAATGGTATTGGGTCTGGAGGTAGGGACCTGGCCAGCAGTACCCTCTATGGGCACCACGACCCGTCGTTTCACGATGTATTCTGAGATGACATTACCAGGGGTATGTTATAGGGTGAATGTAGTTTTCCTGGAAAAGAAACTAATAAACACCTCTACACGGCGGTCGTATGGCTGCTCTTGTTGGGTATCAGTAATCTCTCGTGCCCGGAGCTAACTGTACACCCCGTGGTAACACTATCAGCACATACAGTGTTGCTGCAGAGGCGGCAGACTGTATTCCGGAGGCGGGGTGTTAACACAGCAATGCTGGAGCCATAAAGAAGAACAAACGGGTTGACTCCCGAATCATACCTTTACGGTGGGACTACGGTATATTTCTCCTGCCAGCGTCTGCGTAGCACGCGAGTGTTGGGGGCAGCTGCGTTCAATTGGATCGGACGAGCCACCAATGCATGGGGGTATATGTTTGGGTTACCGAGAGCAAGGGAAGGGTCGGAGAAAGACTGGCCGCTTGACTGTTGGCTAGCTTCGATGAGGACCTGGGGGAGACATCAGCAATACATTGTGATGAAGGGTACCATACGCTTGTGTGTTTTGGGTAGATGCCCCGTCGAGTTGGAATGGACAAGTCGATCTAAACATAAGTTGGCGTGGTTCTTTGTCATGCGCGGTGCACCTATCGCTTTATTGGAAGTTTTGAAGTGCCTTCCCAAACATATGCTACTTTATGGTGGATTAATTTTCCCGTTTTTTACGACAAACGTGGACAACCTCCGTTCAATTGGATTGGACGGAGCGGCCGAGAGGCCGTATTGCCCTTTTAGGCGGCCGTTGCATGTGTAAGAGCGCCGAGCAAGGGGGTCAATCGGTGAAAGTGAGGGGAGAAAATGGATACACTCGAGAGCATAGTACCATCCTAGTCTCTTTTGAATAGCGTTGCACTTTACGTGCCATACGCTGAGCCCCCCGCCAAATTCACTACTTGCGCGGTCGTCAGAGTTTTAGTGAGTCCTGGTACAATGTGGGCATTTAAGCGCTTCCACATTATGGCGTTTCGTTTACGTAGTAGGAGTCCCGGTTAACATCAGAGAGTGAGTACACCATAGGTCGGCTATTGCTTGCCGCGCATGACGTTGCTGCAGGAGTGGCGACCCGTTGTGGAGACGCACGCCAAGAAGTTGGTAGGTAGTGAAGTGTGACAGCTTGTTGTGCGAGACGAGCGCACTTTGAGACGGGGGCTGCAGGTCGCCATGTGCCAAGTTCTCCTCACGAGCGCTCGTGAAGTAAAACACGGTGGATGGATTAATACGCCGTACTACAGTGTTGAACCATAAAAAGAATAAATCGCCGTACGATATAGGACGATTGTGTTGAAGGAGGCGGCGAGACGAAAATACCCGTAACTGACTGAAGGTTTACGCTACGGTACGAGGAATGGGGAGGGGGATATATTGAACGTTTGGAAACGACGTACGTAGTTGTTTGCGTCCGAATGTGCACCTGAGATTCGTCCTTTAGCTGGTCCGTTGAATCATGGATCTGAGCTAATACCTACTCAGCACGACCATGAGAAAAATCAGCCGCTAGAAAACGAACAAATTGGCAGTGCATGCGTATCACGCCTAAATGGCATGGTAGAGTCCTTTGGGGAAGTTTAGGCGCGCGTGAGAGGTAAAAACGTGGGGAAGACATGTGACGTGGCCTGCTGCGGTTGGTCACTCTGGTGTGTCGTTGGTAGATGAGGACAAGAGTCCACGCGGAACAAACAAATGGGGTTAAGGTTCGACTTGATTCACGGGTGTTCGACTTGATCCACGCGGTGTTTAGCAATGTAGCATGATGTTAAGCGGTGTTCGATGAGGTTTGTGTGTTGCGCGGTACACTACCGTAGATTAGTGGAAGGGGACATGTGGATGAGGTGTGGAAGAGGAAGCCGCCATGAGAAAGTGGTATTCATGTAACAGAGAGCGCACCAAAAAACATGCACCGACGATATATTTGGGTACATCGTCGTAGTCTTAGTGAGTTGGCGTCGCGAAGGTTCTGGGGGCAGAGCTAGGCTGAGTGGGAGGGGGATGGAACACGCAGACAGCCAGCCTTAACAAATACGAGCGTTATAGGATAGAGTGCGAAAGGAGGTGCAGCGACAATATAGAGCGTATCGTGACGGACTACAAGCACATGGAAACGAACAAATCATGTTCGCAGAGTCCATACGTGAGCGCACCGTAAAAACATGAAACGCGGTCGACTTTATGTTCGTACATTGTAGGATATTCGAAGAACGAAACAGCATAGGAAATGAAACAAGCACGATGTGCAAGAGGTGTGAACATTCTGGAAAATCCTCGGGAACGAGACGTTCATGCGGGTAGATGTGGTATTCGCGTTTAGTTGGTGTGCAATTGGTGCTGGATGTCGTGTGCAACCGCTCTTGGCCACGTTGTTTCCACAATGGGCGGACACCAGGAGTAGCACAATTTTCAGGCGTAGCGGAAGTTGTTTGCGGAACACAGCAGGGGGGGGGGGCGACGTTTATGTATTGGCGATTTTGCTCTAGACATTGATTTTCCCTTTTAGTCTAGGTTGTGGAGATCTACTACGGACCGGGTTTACAGAATACGCCCCTCGTCCTCCACCCTACCATGGATGTTGCCTTGCATATATTATCGTGTGTTGGGTCCAGCTACCAAGGCTCGGAGGCAGTGTTTACGAAGTTATATATGCGTGAAAGCGAGTGCCTAGGATGCTGAGTGCGTGTGTCTTGGACAACGGTGTGCCATGATTTCGATAATTTGACGTTCATGAGGTGTTGCTTCAAAGCAAAATGAAGGAGAAGAGGCACTTCGTAGCGGCAGTTTTTTGGGGGGTCCAATTGCTTTGAAAGGGAACCACAAAATGTATAGTTTTCTGAAACATCGACGTCTGACGTCACCTACGGCGACGCCACCCTCGATTCGTGTTTTATACTTCGTCGCTTATTGACTGGTGTACAATAATCTGCAGCGAGATATTTGGTATGCGTAGATGTGCCCAGTGTGGTGGCCGCTGAGACAAACGATGCACCCGTCGCCGTAGACGCACGCAAACAATCGTACTTGAAGCACTAGGCATGTTTAAGGTTATGTCATCGTACGATTCATGCAGCCTCAAGATATATTCCAGGCCAGGATATGTACGACTTTGGTCTCGCCTGTTGTCTTCATATTTTTCGTGAAAGGCCATGAAAGCTTCTACGGAACTGTCATGGCTCCATGCCACTGAGATGGGATTTTCGTCGGACTGTCATGGGGTGTCATGTCTTTATGAAGCTGCCGTGGGACTTGTATGGAGTGCCATGGGATGTCGTGTAAGTGCCATGGCATCTCACAACAAATTCGTGATAACTCCACGGCACTTTCATGGAACCGATTGTCATGAAGGAAGTGCCGTCGACACTTTAATTGACCTGCCGTAAGTTCTTGCCGCGGAAGCTCCATCAAGCTATCACGGTACGCCCATGAAACTGTCACAGAGTTTTGATGAAAGTGTCATGACCCATGGTTTCACGGAGTTGTCATAGACAAAGCAGCCTCATGTCAGTCTCATGGCATATTTTATAAGTGCCATGATGCCATGGAGTTGTCATGAGAGTGCCATGGTGCCATGGAGTTGTCATGCAAATGCCATGGCAGTTCCGCGGCACTCCATGGCAGCCCAATGACAGTCCTATGAAGCCATGACGGTTCCATACCAGCCCATGGAAACTCCACAAAGCGTGGAGATGTCCAGGTGGTGTGCAGTCTAGTGTATTGTTTCATTGAAGTTTCACGACCCCATGTCAGTCCCACTGTAGCCCCATGAAGCATGACAGTCCCCCGGTAGCCCCATGAACCCAAGACAGTCCCATGGTAGCCCCATCAAGCCATAGCAATAGCACTGCAGCCCATTTCAGCCCCATGGATGTCCCATGGCAGTGCAGCGAGGCCATGGCGGTTCTACGGCAGCACCAGGAACCATTGAAGTATCATGGTACTAGTTCCATAGCGGTGCAATGAAGTCATGGCAGTCCAATGCAGCAACTCCAGTGCCATGGCAGTCCCGTGGCTGCCTATTGCAGTCCATTGCAGCCCCAAGACATCACGTTGCAGTTCATGGCAGTTTAATAATAGTACCAAGTGTCCTTGAAGGTGTTACGGTGGTGTACGAGGCTCATTAACGTTTCGTGGATGTTGTATGGCGCCATGCCAGCTCCATGCCAGTCTCCATAGGTAGTCCCGTGGCATCCCCGCCCCATGGCCGTGTCATGCAGCAACGGCAGAATCATAACGGCATGGCAGTACCATGATGCCGTGGCAATGCCATGAACCCATGATAGTCACATGGTATCCCCATCGTAGCCCATGGCAGTCTCATGCAGTCCCATGAAGTCATGACAGTCCCGTGGCTGTGCCACGAAGCCATGGTAATGCCATGGCATCCCATAGCAATCCTACGGCCCCCTGAGCGGGCCCATGGCGGTGCCATGAAGCCATGGCGTTCGAGTGGCAGCTCCATGAAGTTATGGGAGTCGCGTGGCAGTCCTATGACAGTCTCGTGAATCCATAGCAGTCCCATGACAGCCCCATAAAAGATCGCAAACCTCCGTGGACGTGAATCAATGGCAGTCCCATGGCAGCCCCATTGAATATCGCAAACCTCCGTGGACGTGTGTGCCATACAAGTAGTGGCGTACAAATCTGGCTCATCGTTTCATGGCAATTTAATGGACCCACGACAAGCCCGGAACAATCCCATGAATCAATGGCAGTCCCACGGCATCTCATGGCAGTTCCGCGGAACTCCTATGGCAATTCCATGGCAGCTAGATAGCAGTGCCAATACCCATTCAAGTCCCATAGCATTCCACGGCAGTACCATGGCAGTACCATAGATCGTTGGCAGTTCCATAGCATCCCATTGCAGTGCGATGAAGCCAGGGCAGTCCACGACTGTCCCATCCCATGGAATTCGTTTTGGCATCAGATAGCAGTCATGTGGCAATCCTATTGGCATGTCATGGCAGTTCCATGGCAGTGTCATGAAGCCATGATAGTCTCATGGCAGTCTCGTCAACGCATGGCAGCTCTACGGCAGTCTCACCAAGCCTTACTGTTGTGCGCCTATGTAAGCCCCATGAAAGCAAAGAAACGTCCATGGACGTGCAAACAAACGTACATAGACGTGTCGTGGTGTCATGGTAGTGTATAGGATCCATGATCGTTTTTTGCCGTTTTATGGACCCGTGACAGTTCCATGAGTATGTAGGCGTTTCATAAATGAAGTTTCGTGGACATTGCGTGATGAGTGTCGGTTCCGGAAAGTCCCATTGCTTCGTGAGACTGCCCATGGGACTGACACAGTCATGTGACGGCCATGGAAAAATCTATATATGCGTCGCTAGCATAATGGGGTCAGTCGAGCATTAACTCTTGCCGCGGGGATCTGCAAAGAGCCTCATAAAGCCCTCTATATCTTGGCTGTTTACCTTGGAGTTACTATATTCCACCCCTGTTGGATACTGAGGTGCGGTTTGCAGAGCTTGCGATTGTCAACCGTTTTTGGCGGGTATCGTTGTTGCTGCTGGTACATGTGTTGAACCGAACAATGCTTCAATATAGAACTTCAGCATTCCATTGTCGAAATAGTCCACGTACGGGGTTAACAATGCACCAAAAACGATCATAGCAGTGACGGTGTGAAAACATTTTCCACGTAAAGTGCGATGCAATTCATGCTAACCAAATAATTATAACGTGTGGCGGTGTGGAGATATAGGCATCTACCCTCTGACAGTTTCGGACAGCGTTGGCAATGTGGAATCGATTTCGGATGCTGCTGTCGACGCCAATTTAGTAAGGCACTTTAGACGGTTAGAGTTGCAGCGCTACAAGAACGCAACCAACCTTGCATGGGGCAGAGTACGTTATTTTGCCCAACCTCTAGACTCACAGTAGTTATTTCGAGGAAGTGTGAACACTTTCCCGAGGTATCGTCCACTTTCTACATCGAAGAGAAAGCTACATGGAGGTATTCTCCTGCTATTTATGCCTTAGACAAAGATGAAAGTTGTTGCTGTTGTGTTTTTTCACCCGTTGCGGGTATACGTAGTCGAACAGATGGCTCAAAGTTTCGAAAGGGCAGTGCAGATTTGCGGACCTTAGCTGCTGAGTGTCCTGGTATACGTTTCACATGCAGATGGCTTTCATAAATGGGTTTAACCTTGGCATTTCAACTTCGTCATAGGCTAAAATGCGATATAGGGGTGCGATATGAACGTATTCGTGGGAGCTGCTTCCGGGTACTTTTGATATCACGCGCGGTGTCATAGTAAAATTTACCAAGGCCCGACGCATGCTACGGTAGAGGTGGCATCACCCTCTTTTTATGGGGCTCCTCGGTTGAGGAGCACCATAACCCCTCACAAAACTTCATTCGGGGGAAAAAAAAGGGATACACCCCATGAACAATCCCCCATACCCTAGGTATGCAACGAAAAAAGGTTTTACAAACTACAACGATTCCGGGTAAAAGGAGCCTCGTCATTCAGAAGAAAAAAACAGCAACAACCAACGCGAGCTGCCTCTGTCATAGCATGCATCGCCCTGCTTCGTGGTTCGCACCAGAAACCAAGGAGAGAAGGAGCGACGCTAACGAAAATGCTACTCAGTATGGAAGCATAAACGCGCAGTTCTGCAGCCGGTTTATACCCCCCAAATAATCAAATGAATTTCGAAGAGGAAAACGCACTGGCAGTAATTTGGTTCCACTTATCGGGTTCCAAAACGCGCCGCGATGGATCCCCTCCTACTTTGTGTGCATTTACTTCACTGCTGTAACATTTCGCCGACGCTTTAACTCGTACCTGGTTTATAGTTTGGGATTAATGAGGCCTCTCTGCAGCGATCAGCCGGAGACTCTCACCCAGGGCTACTACCCCCGCGTTGATCCGATGGCAATCAACGCCGCAACTCGTCGCAGAGAGTAGTTACCCCGATAAAATAAACACTACAAAATAAAACTAATGTCGTTGTCGGTGTTTCTGCTGTAACATTCCGCCGGCGCTTTCACTCCTGTTTAGTTTGGGATCAATGAGGCCTCTCCGCGGCGGCATGAGATCACACCCATACTTGTTGCCCCTTTGTCCTTCTCTCAGGGCGCAGTTTACTTGTCTCCCGTTAGCATCCTTCCTTCGGTTTCTTGTCGTCCTTATGATACCCAAACGTCTATAGTACCTTGACCCCTAGTAGATTCGGCTTCGATAGTCCCTTGCACACGCCTTGTACGAACATGCAAACTTTGCGGACAGCTGCAGGACGTCCGCCTCTATGAACGCCGTTTGGCGAGAACGCTTAACCCCCGCCACGGCGGCGGAGGCTGTTAACTTTAAGTGTCCGTGTGTGTTTAATATATTCCACCATTTCACCCCCACGGAGTTCTGCCTCCCAGGAGGATTAGTCCCTCTCCGCGTCGTGTTTAGTTCGAACACCTATCATGCCCCGAAGTATGTATGTCACCTCATCTATACGTGTACCATGCGCACATTTGAGACGACATGCCAAAGGGACCACGCCAACCTCACCCGCCGTCCATAGAGAGCCGCTCTCGCGCAACTTGCAGGGATGCAACTCCATAAAAGTCACAATCTCCTCCTAGCTTCGACGTATGGACATGCTCCACGACCTCGCCTTTGTGGTGGCGTTTTGAACTGTGGCCGCACCCGCCAGTCCGGCAACGGATATATTCAATCTACCGAGCATGTTAATAATGAGGGGCGGAATAATACTCGCCTCCCGACAGACTGTCTATCAGCGGAGAAGATATTTGTACATCTCATTTCGCTCCAGTCTGCTCCGTAGCTACTGCTGCGTAGAATCTCCTAAAAATTCAGCTTGGGCTCCTGTTTATTGCTTTCAACCTCCATCGTCGAACCAGCGAGTCACCCGGCTTCTAGGCGCGTGGGGTGCTCACCCTGGACGTGCTCAGTCATCAGCACCTTCCGATGCCCTGGAGCTCGTTCGGTTGTCGACTTTGAAGCGGCGCCATGAACTTTTTACGTCGTTTCCCCCGCTGCAGTTGGTGAGCAATATATCCGTCCCACGCTTCTATACACAACAGTTGCGTGCAACTGACCTTCGTAATGGAGAGCCTCCACGTCCTCGATGTGCTCCGCCATCAAAACTGCCCAGTAGTGAAGACCGTCGGGCGACTATTCGTTTCCCTCCAACTCGAGCGTGGCCACTTCGTCTTGTTGCATATCCCGCTTGTAGGTTTCCTTCGCGGATAACGCCTCGAGCTTCTTTTCGTTTTCCGACAACGGAGGTTCCGGCTGTCCGAGGGTAACGAAATCCTCCAACTCCACGCCCCCTGAGACCGGAACACCTTCGGTTCGGCTAGCCGCATCTAAGGGATGCGAACGGTCACGACTGCTTCGCGGCTTGTTGTTATACGCGTTGATGTGGTCCACGGTAAGAACTCCCTGGACGCGCCCGCCCTGTGGCAATTTGGTGACCAGGTTTGCTTCTGAGCTGACATGCGCCGTCTCCTTTTCCTCTGCAGGCCCCGGTACTATGCCTGCGGAACGAGAACGACCGCGATTGCGTCGCGGTTTGTCACCGCTAGATGGGTTGTTGTACGCCTTAATGTGGTCCACGGTAAGAACTTCCTGGAAGCGCCCATCTTGTGCCAATTCAGGGAGCAGGTTTTCTTCTGAGCTGACTCTCGTCGTCTCCTCTGCAGGTCCTGGCTGTATGCGTGCTGGACGCGATCGTCCGTGATCGCTTCGCGGCTTGTCGGCGATAGATGGGGTGTTGTACGCCTTAATGTGGTCCACGGTCAGAGTTTCCTGGAAGCGTCCGTCTTGTGGCAGTTCCATGACCAGGTTCGCTTCAGCGCTGACAACCATCGACTCCTTCTCCTCTGCAGGTTCCGGCATTATTTTGATCAACTCTTCCCCAACCTGGTTGCCGATGTCGCTCTTAGATGCACCCTTAAACCCTTCGACGTGCTCCGCCTTAAGCACCTCCATAAACTCAGGACCAAGCCTGGTCGTTGAGTCTCCCTTGCCGGTACTATCGTCTTTCGTAAGCCTATCGCGGCCCTTCCGCAGCGGTATCCCGGCCTGATTTTCATCTACGCCACGTAGTGTCATGCCGTCCGTCGAAGCCACGTTGCCTATAAAACCTTCAGTTATCCCGCCCAACTTTGGGACGTCCATGTTCTGGGCCTGTGGGGTCCGATCGGCATTCGCGAGGGCGGGAGGGGGCACGACGCAAGATTGCGACAATAAATACATAGTCTAAAAGCATAGATTACACAAGCCGTTGCGATTTTTTGTTGTTTCAGCTGCAGGAGACATCAAAAGCCCACCTCAACCCTCATTTCCAGGAAATGTTCTACACGTCGGCAGAACGGAACATGCGTCTCCCATTGATGGGGCGGGTTCTAAATAGTGCATGATCGACCCTCCGCAGTGCGTCGGAAGCAGAGGACGGCAAAAAAGGGTATGCACACCACACATCCACGACCCTCGAGCGGAAAGGAAGTCGCGATGACATCCTGTGCACAGGGCTCATGACATCTCATGGCCCTCGAACGGAGGGGAGATCGCGAATATATCACGCATACAAGGCTCTCGCCATCTCAATACCTTGGGCGTACGTTACTTTCTTGGCCAAGGGCAGTCAGCGTGGGTGCGGTCTGTTCCGTGTGCATGGTTTCCCATTCCTGCCCCATCTGCGTGAGATCTTCCCTACGGGTGACCTCGACCGAACGCTACCCTACACCCTGCGGTTGAATCCCCTGCCCTTTTTCTCCCTGTTCAGGGACTGGCCGGAGCCGGGGCCGGGGCCGGGGGACGGGGGTTTCGATACAAGAACTGAAGGGGACTACCGCGAGCAGAATCGAAAAATAAATAACGCACCGGTCAGAGGCTCGTGCGATCTGGCTGACGGCGTGGTGGTACTCTGAGTACTTGTTCCCATAACCCCGCAACGCCCTCGCGGCCGCGACTGAGGTCCTATAATAAAAGCTAGGTACAGGCACCACACATGTTAACTCCGAGTGTGGAACGGGAGGGGTGACTCCCAGCGACGGCTTCCTAACGCCCGGAGGGGGGGGGAGGAGGGGGCTACTCATTTATTGCTTGCCTTAGTCATTTGACCATTGACCATGCATCCCTTTCGAGACGGAGGACCGTTCCTACTGCTGATAGAGACACCTCCAACTTTGGGCGCTCATTAAGCTTCTTCCATATACTACATAGAAACTGTTTGCTTCTCCTATCCCCGTCCTGTGTCGGCGTCTGCAGCCACCATCTATCTCCTAGGATAGCGATCGTTTTCTCGCCACTCTCTAGTCTACCAAACTCTTCCATGTCACATACGTCTGATTTCCTCATCTCCTCTAACGCATCCCGTTCCTCCTTGTATATTTCACATTCTCCTACTATGTGAGTCCTACTCCATTGTTGTGCCAAACGGGCACATATTTGTAGCCACGTCCTCCTCCTCCCGACTACTGGTATATATCTTCTTTCTGGTAGGTCCAGGTCCCCTACACGAAATCGCAGTTTCAGCTTTTTCGCGTGGTCCATTGGGCCGTGCAGATACATTTGCATTCCAATATCTTCCCTCAACCCCCCGTATATCTTTCAGTGCTTCTCCTATTTCACCTTATTTATTAGCGCTTGCCTTTCCCTTTCTTCTATTACTTATTTTACGTCTGTCTTGTACCCGCCAAACTCTTCCGAATAGACTACCTCTTCGTTGTCTTCCCCTATATCCTTCCATATTTTCTCGACTACGTTATCCCATCTTGTTCCAGCTCGCCCTTTTATTATTTTCTCCCATACAGCATAATCAACTATGGCTGGCAACCTCTTTTGTGTCATATTATTTACTTTATATAGCCATTTCAACTTTCTCACGTATCTATTTGTTTTAAGTGGGCACATTCCTAGTTCTGCTCTCAATACTATATTACTCGTCGTACATGAGCATCCCAGTATATTTTTAGCTGCTGTCATCTGCACAGTTTCCAGCTGTATTACGAACTTCGCGTTCCCTTTTCATATTTTTCCTGCATACTCTTAACTTTAGTACAATCACATTAATCAGAATACACCTTTTAATCCTAGTGTCAAGGTGCGGGTCTGTTAGGATCACATCCATCTTGCCTACTTGTGATTTATCCTTTCCTATTACTTTCGCTATGTGTGCATCCCAAGAGCAGTCCTTTGAGATCTCTACGCCAACGTACGTATATTGGTCTACGATCGGTCGTTCATCTTCTCCCCACTTCCATCTGAAATTTACCGGATTTACCTTGTCTTCGTTACATACAACTACTGCGCATATTTTCACGTTCGCTGTCACTCTCCATTTCCTAGTGTACTCTAGTGTTTTCTCTCTCTCTTTCTGAAATCCTTTGGGTGTTTCTGATATCCCCACGAAATCATCCGCAAACATCAACCTCGACACCATATCTTCCCCCATCGTGACTCCTTGCTTTGTTGCTTCGACTGCTACTATCATGTCATCAATATATACCTTGAATAGATTGGAAGTCCGGAGGGGGGGGGGGGGGGTCCGGCGTAAAAATCCGACGACGTCAAACAAAACACCATGGCAAAATATCACAACCTCAGACGACCTAAGACATTGCTATCTCTACTCCCAGATTGTGTCGACCTCGAATGAGCCACATTCTGAACGGGTCATCCGGGGTCAAGGAAGAGAGTTTAGCCGACATGCAGGAAGAACGCAAAACCAGCAAGCACTCTGCGCCCACACACACCTGCTCGGTTTCTTCGGGTGAGTCCAATTCCATTAAATAGTCGAACTCGGCAGCCACCTCTTCGGGGATGAGGTCGTGTTGCTCGAGCAGGGCCACTTTTATTCCTTCGTCGATCTGAGGCTCCTGCGCGGGTTGTTGCCGTTCGTGTGGCAAGAGGAAGCGGGTATCTTGACTTTAAAGAGGTAAAGGAGGGCAAACACTGAACGTAAAAGAGAGCATTTTAGGGGCCGTATCCCGGATGTATTGTATGTGCAAAACAGGCTGACGGGTGAAGAAACCAGTGTTTTGCGCCTTCGCCGAGATAGCCGCTGCCGCAAGCTAACTTGTTCCCTTTTCACCGTTTCGCTCTCGCCCACCCCTCCAAAACTCCATCTACATACGCTCACGAGTGTATGCCCCCTCAAAGTCTCTCGCTTCGGGTCACGCCCGTAGAGATGGCGCCGTGTTGTGGAATCCGGCACTAGAGCCAAGCTTGCCCCCGGACCATTTCGACTTACCAATTGGACTCGCTCAGCGATGAACGCGGTGGTCGCGGCGAAGCCAGCATTGAAGCCGTCCACGCACGCCTTGTGAGTGACGGGCCTCGGAACTTCACGTCTCCTGGCGTAAGTACGGTGGGAAAGTGGCGGCGCGGGGGTACTAATGCCGTCAGAATTATACCTGCGGGCCGACCAGGCCGACCAGCACAGGGAAGTCCCACCTGCGGTTTGCTGTATCTAGGCAAACATTTTTCGCTAGGACATTAATCATCACAAGGCTGCGGACTATATATGTGTGCGTCGAGCTAACTCCCCAGGGTCGACTGTCTGTCCGTCCGACGATATTTCACTACAGGCGTAACCCCTGCAATCCGTTTTGTTTTCGTATCCTACTTTTCCAGCCCCACTGGGCAAACTACTCGAGTACACCGGGGAAAAGCACGCAGTCGACGTTCATTAGCGTGAACGAGTGGGGTATAGAGATAATAGTGCACTTGTGGATTGTATACATACAGCACATGTATTTCGATGCAAATGCATCTGTGCGGGTGACAGCACCACCGCTCACCGTTGGTCGCACGCCTCGCCAAGGCGGCCCTCCGGCACCCTGCCCGTGACATGCCCCTGGCAGGCCTCCACGCACATCAACTCCAAGGCCTTCTCGAAAGCTTCCTGCTCGGGAAAGACGCGAAGATATCTAAGCTTGAATTGCGCGGTGAGCAGACAGGGCTGGATATCTGAGCCGGCGCGTCTGCGAAAATTTACAGACGGAGAGTGCTTCTACTGATGATGAGCACATATATACATATAATGTATATAATATTCGGTCAGGAGTTTTTTTCGTCTCGGCCTCAGTATAGGATGCTCGGAACTGGAATTTCTCGGTAAAATCGCTTTGTTCGAGCGCCATCTTCGGGGGGGTCTCCAACGCCCCTCGCCCTTCCTTATCCGTTCGGCACCTCGACGTGAACGCGGACGTAACTGACAAGTAGTTTAGTGTTGCTTCCTACTTGACATGCTCCTTGCTGCTAATTGCTGATTGATCATCTCTAGTGAGTTACATAGAGCCGGTCGCCCCGGTGGTCTATCTAGTGGTTACCTTTGAATACTACTAGCGTTGGTCCTTGAGTTTGATTCCCACTGTTGTGAGATATGATTTCATTTGCAGAAATGCAAAAAAAAAAAAAGATAACTAACTGCTGAGAACGCAGCGTGGGTAGGTACATTTGGCGTGGGTAGGTACATTTCGGTGTCGCATAAGCGACAAAGAGGTGATTATAGTATTCCATGATTCTTCGACCAGTGTTACGCGGGTCAAATACGCACTGTTTTGGCCTCATTTCAGGCTTTTTTCGACGGTTATTATGCTCGTGTTCTGCCAGTGTCTATCTACTTGTTATGTCGTTTTGCTTGAACACCCACCCCATTTTTTTGTGTTTAGAATTGTGTTTATAACCGGGGGGGGCGGAATCCTGGATACAATTCGCTCTATTTCGTTCATTTATATATTGCGTTCGGTGCTGTTGTTGCTGTTAAAGTAATTCTCACCCTCGTTTTGAGCGTGCTTGCTCGACACGCCAACCTGATATGGGCATAAAATCGCTTTCTTGTGCAACCTATCACGCAAATAGCTGGTCGAATTGCGCTCGCATTGCAAATGTTTGCCGTGTACGGAAGTATGCGAGAAAACCCAGGTCGGTCGTAACAATTGTGAGCTTATTGGGTCAAAACCTACCAGAAAATCACGAATAAGTCAATGGGGTCGGAGTTGACACGCCGTGCGGGAAGGTATCGACCCGGGAGATCATCAATATAGTTTCCGCGTTGTTGGAGCTGCAGAGATTCGGAGGAGTTCTGAACCGGGGATAAGGCCCTATCCCCCCCCGCGTGCAACGGAACTGCCCCCGTTTGGTTGGTGAGCCTCTACCATCCTCCTAGGGTGGGGCGGCGCTGTGGAGCTCGAATCAATCAGCGAATTTTAGCCAACGGAGTCGGGGCTTCCACACCGGGGCGGTGACGACCGGAGAGAAATCGGTTTTCTTCCCCGGTTTGTCTAACTTTTAGATATATAGAATGGCCTCTAGACCGGGGATGGGACCCTATCGTTCCCGGGTGAAGCTGGCTCTATAATATACGACCCCCACCCAATCAGAGATCGGCCGGTCGGTGGAGTTGGGGATTTCCACACTGTGCGGGGAAATATCAATCCTGGTGGTATCCATCCGTGTTTGTTCCCGGATTGTCGGAGTTGTATATGTATGTGTGGATTGATTATGATCCTGGGATGGGACCCTATCGTCCCCAGATGACGGTTACTTTATGTACGATCCCCGGCCAATGAGCCACCAGCTATCAGACAAAAGACCATACCAGGTAGAACGTGTTTTTTTTTTCGTTCAAAACTTGAGCCTGAAATTCTTGACTGCCAAATTCTTAGTTCAGTGCTATCGCGTACTACTAATACTTCATCTACCAGATAGCAACAAGTAGCATCATCAATATTAAAATAGCATTCCAGGAATTGACTGGCGAAGGCAGTGACACCGTGTTTTACGCCTAGAATACCGTCAGCAAGTATCTCCACGATCAGACCATACACGCAGACAGTCGATCTGCGAGCCTCGGATCTAGATACTATCATGCATGGTGTAGCAGAAGCTGGCTCAGTTCGCGCCTCTCAGTGGCTACGTAGAGAACATGCAGCATACATGGCCACCCTCTTGCTGGCCCTGGATGCTTGGTTGAGTCAAAACGTCAAGAAACGCACTCGAAACGTCTCTTCGTGGCCAGACCAGAGGGTCAGTCTGCGCGGGCTCGGATTTATCCTATCGAAATATCATGAAGTTCGGAGTCAGATTCACGCAAGAGACGGCAGAAGTAAGTAGTCCACTGTTAGTCTATATCGACCTCTTGGCATTACTTTACCTTCTACACGCGTACACTATGTGTTGCGTAGTAACGGTTTTTAATATTTATCCGATATTAAATCGAACAAGTCGAAGTGCTGCCCTGCCCTACCCGGAGCATGGGTGCCGGCGATTGCCGCCACCAATGCGGAGCCCTTGTACACCTGGTATACACCCATGCGGAGCCCTTGTATACCTGGTATATTGTTGTATGCCCGAAGGTTAGCCGGTGTGTGGGTCCAAGGACCTCGACGCGGCCGTTCGCCGAAGGGCGACGACGCGCTGCGCTTGGCCCCTCTTCCCTCCCTCCTTAGAAGCAGAGTACAACCATGTATTCACCGTGTACGCCTACGTCTTTTCTTCTTTATTTCCTGTTTCATCAATTGGATAGCTGCATGTTCTGCTTTTCGTACCCAGTATCTGGTACGTGCACTTTGTTTCGGACAGCGGCCATAAACAAGTACACCTGGTCCGCTTGGAGTCAAACACAGGTACTCTCCAGAATCGAGTAAACAGTAAAAAGCTCGCCATTCCTGGCCATGCAAGTGACGACCATGTTTGCACATGGACGATAAGCGTGAGGCCCCTGCGCGAGGCAGCCGAACTTGGACACCACGGGAACCTGCACGCGAACCTGCGAGGCGGCACCGGGCTCTGGCGTTGAAACCACTACGGCCGCGCCGCAGCAGCAGTTTTTTCCTGCCGGCAGTTGCCGCTCTTCTTGCAGACGAATATCTTGCGTTGTCGGAAAAACGAGCCCGCCTCGAGGCAGGATTCAGCCGCCGCCGGTCTGCCGTCTCTGGTTATGGTGCTCTTTCGTATCCGTATGTATTTTTATAAAAATGAAAAAATACACTTCAGCTGTGAGATCGACCAAAAAGGTTTTTGATCGAAACTCATCTTTGAAACTCATCTTTGCAAGCTGCGTATGATGCTTCGATACACCATGTCGGCGGAGGTACACAGACAGCTGCGTGTGTTGGATGCTGTTGTTGTTCTTCTTACATTCACTGATCACAACAATCTAATCCATGGTTACTCCAGCAACAAACCGAGACATTGCTCGTGACACGAAACTGAAGCAAGTCGTATTCGTACCGTTTACTTGGTTTACTTCAGACAAGAAACAGCAGCAAACACAAAAAAACACGTACGTACGTATCGGTGGTGGGGTGGATGGTGGATGAGTCCCTCTCGTCCTCCTACGATACCTACAACCGTGTGGCATTGGCGTTCAGATAGGGTGGGGGGGGGTGTAGGGCTTCCGATTGGCTTCAAAAAGAGAGGGAAACAGTTGCAAGTCAAGCTTAGTAGCCGTAAGCAGTTGTAACTGCTGAGCAGTATACGGTGGAAACAGGTACAATTGCTTTGGGCCGATGGCAGGGCTTGCAGGGTGAATTTTTTACTTGCCTTTGGCGTTTTCCTTTTTTTGACTCGAAAGAGACCAGGTACAACAGGTACCTGTTTTCGGCTGCTGACCTTTTCATCTTGCGAGATCGATTCCCCGTGTCTTGGCGGGTCACAAATATGGTTGTATGATTCGAAATAAAATATGCAGTAAAATATGCAGCAGTACTCGTGGGTACGCCTACTGCAACGCCATTCGAAAAAGTGTTCCTGAAGGACAATACGTATCATGTGTTTTTCGCGTGTCAGCGAACACGAGCAGAGGTGTCCGATTACGGCTAAAAATACTCGTGTTTACGTACTTGATACTGCTGGCGACATTTGGCACTGCTTACGGGGCGCAGCTCCTTGCAATCCTAGAACTGCAGCACTAGTTGCAAGCCACACGATTACGGTTCGCGCTTACGCGCTCACGGCCTTCGGGTCGGATCAGGTCCCAACCCATCAAGAAGCCTTAGCCCTAACCTAGCCTCAAAATTACAGGGTGTGGGATCGGGGTGTGGAGTGGGATTAGGGTTGGCCAGTCAAGATAAAGGTGTGTCTATAAGGGTTGGTCCGACAACTCATTTCACTCTCAAACACTAAAGCCCTGACAGTAGCGTCTGGCTTGCAGTTTAGTGCCGCAGTTCTAGGATTGTAGGGAGGTCTCGTCCGCCGGAGGATAAAAAATAAAAGTGTAAGGAGGTCTCGTCCTGCTTACGGGTACTTTCCTTAAAAACAGGGGACGTTTAATAGTCATCCCCGCCAGGCTTGAAGCACACATTTCACATGGTAAATGACCATTTTTTTTTTTCAACCCCAATCATCTTATTCAAGTACTTATTTTGGTTCGTGCTGTAGCGCTGCTGTACGGCTGTAAACCGTCGGCAGCATGACGTCAACAATGGAGGCTCTTCGTCATCGATGTCATGGGTGGGGAAAAGTGATACACGTCCACTATTAACAAGCAACTACAGGAAACCTGGTGGAGGTCTGTGCGGCTGTACGCAACCCGCCGCCAGCTAAACTGGTTTTCCGCGGCAACACGCCTCCCTTGCTGCCGACGGAATTTGCTGACTACGCTGACCCCGAACATCACGGCGCCGCTCATGGGATGCGCGTACCACGGGTCCGAGCAGTAACGGCCGAGTAGGACCTGTTCTCAGCCGTTTTTTTACTCGCTCTATGCGCGCCCTTCTCGCCCGTTTCTGGCCCGATTTTGGCCCGGGTTGGGGTCAGGGTTGGGGTCAGGGTTAGGGTTAAAGTTAGGGCTAGGGTTAGGGCTAGGGTAGGGCTTGGGTTGGGTCTACGGCCGTACCTTGATCCCACAAGAAAGTGCATCCTAGATCGCAAACGCTAACGGCCTACCGACAAATACATTTGCGCGACCAGATCGTTAGGCGAGCTCTGCTGGCTTGCATTTTTTTTTGCCGGCGTATTCATTGCGGTTCATGGCATTGCCAAATCACCGTTAATACTATTGATAATGATTTAGCACTCTGTGTATTTGATATGTTGCTATCAACACTGACGATTCATAATAACTTACTAGATTGGGATGAAGAAGGTGTACGAGTAGTTACTACCGTTGTTATTGTCGATAACATTTTGGCGTCGATGTTCACCCTGGCAACATCCACACGAGTCACATGTATTCAAAGGGCAATGCATCTGTGAAAACGAGCGGCCGATGTATCACGCAGCTTGCAAAGGTGAGTATCGACCCCAATTTTGTTCAAGTCGCAGCTGACGTCTTTGGAACAATTTTATAAAATCATCTTGTGCGGAGGACAGGGTACGTAGATTCCGTCAATCTCCGATCACACACGCCAACCATGACAATACGTTAGGCAACGTCCGATCTACGAGATCCACCATCAATTACTGTAGAGCTCACCACTTTTTCGACAACATGGTTGACGCACACTGTGTACGAGACGAAGGGGGTTTCACCGTACATTGGTTGTTGCGTTTCATTGGGTTAGGGCAACGGTATATATGATTTCAAGAGTATGCCAACCATGTTGTCAAAAAAGCGGTAAGGTACCCTCATCAATTATGGGGCTTCATAATAATGGTTGACGGTCGGGAATATCAAACACGACCACGCCAGGGAATGAATGGGGCCTCTAACGGAGCGACTCAAACTCCCAACTCTCACTTATAGATCTCTCCTTGCACCACGTGAGGGAAATTTTGTGAAGGCACATTCTTGCCATGTATATAAAGAACAAGCCAATCTCGGTGAGTCTCGGTCCTTGGCCAACCCCCGTCCAAGACCAAGACCCGGCCGAAATCATGGGGTGGCAGGCGTCCTTTATGTATGGCGTCGCACGAGTCTCTCAACCCTAAAAAGTAAAAATCAGAAGACAGCGAAAAAAAAATCAAGTCCTACGACCAAGCGGCAGCCGGGCCGCGTAGCCTCGAGCGGTCCGGTCTCGCGAATCTCAACCCTACAAACCGATGTCTGGGCAGCTGTGCATCCAGGGCCAGCAGGGGGATGGCCAAATGTGTGCTGCATGTTCTATACGTAGCCACTGACAGGCGCGCACTGAGCCAGCTTCTGCTACATGCATGATACCATATCCAGATCCGAGGCTCGCAGACCGAATGTGTCTCTGTGTGTATAGTGATCGTGGAGTGTCGCCGCCTTCGTCGTTCAATTCCTCGGATGCTATTATTTAAGTATAACAATGCTGCTATTTGTTGCTGTAGACCACTCTCGTCTGGTAGACGGGATATTAGTAGTACGCGATAGCACTGAACTAAGGATTTGGCAGTTAAGAATTTCAGACTCGATCGAGTTTTAGACGAAAAAGATACAATAGCTGTCGCTAAAACGAGCGACAGCTGACAGATGAAACTGTCGTCAGACGTGTGCGTCCACGGGCCATAGCGTCTGCTGTCGCCCTTCTGGCGTTGGCGCACGGACCGAGTTTGAGTTAAGCGCCCCCAACGGACGTCTCTCCATGATGACTTACTCTCACCACGAGACAGCAGTAGATACCCTCAGCGGACACACCCCTAGCGGGCACACACCCTCCATGCCCGCTCTCCGCTGGCCACTATTGTCGCCCGCTGCGCCCGTTGTCTGTGTGCTGCCCGCTGTGTGAGAGCTGTGTGCCGGCTGTGTGAGCGGTGTGTGCTGCTGTTTTTGCCCGTGTGGTCTGCTGTGTGTGTCGATCGAAGACACGCACGTGCAAACTATTGGCCACTACGCCCGTTGTCTGTGTGCTGCCCCCTGTGTGAGCGCTGTCGCCCGATGCGCCCGTTGTCTGTGTGCTGCCCGCTGTTTGAGCGCTGTGTGCCGGCTGTGTGAGCGGTGTGTGCTGCTGTTTTTTGCCCGTGTGGTCTGCTGGGTGTGTTTTGTTGCTCCGTGGTGGTCTGCCTCCAGCTGCATGTCTAAAATCAAATGATCCCACACTAAAATCAAGTTTAGTCGAAGACGCAGACTATTTTTTTTTCATGGGAGCCTACATTGCGAGGCCCAGGTGTAGATTGGAAACTCGCTTCGCTCGAATAAAAACATAAAATACCTGGTATTTTTTCTTGTCTGATAGCTGGTCGCTCATTGGCCGGGGATCGTACATAAAGAAACCATCATCTGGGGACGATAGGGTCCATTTCCAAAATTATAATCCATCCACATATTTACAACTCCGACAACCTGGGAACGAACACGGATATATCACCAGGATTGATACCGCCCCGCGCAGTGTGGAAATCCCCAACTCCACCGACCGGCCGATCTCTGATTGGTTGGGGTTCGTATATAATAGAGCCAGCTCCACCCGGGGACAATAAGGCCCCATCCCCCGTCCAAGGGTCATTCCATATCTCTAGAAATTAGACAAACCGGGGAATAAAAAACCGAAAATTCTCTCCGGTCGGCACCGCCCCCCACGGTGTGGAAACTCAAGTTCCATTGGCTAGAATCGCTGATTGGTTCGTGCTCCACAGCGCCGCCCCACCATAGGAGGATGATAGAAGCTCACCAACCAATGGGGGGCAGTTCCGTCGCATACGGGGGAGATAGGGCCCCATCCCCGGTTCATAAATCCTCCGAATCTCTACAGCTCCAACAAGGCGGGAACTATAACGATCTCCCGGGTCGATACCTCCCCGCACGGCGTGTCAACCCCGACCCAATGGCTTAATACTCGTGATTGGCTGGTAGGCTTTAACCCAATAAGTTTACAATTATTACGACCGACTTGGGTTTTCTCGCATACTTCTCGCATTCGGCAAACATTCGCAATGCGAGCGCAATTCAACGAGTGATTTGCATGATAGGTCGCACAAAGAAGCGATTTTGAGCCTACATCAGGTTGGCGTGCCGAGCAAGCACGCTCAAAATGAGGATCAGAAACACTTGAACAGCAACAACCGCACCAAAACGCAATATAAATCGACGATTTAGAGTCATTCGTATGCCGGATTCAGGGCCCCCGGTTATAAGCACAATTAATTTCAAACAAAAATGGGGTGTTCAAAGAAAAACGACATAATAATATGTGGAACTAAGACAGGCACGACCCGAGCATAATAACCAGCCGTGGAGAAAGCCTGAAATTAGGCCAAAACTGTGCGTATTCGACTCACTGGCATAATGGTCGCATAATCATGGGATATTTGCTGCCCGAATAATCACCTCTTTGTCGCTAAGGCGGCACCGAAAAAAATCGCTGAAAATCCCGATTTAATTTGCTTAATGGGTCAGAAACCTAACCTTGCTAATATTTTCGCGGGTTTTCTTGCAAACTACTCAGCGTAGGCCAAAACCTTGCCATGCGACCGCACGTACAAAACGCTCGACCTCGGGATAAACCTATACAGTTGGTACCCAGAGCGTCAAGAAAAAGCCATTCGGGACATAAAAGAGCGGTCAAATCGCCAAGTCCCGGCATACTAACAGCAATCATGTATATATTGCCCACAACAGATAAGAGCAATGAGCGCCTGCTTCCGCTTGTCACAGGGTGATCTTGAATCGGAATATAATACCCCTTTTATTTCTTCTCTGCCTTTCCTTTTCTTTTCTCTTCTCCAATTGACTTGCATCTGACGTGTGTTTGCGTAGTGATAGGTATCACGTGTAATATATACATGGTAGTCTTTTCTGGGTGGTAAGCGGTGTAGTCATTTTTTTCAGGCGCGAGTAGTGCGACGAGTGTAGCAGTATAGACCTGGCACATCGTAGGCTGACACTCGATTTCACGTTTTGTATTCTCCTGGCGGAGGCATGAATTGCGTCAGCTATGATATATGCATGTACCACTTTTGTTTTTGTTTGTGCTTTTTTCCCTGGGGAATTCCTCCGCTCCAGAATGTGGCTGGAGCCTGTTCTGTGACCACGGACTTGATTATGCGAGTTAACAATGTGAGAACAACAACAACAACAAAAACAACATCCCCCACTGTGCTGCTGTCATTACTTGTTGGTGTAGATTGTCTGAAAAGCTGTTGTCGTAATGCATCAGACATAAAACAGCAGCAGCAGCAGCACCTCGAAGAGAACCGCAAGTCACAAGGTACACATACATGCTCCTGCCGGTACTACAGGGAGGACGGCGGTGCTATTCACCGCAGGTCAAACTGCCCGAGCGTGGTCAGGCACGCCGCGAGAAGTACGCATACATCAAGAAGCGTTGGCTGGCAAAGGGAGCCGCCCACTGCGTACATGCCAGGGTCATCGGCGGTTGTAGGAGGCCCAATACGCCGTAACAAAAGAAGATCCCTACTATTTCACTCCTACTGCTGTATCGCCGATTACTGACGCACACGAGATATTTGTCAAGAAGATCCCTATTTTTTGTGATACTGCTATATCGTTGATTGCTGTGGCGCACACGAGATATTGCCAAGAAGATCCCTACTTTTACTCTGTATCATCCGTTCATTCCTGGCCAACACGAGATGATATTTTCAAGAACATCACTGTATTTTATTATACTGTCATCAATAGCTGGCGCACACGATGTATTGACCAGCAACACCAACAGTCAGTAGCCAGCGCAATTCTTACAACCGCACAACAAAGCGTTCGAAACACTACTACCTTGATAATCACACCTACCTTTAGAACTGCATCCACGTTTGCGGGGATGACCATACATGGAATTAGTGTGGGATATTGATTATGCTGTCCTGAGAGATGGATCGGGGATCGTGGACCTATATATACGAAGTATGGAACGACTATTTGGAGCGGCAATGAAAAAAACTGACAAATTATTGTTTCTCGTACTGCGATTTTTAAAAGCGACTCCGTTCGTTGTGTTCATTTCTATTTTTATGGTCTGGTCTGTTTTGTTGTGTTCTTGTACCCGGTGCGCTAGCATTTCACTTGCTTTTCACCTTGATTAATTGCGATTGTTTGGTTTACTGTCTCACAGTCTGTGATAACAAAATAATAAGTTATACTTCAGTATCTCTCTAGGATAAGCATCAGCACGGACAATGGGTGTAATGGTGTCGTTGGGGAGGGAACGGCCCCCCTCGAAGAAAGGGATTTGACAGTGAAATCCGATATCGAAAAACAACGACACAGCAGTCGTACGATAATAGGCCAAACGCTTCGAGGTGTGACCATGAAAAAAGTGTTGTGGGGACGAAATAAGAAGCCAATTTGGAAATGACGCCAACTTGGAAATACATGTTTTCACGTGTTTTTTCCGTTCAAGCTCGGCATATGCCAAGATCCAAGAATAGCTCGGGCGTATACCGCCCAAAATACAAAAATTTGCGCAATTTTCGCTTGACTCACTCAGCCCACATACCCGATCCCGGCCAGCTGCGGAACGGATAACGCAGGGCGAGGGGCGCTGGAGCCGCCCCCCGAAGACGGCCCTCAAGCGAAGCGATTTGACCGAGAAATTCTCGTTTCGAGAATCTCATACTGAGGCCGAGACGAAAAAAACTCCTGACCAAATCCCTGTCCTATCAAAAACACGAATCATCACATATATACAAGGGCTCTGCATGGGCGCCGGCATTTGCCGGCACCCATGCTTCGGGTAGGCCAGGGCAGTACTGCGACAAGTCAAGTTGTAGCTGTCCGATTTGACATTTATTGGATTTTAAAGTAATGCCAAAAATTTAATACGAACATGATATTCTGAAGGTCATAATTTTACAGAAAACGTCATATACAACAAAGAAGGCAAGGATACTGTTGTTGTTAAATGCGCCGTCAAGGTAAAGTTGGCGTATATCAAACAAAAATGCCGAAAAGAGTATTGAGAACCTGCTTCGCCTCTAGGCGAAGCGAAAGAGGACTTGGCATATAATGAAGAAACTGCACTGCTGTCCCAGTGGCAATGGAGGCTCGAAGTCCACAGGATGCAAAGTCGGTTTGCATCAAGCGTCGACATGGGGCCATGTCAGCCAGGAAGAAGAAGAGCTTTGTTTATTACCTGAAGGCTGTCGCAGTGCTCTGCGTGGTCACGGGCGAGGAGGAAAACGAAGAAGAGAAGAGCGATCTCTCGTTGCGGCGGTGTTGTCTAAGATAGATGCGGGGGTGGCTTTGCTCGTACGGGAGGTTGGCGTAGCGCTTCTTCTCTGTTTTTACTCGGGAAGGTGGGATATATATATATGTGTGTATCTGCTGTCTTTGCTTCGCACGTGCTTTTACGTTTTCGAAATCAGACGCGATCCCTCAATAAATAATATCCGGAGTACCCCTACCATGACGACTGACTGCTGACAGTGCCGTGGGTATCTTCTACTTTCGAGACTTAACAGTTTTCACTGGTAGTAGGAAATTTTCATTTCGGACTATGTGCATAGCGGAAGGTCGATGTTTATTTTTTTTTCATTTCCGACTGAAAATCCAACTTCAGAAAAAAAAGGCGCAGTCTAGTATCTTCTTTCAGGATGTACTACTACAATAACTGCACCAAAAACAAGTAATCTGTCAATATTTTTTGCCTAGAGAAGAATGGACAATACAAATACAAATGAAACTATCCCGGAGCATGACAGGCGTGCTGTGTGTGGTAGTAATATACCTTTGCAACATTTTCTTTTCTTCATCCCACTTATTATCCTCGCACTACTCTGTCGCTCCTTCCCAGTAGTAACTCAGATCAGGGGTCACATAGCGGGCCCTCCTCCCCCTTCCCACTTCGGCACGTGCCTTCATTTTTATCGCGAGAAGAAGTCAGCATGATCTTCCTTCGTCGACTCGCGTCGAATTGCACCTACCCACGCTGCTAGGCGCTCTCAGCAGTTGATCCCTTTTTCTATTGCATTTTTGCAAATTAAGTCAAATCTCATCATCGTGGGAATCGAAGTCAAGAACAAACAAACGTTAGTGTATTCGAGGGTAACCATTAGACCACCGGGGCGACCGGCTGACCGTTGAATAACACAAAACAGGATATTTGCATAGCGATTATATTCCCCCGAAATTGTATGAGATGACGATGGTTGACGCCGCGTTACGCAGAGAGGTGTTGCCTGTGGTGTCAGTCAACATTATTTACTGATGGAGCCTGTCCTGCGACCACGGACTTGATTATGCGAGTTAATGTGAGAACAACAACAAAACTGCTGATCTTGAAGCTCCGAATTCGAAAACAGCGAACCACGTATATATCGTCGACTATTATTGTAACAGATTATTTACTGCTGTATCATCGATTGCTCGCGCACACGACATGTTGTCAAGAAGATACCTACTACTACTATAATAGATTGCTGCTGTGTGATCGATTAGTACGTCACGCGTTGACCCGTTCTCGGAAAAAAACTGCCCAGGAACCCAAAATCCAAGCTCGTCGCCCATTCTCGCATGTGTTTTTTACCTCCCTTACGTAGTACGCGTTCACGACCAGGTAAGGGACAGATAAGGAAGGGCGAGGGGCGATGAAAGGCGGCCTTTGGACAATTAATTTGACCGAGAAATCCTACAGCACTGCCCACTGAGCAACTTTATCACTTGACTCAGTAGCTCAGTGTGTAGTGCTACATACGTTAAACTACCAAAATAACCGTTCATAATGTCGTCAGCGCGCACGCTTGAAAAAGACAGACATGAAGTCGGTGAGAATCGAACTCACGACACATAGCACCATCCACTGTCACGTGACTCAGAAAAACTCACAGTGGGTTACGCAAAAAAACAACCAAATATGTTGTCGAGTTCGTTAAATTAATTATCACCGTCTTCGTAAGAGGGATCTCCGGAGCCATCCCTTCTCCACATACTACATTTACTAGTACTCAGGAGAACACTAACAACTATCATGACCATTCATGACGTCTTCAGCGCGCACGCTCCAGAATACCAAATATTATCTGGGTGAAAATCGTACCCACGACACATATTTCGTTGGTTACATAACGCTATACCCCCTGAGCGGAAAGGCAACGACACACAGCAGTAGTAGCTACGATAGGGCAGGCGCTTCGAAGCGGCCATGAAAAAAGCGTCGTCGGGAAGAAATTTAGATGCCAATTTGGAAATGATGCCAATTTGAAGATGTTGCCCCTTGATTTATTCGTTCAAGCTCTACATATGCCAAGATCCAAGAATAGCTCGGGCGTATACCGGCCAAAATACAAAAAAAAAAAGCACTTCTCGTTTGTCTCGTTCAGCATCAATCTGCGTTCACGTCAAGGTGCAGAACGGATAAGGCAGGGCGGCGGGCGTTGGAGCGTCCCCCCGAAGACGGTGCTCGAACGAAGCAATTTGACCAAGAAATTCCAGTCCGATAATCCCATACTGAGGCCGAGATGAAAAAACTCCTGGCCGAATGAAAAAAAAAGAGTGATCATATAATATATATATATATATGTATGCTGCTAGGAGAGGCAACGCTATTATTGTAGTAAGCTGGGGGTATAATCGTGTAAGTGGCAACACGCCCCTAAAGTATTGGAGAAGCTGAGTTGGAGAGGTGAGGCACAGCCTGACTGTGACCTAGTTAGGCAAGCGGGTTCGTTTAGCGGGTGCGCCTTTCTCTGACGGCAGGAAAAGACCCACCGTCAAAGGAACAATAAATGTACAGGCGCAGGCAAATCCCGTACTACCCAGGTCAAAGACAGAGCAAAGAGAGCCGTCGATTCCTGGGTGGCTATCTCACCTGCTTGGCCAAAAACAAAAAAGACAACAAAAGGGCGAGGGGCGTTTGAGCCGGCCCAGAAGACGGCGCTCGAACGAAGCGATTGTACCGAGAAATTCCAGTTTCGAGAATCCTATACTGAGGCCGAGACGAAAAAAAGTCCTGACCAAATCCCTGTCCTATCAATAATACGAATAATTTTATAGAATTCAAGCTGTATATTCGTATACTTCGTATCATCTAATGTGAAAAGGAATCACAGGCAGATATGTTAAAATTGCGGTAGACCGCACTACTAACCTATCGTGCTATTAATAGTACACAGGATATTCCGTGCGCACCGTCTACATGATCGCCTCCCAACCTGTGCTAACCGAAGAAATATATGCCTCTACATATGCCTAACGAAGTAACGTACTACTCGTATTATCTTATGCGATAACCAGAAAGCCCTACTCGTATAGATAGCATCAAATATAGCATTAAAGTAAAGCCAACATCACGTAACAACAATTTTCTTTCCTTCCACTTCATATTGTATCTTTGAAATATTGGGCATCTGCATGTAACACGCAGGTAGAACATTTGCTATCATCTACCTCCGTTCCCCGCCACCATCGCCACTCCCCCCCCCCCCCTTCACACACGCACACAACCCCCCCCCTTCCCCCCCCTCCCCCACCGCCCCACCGAAAATCAAATCTGCTAGAGTAATAAACACTACCAGACAGGTGATATCACCTCATTACCTTGCTAGCCATCCATGCCGTAGCTCCAATAACCCCCCCCCCGATGTCCCCTCCTTCCTCGCCACCCGCGCCATCGCCTAGATCTAGCACCGTGCGTTTAGTAAGTTTCTACTGGGTATACGTTTATGCGATCTAAAGCCGTCAAATATCCTACTTACCTCTTCCCCTCCCCTCCCCCCCCCCCCCCCTTTCGAACATCCCCCCCCTCTCCTCACCGGTTGTACGATTTACAGGATATACGTGATAAACTGATGCGTTCCTCGCACAACCGTCAGATTTGTCCTCGTTAAGGGTGTATAGCTGCTGCACAGATTTAGTTGCCCCCCCCCTGTACTACCCCGCCCCTCCCCGCCCCCGGCCCCCACGCCTTAAAAAATCTCCGCCCTCCCCTCACCGGTTGTACGACTTAAAGGATACACTTGATAAACTGATGCCGTTCCTTCCACAGCTGTCAGATTTTGTCCCCCTCAGAAACGGGTTTTGAAGTTTCCGCGCACAAATAAATTAACATCATCCTGTTGACCCTGGTACAAGCTACATTGTATTTCCAGGGGGAGTCGCCGACCTATATCCTCAACGGGGACACACACCCAGTAAAACGCGCGATCGGAGTATCACACACAGCCTGCAAAGATGAGTTTCGACGAAATCTTCGATCTCACAGCTGGAGTGTATTTGTATTTTTATCACACATATGTATGCTGCTAGGAGAGGCAACGCTATTACTGTAGTAAGCTGGGGGTATAATCGTGTAAGTGGCAACACGCCCCTAATAGTCTTGTTTGGAGAAGCTGAGTTGGAGAGGTGAGGCACAGCCTGAGTGTGACCCTAGTTAGCCAAACGGGTTCGTTTAGCGGGTGCGCCTTTTTCTGACGGCAGGTGGAAACCCACGTCGAAGGAGTCAAAAATGTACAGGCGCAGGCAAATCCCGCATTACCCAGGTGAAACACAAGAGCAAAAAGAGCTGTCGCTTCCTGGGTGGCTATCTCACCTTCTTCGGCCGGCCCTCATAGGGTTCGGCCGAAGAAGGCCGGCAAGTCCACGGTGTTGACTCAACAGAAGGGGCGAGGTCAACATCAAGTCTGCGTTTTGCAGATGGACAAAAACTAGCGCACAAACGAAATTGTATGGAGATTAAGTTTTTTTTACCTTATCTCCAGGAGGATCTGAAAAAAAGAGAAGAAAATGCTGCTTGCTGTTGTAGTCGTACTGCAGCAGCTGCCGCTCGTGCCTGCTGCTGTTGTTGAAATTACCAGGGGAATTACACGTACGCAAAAGTTGTTCGAGGGCTGCTGCTGCTGTTGTTTGTTCGTCATTGTTAAGATGAGTCTTGCGGAATCCTTGTCGATAGTGATCCTCAGAAGAGACAGGTGTGTCTATCGCGAGACCACAGCTGACAGCAGTGCAAACCCGGGTAGGTGGTAGATTATTTTACCATTGTTATCGAGCAAGACGTGCTGATTTTCGGTCAGGATACAAGAGTGATCGAGAGGGGGGGGGAGAAGAGGAGGGGGGGGGTGGAAGCTTGGCTCTAGCCAAGCTCCAAATACCGGCTCTCATACTGGCAAGGTATCCAAGCTTCATGCCTCAACCCTGGGTGCAGCTGCAAACTGCCTACTACGTCGGCCGATTCTACAAGGCCACGCGTGTGACTCCTTGCATACTTGATGTGGGAATAAGAACCAACTCACGATACAACCAATCACATCGAGTCTTCGTGTTCTCCTAAGAACCTGTCTACTTTTTATGCGAAAGTGCAGCTATCTATTCTAGACCAATCAGCGCGGGACGCGTAGAGTAAGACCGGATGCTGTCCCTGTTACGTTTCCTGCATGCCCCGTAGATCACGTGGCTCATTATACTACTATTAATACCATTTGTGCGGTATATACGTACGTGTCGAATCGTGGATCCCGCGTCAGCCTTCCTTGACACTCTGATGATTCTGAATCGCACAACAAATGAAATAACGGAAATCAGACTTGAAGATATCAGCAGAGACATAACTTTTCCGCAGAGATATCGTAGACGGTTGGTCTACAGCTCATGCAGAAACCCTGGTAGCGGATACCTAGTGGAACACTAACATCATCCTGTGCCGGATGACGCAATTTGTTGCTGAGCTTTCGTGCACCTGATTCAAGTGTTTCTTTTTCTTTATTCAAACACGATTTATGTAGATGTGCCCCTTGGCAGTGCTGTCGCATGTGCAGCCTCGAATTTCCTGTAATTCATAATATATGGTGCGGCTCCTCGAAAATTACGGGCATGAGCGGAGCCAAGGCAGGCGGCAGCCCGCCGTGGCGAAGCCCCCCTGGTATAAGATACAATTCTCTTATATCGTGCTTTCGATACAAGAGAGCATGCCGAAATAAGATAAAACCGGCCACAACATAGATACCTGGTATTTCGGGTCGTCGAACCTTCCAAATTGGAACCTTCTCTTGTGTGGAGTAGGTTGGTACGTGTGGCGCCCCGGTGGTGGTGTAGGTGGAGAAGAAAGGTGGCGTAATAGCCGGTGATCGGCAAACTACGAACTACTAACTAAGGCGGGTGTGATAACCCGATTTACGTGTGTGGTGGAGCATGATAGCTCAGGTGTGATAACCCAGAAATGGAAGTCGGAACTGCTGTGGCGTGGTAGCCGGGATACAAATACACAGACGTGGTAGCCGTGCAGTGGTGAACGCGTGATAGCCCTTGCAATATAGATGGGGCGTGGTAGCCCTTGGCGTGGTAGCCATAGAAGAGACACAGAATCGTTGACACAAGATAGAGGCAAAAATAGAGTCGAAAGATAGAGTGATATTATTCGGGCACATAAAAACCCACGACACAAAATCCCGTTGTAGAAATCCATCCCACACGTATACGAAACCCCCGAAAATCTCCGATCCATCTTTCGACGGATTCTTGTCTGCAATCTGACAATGGAGTGAGTACGTCCGACAGCCCCCCTACTCGCAACATTGTCATGATGTATCCAGACTCCTTTGTGAAATCGTACATTCACAAAATACCAAAATACTGCAAAGTTTTTCTTTACTATAGTCCAGGAAACAAAAAATGTTGCATTCTGCAAAAACACATAAATCCATTCCCTCCCTTTTTTTATGCCATCCCACCCATGACCATTGAAACTCAAACACTATTCAGTATTGTCCATCGATCACTTTGAATGCAAGTCCTTGAACCCTCATAAACATACATCAGGAAACAAAACAAAGAAACATATGAAAAATAGTTAAGTCAGAAAATCAAACACCATCCGAGAGAGAAATCACATCAAATTCATCACTATCCCCCGGTGAAATTCAAACTCCCTCTCAGGTAACGCCTTGGTGAGAAAGTCAGCATGCTGGTACTGCGACGCTACGTGGATAATTTCGACCTCCTTCCTTTCTACCAGTACCCTCAAAAAGTGATGCCTTACGTCAATGTGCACCGAGATCGAGTTCGAAATCGGGTGCTTTGCGATTTGGATGGCACCCTCGTTGTCCTCATACATTGCAATGGACGGCATCCTTGCCTTCGGCACCATAAAATACCAAACCTGCCTCAAAAACAAATCTCCTTCCCCATGTCCGACATAGCCACATACTCCGCCTGAGTAGTCGAGAGAGACACACACTTCTGCG
This sequence comes from Undaria pinnatifida, assembly GCA_012845835.1. Taxonomy (NCBI): domain Eukaryota; class Phaeophyceae; order Laminariales; family Alariaceae; genus Undaria; species Undaria pinnatifida. The sequence goes on along the minus strand of JABAKD010000002.1, from coordinate 16,951,842 downwards.
TCTTGGAGTTGCTCAGGAGAGCTGCTCACAAGCTGGAGCACAATGGGAGATCAGGAGACAAGGCATGCCCTGACCGCAGCCGGCGTGGGTCGGGGCGACCGGGGTCGGAGGAATGCTGGTGATCGGGGGTATGGGGAGCGCGACCGACCGTACACCTACTGCGCGCACCACGGCGAGGGGCAAGGCCACAACACCCCCGAATGCATCGTCATGCGTCGAGAATTCGACAGATACTACGGCGACTTCCACGAATAACTGTAGACGCGGGGACTCGGGCCGTACGCCGGACGCGGAGGAGGGCGCGGGGCGGAAGGTAAATATCGACAGCAACCGTACCCAAACGACTCGGGTGCGCGTTGGAGTCGGGGCCAACCGCCGGAGCAACAGAGAACGCCACCGCCAGGACACGGACCCGGGCCTGGTGGGCATGCGAACCGCTTCCCGGGAGGACGTGGCTACGAGAACCGGCATCATCCTTCGGGCGGGCGCGGCCGAGGCCGGGGCGAGGGCTTAGCACCAACTGGCATCGGTGGATTGCAAGCAGAAGACTCGGGGGCACTCTCATTTGCTACATTCACTTGCAACGGAGGAGGGGGGGGTCGGGTGGCGTAGAGGGAGTCGTTCGCCGATCCCCGAATGAAGCGGACCCTTCCCGCTTGTGTACCAGTGGGGTGTACAGAACAGTAGTTTTTGTGCGCCACCTTCCAAATCGAGAAAAGGTTGAAGCCAAGCCACGGAGTGTAAATCACATCTTGCACACACGCCACAACGTCCTCCGGGTTTCCGTGTTCATCTAGCTGGTGAAATACTAAATTGACGTCCCCGAATGCCTCTACCCTGATCAACCCTGAATCGCCTATCTGTATGTACTGGTTGGTGGGGTGGCGAATGTAGTACATGCCCTCTTTGTTGTTGGACATCATGGCACTTGCTCCTGAGTCCGCATCAATCAGGATTGATCAGGGTAGAGGCATTCGGGGACGTCAATTTAGTATTTCACCAGCTAGATGAACACGGAAACCCGGAGGACGTTGTGGCGTGTGTGCAAGATGCGATTTACACTCCGTGGCTTGGCTTCAACCTTTTCTCGATTTGGAAGGTGGCGCACAAAAACTACTGTTCTGTACACCCCACTGGTACACAAGCGGGAAGGCTCCGCTTCACTCGGGGATCGGCGAACGACTCCCTCTACGCCGCCCGACATCTTGTATCGCAGATCGTGATCGTAGCCACAGCTGCTGCAGTAAGAAAGGGCAGAGGACGCGTGCTACGCAAGAGGTGCACCACGTTTTTTTCTGAGGTTCCTCAAGTTAGGACCTCAAGACCTCTCCCAAAAACTGGTTTGGAAAGAAATATAACCTGCTACCGGATGAAAAACTCGTGGACTAGGTACACAATGAGAATCATGCAAAACAACGTCCTGTTTCCGACGATGTTGGGTTAACCCCTTTAGAGCCCCCGAACCCCTCCCTATACTAAATCGGAGTAATTTTGTCCCCAAAAACGGGTTTCCAGTTGTAAAGGGTTTTAAGAAGGCCCGTCATTCAGAAAACAAAATAGCCAAAAAAAGGTATACCTCTATCGTAGAATGCGTCGGAGCAGTTTGATAAGTATAAGTACTGCTGTAGTCTATGCATATGATATGATGGACGCACGACACTCCACGCCTCGCCTCGCTTTTGTGGGCAATAAACAGAGGTCGGATAAAAACACCAGAGACAGCGCGGGGGTAAAACCACTTGGGTAAAACCCCGCCGACCGAGTGGATTTCTCGGAAACTATTTAATTTTTTTGTGGCACAGCAGTACGGCGAGAGGAGGTCGTTCCCGCCCTGCTCCCATCGAAAATAACCCAACCCCCGAACACCAAACCACCCGACACCCGACCCACCTGGCAAACACGGCCGATTTTGGGACGAGGCAAGCTCTTGCGGGCTTTGGTGCAGGCCTCGGCAGACGAGATCTCCGATTTGATCGCATGGCACACGACTTCACATTGATCAATGTGGTCACCGCCCACAGTCTTCGACGGAAGAGCACGTCCGATGCAGAGGGCAAGCGCCACCCACGTCGGCGCCTTCATCGGGGCTATCGGTTTGTGGCAAGGGTGCGGACAGTTTGTAACTCGTACCTGGTAGGCTACGCGAGAGAGGTAGTGAGCAGGACGTGCAGAGCACCGCAGTGAGCATTTTCATCAACAAGTGTTACCTGCACCTGGTATTCATTCGTCATGACGGCATAGGACCTCGACAGACGTAGTTTCGCGAAGAAGTTGATTTTCAGGGTTGATTCTGTGATTGGCCAAGGTTTGAGCGCAATTGTATGTGTCCTTTGGCGTTTCACCGAAATTATGCCGCGTTTTTTGTTCTGTGTTCTGTGTTCTGTGTTCTGTGCTCGGTGCGCTTGCCGTGTGCAGTTGTTCGCTCTCTCCGGTTGGCATGGAGCTGTCGAGGGCGGCTCGGAGGCGGCAGCTGGCAGACTTATATCAGGTGCGATTTTGTGCGGCCGTTCAGCTCGCTTGAGGGGCTAAACACATTGTGCGATACTGAAGCAGGTTTTGCATCATGTATTGTACCTGTATGGTGTGCGAGTGTTCGGATGTTCGGGTGATAGATACTCTAGGGACCCTACGTGATACCAGATACCTGGTACACACAAAGGTTAGCTTGCTCACAATGCCGTGATTTCGTCCCTTGAGCCGCCTAAAAGTAGCCACGATGCCTTTACCAGAGAGTCGGGTGTACAGTCTGTACAGCAGTCTACAAGTACCGAAAGAGGAAAAATAATCGAGGACGTACGTATACGATGGCCTGGAACTGGTACGTACACTCATGTACTCATGCCTGTACCCGTAGTACACTGCTGTACCTGGTACGCACTGGTACGTGGGTAAGATCTGGAAGGGCGCCAGAGTACCAGTACCACCCAGTACCAGTCATTTCGGGTCTTGATACTTCAGGTACTAACAGGTACGGGCAGGTACTCAGCATTTTCAGCGTTAACAAGTACGCAAGGTACTGGCAGGAACTCAGTCAAATTCAGCTTCAGGTACTCCTATATACTAGCAGGAACTCAGTCTTTTTTTATTTTATTTTATCCTCCGGCGGATGGGGAAAAATAAAGCTTTAGCTCACCACACTTCCGCGTATTTTCATACGCGTCGTGTGTCGATTCAACTCAGTTGCTTTCGCAGCCCAACGCTAGCTGGCGCACCCTTCGGGTCCCATTGTAGGTAAAGCGTAAGCTGTCCCTATCAGTGGTCTTCGTTACAACCCCGGCAGAGTCATTTTCAGCTTTTGGGTACTCCAGGTACTGGCAGGTACTCAGTTGTTTTCAGCTTTTGGTACTCCAGGCACTGAGACCTTCAAAATGACTGGTACTGTCGAGTCATCGAGTACCAATGACTGGTACTTCTGCGCTGACTTTGAAAAACTGTGTACATATCTGTATATTATAAAAAATGAAAATACACTCCAGCTGTGAGATCGAAGATTTCGTCGAAACTCATCTTTGCAAGCTGTGTGTGATACTCCGATATATATAAAATATGATCGTTTTTTTTGTTTTTGTTTTTTTTATCCTCCGGCGGATGGGGAAAAATAAAGCTTTAGCTCACCACACTTCCGCGTATTTTCATACGCGTCGTGGGTCGATTTAACTCAGTTGCTTTCGCAGCCCAACGCTAGCTGGCGCACCCTTCGAGTCCCATTGTAGGTATAGCGTAAGCTATCCCTATCATTGGTCCTCGTTACAACCCCGGCAGCGCAAGCTGCCGTTGTATACGGGTGCGTGTGTATGTCGACCCGGCCTGTCCCCTGAGGGTCAGGTTCGGTGGAGATAGCCACCCGGAATGTCATCTTTCCGGGTAGTGTGGGACTTGCGCAAGCTCACCCACTAACAAAACCCCTGGCCATGGGAGATAGCCTTCCGCCGGACTTGGTCCAGTTACGGTCCACCCTACCCATTCGGGCGTTGGTCCTCGTTTTTTTTGGCTCGCTGTTCTCCGGCGGCCGAGTGTTTCTTCTCGCACTTTCGGTCGCGGGGCAAGCTACCCTACCATGGGTACATTATTATAAAAATCAAAATACACTCCAGCTGTGAGATCGAATAATTTGTCAAAACTCATCTTTGCAAGCTGTGTGTGATACTCCGATCGCGCGTATTACGGGTTGTGTGTCCTCATTAAGGATATAGGTCGGCGACTCCCCTTGCAACTACCAGGTACAGTGTAGCTATCAGGGTCAACAGGGTGATGCTAGGCAGTCTGTGCGCGGAAACTATAAAACCCGTTTCTGAGGGGGACAAAATCTGACAGCTGTGGAAGGAAATGCATCAGTTTATCAAGTGAATCCTTCAAGTCGAATATCCATTGAGGGGAGGGCGGAGTTTTGAAGGACGTGGGGGCCTGATCTTGATCAAAAGGGGGGCGGGAGGGGGGGAGGGGGGGGAGGGGACGGGTGGGGCAGGTCAATTTGTGCGTGGGAACTATAAATATTTCTTGTGGGGGAGGGGGGGGGAATGTGGCGGGGGGGCGGGGGGCGGGGGGGGAGGGCTTTAGGTCGCATAGATGTAGGGGTTTGCTATACGCGTGGTGCTAGGTCTAGGCGATGGTGCGGGTGGTGGGGAAGGAGGGGGCGTTGGGGGCGGGGGGGGGGGGGGATTGCAGCAGCGGCATGGACGGCTCTAAAACGATAACGAGGCGATATCCAGGGCGTGGAAGTGTTTATTACTCTGGCGGATTTCGATATTAGGTGGGGCGTTTAAGCAAGAGGAAGCGAGGGAAAAAAAAAATTAAAAAAAGGGGCGGGGGGGGAGGGGGGGGGGGGGGAAAGGTTTTCAAGAGGTTTAGGTCACATATAATATTAGAATACACTCCAGCTATGAGATCAAGGATTTGGTCGACACTGATGTTCGCAACATTGTGTGTGATTCTCCGATCACGCGTATTAATCATACATGGAGGGGCTTGCTATACGCGCGGTGCTGGGTCTAGGCGATTGTGCGGGGTGTGGGGAAGGAGGGGGCGTTGGAGGGGGGGGGGGGGGGATGAATGAAAGCTACGTCATGGATGGCTAGAAAGACAATGATGTGATATTAATTGCTTAGAAGTGTTTATTACTCTGTCCGATTTCGATTGTGAGTGGGGCGTTTGAACGAACTGGGCGGGGAACAAAGCGGGGGGGGGGGGGAGGGCATGGATGGCTAGATGGATACTGAGATGATATCAGCTGGCTGGTACATTATGAAGCATGTCCGGATCTCGGCCGAGCTCCGTGACGGCGCTCGGCGCATTGAACGTCGCTTAACTGGCTCTACTTGGCAAGGCATTGCGTTCCGCCTCCCTGAGACGAGCAGATCACTTGGAACACCCCAAATTGTTTTTCAAAATTTGATATTTTGATAAACTTTCACACTTTTTTGTTCTTCGTTGTTTTGGTCGTAAAAAGTAGCCCGCTACTCAACTAACCTCAGCAGCAGCACAGCAGCAGTATCAGCAACCGCCCGGACCAAAGTAACCTCACCAGCAGCAGCACAACAGCAGCACTAGCAGCAACATACAGCAGTAGTAGCAGCCGTACATATGTGGATCAGTGTGGGGTTTTGGGGGCGCGCCGCCCTGGGCCGTTTCGGCCCCGGATCACGATGTGGGTGCGTGGGCATGGGTGCAGACAAGGGTAAATCGGCCTGCGCTCTCCCGCCGCGGGGGCGGCCGCTCGTCGAGGCAGGAGCGAAAGCGTCTGTAGACGTGGTTACCTGGTGTGTCTATTTTTTTCTTGCGGGGTAACTACACGCGTCCGAATGTAAGGACCTTTTTTTCTTGAACAAAAACACATATCCCGGTATTATATTTCCGGACAGAGCGGATGCCAGCAAGAGGAGGCTGGGAGGTAGAGGCCGGGCGGAGCCGAGTGTTGGAACGAGCGCCACAGGGCACGGCTTGCATCTCTCTGCGCGGGAGACAGGGCTCACAGGGCATACATCGGGGAAGGCTTGGAAGTTGGCGCCGAGCGCGGCGAGGGTGGCAGGCATCGCGAGCGCAGCATGCACGCGAGTCTCGACCAGGCCAAATATTTTTTTTGAGCCTGAGTGGAACCATGGGTAGAGTTCAAGGATATATAACTCCTTATTAGCGATGGCCAAACTCAGGTATATACACGGTGCTGCTGTGGCCAAAATCGGGTACAGTTCTATTTCAGCATTCGCCACGCGCCCAGGACGCCAACTGATTGGCAGCGTGGATCGGTTCTACGTCTGTTGCTATTGTCGTACACACATATCATACACGCATACATTTCTGACCACATGCATCAAACAGTGGCGGGTTCAGCCAGGAACACTAGACTATCGATCTAGCTCTACTTTCTACGGGGATAAACGAGGAGTACATCAAGGTTTCGGTTCCCCTCAAACACAGTACCAAAGCGTTGAACACTACCTCCAACTAATCCTCCCACGTACACCACACATACCGAAATCGTTGCCGCCAACCAATTAATTATTGTACAACATCCAAGAGCGACTGACAACGAGCACATGTGGCGTACTATATACAGGTACACATGTTGAGATGTGAAAGGACCCACGATACGTCTTGCGCGAACTCCTCCATTCAGGACAACCTGGCCACCTGGCACCGCACCATGCAGACAGCAACAAAACACAAACCCGCATGAAAAATAATTATAAAACTGTTGAAAGCCCATCTTACTTGATTGACTGGATTGCTAGATTGTCGATCGACTGATGCGGAGTGAAACACAGCAGCGCGACAGTTGTGTGAAAAGATACGTTGCGCTTGCACCCATGCAGATGCTCAGCAGGATCTCGGGCGCCATGTATCATGCTTCAAAATCCCCGTTGGTATTTGCCGCTGTAGTGGCCCATGCCCCGAGCGCTCGTCACAGGCGGCGTGGGTTGCAGTCCACACGCCTCGTCTAAACAAAGGATCCTCACCGAGGTCTCCAATGCTTTCGGGCATATAATAGTGTACCCTCGGATGTATGTATGTATAGGCGGGACATAGCGCCCGCTATGTCCAGCACCGCCAAGCACAGCAGCACAGCTGACATTTTTTTACCAACAGGCACACATATTGAGGCATGAACGGACACGCTACGTACGCGTGAACCACTCCATTCAGGACAACCTACGTGACCAAGCAAACAGCAACAAACAGCAACAAAACAAAACCCCGCGTACAAAAAAAAAAAAATCTGTGGAAATCCCATTTTTCTCGATTGACCGCTGGATTGTCGATTGTTGATCGGCTGGTGCCTGAAACACAGCACAACAGATGTTGTGAAAAATGACGTTTAGTTTGCACTCATGCAAAGGCCTAGCAGGATCTTAGGCGGCATGTACCATGCCTCATCATCCCCGTTCGTAATACCCGCTGTAGTGGCCCATGCCCCGAGCCCTTGTCCCAGTTGTCGTGAGTTGCTGGCTATAAGCCTGGTCCAAATAAATAAAAAATGAGTATCTCATGTTTTCTGACGCATATATAGCATGACATCACTACATACGTCATCGTCACGAAACATGGATGGCGTGTTTGTGCCGGGCGGGCGAAGCATGTCGTAGATCTCGACCTTGCCGTCGCTCGCACAGGTCCCCACGAGGTCGGCACCGGCACGGCGGTCGACCCTCCAGGGGGACCGGAGAAGAGCACGCCCCCGAAGAAATCGCGACAAAATACAGTTGCTGCGACGAGCGGTGTGGGTCAAAACGTTGAGCACAAGGGTAAGAGAAGATATCTATAGGTATAGATATATATATACATACAAGGGCTCCGCATGGGCGCCAGCATTCGCCGGCGCCCATGCTTCGGGGAGGGCAGGGCAGCACTTTGACAAGTTAAGGTGTAGCTGTCCGATTTGACATTCATTGAACTTTAAAGTAATGCCAAGAGTTTAATACGAACATGAGATTATGAAGGGCGTAATTTGACAGAAGAAAAACGTCATATACAACAAAGACGGCAAGGATAGGCGAAACACACCGCTGTTGTTAAATGCGCCGTCAAGTGAAAGTTGGCGTATATCAAACAAAAATACCGAAAAGAGAATTGAGAACCTGCTTCGCCTCTAGGTGAAACGAAAGAGGACTTGGCATCAATGAAGAGACTGCACTGCTGTCCCCGTTGCAATGGAGGTTCGACGTCCACAGGATGCAAAGTCGGTTTGCATCAAGCGTCGACATGGGGACATGTCAGCCGGCGAGGTTTTGGAAGTAGAGCTTTGTTTAGTACCTTAAGGCTGTCGCATTGATTGGTCCGCGTGGTCACGGGCGAGGAGGAAAACGTAGAAGAGGAGAGCTACCGCTCGTTGCGGCGGCGTTGCCTAAGATAGATGCGGGGTAGCTTGGCTCGTACGGGAGGTTGCCGTAGCGCTTCTTCTCTGTTTTTACTCGGGAAGATGGGATATGTGTATCTGCTGTCTTTACTTCGCGGGTGCTTTCACGTTGTCGAAATCGGATGCGTGCCCTCAATAAATAATATCCGGAGTGTCTCTACCATGACGACTGCTGACAGTGCCGTGTGTATTTTCTACTTAGAGGCCAAAATATTATTTACTGGTAGTAGTATTTTTTCGTTTCGGACCATGTGCATAGCGGAAAAGGTCGATGTTTAGTCTAGTATTTTTCGTTTCCGACTGAAAGTCCAGCTTCAGAAAAATAATAGGCGCAGACACTCTAGTATCTTCTTTCAGGATGCACTACTACAGCACCAAAAATAAGTAATCTATCAATAAAAAGAATGGACACGTACTACTAAAAAAATCCCGGAAAGGATGGTGGTGCCGTGTGTGGTAGTAATAACATACCTTTGCAACATTTTTTTTTCATCCCATTTATTATCCTCGCACCACTCTCGCGCTCCCTCCCAGTAGTAACTCAGATCCGGGGTCACATAGCGGGCCTCCTCCTCCCTCCCCACTACGGTACACACGTGCCTTCATTTTTATGGCGAGAAATATTCAGCATTTTCTTCCCTCGTCGACTCGCGTCGAATTGTACCTACCCATGCTGCTAGGCGCTCTCAGTAGTTGATCCCTTTTTTTTTTTGCATTTTTGCAAATAAAGTCAAATCTCATCACGGTGGGAATTGAACTCAAGGGCAAACAAACGTTAGTAGTATTAGAGGGTAAAACCACTAGACCGCCGGGGCGACCGGCTGACAATTAAATAAAACGAAACAGGATCTTTGCATAGAGAATACATTGCCCGAAATTGTGTGATATTACGATGGTTGACGCCGCGTTACCCAGAGAGGTGTTGCCTGTGTGTGTGTGTTCTTCACATTAAACCGTTCTTCTACTCGTCGACATCCAGCACACCCAGTGTCCGTACTGATTCTTCACCCTAGAAAGATCAGCTCTGTGGTCACAAGCTACGACACAGAGATAATGCATCGTAATGCATTCGACAACGCAATGTCATGCCCTAGCACTGGGTACGACAGGCACAACATACATACGTCAGCAACAGAAATACATTGGAAGAGAGAAATACGAAATAAACAAAAACAAAAACAAAAACAAAAAACAAAAACAAAATAGGAAAACAAATAAAAACAAAGATAAAAATAAAACAAAAAATGAAACAAACAAAATGAAGGGGAAATCGAAGAAACAACCCAACCGGAAAGGAGAGCCAAAGCTCGGAAAAGAAACATAAAAAAATGAAATAAAATAAAGTAGAGTAAAACCAAAATAAGATAATCCGAACACGAGCCAAAAACCTGGACACGGAAGGAGGGAACAAAGGGGAAAAAAATACCCCAGAAAAAGACGAAAAGTGCTATGTACCTACTAGTCGGCCTGGTACCTTGCTACCCTGTCTGCCATCTCCTTCCTGCCTTCGTCCACCGCGGTCTCCATTCTATTCCTCCTGTTGCCCCCCCTGCCCCCATTCCCTTGGACGGCTTTCCTTCTACTCCTCCTGTTTCCCCCCCTCCCCCCTTTGTGTTCTTCTCATTAAGCCAAAATACCTGAGCAAAAAACTTGGTATCCAGCTGCACTGAATCTCGTGTTGCCGGGCCGTCGAGTTTCCTGCAGGCCAATGAAGTCACAGCCGAGTTGCTGGCCTTTCGCCAGTACACGCTCGTCATGCCCATACCCGTTCTTCCCCTTTACGGCCAGGGTACGCACGTTGTAGGTCGCTACCGCCACAAGTGCCGCCTTCCGTCTCTTACGAGTCTCGCGTGCTGCTTTCTCAGCCAGCCGACGAGAGGCTCGTCCCCTCCTCCGTTTCTGTTTCTGTTGTTTCTTCTTTCTCTCTATTAATGTGATGATTGTGGCTCTCCGTTTCGTAGCCCGGTTCGCGCCTTGGTTTCCGCTGGCTGGGTGCAGCCGTCCCAGCCAACGCCGACACTCCCATCCTTCCTGTCGTGCATGCGTACCCACGCGGTGGCCAGCCTCTCCACTCCCCAAGCTGCCCACGCTGCGCTCTCTGCTGTGGTGATGTACCCGTCCTGCCCCGGGGATGAACTCCTCGGCGTCGGGGTTAAAAAGAAAACCCATCACCACCACCCCACGCGGTCCTTAGAGTGAGCAGTTCACTAGCCAGACCGCGCAAGGTTCCCTCTCTACCCAGCCCGAGGCTCGATGCCCGTGTGACTGCCGCTAGACCGCTGCAGGTCCTCGCGGGCTTCCTCGGCCCACCCCAAGGACGGGGCAGGCCGAAGGAGAACGGTATGCACACACACACACACACACACACACACTACTACCATGGATTGCTGCTGTGCCATCGACTAGTACGCCACGCATTGACCCGTTCTCGGAAAAAGAACTGCCCAGAGGAATCCAAAATCCAAAATCGTCGCCGCGATTCTCGGATGTGTTTCTTACCTCCCGTACGTAGTACTCGTCCACGACCAGGTATAGGGGACGGATAAGGAAGGCGTTGGACAGCGCCCTTCGAACAAATTGATTTGACCGAGAATTCCTACAGCAGTGCCCCCACTGAGCTATTTAGTTACTCAATGGCTCAGTGGCTCAGTGGGTAGTGCTGCGTACTATGTTAAACTACCAAAATAACCATTCATAATGTCGTCAGCGCGCACGCTTGAAAAAGACAAATATGAAGTCGGTGAGAATCGAACTCACGACACATAGCACTACCCACTGTCACGTGACTCAGTAACTCATTGGGTTATGCTAAAAAAACAACCAAATACTTGTATGTTTTTGAGTTCGTTAATTAAACTACCCACTGTCACGTGACTCAGTAACTCATTGGGTTATGCTAAAAAAACAACCAAATACTTGTATGTTTTTGAGTTCGTTAATTAATCCTCACCGACTTCGTGAGAGGGATCTCCAGAGCTATCCTCTCTCCACGTACTGCTACAGTTAGTAGTACTCAGGAGAACACTAACAACTATCATAACCATTCATAACGTCTCCAGCGCGCACGCTCCAGAATACCAAATATAATCTGGGTGAGAATCGTACTCACTACACATCCTTCGTTGGTTATATAACACTATACCCACTGAGCCAAAAGGAAACGACACACTGCAGTAATAGTGGCTACGATAGGGCAAGCGCTTTGAGGCGGCCATGAGAAAAGCATCGTCGGGAAGAAAATTATATGCCAATTTGGGAATGATGCTAATTTGGAAATGTGGTCCCTTATTTATTCGTTCAAGCTCTACATATTCCAAGATTCGATAATAGCTCGGGCGTATACCGCCCAAAATACAAAAGAAGGCACTTCTCGCTTGTCTCGCTCAGCGTCTATCCGCGTTCACGTCGAGGTGCGGAACGGATACGGCAGAGCGAGGGGCGCTGGAGCCGCCCCCCGAAGACGGCGCTCGAACGAAGCTTTTGACCGATAACTCCAGTTCCGAGAATCGCATACTGAGGCCGAGACGAAAAAAATCCTAACCGAATCCCCCCAAAAAAGAATGATCATATACCTCGAAGTATATGTTTATATGTCTATGTAAAACACTCGTACCTTGATATACGTACTGTCGAGTTCAGAGCGAGTTCAAAGCGGCATCCTCACTACTGTATATAAACATGTGTATCGTGGATAATCCCGGCCAGAAGCCGAAGCAGGCAGACGAAGACGAAGAAGATGGAGTGGTGCGTTTAGAGCTGAAACATCAACCGCACCCAAAGCTCACAACAAACTTTCCTTAACATCGTGTGTCAAAGGGCTCAAGACCCCGTCTCAAAAACAATGTGTAACCCCGCACCCACGTGTTTGCGGACAAACTGCTTGAAAACAGTGTGGGATAATGTTTACAGTGTGATAAACGCCTTTCCCTCGCGCCACACCTTGCACGCGCGTTTGTCGCCCCCCACGCTTACTCGTCGTAGGTTGGAAACGAAGACCGCCTGCTAAGGCGTCATCGACCTAGGAGAGCGTCCGGCAAGCCGTCCGCTTCGAGAGCTTCCAGAGAATACCTGTGCAAGCCGACCCCTTCGAGAGCTTGCAGAGAAAGGAAGACCGTGCGACGAGAGAAAGAGGAAGCGCTGTACGGGTGCATCGCGGAGACAGTGCAGTTTGGACAAAGACGGGCATGGCACTACGGGTAAGTTCCATTCATTGTATTCCATGCACGCATCTTCTTAACGCACAAAGCGCCCTCTTTTGTGAAGGGCGTTCGACGTGGAGGTTTCACGCCCTACTTGTACTGTCGTCACCAGACATGTCACCGTATCACATACCGCGGACTATCGCTGTGACCAAAAATTGAAATATTCACCACATTCTCTCCTTTGATAGCACCTTTGTTCGAGCAACTTGTTACTCGCATCAGGCGAAAAGGCGGACATACAACTGTAGGTGCGTACTCTATACCAGGTACTTAGGAGTCGTTCCAGAACGCAAGTCCACCGCGCGCCCCCCCCCCCCCGCCTCCCGCAAGGTACCAAAACCGTGCCACCTTAAGCGGTAGTGGTCCTCTTGCGGCCGCCAGCCGTTACGGCGCAAAGGGTACACTGCGCATGGTGCGGCGACAAGTATCGGCTTCGAGGGGCGGGGCAGCCAAGGACGACGGCGCTCGTCACGAAGGCTTCCGAGTTGACGAGTGGGGTCCGATGCTTCGGTGCTCTACCTCGCCGTCGCTGGCGACAACGACAACGCCCAAGGTCAGACACCATGCGGTCGCGCCACGAGAGTTCATGTGTGCTTGTATGGGGAGGATAGGAACGGGACAAAGCCTTTTGACAAGATGGGGGAGAGGTGTTTGACAGGGCGGGGGACGGCTTTGATGGGGGAGCGAAGGGCGAGGATTTTGTTAAGGGGGGGGCGACGTCTTTCGTAAGCGGCGCTGTCTTGACTTGCCGCGCAAACCTCGCACGTAAAGCATAAACATGTTCATAGAACAGATAGCGAATTGCGAGAGACTGATCTTGCATATTCAAAAGTTCGCAAGAGAGTATCCTACTCCCGCCTGTCACACATTTCTCGTCCATCCATTTTACGCCGGGAAGATTTTTTCGGCGATGCGTAAGATCTTCGTTGATCGCGAGGAGCTAGCGTTTTGGGACCCCCGGGGCGAGGGAAAAAGGAGCGTGACGTGGAAAATTGCGCTTTATTTTATTGCTCTTACCTGACACCGAATCCCCTCAAACGATGCTCTGCCCGCGGCCTCCACTCGTCCTCAGGCCTGGCCCGAGTCTGCTATGTACCCCCATGGATCGCAACCGAAGAGGTTGCAGCCGTCTCCGTGGTATGACGGCGAGACGACGGGAAATGACGCCCGGCCATCCACGGCGGGGCCCGGGATGAGGCGTGCAGCGGCTAGCCACGGGTACGTGACAGTAGTAGCGCAAGCGTTGATAAGAATGCGGCGTAATTGCTTCGATAGAGGTGAACCACTTTTTTCTAATACTACCTCTCACGGTTGGAGGTTAAGACATGTCCTTCTTAACCCAAAAACTTATTAGGAGGGGGGAAGAAACTGCTACCAGATGAAAAATCCCGTGGCCTAGATATACAACGAAAATAACATTTTTCATTTTTTTAAATAGCGAAATTCGGACGATTTTGGGTTAAGGAGCCCCGCCATTCAGAAATCGTTTCGGACGAAAATTGCTCGTACCTCCATCGTAACATGCGTCTCAACCGCAGCCATGGTTGCTCTGTATACACTTGTTGATTACAATGCGTATGTCACTATCTAGCCCTGTAGAAGAGTCTGTTCTCTGCAACCGTCACAGCCGTTTGCATATGGAGGTCATTTTGACTGGAGAAGCCTGAATTAGGTGCTGAGAGAGTACGATGGGGTAAGAGGGGTTCGAATGCGTCTGCGACTCTTGGCACTTTCTCGGCCTGGACCCATTAATATCGCGTTGCTAAACAAAACAAACAATCCGAGTTTTTTTTGGGGGGGGTCATCCTTCCGGGAGAAATGCGCGTCTAGGTGCGACGCCGTCCAAACATGTATTCTATTAAACCTACTATCATGGAAAAAAATTGAGCGATTATTTCTGGCGATTATGTTTCTAGTTTTGAGGCTCCAGAAATAACTGCATGAGAAATAAGGGGCGTCCATTATGGCTTCTGGTTTTTGGAAATTGGTTTTATTTTGAATTGGTAGGTCTTGTTTTCTCGTTTGCTTTTATGTTTGAAATCTGGTATGTACACCGTCGCCGCGACGTGAGGTGACCACCGCCTCTGCTGCTGTCTCTACTGCTGTGTTGCTAGTGTGGTGCTGGTGTAGTGCTGCTGTGGTGGTTTTGATGGTGGTGCTGCTGCTGCTGTCGCGTTTGTGTGAGGACGAAGCTCTGTCTCGCACACAACAAGCGCGGTATGCTGTAGTAGGTGTGTTTGTGACTCTTTGCTGTAGGTGTTGGGTGACGTGTACAGCAGACAGGTATCATACCAGGTACATAGTAGGCAATGGTGACGTGTGATACTTGGTACGAGGCAGTATTCAAAAGTAAAATAATCCCACTTCTGAGAGGATGGAAGAGCAGTTCTGAGAGGATGGAAGAGCAGTTCTGAGAGCATGGAAGAGCTGCTATTTCTGAATCAGAAATCATCAAATCCGCTGATTTCTGGTCTCGCTTATTTCTGAGCCCAGAAATAACAATGATTTCTGGTCGCACAAGGGATGGTTTTTACATTTGGCGTCGGAGATCCCTGTTAAAGAGAGAAATCGTCGCTCAAAATATTTCTCACAATAGTAGGTTTTACATCTAAAGCGTGTTTTGTGCAACGATGACCAAAACGAGCAAGCACGAAAAAAACAACGAACGGATCAAGAGAAAAAATAACGAGAAATATAAACACAAAAACAACGACAAAGCAAAAAAAAGGCAAAACGAAAAATATCAACGCCGTACATGAACAAAAACAAAGACAACAACAAAAGCAAGGACATACCAGTTCAAATAAAAAACAAGAAATAAAACCAACATGTTAAAACACCATCAATAACCAGCACCCAAACATCGAACTTCAAAACAACACAACGAAGAAGCCGCAACCAACAAACAAGGATCCCCATTCCACGTCCCCCGCCTTCTGAACTCTACCGCTGCCGGCAGTTTCACGATGTCCATTCTAAGGCGAAACGCCTCTCTCGAAAACGCAAATGGCGACTTAGTGCAGCGGACAGGGTCATCATCTGCGGGCATGACGGTTCGATCCCCTTTGGGTGAGGGGGACAGCGAGGGTCTGGACACAAGGAAGGCTCACGTACGCACTCCCAAGAGGATGGACCAGGAAACTGGCTTCCTCAGTGGGGGTGCGTTGTACACGACGGTGAGAAGCACATCATGTACATCACGATGGAACTCATCTCGAGGCTGGCGCGGTTTGTTTTTTCGTTTTTCGGTTGAAAAACGTTGAAAAACGGTGCAAAACTACAAGAGCCGACAACGGTGACGATAACGATGACGATAAGGATGACGATATCGTTGACGACAATGATAACACAATCGATATCGATAACCATAACCATAACCATAACCATAACCATAACCATATTGACACCTAACGATATCGAAAACGATAACGATAGTAACCACACTGGCAATCCTGCGTCCAGATGCTTTGCGCGCACGCGGTGCGTCTCGAAGCGCATGGTTTCCGTTGCACTGTCGGAGTGGAGGATCGAAGTGCTCTGCTAAGCTTAATACGGTCGTTGGGCCGCCCCTTACGCCTGCAGGCCCCCAAGGACCCACTGAAGCGTGGCTGGAAACCAGCTCTAGATGTGAAAATGACGAGGCAGACCGAGGAGGATGGGCTGAAATGGAGCCTTCTCAAGCAGGTCCTCAAGGTGTGTGGCGTGCACGCCGTAGCGCGTACGTTCAGGGTTCGCGGTGAAGACATTTGTTATGTTTTGGCGGCGTGCTGAGGTATTCATGCTCAATACAGGGAATCACATAAGCAGGCCCCTCTTACGTATTGCGGTTCGTGCCGTGGAGGACGTTGCGACTTACCGTAGTAGGAGGCGCGTCTTCAGCACTTTCAATATCTGCGATTTCGTCTTGTGCAGATCCAGTGGAGCCTCCCGATACATATTTCGCATATTGATAGTCACAGCAGTTGGAGTTGAGTTGGCCATCGCCAAGTCGTGTCAACCGATCGTCGATACGCATTCGCCGCTAGGTAGGGACTCCGTCCCCGGTATGTTATGTCCACGACCCCTCTGCTGGAGTGTTGCCCCCCTTGGTCGGCATGCACGTGATACCTAGTTTTGGGAAATAATGGGCGAAATATGTTGCAACGCGTCCATGTCTTGGGTGGCTTGAAGAGATGGCGTGGCCCTGTTCTCTCTACGGACAAACACCTTCCATCTCGTGGTGTCTATACCGATTCGCATGAGAAAGGTACAGGATAAATGTATAGAACATGGGTAATTATCGTGTGGCCACGGTGAGCTTACGGCATTACGATAGAGACATTTACACGTATTGTTCCTCTCGTACCCCCTTCCTTAGCTACATGTGCCGCAAAACAAAACTTTTATCTAAACCCAGGTGGTTTGTCCCCAAGTTTCGAGGTAAACTCCTATCGGTAAAGTCCTATCGGTGCTAACCCCAAACCTTATCCGTAACCGTAATCTCAAGCCCATCCATAACCTCGTCCCTAACCATAACCTCAAACCGTAACCCTAACCATAAACTCGCCCCTAACCGTAACCTCAAACCCATCCATAACCGTAACCCTAGCCATAACCTCGGACCCTAACCCTAACTATAACCTCACCCCTAACCGTAACCCTAAACCGATCCCGTTAGGGGCTTCAGAGGGGGGGGGGAATGACGAATAAAACTGACGGTTGCAGCGTCTTTCAAACGAAGAAACACGGGCTGCTAGCTTAGTCGACGACGATTTTACTGCCATACTCCAATGCAAGTGCCTGTAAGACACGCGCACAGCTTGCGCTGCCGTGTGCCGCATGCTCGCACCATGATGCGAACGCGTTTGTGCTCTGCTTTATCGCCGTATGATATAGTACGTCGGCCCCAAAAGGGTTCGCTCTTCCACCAACCCATCCCTACAACCCTGAGACCAACTTCGGCAAATTATTAGTAGGAAAAAGACGCACGAAAAGGATTGTCGAGACCGTAACTCATGTGCCCGACGTTAGCAATCCACGATTTCCTTACGCTATTCCATATGATATACACTCGTGGCGGGTGGCAAGATGTAACTTTTTTTTTTCTTCGGCACGCAGGTGATAACGGTGTCGCAGCTCGGCGTCCCTCTCGAGGCGGTGAAAGAGGTAGGCGCTGGCTTCGGGAGGGCCGTCGGCACGTCGAGGCTGGCAACAAAGTCTCAGGTAACATCCAGAAGCGCTAAAAATAACCTTTCAGGACTGAGAACTGAAGAATCACACACTATTCCCAAGTAATTTCTCCCCAACATGTGTGCGGTTCCTAAGGGGTTGTTGACGTCGAGCGTCGGCGGCCAATTGAGGTGACAAGCATGACGAAAGATGAGTAGACGATGAGGGAGGGTGGGAAAGGGCAAAACGTACTTGTATCTAGTTTGCCGGGGAAAAAACACAATCGATTTACATCTGGGTACTGCCCCAAAATGAAGAGCGCGTTGATGCAGGCTGACCATAGCAACGATCACGGCGGCGCTAGTTACGTCCGCAGTTTGGAGGGGAATAGAGGCGCTAGCTTTTGTTATTCACAGTTTGATGGCTCGCCTTACTTGGTGTAGTTTCCCCCGTGAAGAGCAGCACTACGGCAGTGCTACGGTAGTGCCACGGTAGAGGGACTGCCTTTGCTCGGGTTTCCTATGCTATGTCGCATGTAGCATAGAGAACTCTGTACCTCACCCAAAATAACAACTTTGATACACAGTTATACGCGCAACCCGACGACCAGGTTCATGTGCCAGTCGTGGATGTAATAAAAATGGAACTGTGAAAAACCCGTGGGATTTGAAAGAATTTGAACAGTTTCTGGGTTGAGGGGGTCTGTCAATCAGAAACATTTGGGCCCCGAAGCGTCCTTCCTACCGCAGCATGGTGCTTTTCTGACGCGACCGATACTGCTACATGTAGCTCTGATATCGTCTATGCCGATCGGTAGATCTCGACTACGAGGGACCGATTGCATCTGCAGGCGATCGGGATTTCATGATTTTACCTTTAACAGAAATATCGCAAGGCAAACACCACGACAAGATTCAATGGAGAAATCGTGCAACTCGTACCGCGGTAGTGATTATGATAGCTGGTGCTGATACAGTATCACCATGCCGGGGGCAACCCTCACCCCCTGCCCGCCTCCCGTTCTCACATGCCTCTGTTTTTCCTCGCTTTTGTTGCTCCTTGCATCACGACGTCGCCAGTTTACCACGCACATCACAGGGAAGCACGTGGGCTTCCCGCAGAGCGAGTTGACCACCCTCTTCACGTTCTTTCAACGGACCCAACGGACCGCACGCGTCCACACCAGCACCCCCGCCACTATCACCGCCTCCTCGAGAGAAAGCCACAAAGGGCCTGTTACGCAGGGCCGGCAAGCCAAAACTCGGACACCACCGTCGCGGCGGGTAGGTATTAGATGCGGCATTGGTGGTAGCGGCAGTGGCGGCGGCAGCAGCAGGAGTGACGCGAGCGCTGGGCCCGGAGCGGACTGGGTAGACGCCGTAGCTTGCTTGCGTCTGCTGGCCAAGCCCAAGGAGCCTGTCCTGTCGGCGATTTTGGGTGTTTTCGAGGTGTTCGCGCGTTCGGCAGGGGATAGAGCTCGCTGCGCTCGCCGCTTGGAGCATGAGAGGGTCGAGAAGGAGAGGCAGCGAGAGCTGAAGGAGGAGCGGGAGCGGTGGAAGCGAAGGCGTAGACGGGAGCAGGAGGGGAGGGGCATGCCGGCGGAGGTGAGGGGAGTCACCATCATCAAGTAAATGAAAAGTAGGAGAAGGTCGATCTGTATTTTTTTCGCCAGTGTTCTTTTTTTAAATGATAAAACAACCCCAGCTGTTGAGACCGACTTGTTTCGTCGATACTCATATTTTGCAAGCTGCGTCTGGCTCTTCAATTTTCACAGGTGTTGTATAACTCTCACCTCTCACCTCTCACCACCATCTTCGTCGATCGCCGTGTGTCCGGAGTTGCTGCTGCGAGCGACTCCGCGCCCTTCGCATATCGACAGTTTAGCTTGTGTTCAGTAGTTGGGGGCTGGGTGCCTCGAGCGTTTTCGTTAGCGGGAATTTTGTCGCTGGGTAGTTGCGTGCCCCTAATGATTAGTGTTTTGCCATGTCCTACCTTCGGCGAGTTTCTCTCCTGCAAATATGTCCGTGCCGCTGCCTCGGTTTCACTGAAAGTGAATATCTTTGCACTCAAGGGTATGTTCAGTGAGGGTCCGTTTCGCAGAGTGTGTCGTCGCCTTCATATCTCGCCAGCGTCGTTCTTAAATCCGAGATCGCCCTTAGTGCATCGTGCTTCTGCATGGCTCCAATGATACATTTCGGCGCCAAACATTGCGCGCGCGCTTTCTTTTCTATTCAGGTTCGACAAAATAATATATGCTTTACATACCAGCGAGAGGTCTGTCGTTTGGGTGCAAAAGTCGGCCGGAAAAATCAGTGCACCACTTTCCAATCGAGTATGTTTTCCATTTCACGCCACCACAGTATGAACGGACCGGCGTTTTCTCGTGCGAAGACTATACGTGAGGTGTTTTGTGTCCTCAACCGCTACCCTTCTGAACAACGCAGCCCAACCCAGCCGCATGTCTGAAGAGATTCACTGCTTGCGTGTGCTGCCGTCGGTTCCCATTCGCAGATTATCTCCGAGCCTAAAGCTCACTCCGCAGCCGTAGCATCGGTTCCAATCCCACTGAAGGTTAGCACTGGCGGCGGCGACGATGACAACTGGCTAAACCGCGCCTCCCTTGCCGAAACAGCACGAATGTTCACGCTGGTGTGCAGCAACCAACAAGAGCGGCACGTTATGACAACAACGTACCGCCACCGCTTCCGCCTTGAACTCCAAGCGGTCATGCAGGAGCGCCGAGACCCCAACCGTTTCAAGTTCCGCGGCAGCCGCGGCGGTGACCCGTCGCGATTATCCCCGACGGAAACTCCTGAAGGGGTGGGGGGGGGGGCAGACTCCGTATCGCGTCCTGAATTGTCAACTGGAAGTATTTTGAAACCTGGCGTGCACTCTAGCGAGGCGGGAGCTACGGCCACTAACCAGCTCGTCGATACTGTGGTTGACCGCTCTGCTGTCGCGATCGATGGCTCTGCTGCAACGCAGAAACAGCCACAGGTGGCGATCGCGCAGCAACAGACACCAGTGGCGATCGAAGCAGGGGCCGAGGATAGGGCTCCGGGTAGGGAAGCGGGCGTGACGGTGGAAGAATTCTCGGAGGCGTTGGTAAGGTGTCCTGAGATGCTGGAAGTTTTCGGAAACCAGCTCGCGGCGAGGTTGAGGCATCGGCATCGACCGGCATGGATGGCGCCTATTTTGCGAAAGGGCGGGTAGGGATTAAACGTGTTTGCGCACCAGACAGTTGTGTCGTGGCGTGGGCAGAGAGCGCAACAATCACAGCAGTGGTGTGGTCGCGCGCTCGTCTGGAGTTTGTTGTCTCGTGATGGTGATAGCATACGCGCCAGGGAAAATGATCATATAATATGCCTCAGGGGAAAACGGGCGCATGCGTCGAGGGATAGATGCACACCTGGCGGCGTTAACCCCCTCCAGCCCTTCGATACTTTCCGTTCTCCTATCAAACATGGACGTAACAGGTAGAAAACTGCAACGGGCCGCTTCTTGGAGTTGCGTCCGACGCACGCAAATTAGTCGGATACCAAGTACCATTGTGCATATTGCACGTCCAATCATTGTGTCTGCAGCCACACTGGCCAACGCACAGGCCGCAAACGGTTCGCACAATGGCTTCAGTGCTTGTGCCCAGTAGGTATACTGGACGAGAACCGTTCGCCAAAGAACGCCATCACCGACAAGGTTCACGATAAGACCGCATCCGTTATCTGTCCGTTCGTTACTGTATATACCTGGTACGACACATGCTACTAATAGTACTAATAGTACGGTACCTAAACGTGCACCCTTTTTATTTCTGAGGCTCTGCGATTGAGGAACAGCTCTTCACCTTCATCAAAAACCAGTTTTTAGTCTAACTCAAAGTATAGCCCGAGGACCAAACTCATGGTCTAGTTTTTAAAAAGCATTCATGTTGCGAAACAAGAAACGGCATTCCGACGATTTTATTAGTCGAATGTTTTTCATGTTATGGGATTTTTTTTGTCGCACACTTCTGCTTTCCAGCTTTTTCTGGATAAGCCATGGTCACAGGTGTCGTCCCTTCTCTCCTCCGATTCTTGCCTTCAATTTTTATTGCGCATAGGGTTCAGCGATCCCACTGCTCGTCGATTTTCATCGAGTGTTGCTAACTCGCGCTTTCCGCAAGTCAATTTGTGCACAAGAAAACTAGCCCCTATGAATGTATACGAGTATGCACTCGGGGGGACTCGAACTCACGAAGCTGACCCATACCAGGCTCGAAGATCACCTGATACGCCACCGGAGCGACCGGGTTGAACAGGTTAAGGAGCTCCGTCATTCAGAAAATAAATGTCCTTGCCTAAAGTGCTATTATTATACCTCTATTGTAGCACTCATCAAACCTTGATCCCGAAAGGGTTAGTATATGGCGATCATTCTGGAACATCTCTCGTGTCGCTTAGCAACCTGTGAAAACCATAGCGACGTCCAGGGCACAGTCGTGCACGATGTGTGCAAACGCGGCTGTGTCCTTGCGCGAGGCCGGCATACCCGTGTATCGCCCTGTTGAGCGGGCCACGGTAAAAGACGGTAGTCCGCAGGGCTGATCACAGACTAACGAAGAACTTGGCAGTCGAAGGTCAAGTCGTACGCGCACTAACGATAAGTCCTTAGGCTTGTTTGTGTTATGGCTTCACCAATAAAGAGTCTGCAGAACCGACAAACCGCCCGAAGGCGAGGTAACCCACAATTATAGGTCGCGACCTCTGGTTATCGCTGAACGCCTGCCTATAAAACTTGGAGCGTTAAAAAAATCAGGTTCATCGTAGATACAAGCTTCCTCATCGGGATGTGGTTGGCTTGAAGTCCCGGGTGTGTCGCATGTTGAAAAGGGGAAAAGAAAACTTGAAACTATTAATAGACTAATCAAACAAAAAACATACGTAACCCGGCAAGTAACACTGACCAGCCCAAGCGAAGTGATAGTGTTGTCCATCGTAGCTCCGTCCTCGAACATACCCGGTACCTACGAGTAGCAGGTCCAAGTTATCGTGCGTTTTATTGGAGTGTCAGATTTTTCCCCATCCGCCGGAGGATGAAAAAAAAAAAAAAAAAGTCAGATGCAGTGCTGTCCTCTTTGTGTACACCAAGCACTTGGCAAGTCTTTCTGCTCTGTCTGGGCGTGATTGATAGGCCGAAACCACTGACTTGCAATTTCTGCTGCATCGTCTCCTGCTTTGCTAGGACCTGTATTGTGCTGACAGAGGAACATGCATTTTCGTGCCCTGCACGCCGTTACACTGCAACTACTGCATCGCGAAATCCTCACCAGGTATATCCTTATTTACTGCTACGTATTACGTGTGTGTGCGTGTGCACGCTTCCACGAGGGCTACGACAACAGCTGCAGTAGTAGATCCCGACTGAAATGCCGACATATTCCCAGGCCCCAGCATGATGCAAGGGATGGGAATCTGAGTCATTCGCCCTCGATGGGTAGCGGTGTAGCTGTGCTTTGGCCTATATCTTGCTGTTGAAGAGTTACGCTTTCTGTATTTTTCCTGTGCACCGCGGTAAAGGGTCTGTGTGCACACAGCAGTGGTCACTTTGCGTTTCTGGTGGCGATAATAGCTTAGGACTACACGCAAGTCTCTGCTTTCGTACTAACTACAACAAGCAGCAGTCCATGGCTGTAATCCAGCCCGTGACATGCTGCAGGGGGGTACTGGGTGCAGGATGAGATTCATGCGCGTCTGCGTGGATTTTGCGCGCCTCGCTGCATAGATTCCCCGCTGTCCCCGCTTTCGTAACGCCTCGCAATATATTGGCGCATTTTCGTTCACATGTTCATCTATCACCACACTTGCAACGCACGGAGCAAGCCACGTACACCTACAGCAGGCACGATGGCATTCGTCGTGCCGCCCGCCATACTCTGCGAGTCGAATGCCTGGCTCCCGCATCTGTCGCGATGGCATACTGCTGGAGCCAGCAGCGGCGGTAGCCGCGCTCCCGTCACCGCTCGCGGCCTTCATGTCATGCCACCTATATCAAGCAGAGCACGGCGCACAGCAACCGCAATCATCATGTCCTCTGCGCCGACACCATCAGTCCCCAGCCAAGAGATCTCAGCGCAGGCTCGGAAGCGAGTCCACAGCAACGTGCATGCTAGAGATACGGCTGGTCGCGGCAGCGGTAGAGGCGCCCGGAGCCAACCTGGTGGCCTCCACTCCAAGAATTTCGTGCTGAAAGTGCAGAGCATGCCTCCTGGGGACTGGCGCATGGTGCTTCGCGAGCTCGACTTCGCAGAACGAGCCGCTGACGCCGACCCTACTATCGGGGGGATGACCTTCTTCATGTATGGAAGCTGTGTCGGGCGCATGGCTAAAGCCCGTAGATGGAAGGAGGCGCTTGAAATTCTGGAGAGGATGCGGGCACGGGGCATGCAGCCTGACTCGTTTTGCCTTAGTGCTGCGATTAAGGCCTGTGGGGCGTGCAAGCAGTGGGAGGAGGCTCTGAAGCTGCTTGAGCTGGAGAAGGAGCGGGCGGGGAAGGGGAGGGTAAACGTGTTCTGCATGAGCGCAGCTATCTACGCCTGCGGTAACTCGGGGCAGACGGCGAAAGCGCTGGAGCTGCTCCAAGATGCCAGAATGGGGAATCGGACGCCGCACTCGCACAGCTACACCGCCGCGATCTCGGCCTGCGGCGACGCCATGATGTGGCAGGAGGCGCTGAAGTTGTTCGAGGAGATGCGGGACGCCGGAGTCGCGATCGATGCCTACTGCGTCAAGACCATCATCATGGCCCTCGGGAAGAGCGGACAATGGAAGCCCGCGCTGAAGGCGTACCTGGAGATGAAAGAGTTCCTGCCCAAGGACTCCGGCCTCGACCTGGAAAGCTTGAACTCGGCGAGCCTTGCGTGTGGGAGGGAAGGGAACTGGGAGGCCTGCGTGGCGCTGCTTGATGAGATGCGTGCCGTGGGCATCGCGCCGGATAACGCCTCCTACGCGGCCGCGATCAAAGCTTGCGGGGATGGCCAGCAGGGTGAGAAGGCGCTCGATCTGCTCGCGGAGATGGAGGCGGTCGGGGTGCAGCCCGACCTAGCGACCTACAACGTTGCTCTGCGGGCGGCGGGAGGCACCTCTCAGTGGGCGGAGGCAGTGGAGATGCTGGGCGCGATGAAGAACGGCGGAGTACAGCCGGATGCGCGAACGTACAGCCACATCATCACGGCGTGCGGGAAGTCCGGCAAGTGGAACGAGTCGCTGGCGATGCTCTCCGACATGCGAGAGCAGGGGATGCAGCCCAACAAGCTCAACTACAAGGCGGCCATCCTGGCTTGCGGCGCTGCTAAGCAGTGGGAGCGCGCCGTGGGGCTGATCGGGGAGATGCGGGGCGAGGGGGGCGAACCGGACGTGTCCACGTATAACGCCGCCATCGTGGCATGCGTCAGCGCGAAGCGCGGCGCGGAGGCGGTGGCCCTCCTCCGAGAGATGCAGACGGCGGGGACGGAGGCGAACGTGGTCACCTACAACCAGGTCATGACGGCCTGCGGGAAGGCGGGGATGTGGGAACAGGCAGTGGCACTCCTCCGCGAAATGGGCGAGGCCGGACCAAACCCCGACACCGTCAGCTACAGCGCCGTCATCGCGGCCCTCGGTGTGGCGAAGCGCTCGGAGCAGGCGCTGGAGGTCCTCGCCGCGATGCCCGCCGCCGGAGTTGAGCCTAACATGTTCAACTACAACTCGGCGCTCGTGGCGTGCTCTAGGTCGGGGGCGGGGCAGGCGGCCGCGGACCTCCTGCGGTCGATGGCGGCGTCCTCTCAGCACAAGCCGACGGAAGCGAGCTACGTCGCCGCGTTGTCCGCATGCGCCACGGCGGGGCAGGCGGACCTCGCCATAGAGCTCTTGGCGGAGTCGCAGGCGGGTGGAATCGAGACAACCACCGCGCTCTACGCGGCGGCGATCAAAGCGTGCGGTAACGGGGAGGGGGAGGCGCACTGGCAAAAAGCGGTGGAGCTGATGGAGGAAATGCGAGCGAGGGGACTGAGGGCGGGCGTTCGCTCCCACAACGAGGTCATGAAGGCGGCGGAGCGGGCGGGGAAGTTAGACGAGGTGGAAGCGCAGATGGACGAGATGAAGAGGGTAGGACTCAAACCGGACGTGTTCAGCTTTAACTGGGCTTTGTCGGCGCGCCGGCGTCAGGGGCGGTGGGAGGACACGCTGCGGCTGGTGGAGGAGATGCAGGAGGCCGGGCTGGTCCGGACACCCTTCTCTTTTTCGGTGGCTGTTCGCTCTTGCGGCGCTGCGGGGCAGTGGGAGAAGGCTTGCGGCCTGCTGGAGGAGTTGCGAGCTGAGGGGGTCGTCGCGAAGCCTAGGATAGTGGAGGATATGGTCGCTGAATTTTCGGGGTTGGAAGGGGCGGAGCGGGCTTTGGAGCTTCTGGAAGGGCTTCGGGGGGGCGGCAGTGCTAGTGGGTGAGGGCGAGGGTGAGGGCGAGCGCTCTCTTTATTGGGCGCGCTTTTGCAGGCGCCGTGGTAGCCGGTGGCGGCGATTAGGTAGGTAGAAGGGCGGGGGGGGGGGGAGCTGAGAGGTTTCCATATCGTCTCCCTGAGGTGTGGGAACTCATTAATGTCTTAACTTACTATGAAATAATTCGCTTTCCTCCACGTTGGTTCTCTCGATCCTTTTACCGTTTGAGCCTTTTATGTTCTCTCGATCCTTTTACCGTTTGAGCCTTTTATGTCACGCTACTTACCTGTACCTTTTGGCTGCTTGGCCGACGATTTATTAAGCGGTAGGGTTGCTTGTCCCACGGAGAACTGGCGGAGGGGAAAGGTACGGGGGGGGGGGGGGGGGCGTATTCTGCGAGTGGATGCTGTTTTTGTTTTTTGTTGGTTATGTTTCTGACGTGTAAGGTGTTGAAATCGAGCTTGCAGCAATGTGAAGTTTATTTGCACCGATACGAGTGTACCAGGGCGTTTCATTAGAACACGCACCCGGGTTGAGAGGCGAGTGGCCGGTGACTTACAGTTATCTTCCGTTTCAGGCTGCGGCCAGCTTTTGTCTCCTGTGTTTTCGCTACATACAACGCCGCGGTTCCTGTTGAAGCTGTAAAGCTGCTCGCCCCCTCCCCCGACGTTTGATTGCCATACTAACTCTACAAGCAGTTTGCTGTTCACCCACCCCTCGACAGCGCCGTCTCGAAAGGGAGGCGTGGTCAATGGTCGAATGACCAAGGCAAGAAACAAGGGAGTCCCCCCCCCTCCCGACATTTGGTCGCAGTACTTTACAGACAGCAGTAGCAAGGGGGGGCGTTGTGTTACAGACAGTTGCAGGTCACCGTTTCGTTGTGGCGCAGGCAATGGACCGACGTCGTGTGACAGGAATAGACAGAAGAAGGTTGCTACCTTCACCCACGCCCCCTTGCTACCGCTATTCCGGTGCACTCTACTAGTGCACTGCTATACAGTAGCTGTTCCGTCCCCCCCCCCCCTCCCCCCCCCCGCTTGTGGAGGAGCAATACCAGCCTGCATCTGTTTGCGTCGTCCCGCGACAAACGCGGTGCTCCGGTGCGTCGACTCGGGGCGAGTGTGATGTGTTCGGTATTTGTCGTCTGTGGGTTTTGGCGTCCATTGGGCCGTGCGACGTACGCGCGGGGGGCGCGCGCGGGGGGGGGGGGGGTCGTGCTGTGATGGCACCTTCCTGGGACGCTTGTTGGCATTCCCCTGCCGAATGGTCAATGACCCTGAGCACAGGGTGTGAAATTTCTTCTGATAGTTCGCCTGTCGCCAGGAGACTTGCGTGCAGGACCGATGCAGCCGCACTCGGTTTTTGGTGTTTTTAGTGGGCTGGCGCTCGGAGAACGAGCAAGGAACTGCACTCACTCACGTTTTATGGACGAATTTAAGCGGACTTTGAGTGGAATTTTTCCAGCGGTGAAAATGCATATCAACTTCAGCCTTCGTGTACACACTGCTTGCTGCTGTATCATTTGGGACCCGCGAAACGCGAGAGAGGGCGAACACGACACGTGCGGTCGTATCCATCGTCTATGAAACGAGTTGGCGCAAAACAGCTGCAGTTGTTGTTGTCTTCACATTAAACCGTTCTTTCTACCCAACGACGTCAGTACACCCAGTGTGCGTGCTACTTCTTCATCCTAGAGAGATACATCTTGATTATTAGGTGGTCACAGACGATTGCTGTGAAACAGTGCGGCGCAGTAACATGTTTATGCACCCATAGAAGTATGCTTCGTGTACAAGCCATGCACACCTGCTCAATATACAATTAAAACTAGTAGTGTACCGATGTACCTGTTACCAGGGCCCAACCCGACCCAAAGCCTGAGCCCCAGCTAACCTAACCCCACGATCGCAATACGGGGTGGAATCAGGGTGTGTTTACAAAGAAGCACTTTGTTTAGAGGTGCATAGCTGATTAATAATATGTTAATATGTACATATTACACCCCTGGGGGAGGGGTTTATATCGTGTTTTCAGCAGCGGCAGTAGGACTAAGGTCGTGCTGCGCCTGTGCCCTTCGACCCCTTACATTTTTATTTTATTTTTTCCCACCCTTCTATTATCCTCGCACTGCTCTCGCCCTCCCTCCCAGTAGTGACTCAGATGCGGGGTCGCATAGCGGGCCCTCCTCCCTCCTCCCCACCGCGGTACGCGCCTTCGTTTTTATCGCGATAAGAATTCAGCATTTTCTTCTCTCGTCGACTCGCGTCGAATTGTGCGTACCCAAGCGGCCAGGCGCTCTCAGTAGTTGATCCTTTTTTTTGCATTTTTGCCAATAATGTGAAATCTCACCACGGTGGGAATCGAACTCAAGGACCAACGCTACTGATATTCGAGGGTAACCACTAGACCACCGGGGCGACCGGCTCATTGTACCATGTAATTCGGAAATCAAATTTTGTTCATGAAGGATAAAATGGTTGTCGCTGGAGACTCGCGCAACAGGATGTTTGTAACCATTATTACTACTGCTACCGTCAACTTGTGCGCGTTGGTGTGCCATGGACGCTTCATAACGTAACTCGAACGTCGTCCCGTGTTCTGTCGCCGTTAAAATTGAAATCTCGCGTTCGCTCCTTACCGTCCCCAACGAAACGAACTGTAGTGGTCGATGCCGTAGTCGGAAAAAAATCTTGTGTGGTCACTTTTTCCTTCTCAACTGCCCGAAAGGGGGAATAGATCTCGACACACAGCAGTACGCAGTACGCTGTGTATTGTGTGTTACTGTGTACTACAGCAAGCGGACAATGTTGTTTCTGTCAAACCGCTAGGCTTCGATGTGTTTCTGTCTTATTTATGTGCGCATGGTTGGACGCGTTTTTTTTTCACATCGACTTGAACCTTGAAATGGCTCAAGGAGGGCCTCGACACCATACGAGTACTGTACGTACAAGGGCATTAATTAGCTGTTGCAACGCGCAACTTTTGGGTAAAAAAAGTGTTTTTGTGCCAGAAGTCGCCACGAGGCTGGTTGGGCGCAACGCAACACGCGATTTTGGGCGCGCAACACTTTTCGCCGAAGGCGGAAAAAAAAAGTGGGTATCTTTTTTTCGCCGCAGGCGAACAAGAAAAAAAAAGGATATTTTTTATTGCCGCAGGCGTTTTTTTTTTTTTCGGGGGGGGGGGTTCTAAATTGCCGTAGGCGACTTTTTTTTTTAAGCACTTTTTGTCCAATTGGCCGTATTGTTGGACATTTTTTAGGCCCATTTTCCCCTTCTTCATAGTCGAGAACAAATAGTAGGCACTAGGCACTACTAGGCACCTTTTGCTGTTCGCCGTAGGCTTTTATTCTTTTTTAGGCACCTTTTTCTATTCGCCGTAGTAGCCGAAAAGAAATCAGAAGGCTTTTTTTGGTATTCGCCGTACGTAATGTTTGGTTTGCCACGTTTTGTGGTATTCGCCGTAAGTGTTTGTATTACGTTGTTTTGCTATGCGCCAGTCGTCGATTTGGTTTTGGGAGGCAACTCTTCTTACTATTTGCGATAATACAGTACCTGGTGTTTCAAAGAAATACAAAGAAGGGGGAAATGGGCAATTTTTTGTTTCAGGCACTTTTATTTACTCTTCGGCGACGCTTTCTGCGGCGTTTTCAGGCATATTCATGCGATATCGTTGTACTGATGTACGATAGGGAGAAACAAGTCTTGCATCAGAAAGGGAGGATTTAGAGCAGATATCCCGTCATGTCGGGTTTCACCCGCTAGGCAGATATTGCGTGCAGCACAAATAAAGGTCTAGGGAGGGGGGGGGGGGGGGTCTTTTTTTAGTCATGCCTTTCTGGCGTGGCGTCTTCGGCCATACGCTGGCCTATCCTCAGGCTTTCTGCTGCTGCTGATGTGCTACTCGAGCGGTAACATGGAAACGACAGAGGGCATTGGGAACGTCACCGATCACCGACCATGTATGGCGAATGGCGAATGGCGAATAGCGAAGAATACAGCATTAACATGTTTCTTTTTTGTCGATTGACCTGGGTGCAGCGATGCTCCTGACGTCGGGAGTGTATGTATAATACTAATACTAATACTAAGCGCAACCAGCTCGTTTCTGCCTTAAAATATCCCAAGATATCCTGATACACGCCTTTCGAGGTTCGGGAGGCGTTTAAACCTAGTTCGTTACTTGGTTTTCAGGCGAATACTCGTGCAAATATCGCAATTTTTTCGTCTCCGGCGGCCCTCCGGGAGCGACATCCCTCGCAAGGCATTCTGATACACGCCTTTTCGAGGTTCTCGGGATGCGCTTAAGTTCGTTACTTGGTTTTCAGGCGTATATTTGCGCTTATATCGCATTTTTTTTCCCCTCCGGCGGTCCTCCGGGGGCCCTCCCGGGGGGGCCTCCAAGGGCGACACCCCAAGGCATCCTGATACACGCCTTTTCGCGGTTCGGGAGGCGTTTAAACTCGTTCGTTACTTGGTTTTCAGGCGTATATTCACGCATAAATCGCGTATTTTTTCGCCTCTGGCGACCCTCCGGGGGGCCCTGCGGGGGCCTTGCGTCGCCTGTTGTTCTTCGCCTGTTGCGCGGACAGACGCCGAACCACTAATTAATGCCCTAGTACGTACGGTGGAGAACTCCCAATAATGCCGGTTAAATAGCGCCATGTACAGCTCTCTGTAGTGCCGGTGGAATCGGTTCGTGTGACTATTATCATAGGAATTATTTATAGTACCCCTTTTGCCAATTGTGCCGGTGCCCTGAATAGTGCCGATGTATTGGGCTATTAATAGCGCATACGGCCCCCTGCTTTGCTCTCTTTCTTTTTTGCCATCCCATCTCGTGTTTGTTGTCTCTTGAAACTTTTTCTCGTCCAGCACTTTTTTTTCCCAAACTCAGATCTGGGGTCTCACAGCAGCGACTTCTCCTCACTATTCATTGCATGCCTTGGCGTTTATCGCCAGAAGGGGTCGGCATTTTGTTCTTCCTCAGTCGACTCGCGTAAAAAAATGCGTCCACACGCTACGAGTAGGCGCTTTCTGTCGTGTTAATTTTGTTCAGGAAAAAGTCCCTCTATGCCGAGGGGAGGGGCGGCAGGGGGAGGCTCGAATTCGAGAAGTCGACCTCGAGTACTTTTTAATCGCAAAAATTGTTCCGTACGGAGTAAGTCCGAGTCATTTTTTGCCAAGTGTCTGCCCGACACACGGGCGCAGTTGTCAAAGGGTTATAACCAATAACCAGAGCTGTGAGTCGGCACGACTTACGCCATCGACTAACTTATTGGTGGGGCTAATAGTTACCTGGTAAACGTTTCCCGGAGGTGCCGACCTATTTGACGCGTTTGGTTTGCGTACTTACCTCAGAAAGGATTATTTAATGCGGGATGTGTTTTTCTTTTTTTTGTTGGCGCGCGCGCGCGGGGGGGGGGGTGATTCGGCCCGCTTCGCTCGCTCGATTCAAGTCGGCAAGTCGGCTGTCCGTCAGCCGACTTGACTAAAGTCAGTTGGTTGGCTAACGGTACCTACCGGCTTGTTTTGGTAGTGGACTCCTGCCGAATCGCAGCTCTTATCAATAGTTGGTTATAACCCCTTTGGGACTAGAGGGGAAAACTTGGCGGACACGTGCCACGGTACATGAAGGTTCACCGGTTTTTTCCTGAGACTCGCCTCACCTTCGGAGGGAGCTCTATACCGCCCCGCACCCGCGCGAAAACTGTTTTCTTCTTGAAGAAAAATGAAAAAAAAAGCAACTCGACGAACAGTAATTCCATGGCCTGGTAGGTGTGCAAGAAAAAAATTTGTATTGTAAAGCGCGAGAACTACATACATTCCGACGATTTAGGGCTAAGGAGCCCGTGCCATTTCGAAAGTGTTTAGGCAAAAAAGTGTCGTAGCACGCGTCGCAATTTTTTTTTTTTCCCCAGAATACAGCGTCGGCTATACGAATCACCTTTTCTGGTGGGGTGGGGAAGGGGGCGTATCTCTAGTGCAACGGAAGGAGAGGCACGACACGCGCGCAGTGTGTGCTTCCTTCACAGTTAACTGATATTTCCACCCATATACATACACCCAGCGCAGCTAGGCCCGTGCCGCTGCCTTCTAGAAAGACGAGCTCTGCGGTCACAAACAAACGACGAGACAGATAAACACAATGCAAAAACAGCAGTGCGGCATGGTGATGCAGTGCTTGTGCTATTGCATGCTCTTTTTTCTGCTGTAAAAGGCTCTTGCAATATAACCGCAGCTAGCTGTTGCTTTCTAAACCGCCTTGCCTTTTTTTTTTTTTTTCCCCTCCCGGGAGGGTTGATAGTTGCAGGGTTTTACCACTAGACCACCGGGGACAACGGACGATGGATTTCAAAATCCTGACGCGTGCTACACACAGTGGGATAGAGGTGTATCACATTTTGGCTGAGAAAGCATTTCCAGTATAACGGGACTCCTCAATCCAAAACTCGTCGGAGTTTCGTTACTTTGCTTGTACCATAGTTGTCGTTGACTACCTTG
The DNA here is from genome assembly GCA_012845835.1 of Undaria pinnatifida. NCBI lineage: Eukaryota > Phaeophyceae > Laminariales > Alariaceae > Undaria > Undaria pinnatifida. Next base: position 16,919,195 of record JABAKD010000002.1, on the reverse strand, counting down.
CAGTAGTATTCATAGGTAGTAGTAGGCCATGGGATTGTCCACAGGGTACGGTAGCGCTTTCATTTCCCCCGAATACTGGAACGGCTGCTACTGTAGAGGTGCACCACCTTTTTTCTGAGGTTCGTCAATTCGGGAGCTTAAGACCTCTCCCGAAAGCTAATCTGGAAAAAAAAACGAAACTGCTACATACCGGATGAAAAATCTGGTGGTCTAGCTAGACAACGAGAATCATGCAAAAACATTACCTATTATTTATTTTTTTCCCGACGATTGCGGGTTAAGGAGCATGCCCGTCCACGGTAGGTCAGACGCGGGCTACGATAGAGGTGCTTCACGTTTTTTTCTAATACTACCCCTCAATTTGGAAGCTTAAGACCTCCCCCAAAAACTGGTTTTGGAGAAAAATAAAACTGCCAGACCGGATGAAAAATCCCATGGCCGAGGTGCACGACGCGAATCGTTCAAAAACAAAAAATGGCCTATTATTTATTTTTTTGCCGACGATTTTGGGTTATGGAGCCCCGTCATTCAGAAAGCATTTTCGCCAAAAAAAGGTATACCTCTACCGCAGTACATGCTGCTAATAGTACTAGTAGTACGGTAGAGAGGCACCCATTTCTTTCTGAGGCCGCTAGTTTCAGGCGCTCTATTTTCCCACCCCAAAACTGTTTTTTTTTTTTATTTTGTTTTTGTTTTTTTAGAAAATAAATGAAAAGTAAGTGCAAAAGCCGATGAACAGACAGACAGTCCCCATGGCCTAATACTGCTATTAATAGTAGGCATTGAAAAAAAAAATGAAAATTAAAAAAACAAAAATAAAACATGCGATGAAAAACAAAATTAAAATTCCGAAGTTTTTGTGTTAATGAGCATCTTCCGTCACAACACAAAATCAGCCGAAAGGCGCTACCTCTGTCGTAGCAGGCGTCCCAAATGAGGTTTTGGCCGCAGAAAGCAAATAGCTCCTTCCTCTTGTCCATAGGGTACGTTGTTGTTGTTGTTGTTGTTGTTGTTGTTGTTGTTCTCACATTAACTCGCATAATCAAGTCCGTGGTCACAGGACAGGCTCCAGTCACTCTGGAGCGGTGAGGAATACCCCAGGGAAAAAACACAAACAAACCGAAGGTGGTACACGCATATATCACAGCTGACGCAATTCATGCCTCCACCAGAAACATGTAAAAGTGAAATCGGGAGTAAGCCTACGATGTGCCAGGTCCATACTGGTCTAGGTACGTACCACACCCTCGACAATAGGTTCCACAGGTCATTAGGCAATCGATAGGATCCTATTCCAATAGGAGACCTATAGTTGCCCGCAATAAATATCGATGGGTGCTTTTCTTAGCCTATTGGGGCCAACAATGGGTATCGATCGGCATCTTCAATGATCTACTGTTTGGCCAATAACCTATGGTGCCTATTTATCTGAACATCTTGATACAACCCGTAGGTATCGATAGACATTTTCAGGACGGTATTGTTTGGGCGACAGAATACTGGCGCTGAGAGACGCAACCTATGGGTTTGTCCGATAGGTATCGATATATCTTTCGATATACCTTTCACGAGACCTATTGATTCGGAAAATAGGTATCGATAGACCTTGCACAATGTTATTGTTTGGGACGATAGGTATTGACAGACCTTTCACCATTCTATTGTTTCGGATGATAGGTATCGGTACGTAGACCTTTCGACATTTGTTGTTTCAAGTGTTGGAGAGCGAAGTAAGGCGCTCGAAGACAGCCCGTCTAGGTACAATCAACTCTAGTTCGCCAGTCACCATCCACACCGCACGTCCCTCCAGCCCAGCGGAGAATCCCCGAAAACGGGGCTGTCTGTCCTTGTTATGCCCTAAGAAGCTCAAGGTGGATGGTCTCAACAACAAGGTGATGATTACTACGTATGTGTGTTCGATGCGAAGCTCAAGCCTGCATTGCTTTAGTGCGACCTGTTTGTGAGCCGTCGAGTTCCCTCTTATACCCTGGGTGATACCCTATCGAATAGGCTATTGGGCCAACACTAGGTCGGTACCTATGAGGATCGATACCTATCGCGGAGCACAATAGCTCGGCTTCGGGGTCTATCGATAGGCATTGTAAGCAACACTGGGGTTAGGGCAGTGTCCACAATAGCCTATTGTGCGACCGATATGCTTGCGAAGTTGTATATCGATAGGTATCTTGGGCACCAACATAATTTGAAAATGACTTCCAATAGGCTATCGTCCGATCATTACATTTTTATCGCCACCAGTCAATACCTATTGGTTAAAGCGATAGGTGTGCGATGGTACCCATCGATACCTTCTGCTCAATGCAATAGGTTTGCAAGGGTATCGATCGGTGCCTATTGCCCAATTTAATAGGTTCTCAAGGGTATCGATCGATACCTACTGACAATTTAATAGATACATTTGCAAGGGTTTCGATCGACACCTACTGCGTGTATTTGGATACCCTCGTACTGCTTAAAACATATATATACGTGCCGTATACCCCAGGCTATTGTTTGAACGAAGACCTTGGATGATAGCAATAATATATACCTTGACCTTCTTCTTGCCTTTGTTTCAAAACAGCAGCTTTACGATAATACCTGGTATTAAAATAAGTTTTAATTAATCGATAGGCTTGTGAGGATTTCAATCGATATGCAAGGAAAGGAAGCAGTAGATTAAAGAAAATATTGGGAAAGGAAATGGGGTAATGGTTGGCAGAAGATACCCCTGCTTTATGGAGGGATTATTCGACTTTATAGATACTAGAATATGCTTTATAATAGTAATACGTATCGATATTCAAGTAATCGATATTCGATACACCAACTTGTGGACAGACCAACAGGCGTACTCAATACGTGGTAGACAACTGTGCAGGGCGTTAAACCTACTGCTCATAGCAATTGATATCGATCGACCATTTCACATACCTCTTGGTCAAACAATAGGTATCGTTCGACACTTTCACGTGGCTATTGGTCACAGGAATAGGTATCGATTAACAGTGCGACATAACTGTTGTAAGGACAATAGCCTATTGTGCCGATTTATTAGAACCTATTGGTCGAAGAAATAGGTATCGATAGACAGTTTCACACACCTGTCTTAAGAACAATGGCCTATGGTACCAATTTCTCTGGGCCTATTGGTCCAAGCAATGTGTATCGATCGAAAAATTCGCATACCTATCGAACGTGTCAACAGATATCGATATGCGATACCCCAACCTATCGGCATTTAATAGGCGTATTCAATAGGCTATTGTCCGGGGTGTGGTACGTACATATTGCACTTTTGTATTTGACGCGTGCTACGATAGAGGTGACCCCAATTTTTTTTTTTTTTCGTCTGAGGCTCCTCTCACTTTGGGAGGTTAAGGCATGTCTTGTGTCTTAACCCCGAAACTGATTCGGAGAGAAACGAAACTGCTATGATACCGGATGAAAAGTCCCATGGATGGGCTAAGGTACACGACGAGAGATTATCATCGAGGCAAAAAAAAAATGGCCGGTTTCCGATGGTTTTGGGCCAAGGAGTCCCGTCGTTCAAAAAACATTTTCGCCAAATAAAGGTATACGTCTGTCGTAGCACACGTGTCTTTTCCCCCGAAAAAGGTTTCTGTCTCCGAATAAGGCAAAGACCTCCTCGAGCGAGGAGCCTCCGAAAACAAAAATGGTTGGTGCATCTCTATCTCGTCGCATGGATATCCTAACTTACCGAGATCCATTTTTTAAACAGGATGAAATTCGCACAATATAAGAGGAAAGCGTCGCCGCCTTTCGGGCTAGCTCTCCCGCGCTACGACGTCTGTGTTCGATTGAGGCTCTGTTTACCTGGTAATACCAACCCACAAAAATGAAAGTGGGGTCAGGCGGGATCGACATACGCATCCGTACACAACTATAGCTTGCGCTGCCGGAGTAGTAACGGGGACCGCAGATGGGGACAGCGCACGCTATCCGATCGCTATGGTGGGAACCGAAGGACACGCCGGCTAGCGCTGGATTGCGGATGCAATTGAATTTAATCGACACACGACGAATATGAAAATACGTGGAGGAAGTGTGGTGAGCTTAAGCTTGATTTTGCCCCATCCGCCGGAGGATGAAAAAAGAAAAAAAGAAAGTTGAGCAAACGCTATCGAACAAAAGGCGGGTGTTTTTTTTCCTCCTTTTTTTGTTTGATAATGTCCTGGATCTCCGCAAATAGGTCACTTTCTGGGAGCGGTATTGTCATAGAGCTCATCCGAGGAGCCTCAAGAAAAAAAGAATGGTTGGCGCACGTCTATTGTAGAATGCAGCTCCGAGGTGTTCTGCTACCTAGCCCCCCCACGATTTCTTTGACGAAATTTCTGGCTTTGAAACCATTTCCCGGCTGTGTATCTTCTGGAGTTCGGTGCCCCTCGTCGCCCCAACGTCATCGTTCGATAGTCCTTTTTGCAAACAAGATTAAGTTATATTTTGCGTTCTAGCACCCTTCCCCGTGTCGAGCAGCCATGATGATGAAACGTTCGTTAAAGAAAACCGCTGGTTTTGTGTCTGTGTGTGTGTGTGGGGGGGGGGGGGGGGATGTCGTAGAGTCGGTCCTCCCAGTGCCAACCGACACGGACACGGGGTACGCGATGGGGATCTACGCGTGCTACGGGCAGCGGTGCATGTGACCATTTATTTTCTGAAGCTCCTCACGTGGGGAAGTCTGCTACCTCACCCTCACCCTCACCCTCACCCTCACCCTACAAAAAAAAAATCGTTTCGGAGCAAAGTGACCCTTTAAACTGACCCTTTAAACTGACCCTTTAAACTGACAATTTAAACTGACTCTTTAAAGTGACCCTTTAAAGTGGCCCTTTAAAGTGGCCCTTTAAACTGACCCTTTAAACTGACCCTTTCAAGTTGCCCTTCAAACTGACCTTTTAAACTGACCCTTTAAACTGACCCTTTAAACTGACCCTTTAAACTGACCCTTTAAACTGATCCTTTAAACTGGCCCTTTAAACTGACCCTTTAAACTGACTCTGTAAACTGACGCGTGCTACGATAGAGGTGCTCCACGTTTTTTTCTACTACCCCTCAGTTCGGGAGCTTAAGACCTCTCCCACCAAAAAAAAAAATGACGAGGAAATAAAAACAAAACTTCTACCGGATGCAGAAATCCCAATGGCCGAGGTACACGACGGGAATCAGACAAAAAAACAAGAACAAAAAAAAAATGTCTTAATCAGACAAAAAAACAAAAAACAAAATAAAAATGTCTTATTATTTATTTATTTTCCGACGATTTTGGGTCAAGGAGCCCCGTCATTCAGAAAACATTTCAGACGAAAAAAAAAGGGCTACCTCTACCGTAGCCCGCCTCAAGTGACTCAAGTGGCTCGTTCTACGGCAGCCCCCCAAACTTTCTTCAACGAAATCGCCGGTGTTTTGAAACCAGCTCCCGGCCGTATCTCCTGAAACACGATGCCCCGTGCTACCTCGATGTCGTCGTTCGATAGTCCTTTGCAACCAAGGACATACATCAAGATATTTTCTTCATTGCACCATTCCTTGTGTCGAGCAGTCCATGAAACGTTCGTTAAAGAAAATCGCTTGTTTGGGGAAGGGGCTATCGTAGAATCAGTCAAGGGGTGCGAAAAAAAAAAAAAAATGGCATAAACCGAACGTGCAAAACCCGTGGAGCTCTGCTACCTCACCCCCACCCGAAAAAAAAAAAAAAAAATTACGCCGTAGAGCAAACTGAAAGTGGGCCAGAAAAACAAATAAAATGGCATAAACCGAACGTGCAAAACCCCATGGTCCCTAAAAAACCCACGCACGGCCTAGTCTATAGGCTTACTCGTAGAAAAATGAAGTTCATATTTTTATTTTAAAATGTAAGGAAAATTAATAATTAATGCAAAACCAGAGTGACATTCCACTTCCCCGACCAGCACTTTTTGGATGAAGGCGCCCATATAATATGTTCAGAAAAAATGCATGAACAAAAAAAAATACGCTACGCTACCTTGTTATCGTAGCGCGTCGGAAGCTCCTTTTGGACGCGTGCTACGATAAGAGGTATACCTTTTTTTTTGCTGCTGTGTTGTCTGAATGACGGGGCTCCTTAACCTGAGCAAAATCGTCGGAAAAAAAATAAATAATAGGCCATTTTTTTGCATGATTCTTGCTGTGTACCTAGGGCGTGGGATTTTTTCCACCCGGTATACTGATAGCAGTTTTTGATTTTTTTTTTTTGCTCCGAATCAGGTTTTTGGTGGGAGAGGTCATTAAGCTCCCAAATTGAGGAAAGATGAGAAAAAAAAAAGTGGTGCGCACCTTTGTCGTAGCACGCGTCTTTGGCCGAATTATTTCTGAATTTGACAAAGCTCCCCAAATAGGCTTCACCCACACTACCGAACATCCAGAATCGTTGTATTGTTCCTTTTGTATGTTACCAGGTACCATACTGTAGTATGTACCCTACCTACAGTGGTAGTAGTATTGACAGTAGGGGTCCCCCAGCCAGGCGGTGGTGGGCCAGAGCAACGTGTCCGCGTTGTTGGGGGAGAACCGCCCTATCCCTTCCGCGTTATGAGTGCAATTCCTTAGTCGTGCCAAGCGATTTTGACCGCCTTATATATCGGGATGCCGCCTTACTAGCCCTTACTCAGACCGCCTTGTCGGAAGACCCCCCCGCTGACTGTATTGCTGTCTTTCGCATTTTACCATATGATCCGTTGTATGCCGAGACCATGAGATTGGGCGCCGGCTTTCACCTTCACATTTTCTCAAAGAGTCAGTAGAGGGAGCCCTCCTCGTATGAGGAGGCTCAGAAAATCAAGTGCGCCTCTGTTACTGTGGCATATGATATGCATCAACTGGGGCCTCTTTGACGCGGAGATCGTTTTTTTTCCCTGCCAGTCTGTCTTTTCTGTCTTGCCTCTGGCCCCTCGATTTCCTTCCGGGTGCGATGCGCGCTATCTTTCGCCAAGAGATCCCCAACGAGTGACGCCCATGCTGCCACACGCGAATCGACATATATATTATAAAAAACGAAAATACACTCCAGCTGTGAGATCGAAGATTTCGTCGAAACTCATCTTTGCAAGCTGTGTGTGATACTCCGATCGCGCGTATTACGAGTTGTGTGTCCTCATTAAGGATATAGGTCGACGACTCCCCTTACAACTACAGTGTAGCTATCAGGGTCAACAGCGTGAAGTTAGTCAGTCTGTGCGCGGAAACTATAAAACCCGTTTCTGAGGGGGACAAAATCTGACAGCTGTGGAGGGAAATGTATCCGTTTATCAAGTGAATCCTGTAAGTCGAATAACCGGTGAGGGGGGGGCGGAGTTTTGAAGGACATGGGGGCCTGGTTTTGATCAAAAGCGAGCGGGGTTGGAGGGGGGGGGGGGAAGGGGGGGAGGGGGGGACTGGGGGGGGGGGGGACTGGGGGGGGGGGGGGGGGGGGGGGGGCGGACGGACGGGCAATTTGTGCGTGGAAGCTATAAATCCTTTTAAGGGGATAAATCTGACGGTTTTGGGAAAAAAAAACAAAAAAACAAAGCAAAACAAAACATATATATCGGCGAATCTGACACACACCAGTGGTCTGCGCCCCAACTGTCGGCTTCTGGGGCATTCTCGCCTGCCTCGGCACCGCCTTCCCACCCAGACCACGCAGATAAGATGAGACCTTGTTTAACTTTTCATTAGTTGTTGTGCGTAAGCATACCGTAACTTGGCCAGGGTTCTGATTGACCAAACACCCAAAAGATAACCTAGCACCGGAGTTTTGTCAACGCAGTAAACCGTAAACATACCAACAACGCGCAGCCATACATGTTCCATTCCATGAACAAGAAAAAAAAAAAAAAGGGCAGGCCACGATGTACCTTGATTGTCGTCAAATTTCGATCGCGGGAGCCGGCGCGGTCGATCACACCACCCACCACCTGCACCCGCACGATAACATTGCGCCTAGCGCCGCGGAATATCGGATGAAACGGCAACGCGGTGCAACTCGGCGGCGGCTTTACGGTTTCACCATTGACGCTGCATCAAACGAATTTATCGTACCCTCCTCATATTTATATATCCGCGATACTTCAGCCAACACCCACCTAAAATCTCCCAACCCTGCCCCCCCCCCCGTCCTCCGTCCCGGCATTTTGTAGGGATGCAAGGGTCTACGGCCATGTATTGTGTGAGTACGTCCCCGCCCCCCAACTCAACCAACTTCGCCAATCATAAGTGACAAAACGCTGTCATAGCAATAAAACATTACAGCCAGCCAGCAAAGGCCTTCCTTCCGAAGACAAACTCCTGCCACCATGCCAAAGTCAAAAGCCTGCCCCCATCGAAAATCGGAATCCCCCATATATAGCCAAAAAGCCTCCCTCCATCGTAAATCGAGCTCCTTCTACGCCCCGCTCGGTCCGGTTCGCCAAAAAAAAAACTGTCTGTGTCTGCTTGCCGTTATTCTTCACGTGGAAACAAACACACACCCTTCCACCCGCGCCGCCACAGTCAACACCGGTGGGGGAAGCAGAAGCACCCCCCAGCTCCTCCAATAACTTATCGAGCACGGCCATCTCTGCCCTGCCCCCCCCCCTCTCCTTCTGCAAAAAAGCACGAGCGAAGCAGGTTGCAAAATTTACACCACCGCCCTAAATTAAAGGGGGGGCTTCTGAATAAAAAGCCGTATATCTGCGTCGTCCCACAAAAGATCTCGCCCCCCCCCCCCCCCCCCCCCCCCCCCCCCCCGCCAAAAAAAGGGTTCCCTTATGAATGCCTCTCCACCACCCACAAGCATACATGGTTGACGACAGATACAAAGATGTGGGTTGACCGCACTCTTGCCCCTTGACGGACAGCCGTCAAGGAACTCAACTCCACACACTAAAATTGGCATGATAAGTCCAAAGACGCCTTGGCGGGTCAAAACTAGACCTCCAACCGACATCTTCGGATACAACAATTCATCAGCGCGAGTTCCTAGCAGAGCTCGCACGAGTATGATATGCAAAAATTACCCCTTTTGGGACTGCAGAGGAAAAAATCAAAGCTAAAAACTGCGATTACAGCAGCAGCAGCGTCGACCACTGCAAGGTTGGGGGATTGATAAAATTGGTGCCCCGATGTATTAATGCAAGGAGGAGTTCACACATCGGACAGCTCATGATCTACAGTAGATCATCAGTCAATAGATCTACAGTAGATCTGTCAGTATGGCATGTTCTGCAGTATCTGTGTAGTACAGATCCAACCCCGAAAACATGTGCTAGGTCGTTCAGATCGTTCAGCTCTCACCCGGCAACATGATCAATATAAGGCTATGCAGATCGTGTAGATCAGGGACCTGTCTGCCCTGAAAGACAGATCATCGACAGATCAATAAGGATCTGATTTGTCCGGTGCGTGGAGGAATCGTGCGACACGGGCGCAGCATGATCCTGCGCGTACTGCTACGCACTCAACACAGCAGTGGTCCCTCTATAGACTACTGAAGTGCCGGTATGTGCACTATAGAGGGAAATACCGACGCAACCGGCACTACTACGCATACTGCTACAACGGGTTCTTCCCGTCTGTGCCACGTGACTTCACAGGCGCCACTGATGTTCCCGTCTGTGCAACACGATTTCACAGGCATTATAGCAGGAAATCGGTGCTACTCAACCGGCACTATAGAGGGACATCTACTGTATTCGTACACGGTTCATAAGGCGAAACATATCGTGCTTAGTCGTACGGCACGGACGTCGCAAAGGCCCACTCGTAATACTGCGGCGCGCATCACCCTACTCGTAGACGGTTGGTAAGACCAAGTTCGTCGGCGTGCTAGTCACTACCTCTGAATCCTGCAAGGACAGGGCGTAAGCGCAGCTCACTATTACACGAGTAAATCCATTGCCACCCAGTGACCAAAACGCGAGTGCTACGATGCTCCTGGTATCAAGAATCAACCCCGACCTCGCCGATATCCCCCGCACGAATCAGCGCAGAAGAAAAAGCAGCAGGAGGCAAAAGGACACAATCATGACGCAATCTTGTCGTGTCTGCAGAACGGTTTAAAGCGTGTGCACGGGGAGGGGCGCGGGGCAAGAGGGGGGGAGGGGGGGGGGCAGCGAGGGAGGGCGGTTGAGTCGCGGATATTGTGCGTGCTTGTTTGCTTCGACAACGGGGGACGGAAGTCATCCCCTTTCGCAGCCGCCGCCGCCGCCGCCGGCGGCAGGACAGCTGTGTTATCTGGCTGGCGCGTTTTCCTGCTAGATGTCACTTGTCAGAACCCTCCTTCTTCCTTTTCTTTTTTTGGTTATCCTCACTTTTTTCTTTCCAGCTGAACTCGAAAGAGGTGTTACCCTCAGCGACCTCAAGGACAAGCCATGCCCTGGTCACAGGTGCTTCCCCCCCGATACGTGCCTTCGTTTCTATCGCGCATAGGGTTCAGCATTGCCACTTTTCATCTTTTTATGCTCTTCCATTGCATCGAATTTCGCCAAGTGTCCAAGATTGAAAACTAGTACCAGGTAACTCGTACTGCATGTCAAAATAAAAATTCAACGTAATTTGTCACGAAAAAGAGGTGGTTCCAGTTCTACACCACTCTGTCCGGATATGTATAAGCACCATCTGAATATTAATATGGATACAGTTAGTAAAGGCATTATATTTCCGGACAGAGTAGCAGGGGTGAATGGAGATTATCGACCCTTAAATTTATCGAACTCACAGCTGACGTATTTAAAACGATTATATAATATAAAAAAATACTCAGGCCATTTCAGCGTGTTGGCTTAACTTCGTCACCCAAGTAACAAGAACACGCCCGAGATAAAATTATCCTGTTCGCCCTGCCTACATCCAGAGGAGTAATATATCTTCAAAAAGTAATACCTGGCAAACAATACATCATCTGAAAAAACTGCGCGACCAGAATATCACGCAGCTTGCCAAAGATAAGTACAACCGACCCCTGTACGAATTGATCGCAATCACAGCTGACGCATATTGAAACAATTTTACAAAAAATGACTACTACGTAGTCGCGACCTTCCACAGACGACGCATCGCTAGGTCGAAAAAATCAAGGCCTTTCACGGGGTCAGGTCACTTCTAAAGGGTTGGATCAGGTCAGGATTTGCGAACCTCTCACCCGACCCTGTGAGAGCTTTGCGAAACCTCCGACCCGACCCGCGATATTTTGCACAGAATCTTCTGACCCGACCCGCGATATATTTTGCAAACCTTCAGACCCGACCCGCGAATATATATATATATATGCAAGCCTTTAGACCCGACCCGCGATGTTTATATTTTACACAACCTTCTGACCCGACCCGCGGGGCGGGTCATGATGCATGACTCGTCAAAAGCCCTGGACATATTTCCACAAACGCATCGCTCGACGTTTTTTCACTTTCCCCCACTTGTCGAGAAAAAAACAGCTCCGCTAAACGTCCGAGGGGGGGGGAAGTCTTGCGTTGCTGCACGGTACACAGCACACAGCAACTCCATACGGCGTACACAGCAGTTACAAGTCTCACAGCGGAATGTCGCAGCGCTCCGACACGGCATCCAGGTAGGCCCGGAGCTTGGGGGGGATGCCAAGATCCCGGATGATAGTCAGGCCGCGCATCCGCGGGAAAAAAGTGACGTCATCATAGGACAGCTTCCCGTCGGCCGCAACGCTACCGGTGCTGTGGATCATGGCCTCAAGCTTCCACAGCGCTTGCTCCAACTCCTCGATAAGCCTTGGCGAGTCCTTGAAGTTGTCCGCGTAGCTGCTGGGCTCCGGCAAGGGGTGGTTGCGAACAAACGCCTCTCTGGCAGACCGGGTCTGAAGTTGGTATTGGCGGAGGAAACGCAGGGAGGGGCGGTGGGGAGGGGTACTGGGGAGAGGTTAAATGTTTGAGGATGAACGTGCCTCGACTGGGCCGGGTTCGAAGTTCGAAGTTTGGTATTGGCGGACGCAGCACGGGAGGGGGGGGGAGAGGGTGCTAAAGTTTATGCGATGAACGCCTCTCTCGCAGACCGGGTCTAGAGATGGCATTGGCGAGGAAACCCAGGGGGGGGGCCACAGTTAACGGTGTTATTAACTGTTTTTGAAGACATGCTCTGGGTGGACATCCATCACAGCTGTGTACGGCGGCGCACGGCGACCGAGACGGGAACCAACCGCATGCATACCTCGCCAAGGGCAAGGGCAGCACCGCACACCATGCAAAGGCGGGGGCAGCATCCACCCCACGACGCGAGCTGCTCTGGTGGAGGGGTGCACCATAAAAATAGAAAAAAACGTGAGGCTTCTCACTTGTTAAAGGAGCTGAAAAAAAACACACACACATTTAGAAAGAGAAAGGAAAACGCAGCAACCCGATAAATAATTCCATGGTCTACACTAGGTGAAAACAAAAAAATAACGTACTTCCAAGTATTTATTAACTCACACATACGGTGTTTCAATGATATTAGGCGTTTTCGTAATTACTTGCTTTACATGAGCCCCATCAGTCAGGCATACTTGAGGCTAAAAAGTGCGCTACCTTTAGCACGCGCCACCCCCACCTGGAACTCCGGCAGAGGCGTGACCGCGTGCCTCGGGCGGAGGAGCCGGCGCATGATCATGGCCGAGGACGCTACCCAGTCGTCGATGTCCTTGCGCCCCGCGGCGGGGGCGAGCACGGGAGGACCGAAGGCCGGGTCTTCGTCCAGCCTGCGAGCGATGTCGAGGCTCTCAATCAAAATCTGGCGACGCGGTAGTAGAGCACGGAGAAGCAACAGAAGCGGTACAGACAGCGAACAAGGAAGAGGTTGACACGTATACAGTACAGGATACCAAATAAGAAACAGAAGGTACGCTGTCCCAGGTTGGGTTTCTTGTTTGGAAAAGGGTGTGGTTTACACTAACTTCAGTACAACGACTCCCCGATTTAGTCCTTCCCCCTAGACGTCAGCTTGCCTTTCTTGCTACCCTGTCTCTGGCTAGGTGCAAAATACTATAAATAGCATGACTCGATCAGAATCGGGCGGAGGAGGAGAGGACAACTGCTGTAGAGCAGAACAAGATAACCGGTATATTGGTATCATATTTCGAGTGTAGCTATAGTTGTTCAACCACTCACCCACCCACCCACCAACATACCCACCCACCAACAAATCCACCCACCAGCCTACCGACCTACCCGCCTACCGACCTACCCGCCTACCGACCTACCCGCCTACCGACCTACCCGCCTACCGACCTACCCGCCTACCGACCTACCCGCCTACCGACCTACCCGCCTACCGACCTACCGACCTACCCACCCACTGCTGTACTGATGTACCATGACACGTACCTCGTGATCATCGGTGCCAGGCTGGCCCAACTCAAGGATAGGTACGACTTTTTTGCCGGCCATCGCAGCGGGGGTGTCGATGTCATCATTAGACAAGTACACCAAGTCGTGCGGGATGCCCTTCAGCCCGAGCACCATGCTAACGAACAACAAAAAACGAATGCAGCAGTGACGAACGATTGGGGGGGGGGGGTTGCGGCGGGGTTTGTAAAGTGCCGGAGGGATGCTCGCGGAAGGGGAAGCGGAGCTGGGGTTGAATCTACCAGGAAAGGTGCGGGATGGATTGAGGCGTTACGCGAGCAGGGAGGGAGGGGGCGGGGGCGGGGTATGATTGTACAATGCATGGCCGTAGTCCGAAGGACCATACACTCGAATTTCTGCAATGTCGGGACGGAGCACGTAGGGTTTGCACCGAGCAGGCTGCGGAGGGATACCAGGAGAAGATAGTAGAGAACATAAAGTACGGCAGCAACAGATGAGACAACCCGCAGCGGAAACGCAAACAGTAGTAACAACAGCAGCACCACCACATCGTGCGGTGTCTTCATCGGCTGCCATGCGCTATTATTGAGTCAGACATTGTTACTTGTGTACACCTGGTATAAACAGTCTGTACACCAGTATTACATCTGTATATACTGCCAGCTCAAGACTATTTATTTTTAAAATGCACGTGGAAGTGAAGCTACTGTTGTCGCAGAATTTGAGTTATGAAACGCACGTAGCCCCAGCGCATGAGAGTACGACATCGTTACTTGTGTACAACTGGTATATATAAACAGTCTGTACACCAGTATTACATCTGTATATACTGCCAGCTCAAGACTATTTATTTTTAAAATGCACGTGGAAGTGAAGCTACTGTTGTCGCAGTATTTGAGTTATGAAACGCACGTAGCCCCAGCGCATGAGAGTACGACCGGAACCAAAGCAAACCGGTGCCTGGTTCGACCCTGGAACAAGCGTTGCGAATACTGATGTGCCTTGTATGTAAGCTTCTGGACCAAGGCCGTTACAAACGCCTGCATGGCAGAGCACACTACGAACAGCCTTCGCCAAGCGGCAGGCGCGCTTGCTTGAGATGTCGCCCATACGCTTATTCGAATCGGCCATTTCGTTTTTCCAAGTGCTCACATCAGGTGCCAGAAGCGCTGTTGAGGATTGATGTTATGATCGATAGACATTAATACCGAAAGGGGGGGTACCCTTGATCGGTACGAACATTGACTACATCAATGTTTCACAACTACCGTATTGACATTCCTAGCTCTACGTCCCGTCGATAGTATTGTGGTATGCGTCAGAGCACAACCCAAGGGGCTTCGCCGGCGGCCTGGACAGCCGCCGTTCGGGGACTGGCGTCATGTTGTAGCTATTAGCAGGGTTAAGAAGCAGTGTTGAGGCGAAGGATGTGGGTCAGAGGTAACGCCAACAGTCGAAACTAATCTACGCATGGCCCGCGAAGAGCCGCAGTGACTGCTGCTATACAGAGGCACATGCGCGTAGTACGTAAGCAACCGCGCGGAAAGGCGGTCAGAGGCGGTACGAGAGACCCGCCGACAAAAAACGTTTCAGATTCGCCTGAGATGCATGATAGATGATGGGTATATTTATCATATCGTAGATACGACTCTACGAACGTCAACGCCATTACGAAAGGTCGCTTCTTCCGATAATGACGACCGACCATGTCTTGGTCTTGGACAGGTGTTGGTCGACGTCGGGCCCCACTTGTTCTTCGTTGTTAGCGCATGCAGCAAGGAAGGAGTTATTCTTACTAAAAAAAAACACACACACGTGAGATTTTTTGTTAAAACTTAAACACACACTGCAGATGTGACATAGAGGAGGTCGATTGGCTATTAACCCCTTCAGAGCCCCCGAACCCCTCCCTATACTAAATTCAAGTAATTTTGTCCCCAAAAACGGGTTTCCAGCTGTAAAGGGGTTAATAGCTGGGCGTTACACTTCGGTAGCGCGTGTTATGGGGTGTGTATGTCCTCGTGAAGGATCTAGGTCAGCGTCTCTCCTTATTGCTACCAGGCAGCTAGTACCAGGGTCATCACGGTGATACAATCACGTTCAGTCTTGAATCACTCTGCGCACGGCAACTATACAACCTATTTCAGGAGGGACAAAAATATTACAGCCGGCTGTGGAATGCACCAGCTAGTACCAGGGTCATCAGGGTGATACGATGACGTTCAGTCTTCAATCACACTGCGCACGGCAACTTTACAACCCATTTTGAGAGGGACAAAAATATTACAGCTGGCTGTGGAACGCACCAGCTGCTTATATACACTTCGCAGGACATGTTTCGAAAAATGAGGGGAGGGCGGGGGGGGGCTACAAACATTTTTCAGGTCGCACAATGAATAGCGAGCTGCTTACCGAACGGTGCGAGACCCAAACATATTATGGGGATCAATTGCTTGGTATTGGTTCATGTTATTGTTACCGGTTTAAGGTTTTGTCATGTGCACCAATCACTGGTATTCATCGCATGCTGTTGGCGTTTCTGCATATGTTCGCACCGGGGTCTTACACCGGGGTGGTTTTGTGCACGGCGAACTATGAACTATACAACCCATTTTTAACGGGAAACAATATCTGACGGCTGCGGAAGTCATACAAGTACGCTTTTTTAGATAGAAAAACGACAATATGTGGGGACGGGGGAACTTGAAAATGTTTCGCTGAGAGGCACCGGAGACATACTGCTGCTTTACGGAAAGGTGTTTGATTTTTATTGGAACGGCACTTACACTACATTGTCGGAGGGCAAAACTATCATCATAGGTTTATTATTACCGGCGGGTGGGCGAGGGGGGGGGGCGGGGGGGAAGGAAATGAACATAGATAGAGCTGGGAGACGGCACGACTTAAGTCACCAACTAGTTATTAGTAGGACCAATAGTTAGTCGTTTCCCGAAGGTGCCGACTATCCGACTTATTGGGGTACCATACTCGTACGAAGGATTCTTTATCGCGGGATGCATTTTTTCACGTTTGGGCGGGGCGCCCTCGGCCGGGGGGGGGGCTGATTTGGCTCGCTTCGCTCACCTGACTCAAATCGGCAAGTCGGCTGGGCACCAGCCGGCTTCGCCAGCCCATTAGCCGACTGCAGTCAGTTAGTTGGCTACCGATGCCTACCGATTAGTATCTACACCTTAAATCCTACCGATTCACACCTCTAATAATTGAAGATCGTCTAATGATTATGTCATGCGGTGTGCGCGCGAGAAATAGGAAACAAACCGCAACCCACATGCATGGACATGCCCGTACCGTTAGACCACCGGGTCGACCCGACGAGCGACCCGACGAGCAAGCTAGTTATAAGTTATAAGTTACAAGTGCAATATCCGGCCCCGGCAAGCAGCCTAGCTGAGCTGCCTCCGGCAGCAAGCCCACAACTGGGGCGGTGGATCTGTCAGCAGGGGCTGCGATCCGCGAGGATGCGTTGTCTGCTACTGGTGCTTGCTGCTGCCAGGGTGCTGCTGCTGCTGTGCTGCTGCTTCGGCAACGGCTGCTCTTCTTGCTTTTTAACGTTTGGTCACATTTCGTACTGGTATGATAATTCTCGAGCTAGCTACTACTACTACTACTGCTGTATCTATCTTCTATCTGTGCAGTCTCCAGCCCCGGCAAGTAGCCTAGCTGAGCCGCCTCCGGCAGCAAGCCCACAACTGAGGCGGTGGGTCTGTCAGCAGGGGCTGCGATCCGCGAGAATCCGGGGTCTGCTGCTGGTGCTTGCTGCTGCCAGTGCTGCTGCTGCTGCTGCTTCGACGACGACTGCCCTTCCTTGCCTTTTTACGTCTGGTCACATTTCGTACTGGTATGACCGTAATATTAGTACTGCTGTTGTTGTTACGGCTTCAGTAGCTACGGGATTCGCGTCACACTGCTGTATGCCTTGGTACGATTAGCTAGGGGTACTGCCTGGTGATTGTTCTGCACGCTGTGATGACATATGATCGGAGCATCGGCACGAGGGAGGCAGGAAGCCGAAATGTTTGTATTTTATTGGCGGACCCGCGGGCCCGACCCGCGGGGCGCCTGCACGGCATCAACGTGGCTCTCAGCTGTAAGTTTGAAAAAGGCGGATCCGCCGGCTAGATCCGCGGGTTTGACCCGCGGGTCAGCCCAAAACAACTCACGGGTCATTATGGCTTGACCCGCGAAGTGACCCGTATCTCGCGGGTCATGACCCGACCCGACCCGCGAGATTTTGAAAACCTCTTGACCCGACCCGACCCGACCCGCGAGATTTTGAAGCCTTTTGACCCGACCCGACCCGACCCGCGAGATTTTGAAAACCTCTTGACCCGACCCGACCCGACCCGTGAGATTTTAAAACGTGGTGACCCGACCCGACCCGACCCGCGAGATTTTGAAACCCCCTTGACCCGACCCGCGGGTCGGGTCATGACCCGTGAAAAGCCCTGAAAAAAACATCCTGCAGGGCGTTAATCCGGTTGCTCGAGATTGGCCTTCCGGCCGCCCGGGTGTGTGTTACGTGTGTTGTCTTAACATTAAAGCGGGTTTTTCTACCCAGCAGCATCACTATCACTAGAACACTCAGTGTCAATTCTATTTCTCCATCCTTCGAGAGCTGCATACTATGTGGTTACACAGACTGAATCAGACAAACCAGCATATTCGCAAGTGAACATAGGCAAGCAAAAGAAATGTCAGCGTACCGGGTACGAATAGCGCAGCGAAAAAAAAACTCAAAAGTATTATTTAACAACGTCATCAAAACACGAGCTTCGGACCTCCCGCCCCCCAAAGGGTTGCGACTAAGGTTAGAGCTATAGGGTTAGGTCTGGGGTCGGGTTCGTCTGGGCCGACATGCAAGATTCAAATTGACCATCAACGACCTGTAGCAAGGTTTTTGCCGGGCTGTCCGGGCTGTCCCGCATTCAGGGCGAGCCGTAAGTAACTGAGCTCATTTTTTTTTTTTTTTCATCCTCCGGCGGATGGGGAAAAACAACGCTTAAGCTCGTCACACTTCCACATATTTGAATACACATCGTGTCAATTTAACTCAATTGCATTCGCAATCCAGTTGGTTTTCTGGCGTGTCCTTCAGTTCCCGTGATAGGGTCAGGGTTTAGGGTTTTAGGGTGTCAGAGTACCAGCCCGCTGAAAGATATATTGGGTTTAGACTAGATTTCGTAATTGAGAACGGGTGTTTTATACACCAACCGTGGCATAAGAGGTGTCGAATTGCTCATTTCCCGGTAAAAATAGCAAAAATAAGAAGATATTCGTGGGGCTCATTATCGTGAGGGGGCCGGTAGTCTAATCCACGCTCACATGATCACCCCGCGTGGTCAGGCAGAACGTTGTTCGATGCTTTCACACATGGGACAGATCACGATATACATTATACTGTAGATGATCTACAGTAGATCATATAGATCATATAGATCCTACATGTCGTTGTGATATGTTGTGCTGGATCTGTGTAGTACAGATCCAGCGCTACACAGATCCAGCCCATGAAACATGTGCTGGATCGCCCAGATCGTTCAGCTCTCACCCGGCAACATGATCTACAGATAGGTCGTGCAGATCGTATAGATCAGGGTTCTATGTGCCCTGAAACACACTGATCATTAATAATTAATAGGGGTCCGATCTGTCTGATGTGTGGACGCTTTTACGCTTGATGCACACGCTATCATGCTCCACCGCTCGCCGCAGGCACCAATGCCTCAACGACCCAACCGCAACGGCCCAACCTCAAAAGCGGAAGCTCAAAAGCCCAAGCTCAACAGCAGAAACTCAAAGGCCGAAGTAACCCACTCTTGAGTATTCCACACATCGGACAGATCACGATCTAGACCATTAGATCATATAGATCCTATAGCTGCCGTTATATGAGATAGTGTGCAGGGTCCGTAAACGTCGAGTACATATCTAACCAACGAAACGTGTGCCAGATCATACATATCGTACGGCTCCCACTGGGTAACATGAGCTAGACCATACCTGGTACTAATCTTCCCTGAAATATATACATCATGGAGTGGGAAGAATCGGTGGTCTGTCCGACATGTGGAATGCTTCAACAATTTTGCACCTTCTTCATAGACACTTGCAACGTGACCTAGCCGGCAAAGTCACCCCATCTCAGCACCTAATGTTTGCTGCTATACATAGAACGCGCCGTATGGCATACATAGCCCGCCTCCGCCAAGTGCTTGCTGATCTTGCTCTCGAGTGCTTCGTGGTCGGGATCTCATCTGTGAATCCCGGGCTTTCACTGAAGCTTGAAGGTGTTCGGTACGTGCGTGTGCGTACTGAGCGCTAGGTATTCTCTCTTTGTAACTGGTGCGGTTGGTGCTGCTGGCGCTGCTAGTGTTGTATCAACAGGACGGGCGGGCTGTTTGTGGCATAATCGTGTCATGCCGGATGCAGTTTGCGCGGGAAATCGGAGCCGCAATACACCACGCATCATGCTTCTGCTCGGTTGCTGCTGGGTGGGTGATCTTGACATTGTTCCATGTACTGCTACTGCACCTTCGACATTCGCGAGACAGCGACGTTTCGCGCGGCGGGTGCTCTGCAATTATCATAATTCTGGTTTCTCCTCCTAATGCACCCTGCGCAATGCACCCCGTTTCTCTCTGACTCTCTTCTCCTAAGGCAAGCAGACATCGTCAGCAATCAGGAACGCACCGCGTCTTGAAGGAGGTCCCCGGGTGCGATATTCCCATGCCTCATCCATCGCAAGCCACATCTCCTGAGTATCAGGCCCGGCAGCATGGCAATACAGAGGTCTACACAGCAGTCTACAGCAGTAGCGGTCCTTCTTAGTGCCGGTATGTGCACTAGAGAGGGAAATACCGGCACTATAGCGGCAACCGGCACTATAGCGGAAAAAGGCACTACTACGGGTTCCCATCTCTGCTAAGCGAATACACAGGCGCATAGTCGGGCAACCGGCACTACTCAATCACCGCTATAGAGGGACAACGACTAAACTGCTGTAAATATTTCCAAGTATAAGTATATGAATATACCTATGATAGTTCGAAGGCGGACCTGATCACTTTTTAGTCTGCGGATCTTTGTCGCCTCCGACCGCTTTGCCGCGCGGTTTCTTCGCTGAGGCGTGCCTTCACCTCGCCTGTAAATTGCAACGGTCGGCTTCCCGGATCCGCCCGCTCAGCGCCGTAGCCTGCGCGAGGCCTTGATGTCGAGATCTACGACGAGATCTCCCAACAATCGTGCCCTGTGAGCGTTTGGGCGCATAGTCTGACGACAGGGCGTACGTATTCGCGTTTTTTTATCCTGTTTATCTTCTCTGACCCCGGACTTCGGCAAGCGTCGGCTACTCTATCGGCCCCGCCTTGTCGAGGCCTGCGCAGGAAGCTTTGTGCTCGGATCTAGGACATAATCGGAACGCCCCTGAAACACATGCCGCCCAGGCTTCGTAGAGAACTACTACTGCTACCACGTAACAGGTAGGCACCAGGTACCAGGTATGAAACATTTTGCCGAGCTATACGTAAGTACCTACCTGGTACAGCAGCAGCTGGCTAGAACACGTCTCCGGAGCTATGTGGTGTGTAAAGCAGGAACTGCGATCAAACCTTCCTACCGAGCTATGCGTGCAGAGGAGCAGCTGTACAACAGTCGTATACCCAGGCGGAGCAGATGACCAGCAGACTATTTTCGGGGTTTCCATATATAGATGCATTTCCCAAGCGGGTGCTTTGTTACATTCACAACGGTGATTGTTTCGAATTGTCGAATTGTCCAAATCTTAATTTATTTTTTTCGAGAGAAGAAGAGGATGTGCCACGCATAACGAAGAGCTCGTGATTACGAGCGAGCCCATGATCGAAGCGGGCTCGGGCGGGCACTGGTGTGTGGACGGGTTGGAGGCAGGAGGGATGCGGGCGGTGTCATGTGGAACCACTTTGAGCTCGTGGACGCAAGACGGTCACAGAAAAGAGACTTGAGGGTGTGTCTTGGCTGATTTCGACCTTGTTGGAACGGTTGGAATGGAACGAGGCTGTTCGCATTCCTTCGTTCCATTCCAAGCTGTTTATGTCCGATGTGATCTTGTGAATTCTGGGCAACCGACCCGAACAGATAATAGCTCAACTGAGTATTGCGGCGGGATCGTGCAGCTCAACTCTAGGGCACTGTCACGTGGGCAGCGATTGCTCCTGACACAGAGAACAGCTTTACATGCGAATATATCGCAAGGAAAGCCTCACAGAAGACGGTGCTAGCCATCCAAGTGACACAAAAATCTAGATGTTGCGATATTGCCCTCGTGGCTCGAGGAAACCACCGAAAGTCCTATGATACAAACATCGGTGCCTTTGCCAGAAATATATCGCCAGACCCTCGTTCGCAACCCAGTAAGTTGCCTCGCGAGTCTCCTGGTCAGGCTATGGCGGTATTGCGTGGCTTCTGCCGCGGGCGAGCCCTACGGCGTCTACACGTGCTCCACGCCACGAGTCCTAAGACATCATATGTGCACCCATGCCCTCGTGGGCCTCCAGCGTACGAAGCAACACTCCCAGAGATGAAGAAACACTCCCACCACCAATCGCCGTAAATCTCGTTCCAAGTGGGCCGTTCGGTTTTGCTGCACACGATCAACTACTCTGGGACATATTTTTCCTCTTCCCCTTCCAAAAAATTCACGGTCAGGGTGGGAGCGCTAGGAATCTATTAGGTTTGATAACCAATCCACAGCAAGCCGAATTGCTTTCCGTGCCAGGTTCCACGCGTTCCAATGCCTTTTGGGGGGAGTTAAGACATACCCTGAGGGCGAGAACTAAAACCTTTTTTCTTACTTGAACAAGACCATTTGGAACGGAAATGTAAGGGTCGTTAGAAGTTCATATAAAAAAATCCAGCGGTTCCTACATTTCTGTTCAGTGTGTCATACAAAATGCGTCCTACAGCTCGTTTGCCCCCTGTTGGAGCTGCTGCCTGCTGCTGCTGCGGCCTGCTGCTGCTGCTGGTACTGCTGTCACTCCTGCGTTTGAGTTGTTGCTGTCGGTGATGAGCGTATCAGGCGGCTTACGTGTACCGCAGGTGAGTAGATTCAGCCAAAGTCTACGTCTGAGCCGCCGCCCAGTGGCAGTACGAGTAGTAGCTGCCGTTGCTTCTTTCTTCTGTTACTGCTGCTGCTGTGTTTCGTACTGCTGTTGCTGCTGTGCCCCTGCTGTCGTACTTACTACTACAAGTAGTGCCGCCGCTTTATGACACCTTGACGCTATCCTCGGTGGGAAATGCGGACTACAATGCACCGTCAGAGTGAAACAGCCTTTCCTTTCGAGCAGCTATTCAGGCCTTTTCTTACACAGTCGGATTTGTCAGTCGAAAACGGCCTTTTTCGACTGAAGCCCAAATCAGGCTTTCTTACACAGCTTTTTCGACAGGATCCGCCAGTCGAAAAATCAGTCGAAAAAGTTTTACACGTGTCTTTTTAACCCATCGCATCGCTCATCCCACCACCAAGCACACACCCACACGCCCACACACCCATACCAGGTACCACACAGCAGTATCATACAAGGCGCTGACGCTGGCTTGGCTATCACTGCTGTTGCTCCTCGCCGCAAGTCAGTGTGGCGCATTCCTAGCTCCGCTCGCCAGCAGCGTGTATCACACGACGGCAGCAGCGCGCGGTATCGATCCCATTTTGCGAACAACGGCTACGCCTGCGGTAGCTTTGGCGGCTTTCGGCTATAAGTCCAAAGCCACCTACTCGCTGGGACGAGGATTCGTCGAGCGCGAGCACGCGTTGCTCGCGCAGAACGCGCGAAGCACAGATCTGCCAACCGATTTTCGACTGCTAAACAGCAGTACTCCCTCACACCAACAGCCTCTAGGAAGAGCACAAAAACTATGAAATCAACTCGACTGACGATAAGAAGAAGGACCAGAAGAATCCAGTCGAAAAAAAGTCCAGTCGAAAACGGTTTTCGACTGAAGTCCAAATCGGGCTTTCTTACACAGTCGAAAAAGGGCTTTTTCGACTCAACTTTTTTCGACTGAAAATTCCGACTGGCGGATCCAGTCGAAAACTTGACTTTTTCGATTGGATTTGCCAGTCAAGAAACTCAGTCGAAAAGTTTACACCTGTTTTTTGGACCCATCGCATCGCTCATCCAATCACAAAACACACACCCACACGCCCACACACCCATACCAGGTACCACACAGCAGTATCATACAACACCGCCGACGCTGCCTTGGCTATCACTGCTGTTGCTTCTCGCCGCAAGTCAGCGTGGGGCACTCCTAGCTCCGCTTGCCAGCAGCGCGCGTTGCTCGCGAAGAACGCGCGAAGCACAGAGCTGCCAATCGATTTTCGATTGCCATTCAGCAGTACTCCCTCACACAACCGCCTCTGCGAAGAGCGCAAAAACTATAAAATCGACTTGACTGAGGGCCCAGATTAACGAAGAGCACGGAAAATCGTAATTCGATTTTTTTTTCCATTATTTCATGAAAAATACACGAAAAAATCAACTCTGCTTCTGATCAAGGAACGGCGTGGTGCGTTCTAGAATAAAAAATTGCAAAAGGGTCAACGAACACCCGTGGGCAACGACCGAGGCGAGCGATGGCTCGCGTCCTCCCCGGAGCGCCGCGGCTAGCGGCAGATTGTTTTGGCCGGCAGCGGCTTGGAGGCTATGGCTCTAAGGGGTCTCTTGGATGGGCTGGCGCCACCCCGCCGCCCGACACGGGCAGCAGCGACGGGGATACAGCTGTCAAGTCGTCATGTGGTAGTTGGTCGCGTAACTTTCGAGGTGCAGGGCGACGAAAAACTGGGTTTGCGGCGGTCTCAATTGTTTTCGAAGCGTTGCAGGCGGTCTACGCTGTGCTAAGGACCTTCGGAGGCCGCGCTGCGGCTGTTCCGGTGGTCCTACCTCTCGCAGTGGTGGCTTCTTGCCTCTCAATCAGCCGACGACATGGCACCAATTCGCGTGGCCGGCTTCGGTTACATAGAACATGCCATGTCTAGGTGGACAAACTCCCCATATTGAATTTTGATTTTCGACTAAATTCGACCGAGGAAGTATTTTTTTACTTCTTTGCTGAATTTGATTTTCGCGTAATAATTTTGAGAATGCCTGCTTGGTGATTCGTTTTTTGACCAATCAGATGCAATTTAAATTCAATTCTAAAAAAAAAACGAAATTTGATTTGGCAAGTTCCTCGTTAATTCGGGCCCTGAGGCCATTTCTCATGCAGTCGGATTCCGCCAGTCGAAAACGGCCCTTTTCGACTGGATTCTTCTGGTCCTTTTTCTTATCGTCAGTCGAGTCGATTTTATAGTTTTTGTGCTCTTCCTAGAGGCGGTTGGTGTGAGGGAGTACTGCTGTACAGCAGTCGAAATCGGCTGTCAGCTCTGTGCTTCGCGCTTTCTCCGCGAGCAACGGCTCGGCGAACCCTCGTCCCAGCGAGTTGGTGGCTTTGGGCTTAGCCGAAAGCCGCCGAAGCTACGTTCGTGGAGTTGCACTCAGCCGAGAGCCGCCGAAGCTACAGCAGGCGCAGCCGTTGTTGGCAGCATGGGATCGAGACCGCGCGCTGCTGCCGTCGTGTGATACACGCTGCTGGCGAGCGGAACTAGGAATGCGCCACGCTGACTTGCTGCGAGAAGCAACAGCAGTGATAGCCACGCCAGCGTCAGCGCCTTGTATCATACTGCAGTGTGGTACCTGGTATAGGTGTGTGGCCGTGTGGCCGTGTGGGTGTGTGTTTGGTGGTGGGATGGGTGATGCCATCGGTTCAATAAACACGTGCAAAACTTTTTCGACTGACTTTTTCGACTGGAGGATCCAGTCGAAAAAGCTGTGTAAGAAAGCCCGATTCGGGCTTCAGTCGAAAAAGGCCGTTTTCGACTGACAAATCCGACTGCATAAGAAATGACCTAAGAAATCCCGATTTGGGCTTCAGTCAAAAAAGGCCGTTTTCGACAAATCCGACTGCATAAGAAATGGCCTGACGATAAGGACCAGAAGAATCCAGTTAAAAAAAAGTCCAGTCGGAAATGGCCGCTTATGGCCTTACAGTAGGTAACATCAAGCTCAGTTGCAATTACTACCAACTGCAATTACTTACTACTTTTATACGCATGTCTTTCCAGTTATGATCCCTTAGACGCGTTCTCGTTCTTGTTTTCGGAAACGCTCTGCATGAAGAGCAAGTAAGCCTGTACGGCTACCCTGGTACACAACAAGGGTGTGCGCCCGGAGCGCGGGTGCCGAGGATGACCTTGCACCTACGTCGTGTAAAGAGCATTCCGTGTTTGGCCCAACCGCAGCTGACAGAGACATCATACCTGGTACCGGCATTTAGTTAATTGCACACTTCTCAGAGTGGAGCGCGGAGGGCACGCTCTCTCAATCTCTTGGCTTTGAGTCTGATCCTCATCACCTCCTCTACATCACATTGGCATCACGCGCTGCAACCGGCGGCTGTCCAAGCCGCCGGCGAAGCCCCTTGTATCATGAATGATGCTCTCGCTCCTAACTGTATGATGCTCAATGTTTTCCTCACCGTGGTCGCACGCAGTACGGGCAGTGGTCGTAGATCCATAGCTTGGGCTTCGATGTCTCGGCCTCGCGGACGGGCTTGCTCCCCCTTGGATACGACGAAGACCCTTCCGCCATCTCTCCCTCTCGGGCAGAGCTGCTGCTGCTACTTGCAGACGATGTCGGGGCCGTCGCAAAGAGCGCACTGGAACGCGCACGAGCACGTCCCTGAACGACGATTCCGGCTGCTCGAGAGCTCAGACAAAGGGAAAGAAAACACGCCTTCCAGATCAGCAACCGAAAATTGTCAAGTGCTGCAGGCATCCGTGTCAGCGCTGTTGAGTGAATGCACTTGTTGCTGGTGCGGTGCGTGGGTGCTTGGTGGTTGCTGGTTGTTTGCAGGTCACAGGTCTCATGGATAAGGTTGGAGGTTGGAGTCATCTCATGAACCACACCGCCCCTTGAAAAAAACGCCAATAATATTTTGTGGAACAACTGCAGCAACTGACTGACACATTACCACGCAGCAGAGAGAGGATCCACCGCTGCGGTTCAGGCGGAGGAGTGCTTGGTGAACCGGCTGGCTCCACCGCAGGAGAACGAGGTGAGTTAGGTCCTCGTGCGCGTCGGGGTGTGTGTTCTCCTTGTGAGCGTGGTCACATTCCATGGCGTGCAAGCCGACATGTCGATTTTTTTTGCAAGAAATGGGGCACGAGTACGTCCGGTATGTATCCACAACTGCAGTACGTCGTAGAGTGTAACACAGGGTTGAGGTGCGCCGCAGGGTGAAGCAACGCAAGGCGAAGCAGATAGAGAGGGATATCAGCTATAGTAGTATAGCTGGCTCTTTGCATGGCACCACACGCGGAGTTGACAGTGAGATAGCTCGCGTGCTTGTCAGAAGAAGGGCCGGTCTACCCCCAGTTCGGCTTCGTAGATGTGCGGCACAGCAGCAACGTACTGCGAGTCCTTGTTGGACCAACATGCTGCAACCATGTCCAACAAGGTTCATCCTTTTGCTCGACTTGATGTTGCTGCGCCGTGCAACGTACTGGTGTATACGAGGGTGCTAAAAAGCTAGCATTATGATGCCTGATATGTTCGAGTGCTTTTATAATGAAAAATACAAGTTGGAAGCGTTCTGACTTTGAACTTTGAAGTCCACGTCGTGAATCGATTAACCACCTTGACGTGGTTTCGACCATTGGGGGGCAGTTCGCGCGAACAAGAGCAGGAAGAGTGATGCCGATGATCGATCCCAAGGCGGATTTCCGACCCAAATACTCCAGTACCAACATACAAGACGAATGGACAAATTATAATTTGATGTTGATGTCCATCGTCACAACATCAGTAGGACAAACGAGCGGCCGGTGTATCACGCAGCTTGCAAAGATGAGCATCGATCCTAAATTTATCGACTCACAGCTGACGCGTTTTATTAATATTTTTAGGAGAATTTCTTAAAAAATAGAAACTCCGTTCAAGTCCAACTCATCATGAGCAAACCTACGTAGGTCATGTGGATTGTTTTTTGTTCTTTTTTTACGTCGTATGGTACGTACTCGTTCGTACTGGGTAGTACATTTCCTGCCACAGCCGTCAGATTTTGTCCCCCTCAAAAACGGGTTTAATAGTTTCCGCGCACAGATTGGTCAACATCACCCTGTTGACCCTGGTACAAGCTACCAGGGTACACTGTTGTTGTAGTTCCAAGGGGTGTCGCCGACCTGTATCCTTAAACACACACGCAGTAATACGCGCGATCGGAGTATCACACACAGCTGCAAAGATGAGTTCGACGAAATCTTCGATCTGCCTCACAGCTAGAGTGTATTTTCATTTTTATAATCGAGTGCTTGCGTTGAAAGAATTCAATCTAAAATTCCATTAAGAAAAATCGCCGAACGAACTTTGAAGGAAGAATTTGCCCCAAAACGGCATGAAAATTCCGATTTGAGTGAGCAATTTAGAGTGAACGACCATCGATGACGACCAGCTCGTACGATTGGCCTACAAATACCCAGCTTAGCACCGATGCTCTCCAGGCACAATGGCACAACAATCAGAGGGCACGAGGGCACAACCCACACGGCAGCACACAGCAGACACTGCTCGCTGTGCGCTGTGCTTGGAGCGGTAGACACAACCCAACCTTGATGCGGAGGCACCAAAGGGTAGCTTGGGAAACATGGCGCATACGCGCAACCTCAGGGGTAGGTGCTAGTGAGCCAGCTCTCCCGCCTCTCTACGATGTGACCTGGTTCTCTGCTGCTGCGTAATGCAGTGTCGTATTCGGTACTGATTTTGTCAACCACCGTCGCTATACCACAACGCCGTCGCCGAAGCCTCCACCGCCACCGCCACCCACGCCGCACGGCCGCCGCCGCGGCTACTGCTGCTGCTGCTGCTGCTGCTGTGCGGCGGCGGCGGCGGCTATTGCGCTGCGGCTGCGGTTGGTATCTCGTGCGTTTGTTTCTAACAAAAATGATGAAAAAAACTGGATGTTCTGTTGTTGTGGTGATCGTGGTGATCGAGCCAGGCCGAGCCGAGCTGCTGTGCCGCAACTCATCTGGCAGTGCCATCGCCACCGCCACCTCCGCCCCCGCCCCCGCCGCTGCTGCTGCTGCTGCGGCAGCAGCTGCGGTGCTGCTACTACGCTGCTACTGCTGTGCTGCTGTTTGTCTGATGGTATTGTGCTGGGCCTGCCCCTGTCGGTGAGTCTATTAATAGGTGCTACCGCACCGTGTATAAATTCAAAATTTGATGCTGCCTCCCCGCTCCCCGCCTGTGATATGGAGTCCGTGTACGCCTTTTCTGCTATTCGTTCAACGCGAACACAACCAAAAGCATGCCGGAGTGAATCTGGCCTTTTTCTAGCATGATGGAAGAATTTTTAGTGTTTTTTTTTTCACGCAAACACTTGAATACGTACGAGCACGAGTATCGTGTCGTCGGTAGAGTTGATGCACCATACACTGCCGTACGTGCTGCATTGACTGCTGCTACATTGGGGAAAGTTGGAATTCATATCGTGAAAAGCACGGAACGACTTCCTCCATAATTTAAGAAAAGGAAGTAAAAGCAGAAATGAAAAAATTGCGGTAAACCCCACTACCAACCTATTACGTAGGGTATTTCGTACTTACCGTCTGCATGATCGCCTCCCAACCTATGCCAAGCGAAGTATGACTAACGAAGTAACGTAATTGATCGCCTGTACACCAGGCGTTCCTTTCAAAACACTGACTATTCGCGTTTCTCCCTCTCGTGCTCAATGGCGGTGACATTGCATGACCGCATCACCTCGCCTGTTGTATTGGCAATATGTACAAGTATTTATTTACAATAACAAATTATGAAGCTCTAACACGTTGTTCAAACGCCCCACTTACAATCGAAATCGGCCAGAGTAGTAAACACTTCTACGCAATTGATATCACGTCATTATATTTCTAGCCATCCATGACGTAGCTTTCATTAATCCCCCCCCCCCCCTCCATCGCCCCCTCCTTCCCCACCTTCCTCACCACCCGCACGATCGCCTAGACCCAGCACCACGCGTATA
Source organism: Undaria pinnatifida (assembly GCA_012845835.1). Classification (NCBI taxonomy): domain Eukaryota; class Phaeophyceae; order Laminariales; family Alariaceae; genus Undaria; species Undaria pinnatifida. The sequence goes on along the minus strand of JABAKD010000002.1, from coordinate 16,889,778 downwards.
GCTAGCCCCTACATATATGATTAATACGTGCGATCGGAGTATCATACACAATCTTGCAAAGATGAGTTTCGACCAAATCTTTGATCTCATAGCTGGAGTGTATTTTAATATTATGTATTTTAATATTATATGTGACCTAAACCTCTTGAACCCCCCGCCCTTTTTTTTTTTGCCCCCGCTCTCTCTTGCTCAAACGCCCCACCTAATATCGAAACCCGCCAGAGTAATAAACACTTCCACGCATTGGAGATCACCTCATTATCTTTCTAGAGCCATCCATGCCGCTGCTGCAATCCCGCCCCCCCCAACGCCCCGTCCTTCCCCATCACCCGCACGATCGCCTAGACCTAGCACCACGCGTATAGCAAACCCCTACATCTATGCGACCTAAAGTGCTTTCGCCCCCACCCCCCCACACACACCACCCCCTCGAACACTCCGCCCTCTACTCACTGGTTGTACGACTTACAGGATATACATGATAAACTGGTGCATTCTTTCCAAAACCGTCACATTTATCCCCTTAAAGATGTATAGTTTCTACGCACAGATTGAGCTGCCCCGCCCGTCCCACCCCCCCCCCCCATGATAACCTGGTGCGTTCTTTCCAAAACCGTCAGATTTATCCTCTTGAAGAATTCAAAGTTTTCACGCAAATATTGAGCTGCCCCACCGGTCCCCCCTCCTCCCCCCCCCCCCCCACCCCCGCTCCCTCTTGATCAAAACCAGGCCCCCACGTCCTTAAAAACTCCGCCCTCCCCTCACCGGTTGTTCGACTGACAGGATTCGCTTGATGAACTGACGCATTTCCTTCCACAACTATCAGATTTTGTCCCCCTCAGAAACGTGTTTTATAGTTTCCGCGCACAGACTAACATTACCCTGTTGACCCTGATAGCTACACTGTAGTTGCAAGGGGAGTCGCCGACCTATATCCTTAATGAGGACACACAACCCGTAATACGCGCGATCGGAGTATCACACACAGCTTGCAAATATGAGTTTAGACAAAATGTTCGATCTCACAGCTGGAGTGTATTTTTATTTTTATAATAATTCAAGAAAAGTGTCATGAATGTTTATCGGGACTACAACAAACAAGAAATTCCCGGATGGGTCGATTCCTCCCAACAGTCGACGTGTTAGGATGGGCATCACTAATCGCGTGAGTCGTGCATGGCCATCAGTTTTTTCGGGACACTCATTTTGCCGTAAACAAGAAGAAAGAAAAAAAAAATGGACTAGAAAAAAAACGAGGAAAAAGCGATTGGAAAAAAAGAGGGAAACAGGACGGCACGACAAAAATGAATAACGAAGTGCAACAGGCTCTGTGATACTCGTACGAGTGTAGACTGCCGTCACTACTGCTATTCGATGCGAGTCGACGAGACAAGAAATAGCTGAAGTCTTCTCGCGATAAAAATGAAGGCGCGTACCATAGTGGGGCGGGGGAAGAATAGCCTGCTTAGTAGTGACCCCGGATCAGAGTTTTGTGCAAGGAGGGAGAAGAAAAAAGTACGAAGATAGTAGAAGGGATGAAAAAAATGCTGTACCTGATACTCGTATATGCAGTGCGACTTTGCGGAGGGGTGCGTACACTAGTCTAGGGCTGATTTCGCGTTTAGATGTTCAGGCGCATTCCATGAACTCTCTCGAATTATATTCGTAGTAGTCCGGATCTTGCTACGTCTACTAAGTCTGAGTCTAACTATTAATGCTGAAAAGGTCTGCTGTCTACTAGTCCCTAACCGGATTCGTAACGGTATCAAACAACCTGAATGCTCGGACGATTCAAGGCGATCAGCATATTTTCCTTTTTTTGTTTTGCCTGGTACATCTGTAAGAGTTTTAGCTTACCCTCGTTTGCACGTTTGAACATACTGCAATACGCCGCAACGGTGCAGTGGTACTCCGAGTGGGGGATGCGTGGTTGGTCGGTGTTGGGAAGCGTGCTCCTCATGGGTTCCGGTGCCCTTGTTTGGTCTCTCCTCATGGCTCGCTCGATAGACTCAAAAGGCTTGTGCATTATTTCCTACATTGAACTCTAAAAAACAGACAAAACAAGACAAGACAGCTACTTAACTTATTAATAGTGGAAGGTTATTGGGTGGGCCTTTCGAGGCCGTATCATTAGGCTACGAGCATGGGACCCAGGCATGGCGACCAAAGCTATAAATATGGCAGTGCGGTAGTGCGATCTTATCAACCACCTCAAATGTTTCGAAGCATCACAGCTGATGAAGCGTATTTCTTCATTTTAAAAAAAAGTATATATACATATATGTATAGCAGTATATGGAGAGCGCGCAGCAGTATGGCTGTTAAAAGCATCGGGCCGCGTGCGTGCGTGTGTCGGAGAGCTCCTAGAAATAAAGTTCGGGTACACTTCTTACGTCGGCAGCTCTGGCTGCTTCGTAGTGGTCACATCGTCACCGCCATAGGTACTTTATTTCCACACCTCCCCCCCCTTGAGCTGCCCCTTAAAGCCCAACTGAGGTTCACCGTTGACCCTTTCACCGCTGCTAACGTTCCTAGTCCAATTCCAAGTGACCCAGGGTTCAACCAAATGGAGAATACAGGGAAAGAACGGTATCCTATTGTTCTGCCGCTTTCACCTATTATTGCTTTTATTATTCGACTGCTCTATGACAATATGTTGGCTGCAGGTTGGCTGGTTGGCTGGCTACTACTATGCTGTTGTTGTTGTTCTCACATTAACTCGCGTAATCAAGTCCGTGGTCGAGCTGCCTTGGTCACAGGACAGGCTCCAGTCACTCTGGAGTGGAAGAATATTCCAGGGAAAACCAAAAGCTAACCACAAGTGGTACACGTATATATCACACGAGTAGTTGAAGTAAATCGTGCATCCGCGGAAAATATCAGAATATAGCAATTAATTCGGAAGTCAGCCTACTAAGTACGTGCCAGACTGATACTGGTACATATCAAACGTTTGAAGACTCGCATCTGAAACCGACTACAGCGTAGAGCTGACACCGACCGTATGCCGCGCAGGAACCCCAACCAATGTGTAAATCCATTACCTGGTATAGTTTGTATTTTACTGTTTGTCCGGCCGCCCCGGCGGTCTAGTGGTTACCCTCGAACAGTACTAGCGTTGGTCCTTGAGTTCGATTCCAACCGTGGTGATATTTGACTTTATTTGCAAAAGTGCAAGAAAAGGATCAATCAACTGCTGGGAGCGCCTAGCAACGTGGTCAGGTACAATTCGACACGAGTCGACCAGAGAAGAGAATTATGAATTATTCTCGCGATAAAAATGAAGGCACGTACCGTTGTGGGGAGGGGGGAGAAGGGCCCGCTACGTGGCCACGGATCTGAGTTACTACTGGGAGGGAGGGCGAGAGTAGTGCGAGGATAATAAATGAGATGAAGAAAAAAAAATGGCTCTAAGGCTATTTCTTACACAGTCGGATTCCGCCAGTCGAAAACGGCCCTTTTCGACTGGGCTGTTTTTCGACTGGAATCTCCTGGCCCTTTTTCTTATCGTCAGTCGAGTCGATTTTATAGTTTTTGTGCGCTTTCTAGCGGCGGTTGGTGTGAGGGAGTACTGCTGTACAGCAGTCGAAATCGGTTGGCAGCTCTGTGCTTTGCGCTGTCTCCGCGAGCAACGGCTCGACGAACCCTCGTCCCAGCGTATTGGGGGCTTTGGGCTTAGCCGAAAGCCGCCAAAGCTACGTTCGTGAAGTTGCACTCAGCCGAGAGCCGCCAAAGCTACAGCAGGCGCAGCCGTTGTTGGCAGCATGGGATCGAGACCGCGCGCGCTGCTGCCGTCGTGTGATACACGCTGCTGGCGAGCGGAACTAGGAATGCGCCACGCTGACTTGCTGCGAGAAGCAACAGCAGTGATAGCCACGCCAGCGTCAGCGCCTTGTATCATACTGCAGTGTGGTACCTGGTATGGGTGTGTGGCCGTGTGGCCGTGTGGGTGTGTGTTTGGTGGTCTCATGAACGATGCGATCGGTTCAAAAAACACGTGTAAAACTTTTCCGACTGAGCTTTTCGACTGGAGGTTCCAGTCGAAAAAGTCGAGTTTTTCGACTGGATCCGCCAGTCGGAATTCCCATTATTTTTCGTACAGAACCGAGCCTCAAATTGGCAACGATGCGCATTCTTAAGTGCGAGCCTCAACTGTAAGCCATCCCATCGAAGAACGACCTTTTGGTAGCCACACGTTACCGTCCGCGGCCATTTGCGGGAACAACTACTGTTTCCCGCCGTCAACAAGCCTTCCTGCAAGTAAGGAAACCTCAATGAGTCGGATTGTCGGCACCTCCGGAGAGCGACTGACGTTTAACTCCGACTAATAGCAGCTGTGCACGGTTTGAGGAAAGCTCGCAATACTCCGAACTGATGATGACTTATTAGCTGTTTTGGGGACCATGTCGTGTATACCAGCCAAAGTAGTGACGAGCTCGATCTAATCAAGCTTCTAGGAAGAGCTTGCAGCACAGTATAGGCCCGCCAATAAGCCAATAAGAAGTCCCCAATAAGAGAGTGCCCAATAAGAAAGTGCCCAATAAGAGAGTGCCCAATAAGAGAGTGCCCAATAAGAGAGTGCCCAATAAGAAAGTGCCCAATAAGAGAGTGCCCAATAAGAAAGTGCCCAAAAAGAAAGTCCCCAATAAGAGAGTGCCCAATAAGAAGTCCCCAATAAGAGAGTGCCAATAAAAAAGTAGTCATGGCTCGCTTTTGGGCGAACGCTATTAACTAAGAACATTGGAATAAGAAATCGTGCTCGGCAGCGCGCGCTACACTAAAGCCTAATAGCCTGTGCTCAAGGTTGTTTAAGCGTGGTGTCACAATAAGAATCTGAAGCTCACTCCAATAACAGCAATACAAGTTTCTTGTTGGCGGGCCTATACTGTAGTACTATTAATACTAATAGTACTGTCGTGATCCTGCACGAATGTCTGAGACATGCTATATACTATTATAATAGTACGGCAGAGGTGCATGCACTCGTTTTTTCCATCTGAGGTTCCTCACTCTGCGCTTGAGGAGTTCCATACCCCAGCCCCAAACTGCATGTTTTTGAGTAAACTCATAGGGCGACCCGATTAACAAGCCCATGGACTAGGTCTACAAAAAAAACATCATTCAAACGAAGATGATTTTTCGACGAATTTGGGTTAGTAACGCCTTTACAACTGGAAAGCCTTTTTTTTCACAACTTTATTTGAAGTTACTATGGGGAGGAATTTGGGGGCTCTGAAGGGGTTAAGGAGCCGCCTCATTCAGACAATTGTTTTGAGAAGTACTACCTCTTATCGTACCAGGTAGCACGCGTCGTCTTTTAGTGCCTGCAGTGCAGCCCGGGCACGCACGTCTCGTACTCTAGCAGCGCGGGTAGCTTCGTATGGCCGATGCTGTAATGACGTCGCTTTTCTTTCACAACGTTTCCCTGTAAAAGTCCCAAGGGGTCTCAGAATTAGTGTGCGCGGGGGCCGTAAATAAGTTATGATATTATACGATATTTAATTTCAGGTATGGACATACATCATATGAGCCGAAAACAGATGCACCAGGTGTGAACTATAATTTGGTCAACATTTTTTCCGAAAATCCTTATCTTTGCTAGACTTTTTTCCGGACAACTTCCACACAGGCCGGCCGAGGGTTGGGGTCAGGGTTAGGGTTGAGTTTTGTGGTGTTTTTTCCCAATTCCCTTCCAATAATAATGAAACCACACGCCGTGCACGCAAAATTACATTATTTCCATACTCGTACTATGTCCTGTACCAATGCGTTTCTTTGCATGCCTCCCGTGGGCGGCCCAAGGGTCTCGTAGGTCGTGCTGACTCATGAGACTTGAATCGTGCCTCGTGCGTACGGGGCTCTTTTCGACAGTTGTATGATTCTGTGACGTCTGGCCAGATTGGATCATTGCACGAGTATGTAACAGCAGTGATAGTATTGATGGCATTACACTACTATCAATAGAACTGCAGACTGATCTATAAGGTCAGCGCAATGTGGTCACGTGGTCAGCGTGATACATGTTGTGATATTATGGCCATCACTATTCGTCAACATCGACATTATCTCTCTCGGCTGAATTTTAGGTTTGGAATCGAGTGTGGTTCGTGTACACACAGGATTTTGAGTGTGAGCTTTGCGGTCTGAGTGTGAGATTTTGAGTGCACGAGCACGTTGGCATTCCATGAATACACGCGACCGTGGCAAGGCTTTATGCTGTAACCCTCTCGTTTTTTCTGCTGCTGCTGTTGTCGTTTTCGCGTCACCGCGCACATATGACAAGGGTTGGACGCAGTTGTGCAGTTACGGCTTGGCCCAGATATGACTAGACTATAGATAGTCCACACTGACTCCTTGTGTCGTCTTCTTTCCGAGAAATTTCCCAGGTTGTCGGGGTTAGGGTTAGGGGTTGGCGTTTACAATCAAGTACCAGGTACCTGGTATGTTTCATCCGCTTTGTCGGAGTTTGGCCAAGGTCTACACTGACCTCAAATTATAGACCTGCAAGTACGTTTTACGTTACCGCTACTCCGCCCCGCCCTGATCCGCGCCTTCCCGTCCGATCCTGTCCTGTCCTGTCCTGTCCTGTCCCGTCCTGTCGTGTCCTGTCCTATCCTGTCCTGTCCTAACCAGCAGATCGTCCCGCGATAACAATAACGACAACGGAACCCTGCCGACAGCTACCCGCAAACAAACGAAATAAAATACTGGAACGGGCATGGCATGCTGGCGACATCGGAGTCGGTAGATCACTTGATTGGAGGAGGACGAGGAGGAGGACGAGGGGTGGAAGATCAGAAGGAGGAGGGGGAAGAGAAGGGTTAACCTTTCTACTTATAATACTGCAAAAATGTACCAACTCTAATTCCAAATAGTCTGTCCCTACAACGGAGGTGCACTTCTGAAAGGATCAAGAGAAGTGGGGGGGGGGGAGGGAGCGAGAGAAATGAGGCGTCGTTTTCGCTCTCGCAAGCAACGGGAAAGGGAAGACCAACCCGTCGTCCCCGTATCCCCCTTGGTGCGGAAACACCCTCTAGAAACCCGGGCTCCAGCGGGCGGCGGGGTTGACGGGTGCGTCCACTACTGTGTTCCGCCGGATCGATCCCAAACCTCGTGTATTTTCCACGGCCATCGTCCAAGTCCGGGTCCAGGTTGCAGCGGCAGTCGATGTGGAAGGCAAAGCCGACGCCGAAGCCATAACCGAAACCTAAGGGTCGGCGGTAGAAGCGCGGTCGGTTGGGGTGGGGGCGTGACGCGTCACGGGTCGTCGATCCGACTGGAGGCTGCCGCTGTTGGCTCGGGCGACGGATGTACGGGCGGTGTTGTTGATGTTAATGGTGTTTGTGGTGCTGTTGTAGGTGGTTTTTGTTGTGTTGGTGGTGGCAGTAGTGGTGGTGGTGTTGATGGTGGTGTTTTTTTTGGCTCGGGTGGCGTCATTGCTCCCGCTTCCCCCGCCGCCGCGGCCACCACCGCCGCGGCTGTTGCTGTTCCTTTTGACGGGAACGGATCGCCGAGTGGAATCGGACATGAGGCGACGAAGGGTTTGGAGGCTACCTCCCCGGCGTTTTCTGGGAAGGGGGAAAACCTCGAGAGCAGCTACCAGTCCTTCCCTCCGCCCTCGTCCTCTTCTGCCTCCCCCTTGTCCTTCTCCTCGTCGTCGGAAGGCGGCATCGGTGTAGGATGGACGCCTCATCTGTTCATCGACCCACTAACCGCTCCAAAGCGGCAACGTGAAAGGGGGCGACGACGGCAACCCCGCTCTGAGAGAACGGAAAGGGGCGATGGTAGCCGAAGCGGGAGCCGAAGTGGTTGCGAAGGCGGTAGCCGAGACGTCAGCGGTAGTCGAGTCGGTAGCCGCACTAGTGCAAACGGAGGCGGAATACGAATCGGAATCGATAGCCGAATCGGTTCCGAAAGCGGCAGCAGAAGCAGAAGCAGAATCTGTTGCGAAAGCGGTGTCCGAAGCAGTAGCCGAAGTAGTAGTCAAATAGGTAGCCGAAACGGAAGAAGGAGCGAAATCCAAATCGCCAACCGAATCGGCTGCGGAAGTGCAAGCGGAAGTGGAAGCGGTAGCAGCAGTCGTTTCAGTACCCGCAGTGGAAGTGGAAGTGGAAACACCAGCACTATTGGAATCGGAAGCCGAATCGGTTGCGAAATCGGTCGGGCAATCGGTAGCCGAACCCGTAGCCGAATCGGTGACGGGGGCGGAGGCGAAACCGGAAGTGAAAGTGGATGCGAAAACGGAAACAAAAGCGGGAGCAAAAGACGCGGCGGGAGCCGAATCGGATTCGGTCGGCCGGGGGCATTCCTGGCGGGATTGGCGGTGCTGCTCTTGTCTCCCGGCATGGGCGCGGCGGCTCCGCCGTCGGCCGTGTTGGAGACGTTTCGCGTGGGGGGACTCGCGCAGCCAATGGGCGTGGCACGTACTGAGTATGATTTTGGTGACAGTGGCGGCGGCGGTGGTGGCGGTGGTGAGGTGGCGGGGGAGGGGGGATTCGGACCGGCTGTCGAGAGGGTGCTTGCGTCGGCCGAGAGCGGGGGAGGGGGCGGGTCCGATGAACGGAGTAATAAGGACAAGAGTGGCAAGAAGGACAAGGATAAGGACAAGGTGAAAGCTGTGGGAGCCTTGGTGATCGGAGGCAACTTCACGCTCAACGGGAAGAGCACGAACGTCGCGCAGTACGACCCCATCAGGTACACATCTGTCGGGGAGACGGGGGGGTAGGGGGGAAGAGACGGGGGCTTGTTGAGTCGTGTTATTGGCGAGATGGGGCTCTCCCGCGGTTGCTATCCTCTGTGATCAGCTCAAACCGGCCGGGGTATCCGCGGCACGCTCTATCTGCGAATTGCTCTGGATGTTCTCGGCAGAGCGGGAGGGACGAGGGGCACTTCCGCCCTCTTTACGGCGTTGTTTTTCTTTATTTTTCTTGTGCCACGGTAGGGGTGTGTCTTGTGGCCGGCCACTGCCCCGCAACCACCAAGACTTCCGGGTCATGTAGCATGCGGACCTTGCCCTCGGCGCACAACAGTAGAGCAGGCACCAAAGAGCGAACGGTGGCCCCGTTGTCAACGGTGTGCCGACCGAGCGGCTTCGTAGGAGCAGTGGTTGACCCAGAACCCTCGGAACCCCTTCCTCCCCACCCCAAAAGCCTGTTCTCCGCTCTCGCTTGACGCTTTAGATTTTCTCCTGTATAACAGTGGTCCTATCATTTTTACCCTCCGAAACGTGGAGGCAGCAGCCCTTGAGGGTTACCCCATTTGGTGCTTGCAGGTTTATCTTACACTAATTCCAAGTAATATTATACCCAAAAAACGAGAATGCAATTATAAAGGGGATAATCAACACGCCTCCCTGCCCCCCCGCCCGTTGCGTGTTTCCTCCCACGATCGCGATGGTGACAACGATGCCGTCAACGGCCGCCGCCGCCACCGTCGCCGTCGCCGCTATCAGCGAGACCTGGTACACGCGCTTCGAGCCTCAGCTGTACTTGTACGGGAAAGCTGCGGGGGTGGTCAACGACCTTGCCGTGTGGCATCCCGGAAGGTGCACTGTTGGTGGGATCACTTTTTTTAGACGCCGCGATATTAAAACGTCTCTCGTTCCATGGTTTGCGGTCGATGCCAATGTCATTATCAAATTATCTAATTTTGTCAACTGGTGTAGTTGCCTGATCGTCTATTTGTCCAACTGTTTATTTGAAATTTTTTTTTTGTTTTGTCTAGTTGCCAACATTGTCTAATTACGTAATTGTCTAGACTTTATCGTCTGTTTATTAATAATAGGTGTTGAATTGTCTGATTGTCAAATTGTCAAGTTGTCTAATCCTCTAATTGTCGAATTGTCGAATTGTCGCATTGTAACAAGTGTTGACGTGACTGCGTGTCGTGTGCCACTGCTGTGCGGGGGCGGTGCTGATAAAAACGAACGAAACAGCCACGATGCCGACCCGTACGATCTGCTGTACGTCGTGGGGGCCTTCGACACGATCTGCAAGACCTGCCAGCAGCAGTACTGCAGCGCGGGGGTGTGGACGGGGCAGGAGTTCGACAAGGTAAGAAGGCGGCTGAAACGCACGCGCTACGGAAGAGGTGCCCCTAATTTTTATGGAGGCTCCTCACATGAGAAGGTCTGTACCTCACCCCAACACTGGTTTTGATTTTAAGGCTAATTGAACGTGTAGCCCGATGGACAGTCCCGTGGTCTAGGTATAATATACTACGGTAGGGTCCCCCAGTTAAGCGGAGTGGAGGTGTGCGAGAGCAATATGGCCGCCTTATTGAGGGAAACCCCGTTATTCGTTCTATGTGATGAGTTTGATTCCCCGGTAGCGCCAAGCGATTTTGGTCGCCTTGTATCGGGATACCGCCTCACTCAGACCGCCTGGTGGTTTGGGACTGCTACTGCAACGAGTGATATTGATTTTGAGACCAACTGAAAGTGCGACTCGAAGGACAATCCCTTGTGTTAGGTATACGACGCGCATTGTGGGTACACAAAGGGTATGCCGTTTAGGGCACTTTCTTTCTCGGTTGGGTGGTTTTGAGACCAACTGAAAGTGCGACTCGAAGGACAATCCCTTGGCTTCGGTATTATAACGCCTATGGTTCATACACAAAGGGTTTGCCGTTTTGGGCAGTTTCTTTCTCGATTGGTAAGCCCAATCAGTCACAAATGTTGTCGGCGATGAAGTACGTATCATTGCTGCCATCATTGTTGTTGATAATAATTCTGTTGCTGATGTTCACGCTGGCAACATTCATAGGAGTCATGTATATTCGAAGGATAATACATCTGTTAAAAATAATGAGCGACCGGTGTATCACGCAGGTTGTGAAATATGAGTATCGACCCCTGCATTTGTCGAACCCACGGCTGACGTGTTTTTTATAATTTTGTAGATATATATTTTGAGACAGCCTGAAAATGCAGCCCCATGGACTAGGTATACAACGAGTAATATTACACAAAGCCATACTGGATAGTTCTTTCTTAGTTGGGGAACCATCAGTCACGCATAAGTCGGCCGACAAGTGCGGGGCGTTTCACGAGTAAGGTCACTCGTCGCGGGTTAGGTCGGGTTGGGTCAGGTTGTCGCGACCCGACATGGCCTGACCTGACCTGACCCGTGATATTTGAACACCTCCTGACTCGACCCGACCGTGAGAACTCCTGGCCGGACCCGACCCGACTTGACCCGCGAGAGTCTAGAAACCTCCTGACGCAGCCCACGGGTCGGATTACGACTCGTGAAGAGCCCTAAAAAACAGTGCTGCCCATATCGCGGCACGCGTTCGGAGGCGACGGGTTTTTGCCTTAGCCTTTTACAGTAGTATCCGCCCCCCGCCCCCCCCACAATGACAACGACTACCTGCCGCCCTCTTTTTTCGGCGTGTAGTGGTACATTAGAGCTGCTGTTGTTCTTGCACTAAACCTTCTGCACGCTTCGTCGTCGGTCGTCGCTGCTGAGCTTTTCTATTTTTATTGTTTGGTTGTTGGTGATGGTGGTGGTGATTTTCGTTGTGGTTTCTTCGTCTCCCGGCGTAACGCGCTACCGGTTTACCAGTAGACCTTGTACGTAAAACTACCCCACCTCACCCGACCCTTCACCACCATCCTTTACCCCGTCGTGGCCGCCGCCACCACTGCTGCTGCATGCCACCCTGGGAGAAGGTGTACTCATTTCATGCATAGCCGTAGTCTTCAGACCGTTGACCCTCGCATCCCTACAATACCGCGACGGAGCACGTCGGGTTTACACCAACCGGGCAGATATCGCGTGCATGAAACGCGAAAGGCCATGAGGTGTTCGCCGAGTCGTATGGAGGGTGAGGGGGGAGGGGGTTCGCTGTTGGTGTTCTTATAAAAATCAAAAATACAACCTCAGCTGTGAAAGTCGAGAATTTCGTCAAACCTTACCTTTTGCGAGCTGCGTGTAGTTATTCGATCGCGCGTGTGCTAATTTGTCCGCTCTTCGCCCTCGTCGGCGCTTGCAGATAGGAGACGGGCTGTGCGGGGTGCCCCGGGCGGCTGACTCAACAATGAAGATGTACGCGTCGGAGCTGACCCCCAAGGGTAACTTCTTTGTGGGGGGGACGTTCGAGAGCCGCGTTTGGAGCGGCTCGCAATTCGTGGCCGTGCAGAACGTGGCGGTTTATGACCCCCGAAAAAACGCCTGGCTTCCTCTACAAAAGGATGCGGTGAGGGGGAGGCGGAGGGGAGGGGGTGAAGGGAGGGAGGGGGGGAGAGGTGTGGAGGGGAGGGAGGGAGGGAGCAAAGGAAGGGGGAGGGGGGGGGGGGCGGGAGGGAATGAGAGATTCAGAAGAATGGGGGAGGGGGGATGGGGGAGGGAGACACAGGAAGGAGGAAGAGAAGGCGGGGCAACTGATGCGTGTCTGTCGGGTCGGGACACAGTTTGCTTATCCTTTGACGTGTCCTTTTTTGTGCGTTTTCTGTTCCTTAACCCCTTACAAGCCCTAAAACCCTTCCCTATACTAATTTCAAGTAATTTTGTCCCCAAAGCGGGTTTCCAGCTGTAAAGGGGCATTGGTGCACCGCCACGCGAGAGCGTTGCTGGAAACCAGCTCGGCGAAGTGGGCGGGGTCAAGGGCCTTCTCCGCGGTCGGGCACATGGACTGCTTTGTAAATTATACGTCTACGGAATTCTCCCTAATATATACTTGGTGTATTTTGTGGGGAATCATGGTTGCCCTATCCCTTGCTCCTAGTCTTTCCCTTACCCTTAACTCTGATCTTGTCCTTGCTCTTACCCTCTTCTTTAGGCTTACCCTTGCTCTTACTCGTACGCTTAATACACTTGCCTCCCCGTACGCTTACCCTTACTCCTACCCTTGCCCTTACCCTCATCCTTACCCTTGCCCCTGCCCTTAACCTTATCCCTACGCTCACCCTTGGCCTTACCCTTACCCTTACCCTTGCCTTGTCCCTACCCGCTTACTGGCTTCTTTTGTTTCGCTTCTCAGGGTGGCGGCCTCGGATGTAACTGGGCAGAGACACGCGTGTTGAGCCTGGCCTGGAACGACGAGGACCAAGTGCTGTACATCGGGGGTGAGACCGTATAGCGGTATGCAGTATACCACCGGAGAGGAGTATCATATTGTACGAGTAAAGCAGCTTTTGTGAGTGCTTGTTTTCTTTTGGTTTTCGTTGCATACGGTTTTGATTTGTTTTGTTTAGTGGCTCACGAAAAATGTGGTAAACTCCTTGACCTCCTTCGGCCTCAACCCGTGCCGCTGTCAGAGCCTCTTCGCCACTGCTGTTAGGTATTTTCGTGTGATCCCCTCCCCCTCGCCACCCCTCGCTGCCTCCGCCCCCCTCCCCCCCCCCGCCACCTATTATTCCCTACGCTATGATATGTTTTTCCCCTCATCCACCAGGCAAGTTTAATCTTGTCAACAGCCAGTACATTCAGCCCGGCCTGGCTATGTGGAGCAACGCTACGGGAATAGCTGCGTTCCCCGGTAAGCTGCTACAGGCTATAAGTGCTACTGCTGCAAGCTACTGCCTACAGTAAGCTACTGCTGTAAGATGCGTCTATTAGCTACTGCTGCAAGCTAGTAATGCTGCTGTGAGCTACTGTTGCAATGTACTGCAAGCTGCTGCCGTAAGCTACTGCTGTAAGCTACTGCTGTGATCTACTCCTGTAAGCTACTGCTGTAACCACTGTTGTAAGCTGCAGCTGTACGCTACTGCTGTAAGATACTGTTGTAGGATACTGCTGTAATATACGTCAGTAATATACGCCTGTAAACTACGGCTGTAAGCTAGTGTGCGCTACTGCCGGTCTATACTATAAGTATACTGTGCGCAACTGCTGTAAGCTGTGGCTGTAGGCAACCGCTGTAAGCCACTGCCGTAAGCTACGGTTGTAAGCTACTGCTGCAGGCTAATGCTGTACGCTACTGCTGCAGGCTACTGGTCTCAGCTACTGCTGTAAGCTACTGCGTAAGCTACTGCTAACACTTCTGTAACCTTCTGCTGTAACCCACTACTACAGTATTCTGCTGCCGTTTGAGCTACTGCTGTGACCTACTTTTTTCGCCTTTTGCTGTGAAGCTACACTGATGCGACCCATTGACCGACCACGGAAACTCGCGGCAGACAGACGCTCCCGGCTCTACGCGTGCCTTTGATCCAGAATCCTCACTCGGCGTTGCCCACCCACCCCCCACAGCCGGCCTTCTAACAAATAAATTATACGAACAGTGCACCTAAAATACAGTAAGAGCTCACAAGTTTGTCTCCACCTTTGGAAGAGACCGTTTAAAAGCGTTTGCCACGATTAGTGCCGAGGACCCCTCCCCACCCCCGATTGCCCCTCCCCCTCCTCCCCTCAGACGATAGTAGAACTCCCATAGTGGGAGAGACGCGAGCTGCGATCGAGGTATGTACCCCTGTTTGGCAAAAATGTTTTGTGAATGACGGGGCTCCTTAACCTACTAATACTATCGTCGGAAGGTCATTTTTGTTTTCGCATTTTTTTTTCTTGTGTGCCTAGGCCATGGGTTTTGTTCATCACAAAGGCATTTTTCAGTTCACTCAGAGTCAGTTTTTGCCTCAAGAAGGCAATAACTGACAGCTCCTCAATAGCTTAGGGGATTCGGAACACAAAAATGGTTAGGAGCCTCGGAACACAAAAATGGACCACCGCTACCGTGGCACGTGTCGAGAATGGGAACTGTACAAGGAGGAACGGGATATGTATGGTGTTGGCGCAGATTAGGAAAAACAGACGAATGTGACGTGGAGAAGTGGGGTACAACTAGATACTAGAGAGAAAATTGTCGCTATCCTAGGAGATAGATGGTGGCCGCAGACGGCCGAAGAGGAAGGAGATAATAAGATGATTTTTTTTTTTTGTTGTGTGATATATGGAAGGAACCTACTGAGCGCCCACATGTTGGAGGTGTCTCCGTTGAGAGTAGGAACGATATTCCGTCTCGAAATATATGCGTGATCAATGGTCAAATGACTAAGGCAAGCAACAAATGAGTACCCTCCCTCCCCGTCCCCATTCTTGCGCCGCCACCACCGCCGCTGCTGCTGTCGCCGCGTCGCCGCCGCCGTTTTTTTTTGTTGTTCAACGACCGTGAAACAGGCGGAGGCGTGAGCTTCAACACACCTTGGTGGGGAGACTCAGCTTGGATCTATGACGGAGTAGTGACGTCGTTGAGCTACGACCCCGCCACCCGGAGCTTGTACGTTGCCGGTTCCTTCGACAGGGTTAACGGGGAGGCACCTTGCCAG
The DNA here is from genome assembly GCA_012845835.1 of Undaria pinnatifida. Classification (NCBI taxonomy): domain Eukaryota; class Phaeophyceae; order Laminariales; family Alariaceae; genus Undaria; species Undaria pinnatifida. The sequence continues at coordinate 16,874,513 of JABAKD010000002.1, read as the reverse complement.
AGCATAGCGGTGAGCAACAGCCGGGGGGTGGGAAGGGGGGGGGTAGAGAGGCGGAGGTGTCGGTACATGTGGGGGGCGGTGGTGGTGGCCGCGATGCCGACGGTGGTGGCGGCCAAGGCGTTCGTGTCGACGCGATTTTGTTGGTGGACGGGTCGGTATCATCTCGCTTTACGTACTCGCTAATGATTTGAAACATTCCCTAGCGCCACCCCCCTCCCCCAATCCCGCCGCCACCCTCCTCCCGCCCCCAACATTTCCACCGCTCGCCTACCGGGACGGATATACGTACGCATAGCGTCGAAAGCTATTTCCTATCCCCGTCCCCCACCCGCTGCCCGCATTTCCGCCCGCCCGCCCCCCAGCCGGCCCGGCTTTTTTTTCTTCTTTTCGGATTTGTACCGTAATATTTTGTGTCCTCGGTAACATGCGGTGTAGTCGATTTCGACTGCGAGTCTTGAACGTATGTAACAGGATAGGCCTGATACATACGTACGCTGACTCCGGATTTCACGTTTATCTTTTGTTTTGCGGATGTATGACTTGCTGCAGCTATCGTATGATGTAAACGTGTACCACTTTTGGTTTGTTTTATTTTTTTGCCTGGGGTGTTTTTTTCACACTCAAGAGTGACAGAAGCCTGTTCTGGGACGACGGACTTGATTGTGCGAGTTAATGTAAGTACAACAACAACGTCACTCAATGAAGATCTTGGGGGGGGGGTTGTATCCCAAGAAAACGATGTTTCGTGTTTAGTTCAATTTTTTTCTTGGTTTTTTCTGGTTGTTCCCTATCCCAAGAAAACGGTGTTTCGTGTTTTAATTTCGTTTTTTTTTCCGTTTTTTTTCTGTTTTTTTCCCGTTTATCATTTTTTATATCCCAAGCAAACGATGTTTCGTGTTTTGATTTCTTTTTGTTTCTTGGTTTTTCTGGTTTTTCCCTATCCCAAGAAAACGATGTTTAGTGTGCTATTAATAGTTCATTTTTTTTGTGTTTTTTTTCTGGTTTTTCCAGTTTATCATGTTTTCCCCGTACTTTCCGCACGTGTCCTAACTTTCTCTACTTGTACTAATTCGCTATTGTTTTCCTATTCTTTTGTTTATTATTCTCGTAATATTTCCGCTGCTGTTTCGTTGTTTCAACACGCACGTACATATGATACCTGTTGTGCAGGTGTGGAGAGTCGAGCAGAAGTCGTGGGCCTGCCTGCACGAAATAAGCCACAGCTTCTCCGCCGTGACCTCGATCCTCTATAGAGGTGGTATGCTGTACGTCGCCGGAGTCCCGGACGAGCGTTCCTCGTGGTCGCAGACGTGGTGGGAAGGGTATGCTCCCAGCAGAAGGCAGGGGGTGGGGGTGGGAGAGGCAGGGGAGGGAGTAGAAGGGGAGGGAGGGGGGGAGGGGGGAGGAGAGCGTAACGCGACGAAGTATACGATTGCGCGAATGAGCCAGAGCCCTGCTAAGTTCCACGGGAAGTATGATACCTGGAAGACGGGAGATGGAGCGGGAGAAGGATCGGGAGGAGGTGACGACGGGGGTGGTGGTGGTGGTGGAGGTGGCGACAACGGTAGTGATGAGCATGAGGTGGGTTGTAGGTTCGAAGGGGGGAGGGAAGGGGATGGGAGAGAGGGGGTCAGGGTTTTCTAGAGGGGGGGGCGGGGGGCGGGGGGTGTACTAAATTATGTTGATTAAAAGGCATGTTTACATCAACGAAAGCGGTGAACATGATTGAATGACGCATTCACAAGCGATGAAGTGGCGCATGAAGGCAATGGAAAGGATATTTAGGCACGGGGGGGGGGGGGGGCAGTGCGCCGAGAACCACACACAGAGTAGATGCACTTTGACTCATCGCCTCTTTAAGGCCAAAGCGCGGCACAGTATGGAACGATAGGGTGGAGAGCTGTGATGAGCTGCCTGTTCGCCGCGAGATTTGTGGAAACCGGCGCCCAATCGCGAGAGCGTGGCAATCGTTCGGAAAGTTCGTTGCTAAATGCCATACACCCCGCTGCTGCTATTGTTGTTGCTGCTTCTGCCGCCGCCACCGCCGCCGCTGTTGTATGCCTCGTCACCGCCGCGTGCCTTTTCACGAAAACGAGCAGGGAGGGGTCACTAGCGACGGCGGCGGTGGCGGCGGAAGCGGAAACGGCGAGGTTACAGAAGCGGAAGTCCCCAGCGGTGGACAAGGGGAACAGAGCGGATTGAATCGCCGACTCGGTGGCAGCCACCGCGGCCGGAGCCTTAAGGGTCAGCGGTACGGTCAACAGCAGCAACACTTCCAGCAGCCGCAGCAACAACAACGACAACAACGACAACAACAACAACAACCTCAGCAGGAGCGCAGGTTGCGATCCACGAAAGGGCGGGAGGAAAAAGAATCTGCCACGGCCGCGGCCGCTGCCTCCTCTACAGGTACCGGGGGTGTCGCCGCGGGTGTCAGCAAAACTAAGAGAGGCACCAAGAACAGCGGCGACGATCACGAAGAGGGAAATAATGAGGGTGGTGGCGGCGGTGGCGGCGGTGGTGGTGCTAGCGGAGGTAACAAAGAGAGTGCTTATGGCTTGGGAGGGGGGGTGTATTACGCCCCGACTAGCGGGCCTAACTGCACCTCTTCTACGGCGGCGGGGTCGTGGAGTGGCGTTGGCGGGAAGGAGGCGGGAGGGCGGGAGGAGGATAAGGAGCAGGGGGGCGGGTACAAGCCGGTGTGCGGGGTGGATGTGGTTGTCAGCCCCGGGGGGGACGATGAGTACCGGTGAGGAGAGGCGGCCAGCCAGCAAGCGCCGCACGTGTTTGTTTGCTTTTTTGTTTTTTTCCGTCTCTCTTGTCTTTTGTCTGTTACTGTAAGTTGTTTTGGGGGGATTTACGCCGGGTTTTATGTACCAGGTATGTTGTAGGTATATTTTTTGTTTTGTGTAGTTTTACGTGTGTTTGTTACCTGGTGTGTGTTTTTTTGTTTCTGTTTTGTTTTGCGTCCTGTGTGCTGTAGAGTATCAGAGTGTAGTAGAGTCTACGCTTGTTAGTTTACGTTTTTTTGTGCTCTCTTTCGGGCAGAGCTCACAGCAAGCGTAAAGTTGACTACGTAAGTATCAAAGCGCCGTAGCGTAGAGACCTACCAGGTACCGGTATTAACCGGTGTTAGTCTGGACTATTGTAGTAGCTCAGCATATGCGTCGCTCTCGGCTTCGATGTCTCGAAACATATCTACTGTTGCTCCCTGTTGTATGTTGTCGCTGTTTTTTTTTGCGTAGAGACTTACTCCTCATGTGCATCGATCTCGCTTTCGAAATCTTGTTAAATATCTTTTGTACGAGTCCTCTTTTGTATTGTGTTGTTGCTGTTTTTGTGACGCATAGTTGTTGTTGTTGCTTGGTTGCTTGGTTCCATGTTTGTTCATGTTTTTGTTGTTGTTTGTTTTCGCCTTTCGCAGGTTTTACTGGGAATGGCTGCCGGCGTTTGCGGGGGTACAGGGCCGTATCAACGAGTTGGGTGGCGGCGAAGACATGTTTGTCGACAGCGTCTTCATCGGAGGAGAATTTAACCCCCCAGTGCTGGTCTGGAAGAACGACCCCGACGTTGGGCCATTCACAACGAGTAAGCGTTTTCGAATGTACTTTGCCTTGCACTGCCTTGCCTTACCTTTCGCAACCCCACCTTACCCTACCGTACCCTATCCTACCGCACCCTACCCAACCCTTTCCTACCCTACCCTACCCTACCCTACCCTACCCTACCCTACCGCACCCTACCCTGCCCTACCCTACCCCACCCTACCCTACCCTACCCTACCCTACCCTACCCTACCCTACCCTACCCTACCCTACGCTACCCTAACCTACCCTACCCTAACCTACTCTAACCTACCCTACACTAACATACCCTACCCTACCCTACCCCACCCTATCTTACCGTACCCGACCCTCCCCCACCCTATCTTACCGTACCCGACCCTCCCCCACTCGTTTTTTTGTTTCAAGCCATCGGAGAGGAGGTAGAGCTGCTGGGCTCGGTTACCTCGATAGCCCAGATGCTCCTACCCCCACCCGGGAAGAGTACAGGAGGCGTGTCCGAGTCGGGGGGCGCCGCGGCGGGGGTGGTGCATGCGGGGGGAGGAGCGGACAGCGCTATTTTTCCGGACGAGGAACCAAACGTGAGAACAGAGGAGATAAGAATGGGGGGTAGGGTGTACACATTTCATGCATAGCCATAGTCTCAAGACCAATGACCTTCGCATTCTTACCATGCCGAGACGAAGCGCGTCGGGTTTTCATCGACTAGGCAGACATCGCGTGCACCAAGCGCGAATGCCCGTGAGGCGTTCGGCGAGTCGCATGAATGGTGAGCTACATCCTACGATACGAAGAACCGTTCATGAGACGAATTTCCGTACCTCTGTGCGTGTTTTCTTGCATATGGATGACAGCTTCGAATTGATTTTTTTGTTTTCTAGTGTCACCGAATCAGAGACAGCAATGGGGATACTATGCAATTGCCTCGTGGGTGCCTTACCGTATGCACACTAGATCTGGTACGTGATATCATCCCCCTTGTGCGGAGTTAAGCTCCTCTCCGCGCAATATTGTTCTAACTCGACCACCATCTCTGTGTCCGCCAGACGTAAAAGCGAGAAGGAGAAAAAGACGGTACCGTGGTGGTTTACAGTAGCTCACGTAGTGAGAGGCGTGTTTTACATTGTCGTTGTCAACCGACGCCAACTCCTAGGGGGCATATCGTGCGGTAGGAGTAAGAGGTGGAGGAAAGAGCACGGCCGTCAACGCTTGCTTTGTAAACGATGATGACGATGATGGCGATGATGACGATGATGGCGATGATGGCGATGATGACGATGACGACCTCGGACGTATGCTACGGTAGGAGACTCATCCCACCCTAGGGGTGCAGCGGATTTTAAGAAATTTCTGAGCTCCTAACATGAAGAGCTCAATGTCTCACCATCATACCCGAAACGCGACTTCGAAGGCATTCGCTCGCGCTATCCAACCAACGTTTCTATGCGTCAATCCTTCTTAGAATCACATATGCTCGTAAACGTATCATAATCACCGGGAGTTCTTCACTTGAGGAGGCCAGAAGAAAAAACGTTCAACCCAAAAAGTGGAAACCCCATAACCGTGGGATGGCTCAGGGGTGCACCTGGCTTTTCTGGGGCTCGTCGTTTAGGGAACCCCTCCCCCCCCCCAACAAGTAGACGTAGCACGTGACTTTTGAGAGAAACTAAAACGCCTAACCCGGTGATTGTTCCCGTAACCTAGGTATAGAAGAATCAGCAATGTACCAGGTACCTGGTAACGCACAGACGGGACATAAAAAATATCGGGGAGTTTGTTGTGTCTCATGGACACAATTCGATGCGAATCGACGAGGGAAGAAATAACTGGAAGCTTCTCGCGATAAAAAAAAAAAGAAGGCGCGTACCGAGGTGGGGAGGGGGGGGAAGGGCCTGCTTAAAACTGACCGCGGATTATCTGAGTTGCGCCATAGGGAGGGAAAAGGAGAACGGAAAATTGCCAAGGAAATGGAAGGGATGAGCGGGAAAAAATAAAATAGAATAATGAGGAACACCATCGGTAGGAAATGTTTTTTGTTCATGAAAAAGAGGTGTTTTTTTTGTTTTGTTTTTTCGGTCATCCCACGATAGGGGTTTGAAGTTTTTGGATCATATCGTGTTTCTGACCTTCTGGCGTTCTGATTGGTTGACTTCTTCAAGTGAGGGAACACTACCGGTCAGTCATTGGTCAAGCACTTTCACGAGTACAATGGTTGTTTTTTAGGACTAGCGCGTAGAAAGTGTTGGTCGGATATTGCGCGGACGACATGCCTTCGAAAGTCATGTTGCGGGTGATGTTGATGTCCGAGAGATCCTCGTGTTACAAGGAGATTCAGAAACTTCCGCTGTACCTCTGCCGTGGGAAAGGTACTGTTTTTGACGAAAATGAGGTACTGTACCTCTATTGCAGCACGCGTCCTTGACAAGGTGTCTTGACTATGTTCCCTGCCAGGGTACACATGGTGGCGATGATGCCAATAGTAGGATAATGGCGATGGTAGCGTGGGATACGTCCGGCCGGTGGATTGAGTTCTTCTACCGCACGCGTTTCTTTCAGGAGAGGAACGGGGTGCGAATTCCTGGCAACAGCGCGACGGTGTGCCTCGATTTTTGGTTCATATCGAGGTGTACGGCTGAAGCGTGGATGAGGCGGAGGCGGAGACGGAGGCGGAAGCATTGCGGCCCATCAATGGCGGTGCCATGAGCATGCCGGACAGTCATTTCGCGTGCACCGAAACCTTCCCCTCCCCTGTCCCCCCCCGCCGCCGCCCACGACCCCCGCTCGTGTCTTCAACCTCCCTCCCCCCCCTGATTGCCGTCGCCTCTTTTCAACCCCTCCTCCCCCCCCCCCCCCTGATATGCCATGCCTCGCAGGACGAGAACCACGCTTTGCTTATGGCGATGGTTCTGGCGTGCATGGCGCTCGGTGTTTGCCTCGGCGCGGGTATGGCGTTCGTCTGCCACAAGCAGGAGTTCATGAACGTGCCGTGGCTGCAGCACATGGTCGAGGTGAGGGGGAAATATTCAGGGCATTTTCACGGATCAGGTCACTTGTCGGGGACGGGTCGGGTCAGTGTGTCCCGACCCGACATGACATGACCTGGCCTGACCCGTGATATTCGAAAACCTTCTGACCCGACCCGACCCGTGAGACATCCCGGCCCGACCCGCCTCGACCCGCGAGAGTTTAAAAACCTCATGACCCGGGCCGCGCGGGTATGGTCATGACCGGTCAAAAGCACTGCATAGGGGTAGCACCTTTTTTTTCCCCCGAAGGACGCACGCTATGGTAGAGTTTCTGCACCATTTCTTTTCTGAGGATCCTCAGTTGAGGAGGTCCATTTCCCACCCAAAAACCGTTTTTTTTTTGGGGGGGAAACTAGAAGTGCTATATATGATGCCATAATAATGCCCGATGAACAATTCCATGCAAGGCTCTGTAGGTATACGACGATAAAATAGTGCGAAAACGATAATGATACTTTCCGATAAATTATTTACAAATGGAAACCCTTTTTGGGGGACAAATTTACTTGAAATTAGAATAGGGAGGGGTTTGGGGGCTCTGAATGGGTTAACGCCTTCACACCTGGAAACCCGCTTTGGGGATAAATTACTTGAAATTAGTATAGGGAGGGGTTTTAGGGCTCTACAGGGGTTAAGAAGCCCCGCCATTCAGAAATGGTGTCTGCCGAAAAGTGCTGTAGCACCTCTATCTGTCTATCGTAGCATGCGTCTGGCCTTATCATTTCTGACTCAATGTGGTTGGTTATTGTGTGCAATTGCTGTGTGTTAACAACCATATCGTAGGTTTAATTCACAAACACCGTATCGTAAAATGAAATATAAATGTACCACGCAGCGTGCAAAGATGAGTTTCAGCCATTCGATCGATCGGTCGTACTCACAGCCGACATTTTTCAGTTATTTTATAGAAGCAACTACTGCTGTACCTCGTAACAAACTACCGGGTACCCGAAATGTATTGTCGGAGTTCTACAATTGGTGTCATACCAGAGTCATCCCTCTATAGCGAGGTATAGTGCGGTATAGTGCGGTAGGGGTTGCAGTTTTTGGACCAAAACGTTTCTGGCCTTCTGATTGGTTGGTGATGTTACGGTTGAGCTCCTCCTCGAGTGAAGAATTACCGATTAGCCTGATCATTTTTCGAGTATAGTTTTCTTTTGGAACAGGGCATAGACGCTTGGTCGGATATTGCGCGGACGAATGCCTTCGAAGTCATGTATCGGGGTGATTTTGGCATTGAGCTAGCTCCTCATGCTAGGAGCTCAAAAATTTTTTAGAATCTGCTGCACCTCTGCCAAATAATAAAAAAAAAACTGCTGCACCCCTGCTAGATTTTTTTTTAGAATCTGCTGCACCCCTGCCAGAAATTTCTTAGAATCTGCTGCGCCCCTGCCAGAAATTTTCTAGAATCTGCTGCACCCCTGCCAGAAATTTCTTGGAATCTGCTGCACCCCTGCCAGAAATTACGTAGAATCTGCTACACCCCAGCCAGAATTTTTTTAGAGTCTGCTGCACCCCTGCCAGAAATTTCTTGGAATCTGCTGCGCCCCTGCCAGAAGTTGATTAGAATCTGCACCCCTGCCAGATTTTTTTTTAAATCTGCTGCACCCCTGACAAAAAATTCTTAGAATCTGCTGCACCCCTGCCAGAAATTTCTTGGAATCTGCTGCACCCCTGCCTTGGGATGGCTCTGTATGTGCGTGTTTAATAGTATCGTTTTTTTTTATGCCTAGGCAATGGGATTGTTGAACGGGTTGCATCTTTGGTATCGCCGGAGTACTATACTTCGTACCAGTATGTGTTTTGTGGTGTTAGTGTTTGTGTTTTCCTAGGCGATGGGATTTTGTTTCAAGTTTCAACGGATTTTAGCTTTCGTATCGTCCGAGTAGTAATGTGTTTCGGATCCTCGTTATAATGAAAGCTTCTCCTTCGGGATATGGTGGAAATCCCCGTGGGCGTCACAAGTTGAGAAGAGGAACAACACGCTCGACACAACTAGAGCAAAAACAATTAGCCACCGCGCATGTAACCCGGCAAATAACACCGACCAGCCCAGAAGAAGTTCATAGCTTGCTTGTTTTGTCACTCCATATGTATTCCTAGGCGATGGGATTGTTTAACAAGTTACAGCTTTCGTCTTGTATCAAGTCGGATATTTGGCTGAGCTATAAAACTCCCTAAAGAAACAGTCTTTAAAAACGTTTAGGTGCACCTCTACCGCCTGACCGCAAAGATGTCGGTTTGACGGTCTAGTTTTGACCCGTCAAGGCGTCTTTGGTCTCATAATACTAGTTTTGGTGTGTGGAGTGGAGTTTATTGACGACTGTCCGTCAAGGAGGTTAGTCAAGGGGCAATAGTGCCGTCAACCTACACCTTTGCCTTACCGTGGCGTGTATCTGCTGTATCTGGTACGATATATACCACTTCTACCCAGCCGGTCGCCCCGGTGGCGTATCAGGTTGTCCTCGAGCCTGGTATAGGTAAGTTTCGTGAGTTCGAGTCCCCCCGAGTGCATACTCGTATAAATTCGTAGGAACTTTTCTTGTGCACACATTGACTTGCGGGGAGCACGAGAGCATGAGTTATCAACACTCGATGAATAATCGACGAGCAGTGGGATTGCTGAACCCTATGCGCGATAAACATTGACGGCAGTACCGAGGGGGAAAAGGGATGACACCTGTGGCCACGGCTTGTCCAGAAGCTGGAAAGTACAGGTGTGGGAAGAAAAAACAACGTTGTTTGCGCTGAGAAGCACCGGTCGGTCTCTAAAAAACAGTGCCGCTCGGTCTCTAAAGTCTGGTGCCGTCGGTCGATCAACTCACCCATTCCTATCAGGGCCGCAAAACGGGATAAACCGCTCACCCGGAATATCGGTCGGCCTCTTGAAAATATATACTTTCGATCGGTCTCCAGCAAAAATGACGTCAGTCAAGTCTCTTTAAACGAACGTCGGTCGGTCTCTATATGTTCGTCTGGTGCCGGCGGTCGACCAACCACTTATTTCCCTCAGGGCCGCAACGGGATATCGCTCACAACCCTGGCGGGCCCCCACGGTCTCATGGCGGGAGCGGAGGCAGAGTTTAGGCTCCGCTTTGAGCGGGCGATGCAATCGAGACACCTTGTGAAAGGCCACAATCTTAACATCATCAACCCGAAAGAAATCATGCTCCACAAGATCATCGGAGAGGGCAGCTTTGGACGCGTCTGGAGCGGCCGCTGGAGAAGCAGCAGGGTGAGTGGGAGGCGCTCCTTGGCTACAATCGTTTTTGATCGATCGCCGCGGGCATGAAAGCTTTGAGGGCTTGCCGCGCGCGCCAGCCACCCTGCACGGATCGCGCCCAAACCTCGACGACAGCGACCGCACGGTTCGAGTTGCGTCCACACCTTTTGGGGTTTTGACTAAAATTGCGCGTACGAAGAGATATGTCCGAAAACAGAGAAAAAAAATGACCAATGTAACTACTCACATGTGAACGAGTGATGATACGGTATACCGGTACCAGTTATATAGTAGCGTATACAGTACGGTGCCAGGTATACCGGTACGGTGGATTTATATTCCTCTTGATAGTGTACCATCTGCCTGGCGCAGGTGGCAGTGAAGGGGGACAACTAGGCAGCCAAGGAAGTCGCTAAACGTTGAATACTAGCGTATACGGTACGGTATATTTACATTCCTCTTGAAACTGTATTATCTGCCCGGCGCAGGTGGCGGTGAAGGAGTTCGTATTCGCGCAGGCGGCGATCGCCGGGGGCTCCCTGCAACGTAACGAGCTGATCGAGGAGATTGTTGGCGAGGCGGCGATCATGTCTTTCCTGCAGCACCCTCGCATTCTACACCTCTACGGATGCTCTCTCACCTCCCAGGTACTACAGAAACCCTTTAGGTTCTGTTGTCCTTGTACGAAGTACCAGCGTATAGATTTATTTATCGTTCAGGCGGTTCTCGTATTGGGGCGGGGTGGGAGGGGTGGGGGTAGGGGAGACGTACTCGTTTGTTACTTGCCTTCGGCGTTTGGCCATTGACCACGCTTCTCTTTCGAGACGGAGTACCGTTCCTACTTCTAGTTGAGACACCTCCAACATTTGGGCGCTCCTTGTTCCGTATACTGCATAGATGTGTTTGCTTTTGTTTTCTTCTTTCTCTTTGACGGTCTGTGGAGATGACGGGGGGTGCCGAGAGAGAGGGGGCTCGCGTAGCCCGACTTATCTCGCTCATTCGTTTACCGGGACCGTACACAACACGGCAGGGTCATTCAAAGAGGTGTTAACCAGCCAGCGCCCATTTTTTAGTTAGCCGTTACACCCCCTCAGACTCCTCCTATGATGACGCCGCCGAATACCACCAAACCATCAACCTTTGTCCCCCGCCCAACCCATCTTCCCTCGCGATCGTTGCGGGTGGCTATCCCACCAGGCCAGAGACAATGCATTTTACGGTTCCTTCCCCTCCCCTCCTCTACCCCCCCCCCCCCCTGCTCTCCCCTGCCCTCCCCTGCCCTCCCCTCCCATACTCCCCCCCCCTCCCCTTCTTCCCTATCCCCTTCCCTCCCCCCCGCATGCCAAACGCCGCAGGCCATTTGGATTGTGAGTGAGCTCTGTTCCCGAGGCAGCCTTCGACAGGTGTTAGATGACCGCGGCACACCTTTGCCTCCCAGGGCAAGGCTAAGGATAGCTGTGCATGTGGCGGAGGGCATGCTGTACCTGCACAGTCGGGAGGAGCCCATAATCCATCGCGATCTGAAGAGCCATAACATTTTCATGCAGGAGGACGCCGAGTGAGTTGGGTTGGTGGTGGTGGTGGTGAGGTTGGGGGGGGGCGGGGGAGGGAGGGGGGGGGAGGTGGTGGCGTTTGAAGTGGGAGTCGTGGCGGTGGCGGTGGCGGTGGCGGTGGCGGTGGCGGTGTTGGTAGTGGTTATGGTGGTGTTGGTGTTGGCAGTGGTGAGGTGGTGTGGGTGGTGCGGGGTGGTTGTGTTTGTTAGTGGCGGTGGTGGCATTGTGGGTGTTGGTGGTGTTGGGGTTGGTGGTGACTATGGTGCGACTATTGTTACTGCTCATGCTGCTGTTTTGATGCTGTTGCTGTCTTTGCTTGAAACAGTCAGACAGTTTTGGTCCCCCGTTCCCGAAAATAAAAACGATCCCCCCTTCCCCCCCTCCCCCCCCCCCTCGACCGCAAGGGGTTTGCTCCAACCCAAGATAGGCGACTGGGGTTCGGCTCGCGCGGTAGCGCTGTACACGGGAATGCGGAGCATGACGCACGGGGTAGGGACCACGTGCTGGCTAGCGCCTGAGGTGGGTTTTTGGGTTTGGTCCCCGTTTGGTAGAGGTTTACTTTATTTAATTGGATGGGGGTTTCGGTCCTCGTTTTCGGCAACAATGTTTTGCTATGTACAATGCCTTGCCTTGCGTCTCCTTTCCTTTCCTTTCCTTTCCTTTCCTTTCCTTTCCTTTCCTTTCCTTTCCTTTCCTTTCCTTTCCTTTCCTTTCCTTTCCTTTCCTTTTCCTTTCCTTTCCTTTTCCTTTCCTTTCCTTCCTTTTCCTTTCCTTTCCTTTCCTTCCTTTCCTTTCCTTTTCCTTTCCTTTCCTGTCCTTTCCTTTCCTTTCCTTTTCCTTTCCTTTCCTTTCCTTTCCTTTCCTTTCCTTTCCTTTCCTTTCCTTTCCTTTCCTTTCCTTTCCTTTCCTTCCTTCCTTTTCCTTTCCTTTCTTTCCTTCCTTTCCTTTCCTTTCCTTTCCTTTCCTTCCTTTCCTTTCCTTTCCTTTCCTTTCCTTTCCTTTCCTTTCCTTTCCTTTCCTTTCCTTTCCTTTCCTTTCCTTTCCTTTCCTTTCCTTTCCTTTCCTTTCCTTTCCTTTCCTTTCCTTTCCTTTCCTTTCCTTTCCTGTCGTCGCCTCGCCCTACCTTATTATGTCTCACCCTGTGTCACATTATCTTGCCTCACCTTCCCTTGCCAGGTAATCAAGGACGCAAAGGGGAGCGAAAAGGCCGATGTCTACGCCTTCGGGATACTGCTGTGGGAGCTGGCCACCCGAGAAGAGGTCGGTCTCGTCATTGTTGCCGGTGCCGTCCCTGTTGTCACGTCATCGTTGGTGTCTTTTTTGTTGGTTGTGCGTGTGGCGTGTTATCACCTGAAGCGAAGGGATGTGGAGTTTGTGTGTCATGTGTCCCCATGAGATGAGATGTGATTGCGGTGAGTGTCATCTGATTCGAGGTTGTGTGCGCCATGCGTGTCACTGATGTGGTGCCGTGCGTGTGTGTATGGTGCCGTGTCGTGCCATGCGATATTGGCTTTGGTTTGTCTGGTGCTGTGTGTGCGTCATGCGTATCATCTGATGTGGTGCTGTGTTTGTGCATGTGTGCCATGTGATGCGACATTGTGTGTAATTTTCTGGTGTGGGGCTGTGCACGTGTCTCCCAGGTGTACGCGGGCCTCTCGGCAGCTCAGATCATCGACCGCGTCGCCAACCAAGGCCTCCGCCCGAAGGCTCCCCGAGGTATGCCCCCCACCCCCCAGTAATACAAGGCAAGAAAATACCCTTACGTGTGTCACTTTTTTTTTATGTTTTTAGATAAATCTCTTTTACTCTCCAGCGCAATTCCGTAGAGATTGTTCCCTCAGTGACCTTCTGGATAAGCCGTGGTCACAGATGTCTTCCCTTCTCCCCTCCGGTACGTGCCATAATTTTTATCGCGCATAGGTTTCAGCACTCCCACTTTTCAGTTTTTTATTTTCGTCGATTTTTCATCGAATTTTGGTAACTCGCGCTCTCGCGCTTTTCGCTGGACGGGAATGTAAGGAGTGTTTTGTATTCATTTTCTTACCCCAACGCTCACTATGTTTATGTCCAGAGCGGTACGGTATATACAATCTAATGGTTTCAGGTAGACTCTTGTAGATTACCTGGTATGTGCTGTCTATCAAGTATCTTCGTTGTGTTATTTCCAATGCGCTACCACTGCTGTACTGCTGATGTTGACGCTGCCGCTGCCACCGCTGCTGCACTGCTGCTGCTGCTGCTGCCGCCGCCGCTGCCGCTCCCATCGCTGCTGTGCTGCTGCTTCTGTTGTTGCCATCGCTTGTTTGTTTGCCGCACCTCCTTCTCCTCCTCGAAAGGGTGCCCCTGGAGCGAGCTTATGGTCGACTGCTGGCGGGAGGACCCCCTCCAGCGCCCCGGCTTCCGAGAAATCGTTGACGTCTCCACCGAGGTCCTCAACAAAATGGAGGGGGCGCCCCCCAGCCCGGACGGGTCTCGGAGCTTGGTGAGTAACGAAGGACTTGGCGAAGAGGGTATCTTAACGCAAACGGCGGATATCCTGTAGTCTACCTGGTATATGGGATGCTTTCTTAGCCTTTTTCGTGACCACGGGGGTAAAATTAAAGGGAAACGAGCTAACGTGAGTACATCATCATCATCATCATCATTATCATTATCATCATCGTATTCAGCGCGTAAAGAGGGAATTGAATTGATTTCATAATGTTTCAAATCGATTTCGAGTAATAATGCACACCTCGCGCGTGAGAGGTAAGAACTTTTCTGCCGAGGCGCGCATCGTTACCCTTATCGCCGCCGCCGCCGCCGCCGCCTCCGCCACCGCCGCGGCCGGGTGTTACCCAGACCGGTAACATTTTCGTGTTTCCGCTTTTCTCCCGCTCGTTTTGGATGGCGTTCTTAACGCCGCAACCGCGACCGCGTACTGTGACCCGTTTACCTCATGCCTCATGTTAGCCCTTTAGCACCGCACTCCGACATGGGGGACAAAACACTTGGAATTTGGCTAGGATTATTTTCGGAGTTGGAAATGGGTTAAAGCGTTCACTGCCGCCGGAAAAAAACCCCCACTAAATCCAAGTACTTAGTCCCCAAACCGTGGGTGCGGTTCTAAGGAGTCGACGTATTTGTGGTACGCGCGCGCTGCTGCATGCCCAGAGTGTGGTATTGTTGGAACCTTCATCCGCCTTAACGCGATATCCCCTGTACGAGAACCGCGGACAATACTCCACACTACGAATTTCACAGCAGTATTTTGTCCCTAATTATGGGTAGCCACTTATGAATGGGTTTGAGGGGAGCAGTGCTGATAATGTCCTTTTCGCGCTCAAGTGCAGAAAAGGCCCTTGAGAAGCAAAGGCGCCGATGAAGAAAACGAAAAATGGACGAAAATGGAGACAGAACCATGCATCTTAGATTCTACAGCAGCGCCAGTCGCAGCGACGGCGGCAGGACGGTTGTTGTTCGGCTTCTCGTACCCGCCTGCGTTTTTGTTTTTGGTGTAGGGTTGGGGATCGAAACACTTCTGCACGCGACTGACTCCCGCTGTGTACCCGATGCCGACCAGCGTTCGGCCGCCATAGTGAGGCCTCGCCGTTGACGCGGACCAATTTTGAAATCCCCGCAAACATTATTGTGGCAAGAAACAGCCTTTTGTGATCCCCGCCCCCCCTCGCGCAAGCACTCGTACCGGCGTGCCACCCCTGTAGAACCAGCAACAGCTGAGTAACCCCCCCCCCGTACGTTGGTGAAAACCCGACGTGCTCCGTCCCGGCATAGTAGAGATGCGAGGGTCTATTGTCATACGACTACGGCCATGCACAAACTGACTAAACCTCCCCCCCCGCAGAGAGGTAATGATCGCATCACGTAGTGTGAATATGGTAAGGCACCCACCCACGAGGCAGTTACATAGTAATACCCATTGCTGTGTCTGGATTGGCCACGCGAGAAAACGAAGTAACTCGTTGGCGCTGTCCATAAGCAGTAGGCACAAGGTGCCGAAGTCCGTCTTACGAGAGGTTTTTGGAAGGATGCAGTTCACCCTTCATGCGACTCGCCGAACACCTCACGGCGCTTCGCGCTTGGTGCAAGCAATGTCTGCCTGTTTGTGAAACCCGACGTGCTCCATCCTGGCATAGTAGGGATGCGAGGGTCTATGGTCATACGACTACGGCTATGCACAAACTGAGTACACCCCCCCCCCTCTCTTGGGATTGGCGTCGGTTGGCACGATGTAATACACGCCTCTCACTACGTGAGCTAGACCACCAGAGTACCGTCTTTTTTCTTCTTCTCGTTTTCATGCTTTGGCGGTAGCCGAGATGGTGTTCGAGATAGATCTTATTGTGCGAAATGGAGAGAACCTTAGTTCGGTGCAAGGGAGATCATGTCGCGTGGTGTGCATATGGTAAGGTACCCACGAGGCAGTTACATAGTACCCCTATTGCTGTCTCTGGGAGTGGCCACGCTAGAAAACAAACCGCGTAATTCGAAGCTAACATCTACATGCAAGAAAGTACGCACAAGATGCGGAAGTCCGCCCAAAAAGTGGTTCTTAGCAAAATGCAGCTCACCCTTCGTGCAACTCGCCGAACACCTCACGGCGCTTCGCGCTTGGTGCACGCGATTTCTGCCTGACCGGTGAAAACCCCTCTTGCTCCGTGTCATACCGTCATTGTACGGATTCGAGGGCCTATGGTCTCAAGACATCGGCTACGCATGAAATGAGCACACCCCCCCCCACCCTATTCCTCCCCCTCCGCCTCCTCCGCCTTCACCTCCTCGTCCTCCTCCCTCAACCGTTCCTTGTTTCCACCGGCCGGGCTATCGTCTCACCCCCGCCAGGAGACTCCCATAACCGAGCCCCTATTGGCCTCGAAAGGCAACACCGGTAAGAGTATCGCGTCTTCACCCCGCCGGCCAAAGGGAAAGACCCACAATGGCGGCAGTGCTAACGGCGACAACGATGGCGGCGGTGGCGGCGGTGGTGGCGGCGGCAGCGGTAGCAGACGGTCTGTGTCGTCTCGTTCCCCCCTCGCGCCCACCTCCCCCAGCGGTACCTGGGGGTACAGCACCATCAGCAGCAGCAGCTCTTTCGGTGCGAACGGCGGTGGTGGTGGCGGTGAGAGAAGTGGAAGAAGTGCCCCCCGTTCAAAGTCGCGCTCGAAGCGATCTTCTTCAGGCCGCCGCCACTACACCAAGCACCACAAGCAACCAGGCTCCGGCGACATGAGGAGGAGGCCCAGTAATAGCTCTAGCAGTAAGAGCAGCAACACCACGCCTGATGGGGTTTCAATTGGTGGTGGTGGAGGTGGGGGCGGGGGTGGGGACGGGGGTGGGGGTGGGGCTGGGGGTGCGGGCGCGGGTGGTCATG
Organism: Undaria pinnatifida; assembly: GCA_012845835.1. NCBI lineage: Eukaryota > Phaeophyceae > Laminariales > Alariaceae > Undaria > Undaria pinnatifida. The sequence continues at coordinate 16,857,777 of JABAKD010000002.1, read as the reverse complement.
ATGATGGAAGTAGGCCTGATATACATGTGCAGCAGGCAGGGCTTGTCGAAAGAGATGTCGGCTTTCAGGGTAACAGTGGCGACGGTGGCGGCGTATATAGCGAAGATGGAACTGACGACCCGGGAGATTACGGAGGACCCGGCCTGATCATTAGCCAACAACTGCGACTTACCGGCAGCGATGGGGAAGATAAGGAAGGACGGGCCGCCCGGGGGGGGGGGGGGTTCAATAGCAATGGAGGTATTGGCGGTGGTAGTGGGCATGGACCTTATCTAAGCGGCAATGAAGCTGACACTGAGCTCTGATGGACGGGGGGTGGGGGGAGGGTGGGGAGTGGAGGGTAACGATTTTCAGTGTTGCAGGGATTGTTTTAACCGCAATCACCCTCCGCGTAGAAGCGTGTTCTAGAGTCTAGATGTGTACGTAGAAAAGAGGAGAGGAGGGGTTAATTTGCGTTATTATTGCCTTAGACGTGGGACAAGACGAACGCTCGGTGCATTCGGGCAGGCCGTTGGAGTAGGTAACACACAAACATCACGCAAAGATTGTGGTTTGGTAGAGTAGACTCCTTACCTTTAGAGCGAAAAACAATTGTGTGTTACAGATGTGCGTTTTGTGTAGGTGGGTGAGTAGGTGGTGGAGGGGGTGAGGGAGTGGGTGGGTGGGTGTGTGGGTGTATCAGCACGTTTTCGTTAAGAGGGTGGTAGAGGGGGAAGCAAGAGATGAAAAACACACTGGTCATACCACGGTCTGGTTCGCGCTATACATGAATAGTCGCTCGAATCCACACGGGGGATCCCCTTCTTAGACGGCCGCTGCGTCTACGTACGATAACTGCACACTGTAGAGGAAGCGGCACGGCAGCGGTGGGCAGGGGGAGGAGGGGTAAATTGTTAAGCTGGTGTGCCTGGCGGTCTGTGCCTGGCAGCGTGTGCGTGGCGACTTGGACCTGTTTTCGGGTCCATATCACCGTCCCCGCTGCTACCTCAGCATTTATCCTTGTTTGCGCGTTAGTACCATACTCGCTTTTTTTTGTTGTTGGCGGCAACGGCGGCTTGACGCTTGATATAGCGATGCCCCTTGCATGTGCTCACGAAGCGAGTTAGCCCTTGAAAGCATGGCGGTTTCCTTGCATGTGCTCACGCGGCGATTTAGCGCTACGGATGGTCGTTACTCTTGTGTGTACGGACGCGGCTTACGCGCCGATTTGGCACTTGGCATGGTGGTGCCCCTCGCATGTTTCCACGTGGCGCACGCGGCGACTTAGCCCTTGGCATGGCGGTTCCCCGTAACTGTACTCACCCGGCGACTTCAGCGTCTGGCACGACGATCCCCCTTCGGTGTGCTCAAGCGGAGGCTTGGCCCTTGACATGACGATGCCGCTTGCATGTGCTCAGGTGGTGACCCAAGCTCTTGACATAGCAACGCCTCTTGCGTGTGCTCACGTGGCGATATAGCGCTTGGCGTAGGGGCTCCCCTTGTTTGTACTCACGCGGCTGTTTAAGCACCTGGCATAGCGGTGCCCCTTCTATATGCCCACGCGGCGACTTGGCCCTTGGCATAGCGATGCCCTTTGTATATCCACACGTAGCGATTTGGTGATTGGCATAGTGTTCCCCCTTGTATGTGCTCGCCGAGACTGACGGGTGGTGACTTAGCGCTTGGCATAGCGGGACCCCTCGCATGTGCTTACGTGGAGACTTAAGTGCTTGGCATATGGTGCCTCTTGCGTGTGTCCACGCGGCAACTTAAACGCTTGGCATAGCGCCGCCCCTTGCATGTGCTCATGCGGCAACTAAGCGCTTAACATAGCGAGACCCCGTGGGTGTGCCGACGCGGCGACTTAGCCCCTTGGATGTGCTCACGCGGAGGCTTGAGCACTTGGGATATGGTGCCCCCCTTGTGTGTCTACGCGGCGGCTTAAGCGCCTGGCAAAACGGTGCTCCTTGCATGTGCTCACGCAGCGATTTAGCGCTTGGCAGAACTCTGCCTCCCTTGCTCAGGCTCACACGGCGGCTTAGACGTAGTGGATACCCTTGCATGTGCTCACGCGGACCACGCGGTGACTTAGTGCTTGGCTTAGCGGCACCCCTTGTGTGTGCCCACGACGCCGCGACTTAAGCGCTTGGCATATGGTGCCCCTCTGGGTGCTCACGCGACGACTTAGATCCTGGCGCAGCGAGAGTATTTTTAAGAGCAAGAGAGAATAAGACATATATACGCCGACATGTTGAGGCGAGCGAGAGCGCGCGTGCGGGTACACTATCGCGTCGCGCACGCAGGCCGTTTGGGATTTAAGGTCGTCCTGGTAGAACAGTATGGTGATGCTAAGCAAGAAATAAAGAAACCGTCCAGTAAATCAACTGAGACTCACAATATCTTGATGTTTAGCGATTTGGGGTTCAGAAATCGTGCTCAGCGGCGAGCGCTACACTGTATCCTATATAATAGTCTATGCTCAAGGTTGGCGTCGTCAAAGCGGGGTGTCAGACTTGCTCGGTGGTATTAATAGTGGGCGTTTTTTGTCGGCGGGCCTATAAAGTAAACCCCTATTCGCAGGGGACCCTTTTCGTTTCCTTTTTTTTGTTTTTTGTTTTCGTTGTTGTAGTTTAGTGTATAGCGGTCTGGGTGGGCGATTGATATATACTGGTGGATATGGGGCAATGAATGTACGGTATTTATGGTGATGGGGAGATAAAATGTACGGTAGTTATAGGGTATTTATGGTGGTGGAGAAATGTTTGTACGACGACGCTATTTAGAGTAATGCGCGAGCTTGAACTCCTTTTATGCCTCCCTTGCGCTGGTGCGTTTTTTTCGCTTCCACCGCCTACCTAGAGAGTGTGCGGACGCGGGCGGCACCGCTGGGAGTTCTAGTGGGTACACGAGGCTTTTTCGGTTGGTTCAGACCGGTTGGTATTACTGTGGTACACGCTGAATAGGCCCTCACACGTAGGGCCTATTGACAGTACAGGAGTAGAGTACACCTAATAATAGTAATATAACGAACTCTTGGTGGAAGAAAGTGGAAACTCACTCCTTTCTGGGCCGTCTGGCCTTTCGCGCAATTCCTCCACCTGAGAGTTGGTAGCTGGGAGTTTATAATGGGTACATAGAAAACTTTCTTTGTGTTTGTCTGCTACGGGGCTGGTATGATACCTCGGGCAAGATTGGCTGACGGAGGATATGTTTGGGGGGGGGGGGGAGGGGAGGGTGCAACGTGCATCTAAACATATGATACATGGCCGTAGTCTTAATGGTTGACCCTAGCATCCCTACGAGATCGGGACGGAGGACGGAGGGGGTGCACATTTTTGGGGTTATTGTGTTCTGGTTGGCGGAGGGGACCCTCAATTCAGGAGCTACCCAGTAAAATACTTGCATTCCCACATTTTGTCTTGAACTTCAGCATCGGTAGGTTCGTTTTTATTCATGGCGCCCATGAGACTATTCGTCGGGTGTTGGCGTGCATGTTTTCTTTACTTGCTCTACAACTTGAGCATCAGCACGTTCGTTTTTTATTCATGGCGCCCTTGATGAGATTATTCGTCGGGTTTTGGCATGCGTTTTTTTATCAAGGTGGGTATCGGGAGAACTTGCAGCGCTGTATGTTTTTTTTTTCATTTCTTTGAAAAGGGTGACTTTTGAGTGAGATTTTGGTGTAGAGGTACAGATCTTCATGCTATTATTACAGTGGTACACACTGTATAGGTCCTCACGCGTAGGACCTATTTAGTAGAGTACACCTAATATAGCGAACCTGAGAATGACGGGTATTCCTTCTACGTTAGCATAGACGGACAGGTAGCATCGACCGTCAATACACTTAACACTTGGAAGCATATAGATAAGAGTTAACGGCGGCACCTGCTGTAGTTCCAGTGGGTTTCGCAGTGGATGGAAGGCTACGGTAAGGGATAGAAGTTGTTCACGATGTCACCTGCCGTGGTTCCTAGGGCTATACTGTACGCTATACAAGGTAGGGGGCCACTTTTGTTGCAGCGGTTCAGCCTCGCTCGTGCGAACGGCTACCTATCTATACGCCGTTCAGTTTGTCGCGATAGACACTACCAGGTATAAATATTGATACTATGGAAAGGTTGGTTGGAGCCATCTCGCGCTAGAGGTGAAGCAGATTCTGAGAATTTTCTGAGCTCCTACCGTGAGGATGAGCTCAACATCAACGTCATCCATCATCACCCGAAACATGAGTTCAAGTACGTCAACCTGACCAAGATTTCTATGCGCTATTTAACTTTGAAGTCCTTTTTTTTTTGTATCCTCCGGTGGATGGGGAAAAATAAAGCTTAAGCTCGCTACACTTCCACGTATTTTTATGCACGTCGTGTGTAGGTTTAACTCAATTGCCTCCGCAATCCAGCTGGTTTGGCGTATCCTTCGGTTCCCATTATAGCGAAAACGTGAGCTGTCCCTATCGGCGGTCCCCGTTACTACTCCGGCAGCGCAAGCTATTCCACTAGTATACGGCTTCGCGTGAGTATGTCGACCCGGCCTGGCCCATGAGGGTCAGGTGCGGTGGAGATAGCCACCCGGAACGGCGTGTTTCCGGGTAGTGTGGGACTTGCGCAAGCTCGTCCACTAACAAAGCCCCCGGCCATGGGAGATCAGCCTTCCGCCGGACTTGGTCCAGTTGCGGTCCACCCTACCCACTCGGGCGTTGGTCCTAAAAACTCCAAAAATATATATACTTCGAAGTATAATACTCGTAAAATTATCGTGCTAACCGATCTCCACACTTGAGGAGCTCAGCAGAAAGAAACTTTTTTGGACGCTTGTTACGATAGAGGTGCACCACGTTTTTTTCTAATACTACCCCTCATTTTGGGAGCTCAAGACCTCTCCCACCAAAAACTGACTTGGAGAAAAAATAGAACTGCGCTATCATACCGGATGAGAAAATTCCGCGGCCTAGGTGCAAAACGAGATATCATGCGAAAAATTGGCCTATTATTTATTTTTTTCCCGCCGATTTTTGGTCAAGGAGCCCCGTCGTTCAGAAAACAAAATCGCCAAAAAAAAGTATACCTCTATCGTAGCACGTGCCTTTGCCCGAAAAGTGCGACCCCCTACTGTGGGATGAGTCGTTGTGCCGCGCCAATAACACATGCTTGAGTCTTTGAAGTCCGTCTTTTTCGAGAGATACTGAGGCACGAGCGTGAGTGGTCTAAAGTCGCTAAGAAGGTCGGTAAAGAAGATGGGGACATAACGCCACCTCCCCGCCGCCGTAACATCCCCCCTACCGTCAACTCGCCCGTAGCTCTTTTTCGTGGGAGGAGACGGACAGAGCGTTTTGCTTTTTTTTTCATGTTTTTGTTTTTCTTGTGTCGGTCTCGTGAACCCCCCCCAAACTATTTGCGTGTGCCATTTATACAAAACTGCAACGTACAAGAGTAGTATTGCATGGATTAGTAGTTGAGTAACTGCAATTATGAAGGCTTGGGTGACCCTTTTATTTAGTGACTTGGTTCATTATACTACTGCTTTGAGGAAGGATATTCGATTATATCGGAAGGACATCAACGCTGCATACATGGGAAGCCAAGACTTAAAATAGTTGCAAAAATATGTACTCCGAGTATATATAACTGCAATTTTTTTCCAACTCTAAATCCCAGTAATTTGTCCGCAAAAATGAGGGTGCACTTCTGAAGGGGTTAAACGACTTGAAAAGCTCGTAAAAATACGTTCTTAAACCAACCTTCCACACCTCACACAGATGACGATCTGATCATATATATAGCATATAGATCATTTGCAGCAGATTCTGTATCTGCCGTTATGAATGTTTTGCATGATCTATATTTAAAGGGCACAGATCCAACCCTGGAAATATTTGCTACATCGTGCAAGTCGAGATCTTACAGATCGTACGGCTCCTACCCGGTAGCATGAGCTAGATCATACAGATCATACAGATATTCTCTGAAAGATCTAGATCATCGAGTGGAGATCGGTGATTTATCCGACGCGTGCAACCTTTAGATGTAGCACTTTCTTCTTGCTCCTCCTTTGGCTTCTGAAAGACAGCGCTCCTTAATTAACCGAAATCGTTGTAACGACTTCCTTTTCGTTTTACAGATATGGTTTTATCGTACACCTGGGCCATGACTTTTTTTTTCACCGGGTTTCACTTTCAGCTTACTCAAAACCAGACCGTTGTTGTGTGAGGCATACTGCTAGAGGTATGGAAGCTCCTCAAGTGGTTAGGAGCCTCGGAAAACAAAAAACATGGCATACCTCTACCGTAGCTTGTGTGTATTGCTGTATTTGCTGTATATGGTGAAGACGCGTGCTACGATGGTGAAGGTAGCCCTTTTCGACTGAAATGGTTTATGAAAGACGGAGCTTCTTAACCCAAAATCGTCGTAAAAACTTTTTTTTTTGCACGATTCTCGTTTTATACCTAAGGCCATGGGATTTTTCATCCGGTAGCAGTTTGATTTTTTCTTCAAATCAGTTATTGGGTTAAGAAAGATATGTCTCAACCTCCGAAAGTGAGGAACCTCCGAAAAAAACGTGGTGCACCTCTATTGTAGCACGCGTCAGAACGTGTAACAAAGTGCAGGAATCATTGTCGTCGCGCCGCTTTCGTGCCGTGCATCTTCCTGCGTTACACTCCGGACGCTTCGGCTACCTCTTCGTGTGGCCTACGCTGTTTCTTAAGCCCGGTCTTGTTTTTTAAGACATTGCTTTAATTTTCCAGCTCAACTCGTAAGAGGTTTCACCCTCAGCGACCTTCTCAACAAGCCGTGGTCACAAGTGTTTTCCCTTCTCCCCCCGGGTACACGTGACTCCATTTTTTGTCGCGCACAGGGTTCATTCAGCATTCTCACTTTGCAGCTTTTTCATGCTCGTCGATGTGCATCGAAATTTCGTTGACATTGCTAGTCCACTTTCTTTTTCTAAGAGTTCCCAAAGGGGATAGTCTAAGTGAATTACAGTTGCTTCCACTGCACAGCGAGCAGCAGCTCTCCCGCTTCGCTCCTTCGGCGAAAAAAAGGTGCAAGATGCCTACACAAGCTTAGCGCGTGGCATTCTTGGTCACGGGACGGAACCATCTGCGTCCCCTGCCGGTCGCCACCCAAAATCCATTATACAATTCCCATTCAACAACCAAGCCCACAACGACGCAACGCAGAGACACGGCTTGGGTGCTGCGAGCCCATCGGACTCGGCCTTAATTTTTGCTTGGAGGTCAACGATCGACGGTCAACAGGCACAACACACAACCGCCACAGCAGTTCACGATCAAAGTTCAACGGTTAAACTCCATCTGCCAACAGTCAATGATCAACAGCACTAGGGCATCCTCCGTAGGTGCAGATAAGCCGCAGACAAGGTGCTTTTATAGATAAAATCACAAGTAGTGTGGGCATCCGGACATTGTTGAAACCATTCAGAAAATATTTTCAGGGGGGATCGGAAAGAAAAGAAAAAAGAAAAAACAAACTCGTTTTTGATGCGGATTTATGTAGTCGAGATGGCAACCTTCGTCCGAGATAGTATCACAGGGCTACTAATACCACACTAAAACGAGCTTTATGTCATGTTAACAGTGCTGCTGTGCCGTTGCCACGGCAGCACCGTTATGTCGGCAACCGAGCTATATTGGTACATGACACACAAAGCACAAGTGCGATGAGCTTCGGCTTCATTACTACCCATCCGCTGGAGGCTCGAAAAGAAAAAGAAAAAAACGAGCCGAGACGTCGGACACCAATAATGCCACCCTGGCTCTATTTTTGTGGCACACCCGTGCCAGATTAACTAGCCCAACCAGACCCTGCAACTCTGGGCGCCGCACGATCCCTACCGTTCCCATTACCCCCTCCCTGCTTCAGAGAAAAAGCCACGTATTCGTAGACCAAATAAAACGAATGTTCTTAACTCCGCTACCGGACAGCAGTTTTCGAAGGCACGAGGTCCGGCTCAAGGAAGGCCATCTCCGCGGCCGTGGCCCCAAGGCTGTCCAGCGTGCTGCCCGGACCGCGGTGCCCTTCGGTGTCGCTCGCGCGTGTAACACCCCACTATGCAAAATATGAATACGCAGTGCTGCTGTGCTGGTATTCTCCAGGCCCCCCGCTACCGAGAAGTCTTAGTCTTGGAAGGCACGAGGTGCCGCTCAAGGAAAGCCATCTCCGTCGCTACGTCCCTGAGGCTGTCTAACGTGTTACCCGGCCCGTGGTGCCCGTCGGTATCGCTCACTCGGAGCAGCACCGGCGCCTTGCCCGTGTTCGCCGCTCGGACCCTCGACACCCACTTCGCCGGATCCCAGACATTTACCCTGGGGGATAAAGGCGAAGGTTTCAACAAAAGTCGGCAGCGGGATGGGGGGGGGGGGGGGGGAAGAGTCATCATTACGCATGGGCGCAGCTAAGACCGTAGACACTAGCACCCCTACAACGCGGGGTCAGAGCACGTCGGGTTTTCACCGACCAGGCGGAGGAAGTTACGTGATCCCTCGCGCAGCGTGTATCAAGTCACCGTGGCAGGGTGGATCCACGAGCGAGGAGCGAGTTCGCTTGGGCTATTCGATTTGTTTACTAGTTTCTTCCTGCTGCTGCTGCTGCTACTGTTTTGTTTTTGCTACGTAATACATACAGCAGAATACAACCGCCCAGCGGTCGTGGCCTACCCTTTACCGTATCTTGCCTTAGCTTAGCTTACCCTATGCGAGCGAAAAGGCCAAGGCTATAGGAGGCGGGGTACCCCCACCTTCACTGCCGCGCGAGTAGCTCTGTACCTCGTTCAATAATGGAAGCAAGAAATGTTCGTCGGCGCGGCGTCTGTACCTCGGTAAAATCCAGGCGATCTTGTTTTTTTTTGTTGGGGAAGCGTAACAAATAATTATATGGCAGTTCATATCGGTAGGCAGGAAAACACAAACGATGAACACTGCCGAAAGAGACCCTAAAAAGCGACCCCCCCTTTCGTAGTCTCGGTTAAAAGCAGGCAAAGCCAACTAGGTAGCGCACCACGGCCTACTCTTCACGATACCCCCCCCCCCCGGCCCCAACGAAAAACACAAAGGGTAAGGTAGAGCGTTTCAAACATGGAACGAACCCTTGTTTTCCTTGTCCCAGCCTTTCAAAGCGAGCCTCTTAGAACCCCCCCCTCCCCCCGTTCGCTCCCACTTGCCCCTTCCCCCCTCCAATGGTAAGGCACCCACGAGGCAGTTACCTTGAGCTTCCACTGCTGTCTCTGGAAGTGGCCATACCAGAAAATAAATTAACTCATTGAAGCTGTCATCCATATGCAAGTCCGCCTCACAAGCGGTTCTTAGTAGGATGCAGCTCACCCTTCATGCGACTCGCCGAACACGTCACGGCGCTTCGCATTTGGTGCAAGCAATGTCTGCCTGATCGGTGAAAACCCGGTATGCTCTGTATCATACCGGCATGGTAGGGACGCGACGGTCTAATAGCTATTATCATGCGACTAGCGCCATGCATGAATATCGAGCACCCCCCCCCCCCCCCCCAAACTCCCGTTTCTGCACCAACGCCACGGATAGGTGAAAATAATGTACCTATTGTCATTTGTCGAAGCTGTCACGAGTAATGCCGGATACTCCTGCTCTCGGACGTTCTCGTAGGGGCAGTACGACCGAATCATCGCCTCCGCCTCCTCGCTGCTGTTTGGGTCACCCCACTCGTCGAACTCGTGCACCGTAAGCGGGAGAGAGGTGTCCCGCATGGCCGACAGCACCCCAAGGAACGGAGCCTGGATGGGAGGCGGGGACGAGGGGAAGGGCGGGGGGAGCGAGGGGGGGTGTACTCATACGCGATGGGTGAAGCACAAGCGTGTGGCCGTGTGGCTAGCGGGGTCCGGCTGCAACGGTTGTGACCTTGGGTGTTGTTGTTGGCATTGTTTTGTTTACATGATATATGCTGCTGTAGAGGTGAACCATATATTTTCTGGGGCTCTTCAGCTGATGAGCTCTCCGTACGCATACATGTATGGCCGCAGTCGTATGACCATAGACCCTAGCATCCCCACTCGTACAACGCCGGGACGGAGCACGTCAGGGGGGGGTAGCGGCACTCATTTGTTGCTTGCCTTAGTCATCGGACCGTTGACCACGCATGCATCCCGTTCGAGACGGAGCACCATCCCTACTCCAAATAGTGACCCCTCCAATATCTGGGCGCTCAGTACGTTTCTTCCATATTACATAAAAAAAGCGTTTTGCTAATCTAAACTGAAAGTGCCTTTGTGATGGCCGAACTCGTGGCCTAGGTACAACAAGACATATTTGCGAAACAAGAACGACCCTTTCGACGAGTTTGGGTTACGATGAGTTAAGGAGCCCCGTCTTACAGAAAAATATGATTGCCTAAAAGTGGTATACCTCAATACCTTGATCATGGCTAAATTATTTCCGGCAACGAGACTCCTAAACTAACTCAAATTTTCCTCTTTGGGCATCGCCGTCTTGATCGGCCATGCCGGCGACGACAGAACGGTTTGATCGGCCATGCAGCGGTGGGGTGCGTAATTTCCAGCTTGAACCGAAAACAGCGGTGGGGATGGGACCGGCTGCGTGCGGCTGCATCGATGGCAACGATGGTGGCGACGTAACGACGACACATTTTTATTTCTATTTTTTCTGGCGCATCCATTCTATTATCTTCGCGCTTTTCTTTCTCCTTCTCCCTCCCTAGACGTAACTCAGATTCGGGGTCACTAAGCAGGCCCTTCCCCTCCCTCCCGACCGCGGTACGCGCCTTTTTTTTTATCGCGAGAAGAAAGGCTCCAGCTATTTCGTCCCTCGTCGACTCGCATCGAAAACAACTACGCCGCCCAACATATTTTGGAACGCCCTTGTTCATCGTTGTTAGTATATTAGACACGTGCTAGATTCACGCCACGCTAGGGGCGCGGCAGATTCTGAGAAGTTTCTGGGCACTTCTCAACACTAGGACCCTACTAGCTCACCCGAAAAAAACTGAACTTCGATGACACTCGTCCGCGCAACCCGACCAAACGTTTTCTGCGCCAGTCCTAAACCAGATACGCTCGAAAAACAAAATTTAGTGCTAACCGATAGTTCCAAGGTGGAGGACCCCAACCGTTCATACGCAATTAGTTAATCCAACAACTGCGACCCATACCGTTACTACCGTTGCTTCCGTGGGATCGCTCGCTGTGGACATCGCTACAGCAGAGGCGCGCTACCTTTTTTTTCAGAGTTTGTTCCTCAGTTGAGGTTCTCTATACTTCGATGTACCTCACCCAAACCACTGACTATTAGTACGGTATGAGTAAACCGAAAGCGCGGCCGGATGAACAAGCCCATGGCCTACACTATTAATACGTGCACAAAAAAAAACTATTTTGCTGCATACCAAAACAATGACTTTCGGACGATTTGGGCAAGGAGCCCCACGGATGATTCATATTTATTTTTTTTAGCCACAAAACCGTTACCCCTGTTGGAGCACGCCTCGCTGGTTACTCGCGATGCACCTATTAATAGGTCATGGGACGGTCCATCCGGTTGCACTCCCATGTTTTCTCATGTCAGGTTTTGAGGTAGGTGTGTTTTTAATCATGATAATATATTACTCGCGGTTCGCTTAAGGACATAGTAGATTGTCCATGCGGCTTCTGCACCTTCTATTGCTTCTCGCCGTCAGTTTGTTGGGTTAGCAATGGAGCTTCTAGGCAAAAAAAATGAGAAGCCAAAAGAAACGTCGACCCATTTAGCGCTGCACTCCCGAAATCGAGACAAAATATTTGAATTTAGACGACGAAAAGATTGTGGAGTTGGAAAAAGGGTTAAGTGCACACCCCTATCGAATTAATATCGATAGTAGTACTGCTAGTAGTATGCGTCTACCAACATAAAGTACCTTCATCACCATTGCCGAGAATAGACCGGGGCGGGTGTTGGCCATCACGCCCCCCAAGAGGCCGCCGGCGCTGTTCACGTGCATCCCCATGCCGGCCGAGCTCGTGAAACCAGCCGTTATTAAGTGCTCTGCACAAGCCTTTGCTAGAACAATGCATTATATCGATGTCCGCAGGGTAGCAGCAGCGGAAACAAAGGGCCATAGGCGGTTGTCGGAGGGGGACGGGGGGACGGGGAGACGGGGGGGGGGGAGGGGAGTTCTCGTGAGGTGTGCATGCCGTCGACGAAGGTGTTATGGCCCGTGTATCTTTACAGAATAGGGGGGGGGGGAGGGAGGGAGGGAGGAAGGGAGATATACAAACGAAGATTTAGTAACAAAAAAGGAGAAAAGGGGCTGTCTTTTACACTCTGTGCACGGAAAGGTACGCGAAGCTACTCGTTTTCCATCAAGCAAGACTGCCAGCGACAGCCTGCCCCCCCCCCGCGCGCGCGCACCTCCAAGTCCCAGAAGCTGTTCCATTTACTCAAGCCTCGTCCGGCGGAGTGCCAGGCCTTGCCCCGCTCCCCTCCTCCTCGAACGTGCGCGAAGGCCAGCACCCACCCCCTCTCCAGCATACACGCGTGCCCCGGCTGGTAATCGATCGGCATCGTCATGCCATATGATCCGTACCTTCAAGCGATCGGATTGGAGCGATCGCACAAAAAATATCGGAGCCGTTGGGGCAAGTGGGACCATTCGTCGGAGCAAGTCGGAGCAAAGTCGGAGAAAACTTATTCGGAGAAAATTGGGACCAAACCCGTACAAAGTCGGTGCCGTCAGACGAGCAGGAGCAATCGGACCAGGTCGATGGAAGCAAGTTTGGACCAACTCTTTAGAAGCGTAACCAGCAAAACAGGTATACATGGACGAGAATTGTGGAAGCATAAAATCACAATTGACAAAAAAGTCAATTTTTTACGGGGAAAATGAGCAGAATGGATATACGTGTACTCTTAAGGGACATACTGCAGTAGTGGAGCGAATCTAAGGCGACTTGAACAAGGCGACCCACAACTCGAAATAAGGCCGCCCAAAATCAGCTGTCACGGCTGAACCCGTGAATGAGGCGAGTTCCACCTTAGATAGAGACGAGGCCTAAATAACGCGATACCCGCCCTATTCAGGCCCATTATCGCCTCCACATCGGCAGCAAAACCTCGCTCTGCTGCTGTTCTCGCAACGGGGGGGTACAAGAGAGTAGCGCTCCCGTCAGAAGCAGGGCACTGTGATAGTATGTGGGGGCTCTGGTCCTGATGCTTGGCTGTGCTCTCAGTACACGGATGCGTCGGTGCGTTTCTCCAGCAGACTCTGTCGCATGCAGTTCGGATAGTATTATACTCCGGAGTACTTCGTAACATACACAGTGTGCGCCCACCTGTCTGCTCTGCTGGAGTGTTCAATCCGACAACATACGTAGGAAAATCGAGCGGCCGGTGTATCACGCAGCTTGCCAACATGACTATCGACCTTAAACTTATCCAACTTACAGCCGACGTGTTCAGAGGGTTTGTTTTAAATGAGTGTTCGTTTGGCCTCAAACATGTTCGCTCGGTGCAGTGCTGGTAACCGGTCCTGCTGAACTGGTGTCCTACTCCGAGAAAAAGTAAGTCTCTCCCTCTGTGCATCGCTCTGTTCCACGTATCATACATAGAGTCAATGGCACAAGGTGCCGCAAACTAAAAGGCAGCATACTCATCAGCAGAGCGTTATCCGCCCTATTTAGGTAATACCAAGACCCCCGAAGTACATCAATTTGCCTTATAAAGAATAAACCGGGTTTTCGATATAGGCATGTCATAATCGCTTGACACTACTAAGAGGCCACCTTACATAGGCGCGACTACCGCAATCGGAATTAGAGGAACAAAAGTTTTGCAGGGCTAGAAGGGGCAAGTGCCACCGTTCGATGCAGGATGGCAGGGAAGAAGCCTCGCTCGGCCATCGCTCACCCGTGCAGGAGGAGTCTGTTGCCGCCGTCCATGCCCAGGTTCCGCTTGTGCGCTATCGTCAGAGGCACCTTCTCACCGTCGTGGGAGTCGACTTGAACGGTGTAACAGCTGCTCGTGGAAACAGTACAAGAAGATCAACCGAACGTCCCGACGAACAGACAGGGTGGAAAACGAAGAAATTCAAAAGCAGTCTTCCGCGTGTCTCCAAATCGACGCGCAGAATAGAGTACAGGGCAGTACAGCAGTACAGTACGGTACCTGGTATGGTACAGTACAACACAGCACAGTACGGGGAAGGGTTGGGATATGGGGCTAGGAATAGGGTTGGGCTGGAGTCGACGCCCTCACATGGATGAAAATTACGACATCCCAAAAGCACGGAAAAAAAAACTCAAAAAACGTACAAAGCAATATTCTCCACGCTTTATCTGGTACGTGTAGTGAGCCAGGCCTGGTCAAAGGACGTCTATAGTGGGGCATCCACGCCTGTCCACTTACCAGTAGTCCCGTCCGTCGAAGCGAGGACTTCCGGGCACCTTCGTTCTCCTCAGAAGCTCCAGCGACCCCGACTCGAGGCACACGTCGTACACATCTTCTGGCGCGGTAGGGGACGACAACGAAAAACGCGCCGTTCGTGCTTCGAACCATGAGTTCACTCCCGGCCTCAGCGTGCTCGCACCCGACACCGCCGCGGCCGCCTCCCCCGCCCCAGCTGCTGCTGTTCCTTCTCCCTCGCCAATACTACTGCCAGTACCAGTGTCATTGCCACTGTTACTGCCAATGCTATTTCCAGCGCCACTGCAACCACCACTGCTACCGCCGTTACCGCTGCCGGTGTGGCAGCCACCAGGTGCGGGTGGAGACACGACAAATGACGATAAAGGCGACGACAACGACAACAACGGTTCCGACCCGGCGAGTGGAACTACCCTCAGCTGAGGGGAGCCGGTCATCGGACAGGACTCGTACAAAACACAGCGGTCGCTAAACAGGTCCATCTCCTGGATGGTTCCCCGCCGCCCCCTGGTTGTTGTCGTGCTGCCGACATAGTCTCCACGGAACATACCTAAGCCATTAACGCGGCCGCCGCCATTAGTACCGGCAGCGGCGGCGGCTGTGGCGACTGTGGCAGCAGTGGACAGCTCAACCTCCGCACCGTCTGCGCGGTGTGAGTCGCACGCCGGCCCTTGATAGGTTAGGTTACCTTCTTCCCGGGACGCTTCTACTTGGTTGTGGGTGATGGGCACAGCCTTACCGTTAACCGCAGCTCCCGCCAACAACAAAGACGAAGACGACAGGTCGTGTCCATAGGAAACGGCCTCCCACGGCGCGTCAGCGATGCCCTCGAGGGAGTCAACCCCCCACGGCTGCCTCACACGGACCAGGCAATACTCTCCTGCCGCGGTAGCCCCTACGCTAGGCTCTGCGCTAGGCTCTGCGCTAGCCACCGCTGCCGCGTCGCCGCCGTGTTCAGCGATGACGCCGCTGCCACCGTTCTTGGATCCGGGGGAGTTCGTTACAAGGTAGAACGCGTCTCCCGAGTGGTCAACGTAATACTCAATGCCTTGGCGTCTGCGTCTGAGTAACGTGGGGCCGATACCGCTGCCGATGCTGTTGCTGCTGCTGCTTCTACTACTGCTGCCGCTGTTGCTGCTGCTGGTCGCCGTCATCATCCCGTGCATGCCGCCGCCACCGTGCACTGAAGCCGTGCCGGGGGGCGTCGAATTCCTCGCGGGAAGAAGGTAAACCTCTGAGGTGGTCTTGGAGTGCACGTTGATGACCACGAACGCGCCATCTTTGGTTTTTCCGACGTCCGCAAAGAACGCGTCGTCTTTCTCTTCAAACACGGTGTGATCGCTGGCGAAATCCACCTCCCAGCTCTCCTCCTCTACGGACCTACCGTCGCTGCCACCACCACCGTCGCCTTTACCTCTGCGTCTTCTTTTTTTGCCAGTGTCGCCCTTAACGCCGCCATCGGTACGGTGAAGAAGGGGGCGCGTGCCTTCTCTGCTGCCACGACTGGCCGAAGAAATCGGCGTCCATCTTGACCTTATGGTGACATGTCGGACCTGCGAACAGTCCATGTAAGGTCAAAGACGGTAACCGTGGGGGGGAAAGGGTAGAGGGTAAGGGGAGCGGAGGGGTAAAGGCAGAGAAGTCGCACAAAAGAAACACCCCCCCCCCCCCCCCCTCCCCCTCCCCGCCCTGCTTCACGACACACTACCCACAAGAGAGGAACACAACCAAGAGCTGGGCAGTGTCCTCACACAGGTCAGGCTAGACCATCTTATTCACGACCACTTTAATTGCGTTCGATGATTGAAACGTGCCTGCCAGGGTCTCCGGAGATCGTCGGGCACAGTGTAGTACAGCCCGTAGCAGCGGTCTCCATCGCCGTTTTCATCGGTAGCTTCACTGTCAGCAGTGGCACCGTCCAGAGGGACACCGTTGGTATTGACACTGTTGGTAGTGCCATGGTCGCTACCGGGGGCTTCCCGCCAGCTCGACCCCCACTCGACGCCTACAACGTCATCCCACCTGAGGTGAGGCCAACCCGGAAAGAAACGACAACACACGTGTTAGGCCGTGCCACGCACATACACGCAAACAAGCTCTCGGCCGTAACTACGCCAACAACAGGAAACAACGCGGCAGTAGGAGATGACAAGTTCCAAAACCGGCAATCGGATCGATAAATAGCAGCATGCGCATCACACACACAAAGAAACGGGAGCATCTACAATCGCCTGGCAGCAGAGCAAAAAAACAAGCCGCTCACATCGCATCCTCCCGCAGCACTGCTGCCTTCGCCACCCCTTTCGCTATCTCTGACCCTGCCCCCGCCCCAAAACCAACCCCCACCGCCCCGCCCCCCAGAGTGGCCTCGCCAGCCTCCAAGTCGAACACCGCGAGCACGAATCGATCGTTGCCTTTTAGATCTATTGTGCACGCCAACATCCGCTGATCGGATGATAGCTTCATGGATCCGAGCGAGGGCGTTGGGCACCCCTCGAAAAAATCGCCACCGTTTCCATATCCCTCCTCGTGCACGTTTCGGGAGAAGCCGCGCTCGCCACGAAGACCGTGCTCTTCGATTTCGTTCAGGTCTAGCACCTGGAGCACGTGGAGAAATACATACAGCAGGTTTCCTTTTGGTTTCGATTTTTGGGTTCGCTTGGTTTTCTTCTTTCTGGGGATATATATATATATATTATTTTTTAGTTATCGACGTTGAAAAGCTCATGTATGTTGTGGATGACAAAGACATCATAAACAATCACATTGCGGTTCTTTGCACGGCCAAATGACCCTGCTGTATTCGCAATGTGTATCTCTTCCTCGTAGTTTGTGACCACAGAGCTCGTCTCACTTGGAGGCACCGGCACGGACACTGGTTGTGCTGGGTGTGTTGTAGATTGGTGGAAAAACCAGTTTACGGCGAAGAACGCACACACCAAAGTATCCACTTAAGAAAGTAACCAAAAAAGGTAAACAAGTAAACAAAAAAAGGTATACCTAATCACTTCTGGCCCAAAAACAGGTATGCCTGGTCACTTTTGATCCAAAAACAAGTACATACTCAAGTGAAGTGAGCAAGACGCCACAGGAGCCACGCGAGTGGCGTAGAGCACGTCATACCTGTTTTTGACATGAGTTGATCCAGGTACACCTGTATACGGGTGCTATGGCTGGGTTTCAACTTTTTTTTGTATTGGTTTTAAGCTCAACTACTTGCCTGCAGTGTCGGCCCGGTGGTCTAGTGGTTACCCTCGAGTACTACTAGCGTTGATCCTTGAGTTCGAGTCCCACCGTGGTGAGATTTTTGCTTTATTTGCAAAAAATGCAAATGAAGGATAACTGCTGAGAGCGCCTAGCAGCGTGGGTAGGGACAATTCGACGCGAGTCGACGAGGGGAGAAAATGCTGAATATTTCTCGCGATAAAAATGAAGGCACGTACCGTAGTGGGGAGGGGGGAGAAGGGCCCGCTATGTAACCACGGATCTGAGTTACTACTGGGAGGGAACACGAGAGTAGTGCGAGGATAATAAATGAGATGGAAAGCAAAAACAAAAAAAGCGTGATTTTTGTTTTACTATTGCTCACCACGTAATTACTTCGTTCTGCCGGTCACAGCGTATTTCGCTGTTACATTTGTGCGTTTGTTCATTTTTTCTCACTCTCAACCATCGCCTGCGGAGATTACAACGGAGCAAGAATGGCTACTCGTGAAACAAAAAAAGCGAAATTACACAGACTCTGTAGGTCAAGTGGTTTTGGGGCAATCGGAGGGCTCTCCTGGCGTGAGTATATATAAAAATTGGTCTCATACTGTACCACTGTTTGACTCCAAGCGCGAGGGGTGTACCTGTTTTGGGGTATTGCCCACATTTTTATTTTGTTTTTTCTAAGTAACATACTGTATTATTGGATGCTGAGTACGATAACGTACCGAACATCGATTTCCGGCTACCGAAAACGGTAATCGATTACCTGGTAGCGATTACCGGCTGCCAAATATCGATTTAGGGGGTCGAGTGTCGATTTTCGGCTGCCGAGTATGGTACCGATTTATGTCGCCGAGGAACGATATAGGTTTCATAGTACAGATTTCCGTTGCCGGATACCGATTTAGGCTGCCGTGTACCGATTGTTGATTACCGATACCCGATTACCGATTAGTCGATCGGTACCAATGACACCTCTACACTGACCAGTGCAGCAGCAGGCACCAGTAGCTGCACTGTGGATACGAATACATACAGAGTAGTTCGTATCACCACAAAAATAACGCGGCAGGAAAACAGCGACCCCCTTCCCCCCGACCAACTCCTTCGTTCTTCCCTCATCCCCAAAGCACACTCTAACCCCCAACAACGTACCGTTTGCTCGTCTTCAAGCGCGCCATCCACAGGCCTTCTAACATACAATGGAAACCCTTTTCCCTCATCCCGCCTTGTGTAGTAGAGATAACTCCCGAGCTGCTCAGGTACGCTGCGCCTGTCGCCCCCATCCTCTTCCGGTTGCCGACTGACCATGCACTGGTGCAGCTCCCTCGCGCGTCGACGAAGCGGTCTTAGAGAGGCGGCGGAATAGCGATTTTCGTGCTGTATGGAGGCGGGAATTGATATTGCGTGGCAGGGGGGGGGGCGGGTGGAGAGGGGGGGGTAGAAGGTGGGGGGTGGAGTGGGAGGGGGGGGGAGGGGGGGGGGCTAAAGGGGGGGGGGGGGGTGGAGGGGGGAGGTGGTGGGGGTCCCATTCTGGTTAACCTTGATGGTTTGATGGTGGCTATGAGCGCGATTTTGACTTGAGGCGGCGATACAGTAAAGGGTTTTACAACACTATCTGTGCCCATTGCATCCCTCATTATATTTCGCTAACGGACCAAACACACTATAAATAATCCCCCCCCTCTCCCCCCGGCCTCCTCCCGAAACACCCCACCAATGATATTGAAAAACCGGATTGATCGGCTTGCGGGGGGCAGGCGGCAAATGCCGGGTGGTTGCGCACAACAAGCCCCCGTCCGCTGTGGCTGTGTGCGCGTCTCTCAAGTTCTTCCGCAACATTCTTTCGAGCTCACCTCCAAGTGTCGGAGCATTTCCTCGCTGTCGGCGTGGTGCATCCAGCGATACTCGTCGAAGTCTCCCGCACCAGCACCACCAGCACCACCACCGATTTGGCTGTCTGGTGATGGTGGTAAACGGCGTGGGTTCGGGGGGCTTACTCCCTGGCTCCTGGTGTCGTGTCTTGTCGGGTCATGTGAGGTCATGTTGTCACGGCGTGACGTATCGAGGGGGCGGACGTGCGTGTAGGCCGCCGAAATGGCGGGAGGGAAGAAAAGGCGGTGTTGGCTGTTAGCTCAAGACCAAGAATTTCTTGGTCTTGCTTCGACGAGCACTTTACCGTGTGGAACCCCTGCATATTGACCCAGAACGCGGGAATGCGGTCTCATCCGACCTCCTAGGAATAGCGCGCGGCAGTTTGAGTATCATCATGCTCCGCGCGTGTCGTGCATCTAGTTTACTAAAAAATAGGAGCAATTCGGACACCTATCCATAGTCTAATCGTGAGGCCATCCTGTTCACGGCGAGATGGCGAACTCCAGCTCTGCAGTATCAGGTAGTGGGAAGTGGGAGGATATTCGGTCACTACCAGCAGGTACTTTTGAAGAACTTACTCAAAGCGAAGAGAAAAGGGTGTGCTGCTGCTGCTACTGCTGCTACTGCTGCTGCTGCTGCTGCTGCTGCTGCTGCTGCTGCTGCTGCTGCGCTGCCGTTGCTGCTATTGCCGCCGTTTCGCTGTATGTGTTCGTTTTGACCATGTGCATCAGTCGGTTGCAGATACCGGCTGTGGTCATGATCGACCAATTCACGTGTGTTCCACCATCAAAGCAGCTCAAGCATCCAGCTGCAGCGTAAACTTGCTATAATCTACTGACGTAAACACACAGACCTTTCCCCTGCTCCCTTCACCTCCTGCCGTTGCTGCTATTGCCGCCGTTTCGCTGTATGTGTTCGTTTTGATCATGTGCATCAGTCGGTTGCAGATACCGGCTGTGGTCATGATCGACCAATTCACGTGTGTTCCACCATCAAAGCAGCTCAAGCATCCAGCTGCAGCGTAAACTTGCTATAATTTACTGACGTAGACAGAAAGACCTTTCCCCTTCTCCCTTCACCTCCCGGGTTACCTGGTACTGCTGGCCGTTGTTCTGCATCTTGTGCAACCTGCTGCGGTATCTCCGCCATTTGTTCCAAGAGGCAACAGGGATGCGTTGAATGGTTGTGCTGCTGCTGCCGACGCTCTCGCCGCTCTGCCGAGGACAAACGCAACCTCCGTTCCACCTGCACACCTCGATCTATTCCCTGGTATGATCCGTCCCGGAGGCGCTAGCCTCGCCAGACGACGAAAAGCCATGTTGCACCCAACAAGGCTGGACTGCTGGGCTGGACTGTCAAGGAGTTGCTAAAGAGTAAGACGACATGTTCAATAAGGGATTCCCATTCCATTTGAGATCACCCAAACCAAGTCAGTGCGCCATCAGGGGCGATAGCAAAGGCAAAGGAGACACGATTTCTTCAATACAAGGTGGGTACACAGTCAGTGGAGTGCTTGATACCGCGCTTGTGTTTGCCTGTGACAATTTTTCCCCTGGGCGGTAACGATAAGTGATGGGGTTGGCTTGGTATGTATGGAAAATCATCATGGATCATGATGCGATGACGTTTTTCGACTGTTGTCGAGCCCAACCGTGCTGACCCGTGCACTGGCGCGTGCCGAGTTAGGTCCCACTGTGCTACGACAGTTGTTGCAGCCCAAGTGGGATAGGTCATGATACGAGTGCCGGTGCAGCGATATGCAGCAACGCTGCTTTGTTGGAATGCCTTATGTTGGCGATGAAGCTGCTGTTGAAGTATATAGAAGTCGATGCCCTCACGGGCAGCAAGCAAGCAGGGGCAGAGTAATACAGCAGTACGGCACACTACGTATGCTTGCTGTTACGAACTGTCAAGGCATTCGGTCTCACAAACAAGCAAACAAGAAGCCCCGCGGAGGTGAAAGGTTGAAGCCCGCTTCACCGCCAACATCCCACCCTGCACTAAGAAATGCAACGTGGCAGCTGACCAAGTTGTTTACCTGTTGGTCAAGTTGCAGACTCGTTGTCTTTCCTGCACATGCTTTCTTGACGTCCCTCCCCCCAAACCCCGCCCCCCACCCAACCCCATTCAATAGAGCCGAAACGCACCCATCTGAGCCAAAGCCGGTCACGTGCCACCAAGATGAAAACCTCGAGACCATGGGGCGGAGCAGCAGCAGCAGCGGCAACAACGCTGGCGGTTGTCACCGGACCTCTAGCAGCCCTCGTTGTGGTCCCGCGCAGCGCAGGGGCATTCGTCTCGCCCGACCTCTTTTTCGCGTCCCCCTCCACCTCTGCTGCTTCTGCAGCGGCAGCGACGGCGGCAGTAAAACCCCACCCCGGCTGGCCGTCCACTACGGCTCCGGGGGTTACTTTCGCAGGAAGTCCGACGGTAGTAGCGACCTCGACTGCCGTGGTACCGCGCTGTGGTGGCGGCCGAAGAAGCTTAAGGAGACGTTACACTCCAACCGCAACCGCCGCTTCCGCCGCCGGAGGCGGTGTCTCTCTCGCCATCGGAGGCATCCCAACTGAGGGGGAACCCCCTTCAGAGACTTGTCGTGTCGCCTCCTTCGCGGGACGATGGAGACCGGGTTTGAGGTTTGCGGCCGGCGGGGCTCGACGGCGCAGCCCTGAACCTCTCCGCTCGAGCGTTTCTGGGGATGACATGCTGCCGGAGAGTAAGCTTCCCCCGATGGGCGACGAGATGGAGGAGGAGGACGGAGACGAGGAGGAGGACGATGGGAGCTGGAGTGATGCCGAGGTGGAGCGCAGGGTGGCGGAGCGTAGGGTGTCGAAGGAGGATCCTTACGCGGTGGACGAGGAGGAGGAAGAAGAAGACGTAGACGCGGAGGTTAGTAAAAAATTGCAGTAGTTTGCGGAAGTCACGGAGTTCTATCGTACATAGTCGGGGGGAAGGGGAGGGGGGTGTACTCATTTCATGCCTGGCCGTAGTGGTAAGACCATTGACCTTTGCATCCCTACAATATCGGGACGGAGCACGTCGAGCTTTCACCGAACAGGTAGACATTGCGTGCACCAAGCGCGAAGCGCCAGGGGTTATATTCTCGTTAGTGGTAAGTTCGCGGTTGGTAGGATTTTTTTTTTACCGTTTTGGGAACGGTAAATTGTTTGGTGAAATGAAGAAAAAAATGTGTTGATGCCGGACGAACACCAGGGATGTACATAACATTGAGCCGGTCGCCCCGGTAGCGTATCAGGTTATCCTCGAGCCTGGTACAGGTCAGTTTCGTGAGTTCGAGCACCGCCGAGTGCATACTCGTATAAATTCGTTGGCACTTTTTCTTGTGCACAAATTGACTTGCGGAAAGCGCGAGAGCGTGAGTTAGCAACACTCGATGAAAAATCGACGAGCAGTGGGATTGCTGAACCCTATGCGCGATAAAAATTGAAGGCAAGAACCGGGGGGGAGAAGGGACGACACCTGTGACACGGCTTGTCCAGAAGCTGGAAAGTAAAAGTGTGCGAAAAAAGAAATAAAAAAATAAAATAAAATAACTTCAGATTGAACACATTACGCACCCGTAATTACGGCAAATCGGGGATTGACATTACGCACGCGTAATTACGGCTACCGTGCGGGGACCAAAGCCCCCCATCCCCGGGGGTTCCGTGTATAGCTGTGTTACCCTGTACCGAGGGGTTCCGTACGTAGCATTTGCTCTCTTGCTTCGTGTTCTCGCCGAGATGTGGTGTAACCAGCGACAGGAGGCCTTGCCGACCCTCAAGACCATCGGGCTCGTTGCTAACGCTCATGTTCATGTCGTGGTCTGCTGTTGTGGTGTTGTGGTGTCGTGGTGTCTGCTGTTATGGTGCGCTGCTGTGTGTGCTGTTCTGCGGTGCTGTTGTTTTTTGAATTCTTGGGGGGGTTCTTGGGGGGGAGAGGGGGGGATATGGGGGGGGGGCGTGGAGGCACCGTAGAAATACGGAACATTACCGCGGAATATCCACATCCCGGCCCATCCACATTACCCGTAATTACCCGTAATGCGTAATGTACATCCCTGAGAAACACCCTGCGGCCCGGCGGTTGACGCTGCTGTTTCGCG
This sequence comes from Undaria pinnatifida, assembly GCA_012845835.1. Taxonomy (NCBI): domain Eukaryota; class Phaeophyceae; order Laminariales; family Alariaceae; genus Undaria; species Undaria pinnatifida. The sequence goes on along the minus strand of JABAKD010000002.1, from coordinate 16,834,207 downwards.
CAATAGCAATGGCAACGGCTTCATTCGCTGCGCGTACGGTAGGGCTGAGAACACTGCCACATCATTTCATGTCCCCTCTCCCCCCCCTTGATCCTTGATCCTTCCAACGGCAGTCGGCTTTCGACGCAGTAGCTCTGCCCCCCCCCCCACCCCCTTCACGAATCCCTCCGACAGTGGTAAGCGTTCGAAGCAATAGCCTACCCCTTACACCTGGTATGTCCTGTCTAGCGGAATCAAGTGGAGGCGGGATATTGCTACTCCTGGGTTGCACCGGGAATACCGTACCGACGATGTTCATCTTTCTTCTCGCCGTTGTTAGAAAAAACTAATCTCAAGACCTACGACAATGGAAAGCCAATAGTTTGGCCTAAAAGTTTGCAAAATTTTTGGGGGTTATTTGCTGAAAGATTCCGGGCAACGTCGCTATGGGAAAAATGACTAAAATGTTTTTTTTCTGGCTCTTTTTTGGGTCATGCGGCCCTACAGGTCAATTTGTCTATCTTCGTCGAGCCTTGATCAACACTGCCCACCAAACACGATTGACCTTCGATCTCAAGATAGAGACAACCCACGATCACTCCTCTTTGTCCCGGACAAGGCCACATAATTGTAGGTGACAGCGCTGAAGAGTTTATCTCGATCCATGCCCTAGGGCGTGAGAGGATGCTTGTATTTTCTTGTGGTGTTCCGTCACATCCTCTCAAAATTCTGTTTTTCGCCCGTTGGGAGACGATGAAGAACTTTTTGTCTCAGTTTTCTACTAGCCGTCAAATGTGTTTTTAACCGAAGCCTCATCGACGCCCGCCACAAATCACCGGCCGTAGAGTGAGCGCTGTACACCACGGGGGGGTCGGAGCCCCTAACGAGCTCGTCACGTTCAGAGTTCACGACGCTGTCGTTGATTTCGTCGAATGAAGTGTGTGGAGAACACGAAATTGCGCCGCGTCTAATCCAAGATCTGCTTGAGAATTTCTCAGGCCGATGTTGGCCAAGAACGCCGCGAGATATCGTTTTTTCCCGGAATTCTGGAAAGTTTTCAAAAAATAATGCCACCAAATCGGGTCCATAGGCGACCGTTCAGGCAAAAAAAATTGGCTGGGATCTTCGGGAATTTCACACTTTTGGCCTTCCATTGTCGCCGGTCTAAGACAGGTTTTCTTTTCGAAAAATCTTTGATACGCGTGCTACAATAGAAGTAGCGTCTTTGTCTTTTTTGGGCGGGAGGGAGGGAGGGTTGTTTTCTGGATGACGGACCACCTTAGCCCAAAATCGTTGTACTAATGTCGCTCTTGTTTTGCAATATGTTTTTTTTTTTTGCAATACCGTAGGCCATGGGTTTGTTGGTCGGGTTGCCCTATCAGTCACCACAATGAGCTTTTGCCTCGGAAGGAAAAAGTTAGGCCTCCTCAAGCGCGGAGGAGTATTCGAAAGGTTATGGCGCACCTCTGCCGTTGCGTGTCTTATAGCGCGTCTTAACATACCTCCTAGGAAATATCGGAGAGTGCTTCCGGCCGCTTCATGGGGTGTCATGGGGGTGCGCACCCATATAACCCCTTTTCGGGCTCCGGATTAAGCGCATTGAAACTAGTTGAAGGTTCCGGAATCGGCGACACGAGGCAGCCCTTTCTGCCGGGTAGATATGAGGTGTGTTGACTATCAATAGTGTGTTCATAACTGTGGTGTGTTCGCTGACGTGTTGAAAGCGCAACGGTGGAGGCTTGACGACATGTATACGCACCGCATTCTAATAGTACTGCTCATGATAGTATATATGCACTGTATGTACTGGTGCGGGCCTTTTCCTGGACTGTTGATAGTATCGAAATCTCTTGTTGTTTTGGTCGACATACTGTAATCAAGTCGAAGAAGGTTAAGCCCTGTACAAACTGCATTCAGGTTCTTGGCATCAAAGTACTTGGAGTTGGCGTGTGATTTTTTTTTGCGGTAGCGAAGGGGATTGATGAACCCTATTGACCACTCACAAGATAAATAATGCTACTCTTAATTCCTCAACCATTTCGGATAGCCGTCGCCCTGAAAGCCCTCGCTCAGCGCGCGGAGTTTTATCCCAGGCGAGGCCCTCCAGCTGGGTTCCAGGAGGCCTCGTCTACTCCAAGACATCGAAGTACGTACGTTAAATGGTCGGTGAAGGCTTTGTACCACATAATTCTCAGTTGACGAACTCTGTTCTGGCTTTTGAAACATTGTGAGTGTGCGAAAAAACGATTATCAATCCCATGGTCGGGGTACAGAACGAACGACATTGTAAAACGGAAACATGTTCTTCAAACGATATGTAGGGAAGTTCCTCAGCGAAGGTCGTTTTCTTTTTTTTGGCTAGATAGGGCTAATAGTTGCAACGTCCGTGGGAGTCATAGTCATGTGTCTTCAAATAACAATGCATCTCTCTGCAAAAACGAGCGGCCGGTGCGACTTATCACGCAGCTTGCTAAGGTGAGTGCTGACCCTTAAATCTGTCGAGCTCGCAGCTAGCTGACGTGTTTGAAATAGTTTTATGAAATATCCCGTTAGTTACCGAATGGCACCATTGTTTTTTTAGCAACGCACTCCCGATATTGGGCCGAAACACTTGCAATTTGACCAAGATCGTTCCAGGAGTTGAAAAGGGGTTATAGATCTGCTCCCATGTAGAATAGCCAGCGAAAATGACAACGCCAGGGCCAAGAGCGGACTGCCAAGTAACACGGTAGCTTGGCAATTGACACCCCCCCCCCACACAAGTGGTTATTTGTGGGATGCAGCTCACCTTTCATGCGACTCGCCGAGCATCTCACGGTGCTTCGAGCTTGGTGTGCACGCAACGTCTGCCTGGTCGGCTCAAACCCGATGTGCTCCATCCCGGCGTTGCAGGAATGCGAGGGTCTATGGTCTCTACGGACTACTGACGTGTGTGATAAGATGCTTAAGACCCCCTCCCCCATCCGTCTGCCACATGTATACATGTCTGTGTTTGACTGGTTGGTGAAGGTGTACGAAGAGATCGTGGCGAACATGACGAAGCCTCTCGGCATCACCATCGAAGCGTCCACGGATCAAGCCGAGCTCATCTACATCACCAGCGTCGGAAAGCAGGTGGGCTTGTCTGACGTTTGTGATACTGTTGGGGAGGGGGTTGTGCATGTGTACCCCACAAAAACTCGTGATGTTTTTCCGGCCCTGTTGGCGGCCAGTTTAAGTTCCATCCCCCCTCTTGAGTCCGCAGGCCACTGTCTATCTCTCTCCCGTTTTATTCATCTCTCTCAATCCCTCTCTTTTTCTCGATTATCGTGTGGAATAATACGATCTCGTGTGTAAAACACCTCTCCACCGTTTCGGGAAAGAGGGGGAGGGATGTTTTATTCCAGAAAAAAAAGTAACGAAATTTCCAGGAAATTTTCGGCGAAAAATCCAGAATCCAGAAAAAAATCGGGCAGGGTACATTTGTATTCGATATACCACAAGGGCAGGACCCAGAATATTATCGGATATACTTTTTCCATCCATTCCCACTTAAGCGATATTTCTCGCCGTCCTTTTTCCGTCGCTCGATGACCAAGACTGCATACGCAAAATCCTACATATAGGCTACCTTCAATCCTGCATATTGACCCAAGGCTACACTAAATCCTACATATTGACCAAGAATGCACTATATCCTACATTTTTCCCCCCCCCGCCCTTTTATTCAAACGCCCCACCTACAATCGAAATCGGCCAGAGTAATAAGCACTTCTACGCAATTGATATCACGTCATTATCTTTCTAGCCATCCATGACGTAGCTTTCATTCATACCCCCCCCAAACGCCCCCTCCTTCCCCACCACCCGCACCATCGCCTAGACCTAGCACCACGCGTATAACAAACCCCTACACCTATGCGACCTAAAGATGTTGGTTAAAAAACCCTTTCTGCCCCCCCCCCCCCCCCCTTCCCACCCACACCCCTACCCCCACCCCCACCCCCACCCCCTCGAACGCTCCGCCCTCTCCTCAATGGTTTGCACGCACAGATTGAGCTGCCCCGCCCGTCCCCCGTCCCCCCACGTGATCAAACCCAGGCCTCCACGTCCTTAAAAACTCCGCCCTCCCCTCACCGGTTATTCGACTTACAGGATTCACTTGATAACGTGATGCATTTCCTTCCACAGCTGTCAGATTTTGTGCCCCTCAGAAACGGGTTTGATAGTTTCCGCGCACAGACTGACTAACATCACCCTGTTGACCCTGATAGCTACATTGCTGTAGTTGTAAGGGGAGTCGCCGACCTATATCCTTAATGAGGACACACAACTCGTAATACGCGCGATCGGAGTATCTCACACAGCTTTCAAAGATGAGTTTCGACGAAATCTTCGATCTCACAGCTGGAGTGTATTTTCATTTTTATGATATTGACCCAAGGCTACACTAAATCCTACATATTGACCAAGGCTACACTATATCCTACATATGGACCAAAGCTACACTAAATCCTACATATTGACCAAGGCTACACTATATCCTGCATATTGATCCAAGGCCACACTAAATCCTACATATTGACCCAATTCTACACTAAATCCTACATATTGACCAAGGCTACACTAAATCCTACATACTCAGTATGGACCAAGGCTACAGTAAATCCTACGAAGTACATACCTGGTATTGACCAAGGCTACACTATATCCTGCTTATTGGCCCAAGGCTACACTAAACCCTACATATTGACCAAGGCTACACTATATCCTACATATGGACGAAGGCTACACTAAATCCTACATATTGACCAAGGCTACACTATATCCTGCATATTGACCGAAGGCTACGCTATATCCTACATGTTGACCCAAGGCTACACTAAATCCTACATATCGACCCAAGGCTACACTGTATCCTACATATTGACCCAAGGTTACACTGTATCCTACATATTGACCAAGGCTACCCTATATCCTACATATGGACCCAAGGCTACACTAAATCGTAAATATTGATCCAAGGCTTCACTAAATCCTAAATATTGATCAAGGCTATGGCTATACTGTACTGTAGCGGGGTTATTTTTCGGTGACTCAGAAGCAGTCGCCACCCACGCTAACAGTGACTACGTACCCTATATGTTTTCGGTTTCGTGACATACACGGCCGTTTTTTTTTTTTTTTTAAGACGTATGCTACTAATAGTACGATACAAGTGCAGCCATCTTTTTCTGAGTTGTTTTTTCCCTTGAGGAGTAACGCGCCGAAAAACTGATTTTTTGTGAGAAAAATTAAAGTGCGACCCGATGAATAAACCAATGCCGTAGGATGTTTTAGGTACACAAAATCATATTTTTTTCAAGAATGTCGTATTATTATTTATTTTTCCGACGATAGAATTAGTATAGTATTAGTATAGTATAAGTAGGTTAAGGAGCCCCGTCGTTCAGAAAAAAATCGCCAAAAAATATATGCCTCTATCACCTCGATCTTAGTGTGCATATTACTATTAAATATGCATGTTACGATGCTCATGCTGCGCCAACAAGATGCCGTACTTGACTTAACTTCCAAGTATTACACTTGAATTCGTTTTTGAAGGACCAAACTCGGAACTGAAGAATGTTGGCATCCCCCCCAAACCGTGCGAAGCCTCGTTCCGACACGCTGCACCGGCCTGAACCTGACAACTGACTCACTTGTGACTTGGCTGAAATTCCTGACCCACTGTGACTTGGCTGAAATTCCTCCCCCCCCCTGCTCCGTCTCGAAAGGTATGCGTGGTCAATGGTCAAATCACTAAGGCAAGCAACTAATTAGTACGCCCCCTCCCCCCCCCGCTCTGACGATGGTTGGCTCTGTTTGGACGGCACGCGACGTGACAGGCGGAAGAGGCGGGGCTGGCGGTGGGCGACCTGCTTACCGGCGTAAGCGCCGTGTTCGGCCACGACGTGTGGTCGGTCAAAGGAAAAAATATCGAACAAGTTCGCTCCCTGGTTCGATGCAGGTGATGGAAAAGTTTCGTGCGCTGACCAGGTGTATTCATATCGTTTTTTTATCCAACGCATAATACCTTGTTGATACTTTAGTTCCCTTTTTGCTACCGGTAATATTTTATTCTTAACGTGTAAAGTTGCCCAGGTAGGTTGGTTGGGTACTCGTAATTGGTTGGTGTTTGCGTTTGTGAGTTTTTGCGTCAAAGTAAATTCGCAACTTTTGTTGTTGTTTTTTTCTCAGTTGGCGTGGACGCTTGTTCTCTCTGGGGGGTATGGGGGACGGACGACCTTGCCGGGTGTCGGGTAGTCGTAGCGTCTGTTGGGCCCTGCAGCACACTTGTTAGTTTTTTGTGCGCGTTTATTTGACCCTCGCATCCTTGCTACGATGAACCCTGCTCCCCGCCGCTACACGCCTCCCGCGATTTCACAGTCAGCGCGAGAAGCCCCACGTCCTCGCGCCGTACAAGCCGTAGAAAAATTCCCTGTCGGACCATACCCAGACAACCCTCAAACAACCCCTCTAACAAGCGGCTCTTAGTAGGATGTAGCTCACCCTTCATGCGGCTCGCCGAATACCTTACGGCGCTTTTGCGCTTGGTGCACGCTATTTCTGCCTGATCGGTGAAAACCCGACATGCTCCGTATCATAACGTCATTGTGGGGATGCGAGGGTCAACCATCTTGAGACTATGGCTACGCATCCAAGGAGTACCCCCCCCTCTTTTCGTGAGAGGGGATACCTTTTTTTTTCCCCTGTGTATACCCCACCCCGACCGATGGCAAAACCCGGGGGCGGAAACGCCCCAGGATGACGCATCCGCAAGGAAACACTACGGATATGCCAAGGATTTCCGACGTTTAACATCAACACAAGCACAAAAATCGTTCCTCTTTGTGTGTAGATGCTTGGTAAGCGCTGACTAGCTCGGTGGGCCGATCACCCGCTTCTGAGCATGACGATACTGGGAGTATAGTATCCCTTCTCGATAACCCTCCTCCCCCCCCACCCCCCCACGCCCCCTTCCCCTCCGACGGGTTTTCCACACTAAGGGTGAGCCCCTCTGTCCTACGAAGTGGGAGTTCTATTAATAGGCACATTTTTTCTCAACCACCCCCCCCCTTCCCGGAAACACGAAGTTCGTAAAACAGCTAGAAACAGTACAGGTGACATCGGCCGAAAAGTACCAGGGTGCTCAAATATGATGAGTTAGACAGTACTAAGAGTAGAACTGGGAATGTACCCACGTAAAGCAAATAGAGACGTGTGAAAGTTGAAACGGCAATATAAAGCAAGGAACATGTTGAAAAAAGAGGTTGCCAGCAACAACTGATGGGGCTGTATGGGAGAAAGTTACAAAAGGGCGAGCTGGAATAAGGTGGGACAGCGTAGTCGAAAAAGTATGGAAGGACTTAGGAAGAAGCCTAGGAGGAAACCAAGAAGAGATACTGCCCACAAAGAAATTTGGGGGACATCAGTAAGAGAGGGTAGAGGTAAGGGAAATGCCAGCGCTAAGAAAGAAGGCGATGAGGACGAGCATTTAGATATGTACGGGAAGTTAACAGAAGATATAGGAGTGGAAACGTATTTGCACGGCCCAATGGACTACGCGAAAATGCTTAAACTGCTTCGTGTAGGGGACCTGGACCAGCCACAAAGAAGAAAGAAGTATACCAGTAGTCGAGTGGAGAAGGAAGATGGCACACAGGGCTTCCCTTGCGGCAACGCAGACGATAGAAACTACATGGTGGGAGAATGCGAAATCTAGAAGGAGGAACGGAATGTGTTAAAGTAAGAAATGAGGAAAATCGACGGATGTGACATGGAGAAGTTTGATACATTAGACAGTAGGGATAAAATGATCGCTCTACTGGGAGACAGATGGTGGCCGCAGGCAGCCAAAGAGGAAAGAGATTAGATGAGCGAAACAAGTTCATGCAAAATATGGAAGAAGCGTAATGAGCGCCCAAATGTTGGAGGTGTCTCTATTATTAATAGGAGTAGGAACGGTGCTCCGTCTCGAAAGAGATGCGTGGCTATGGTTTGATTAAACGACTGAGGCAAGCAGCAAATGAGTACGCCCCCCCCCCCCCCTCCCCGCAATCTCCGCCTTGTTGGTGAAAGCCCGACGGCTCCGTCCCAGCGCTGTAGGGAAGCCAGGGTCTATGGTCTCAAGGCTTCGGCCCTGCATAGTAATGACTGCACCCCCCCCCTATATCCCTTCCCCCCCTACGCCCCCCCGCCCTGCGCCCCCCCCCCCTCCCCGCCTACGCCCCCCCTCCCTCTCTATATATAATAGTTGGCCTCGGTTGGCACCGACGCTGTGAAACATTTTATGTATATTGGGGTTGGCGTTGGTTGGCAACGACTCTGTAAAACATGCCAATCACTGCGTGAGCTAGACAACCAAGGTACCGTTCTTGTTTTTTTTGGCGGTCGCCATGGTGGTTATCGAGTTGGATCATATTGTGCGGGGTAGAGAACCCTAACTCCGCACAAGGGGAATGATCGCATCACGTAGTGTGAATATGGTAAGGCATCCACGAGGCAGTTACTTAGCAATACCCATTGCTGCCTCTGGAGTGGCCACACCAGAAAACAAAGTACTCATTGGTCGCTGTCGTCCATCACCAAGAAAGTAGGCACAAGGTGCCGGAGTCGGTCTTACGAGCGGTTCATGAGAGGATGCAGTTCAGCCTTCATGCGACTCGCCGAACACCCCATGGCGCCTCGCACTTGGCACAAGCAATGTCTGCCTGGTTGTTGAAAACCCGACGTGCTCCGTCCCGGCATAGTAGGGATGCAATGGTCTATGCCCATACGACTACGGTCATACACAAACTGAGTACACCCCCCCCATCCCCTAACCCCCCCCCTCCCCCCCCTTCCCGGCGCGTTTTTCCTTGAAAAGGACGGAGCCCTTTATCTTGGTGCGCGTGGAACGGGGACACGTTTCCCTAGAGGAACGGTGCTCGGAAGGGTTCGGGATCGTTGAAGATGCAGACTGCTGGCGACTCACAGAAGACGGAGAGTGCGAAGTGGAGTACACCAACTTGTGGTCCAAGGTTTACCAAGAGGAGATGGATGTCTTGACGGGGGGGGGGGCGGCCGCAGGGGCTGCGGCCGGCGGAGCGAAGAAGAAGACGAACGAGCCTCCACCTCCGAGGGATGTTCCGGGATTGGGCGGCTCTTTCTCGGGGGACCAGTGGGGGGGTAGTGAATACTGATTGTATTCGGTCTTTATAGATGCTTGAGCTACGGGCTCGACCGATTGGTTGGTTGATTCTCAGCTTTGCTACTGCTTTTTTTTCAGGTTTCAGGTTCATGAGGGCGGTTACGAAGCTCCCGCCTATACATAGTGCGCGCCTTTGCTTTGCTGCTTTCTGTAGTCGGCCGCTCTCGTGCTTGGTGTAGGGGGCGTGTTAGGCGTTGCGGACTGACGCTGTGCTCCATTGCTTTGCCGATCCTTTTTTAGGGGTTTGCTCTGCTGCTTTCTGTAGTCGGCCGCTCTCGCGCTTGGTGTTCGGTGTACGGGGCGTGTTAAATGCTGCGCAGGCTGACGCTGTGTTCCGTTGCTTTGCCGATCTTTGAGGGAGATACATCGAATCTTTATGTGTGGACTACCCATGGAGCCGATCCCCCTTCCAATGGATAGCTAACACGCCACCGACAGATCACGATCTAGATGATATAGATCATGTAGATCATGTAGATCGTGTAGATCATCTACAGTAGATCCTGCATATGCCGTTGTGAGATGTTGTGCAGGATCTATGTACTATACCAGGTAGAGAGTACGGATGCAACCCAGGAAAACCGTGCTAGGTGATGCAGATCGTGCGGCTTCCACCCGGTAACATGTCATGAGCTAGATCATACAGATCTTCCTTGAAAGATCTAGATCATCAAGTGGAGACAGATAATCGATTATCTGTCCGACGTGTGTCAGCCTCATCGGCAGGGCGATGCTTTTTCGGCCTCCTCTCTTTATCTCGGCCTCCCCAGGAGGAGCTCGCACCGACAATGTTGATAAATTACGATTGATGAAAAACGTTACCAAACCGGCGACAATTATTATTGGGGACACGTTTATTTCCCCCCCTAAGAAAGACGCCTTCTACGACAGAGGCAGCACTTTTCGTCTGAAATGGTTTATGAATGACGCGACCCCCCTTAACCCCAAATCGTCGGAAATCGGCTTTTTTTTCCTGTGTTTGAGTTTCGTCGTGTCCTAAGAGATGGGGATTTTTCATCCGGTATGATGGCAGTTTTGTTTTTTTCTCCAAATCAGTTTTTTGTTGTAGAGGTTTTGAACTCCCAAAGGGAGGGAACCTCAGAAGAAACGTGGTGCACCTCTATATCGCAGCACGCGTCCCAATCGATTTTACTTGCAAGCCTGACTTGTGGGAGGCCTTTTGTTGCGCTGAGCGGCCTTCTGAACAAGAAGCCGCTCGTGGTCTTGAGTGTCTCCCCTTCTCCCCCCTTGTTCTTGCCTTTATTTTTTATCGTGCGGATACAGGGTTCAGCATTCTCGCTGCTCGTCGATATCCCTCGAAAATGACACACACATGCAACGGTAACAGCACCCACTTTTTTCCCTGCGAGGTTCTTGACTTGACTTTTTTTAGGAGCTCTATTATGATACCTCACCCGAAAATGTGTGTGTTTTGAGTACACTGAAAGTTGCCTTTGTGATGACCAAACCCATGGCCTATAATAATATAGGTGTAAAAAATGGTCAGATTGCAAAACCACAATGACGAAATTCTGCCGATTTTGGGTTAGTTAAGGAGCCCCGTCACATTCTGAACATATTTTTGCCGAAAAGTGCTGTAAGTACCTTTATTATTATCGTCGTAGGAAGCGTCGCGAGTGTTTGAAAGAAACTCGCCCTTTCAACGGGGCACGAGAAAAAAAAAAACTACTACTATCTATGCTGTGTAGTACATTTTGCTGTGCTCTTGGGGGAACCCGCCGGGTAGGGTACTCCAGCCCTCTTGACTTCGTAGAGGTGTGGTAGCAATTAATTGACGAACGAAGAGAACGCTACGTACGTTCGTGCGGTACAGGGGCAATATTTTTTTGCACGGCATTATTTCCCTTGAGCTCTATACAATAACGACATGTTGTACACCCAAACACTGATTTGGAGAAAAATTGAAGTGCCGCTGCGCCCGACGATGGAAAATTCCATGGCCCAGGTATAGTCTACTATGATACAACGAAAAAAATGAAAAAAACAATAGAATTTTCAAAATTCCGACGAGATATTGGGCTGACCCATTTATTTCCAACTCCTAGAATATGCCTATTATATAGTCTAGTACTAGTCTAACTCCAAATAAAAATGCTGTGTCCCCATCCATGTCGGGAGTGCGGTGCTAAATAAAACGGTCCGTCATTCAGAAAACGTTTGAGTCAAAACGAATAAATAAGTAGGTGCTTTCTCTATCTTGGCACGCGTCAATAAGTAACGGTATAGTGTCAATCACTACATACACCGCCTGGGCGACCGGTCATACATACATGTTGCCCCCACGGCGAAAAAACATTATTATAATATAATGCATATTATACCCAATAATGCCATATCCTTGTAATAATGAGGACACACAAACAACCGTAACACGCGCGATTGGAGCATCACACACAGCTTGCAAAGATGATGAGTTTCGACAAAATCTTCGATCTCACAGCTGGAGTGTATTTTTATTTTCATAATTATAATAGGTCCTGGTGTAATATAATATACCTGGTAATAATTTTGACCCAAAATTCGTCGAACTCACGGCTGGCTGACGTCCTTGTTTTTTTTAAAATAAAATATCACACCACACACCATTGACACATACAACATGCTACGACAGACAATAATTATTATAATAGTAATAATAGAGGTGCGCACCGCATATATATGTCATGTATTATTGTATATACTACTAACTACTCGTCGTATAAAAGCGATGTACTAAGTATATATTAAATTACAATGGTATCGAGCGCATTCAACAAATAAATGTCCGCGGGGATTCTTCATCCTAGCGAGAGGTCCCACAGCGAGAGATGTTTTTACATCAAGCTCTCTCTCTGTGTGTGGTCTCAAATGTTATAGAGTGTCAGTATAGCTGGCAATAGATTCGGTATAATAGTCCGCAGAGTTATGGTCTATTGGCCACAAGAAGGTTCTCTTAAACGGAATATTCTGAGTGAAGCGGATAACCCGTAGAATATAGCTAGTTTGTACCACAAGAGCGTTCTCGGAAATGGAACGCTCCTCCTCTGGACAAGATAGATAGAAGTAAGCGCGTTAAGCGCTCATGGGAACATTAGGACATCCAGGAGAACGTTCCTTGTACGTTCCATAGGAAAAGGTCCGGAACAGAGCACAGTAGCAATGCTGGGGTGAAGCGAACTCTGTGAGCTTCACCCCACCCCCGTGCTCTCACTACCTGCTCTACCAGCTCTACCTGCTATACTTGCTCTGCCCTGCACTACCGTGTGCCAAGGGCCTGTGTTGTCTGTCTGTTAGAGTCCAATGAAGAGGAAATAATGTATAAGCTTTTGAGTCTATCCAGCGAGCCATGAGGAGAGACCAAACAAGGGCACCGGAACCCATGAGGAGCACGCTTCCCAACACCGACCAACCACGCATCCCCCACTCGGAGTACCACCACAATTGGCGTCGTCGGCAGGACGTTCTGACTTGGTTTCCGCGTCTATACCTTCTTCTTTGGCCCCCTTCGCATCCTTGTGCTCAGTGGCCGCGCCCTTCGTGTTATCGTAGGCCGATTGCTACTGGTATACCGTAGGTACATACCCTTTCTCGAGCTCTCACGGTTGTGAGCTCCATCATAGGGTTGTATATCTTACAATGAGGCGTTTAAGCCTCATTATTACGAGGTGTGGGGGAATCTATAGCCTCATTTTCGTTTGTTTCGAATAGCCGCATCTTCGATCCCCCTCCCAATTTTTGATGTTTTGTTGACATCATTTAGTGGGCAGGTGATCTGCATCTACGACTATTCAGGGTGGGCTAATGTTATAGAGTGTCAGTATAGCTGGCAATAGATTCGGTAGGATAGTCCGCAGAGTTATGGTCTATTGGCCACAAGAAGGTTCTCTTAAACGGAATATTCTGAGTGAAGCGGATAACCCGTAGAATATAGCTAGTTTGTACCACAAGAGCGTTCTCGGAAATGGAACGCTCCTCCTCTGGACAAGATAGATAGAAGTAAGCGCGTTAAGCGCTCATGGGAACATTAGGACATCCAGGAGAACGTTCCTTGTACGTTCCATAGGAAAAGGTCCGGAACAGAGCACAGTAGCAATGCTGGGGTGAAGCGAACTCTGTGAGCTTCACCCCACCCCCGTGCTCTCACTACCTGCTCTACCAGCTCTACCTGCTATACTTGCTCTGCCCTGCACTACCGTGTGCCAAGGGCCTGTGTTGTCTGTCTGTTAGAGTCCAATGAAGAGGAAATAATGTATAAGCTTTTGAGTCTATCCAGCGAGCCATGAGGAGAGACCAAACAAGGGCACCGGAACCCATGAGGAGCACGCTTCCCAACACCGACCAACCACGCATCCCCCACTCGGAGTACCACCACACAAAACCACGAAGAGACAGCAGCAGTCCATCGCAATCATTAAATATACCAGCACGATGAGTACGCTTGTTGTGTATAAAAAGTACAGACTGTGAAGAGATTGTTTGGGCGAGAAGCGTTTAGTGCCAAACGTACAGGATATATATACGAAAAGCACAGCACATACCAGGTACACACAACAAGTAAGTGCACGAAAGCCCCGCAAAAGTCAGAAAAATTGCAGGAAGGATAAAAGAAAAAAAGAGGAGACATGGAGAACATACACAAAAATGCTCTTGGGGATCTATCTGCTGGGATTGGTTGTTTTTTATCTCTTGGCTGTGGTCGCTCTGTATTGTGCCGTGGTGCTATTTTTACACGCTTGATTTTGCCCGGGTTCTACGGCGTGCATTGAGGTAGGCCTTGTAGATTCCGCCTTTGGCGCCGTGGGGGCTTGTCCCAACGCTCTACCATGATGACCATGGCTATTGTATCTTATTGTATGACATGTATGCATGTGATGCTGGTGTATCACAAGCCTACAGCGCGAATACGCGATCCAAAATCCAGATTGAAGAACAAAGCCTGCAACCCGGAAGCGTTTTGTTTACGTACCCAAAATAAAACAACTTGATACAAGTACCAACGCCAAACGGTACCTATTCCTCCGCAAAAAAAAGAATCAGGAAACTGACGGAACAAATCGAGAGCACAGAAAGCAAGAGCTTCCACGCACAGCTCCACAACAGCAGCAGCAGCAACAGCAGCAGCAACAGCTAGGTGGCGCAAGTAAACGCGGGTAAGGAGTAGATGATCAGACGGCCGGGGGGCATTAACGCTGCCCCATCTCAAGGCTTATGTGTCTCCCCCAAGCTGTTTAGGGGGTGGGACCAAAAGTTCCACTAAGTGAAACCTGCCTGGTATTCAAACGGGAGGGAATCCAATTTTTGGCGTTATTTCCCATGCCTCCATAGACTACATACGTAGATCGCGATCGCGGCGCACGATGAACCGGCACACACTCAGTCTAGACGAGAAAGGCTGCCCTTGTCAGAGATTAGCCAGCGGGGACGCAAGCAAGCCGCGCCCTCGTAGCCGTCGCGGTCTGGCCGCGAGACCCCCCGCCAAAGGTACACACGGTATGTTCTGGGTCTTGCGGTGACTTGCCTGGTGGGCCGGGCCTGTCAGCCCGTTGTTCTATGAAAGCCTACCGTATCATACCAGAAATAGACTATGTGTAGAGGATTTTTCAGGGAGACATGTAGAAGCATCCCGAATTGTTCCGGCAGCTTGCTTGCTCCGCGGCGGACGAAGCGACGCCCGGCGGCCCCCGCCCCCAAGGGGGAGCGCGGAGGTCGTCCATGGCCTACTACCTGGTCCCTCCACCCGGCGGTCGATTCGATGGAACGGGCGTGCTTGTCTAGAGCGATTCGACCGAACGGGTAGTATTAATAGCATTATCGGGTGATGACGAGGGTGATGGCAGGTTTTTTTTTTCTCCTCTCGGGTTTTGATGTTTGCGGAAATGGAGACAGGTTGAGTTGAGTCACCCACGCGATTCCTAGCGCGGGGCACGACTCGCAGTAGTAACCTTGCGAAGTGCGGGGAGAGTCAGACGTACACCACGAGGATATATATTTAGACTATGCTTCAAAGCTGGTTGGCCTTCGCGCGTGGGTTGCCCGCGCTGAGGACGTGTGTGCGCCTCCTAAACACAGCTACACGATTCGTAGTAGTACTGCTTTGCTGCGTGGTAAAAATTGCGTTCTAAAAAAAAACTTATCTGTCCATCATGGCGCAAAAATCGTGCTGCTTACGTACTTTCGCTCGTAGCTCTGCAACTCGTTCACGCCCCCCCCCCCCACGCTGCGTGCTGTCTTTTTCCTCCCTCTGCCCCCTGCAGCTCTGTCAAAATTGACTCTTCCTGCGAGGTCTACGTGCTAGTGAAGAACGAGAAGACATTCAAGGACCCAAGAAGAAGAGAGAGCAGATACACACGCGCGCATAGTTCCAGCCGGGAACCTGCCCTGCGTACCTCTTTGCCGTGAAAGGCGTGTTCCCTCGAAAGTTGTACTATTGTGGTGAACAAAAAAGGAAGGAGGAGAAGAAAAACGAGGACGACATTGATACAAGAGAGGAAATAGCTCGCGCGTCTTTAACGCACGTACAGATCGTCATTGAATCGGGACGCTTCCCCGCTGTGCGCCTTTCATCAAGGGAGAGCGTCGAGAAGAAGAAACATGAAGAGAAAGCTGCGCGTCGCGGTGGCTGGGCATTCGCCGCCGGCAGAACCGCAGGACGTGCGCTACTCCGCGCCCGACGACGAGCCTATCAAGGTACGCTCATCACACACCGCCAGTGTTTTTTTTTTTTTTATTTCTCTAAATAAACGCGTCAGCTGTGAGTTCGATAAATTTAGGGTCGACACTCATCTTTGAAAGCTGCGCGATACACCGTTTGTTTTTCTGTTTGACTTTATTGACTTTTTGTATCGTGTGGATATGTATATGTATTATACGCGTACGTACGGAGGGAAAATAAACGCCGAGGGGTACATGGCATACGAGCCCAAAGAAATGCTGAGTGAGAGGAGAAGAATGCTACGACGATAGAGGAAGTAGCCGTCGACGTTTTGGCTGAAGCGTTTTCTGAATGAACGACGGGGCTGTCTGTAGCCCCAAAAACCCTTCGTGTCATGTCATTCTTGTTTAGCAGTAGCATTCTTTCGTTTGCATACCTAGGTCGTGCGAGGGTGGGTTTGTTCGTTGCGGGTCACATGACATATGTGGACTATATATTCACTTTTACTCTCGAAAATGAGTTTTTCCCGTGGAGAGGTATAGTCTAGAGCTCCCTCCTCAAGCCATCACCCGCAGAAGAAGGCAAATTATGGCGCACCTATGCCTTCGCCTGTGCCAGGAGAGGTGTCATATAAGCTTATCATGCAAGTACATGTTCATAAAAATAGTCAGGGTTTTTTTATGTTTCTCGCACCGCACGGGTAGGGCAGGGAAAGGGAGAAAAAAAAAAACGCACATTATTATCGGACAAGATTCGTCAGAAGCCCTCGTCTTTCAGTTCGCGATCCGCGTATTTCACGCCGGATAGGTCCAGGCCTGTTCCGTGCGATCTGCACCGCCTTAAAGGCCATGCTGCCGGGTATTATGGTGAACCCTCTACACCAAGATCGATACAGCAGCTCCCGGGTTGCTATTAAAAAACCCTCAGTAGGGGTACTGCAGTTTACTACGCGTCGACGGCTGATGATGTGCTTTTCCCATGACTAGTCTATACGCTTGTAGATGTCAGCCTGTTTTTTTTCAGGGCTTTAGATGGATCATGGGCCGGGTCCCATGAGGCCTTCAAAATCTCGCGGGTCGATTAGTCCCGTCCGATCAAGTGGTGCTCGAAAAATCTCACAGCGCAGGCCGTGTCGGGTCAAGAGGTTTTGAAACCTCCTGGGTCGGGCGGGTGTTATCACCCTGATGATCAGGCCCGACCCGACCCGGCCCGACCCGTGAGAAACGGCCTGACCCGTGGAATGGCCTGTTCTTTTTTTCTTGTCGACCCTAGCTCTTGACACTGTAGGTATCCTGTACTCTTTTCGTGTGTTTTTTCGTGACGATTGGCGGTTGTTTTGCAGCGTCGGCAAGGTGAAGGGTCGCCGACGCTCCCAGGCCCTAAGGAGATGTTGCGGACGAAGATACAGGTATTGAAGCTCACGCGCACCCCCGATTCAGGTGAGATGGTGAGAGCTGCGCACTCTCCGTTGCTCGCGGTCTAAGAGTGCGCGAGTTGTCTCGTATTTTTCGCGCGCGGTGGATGGTGTTTTGCATTATTAACTGACGACTCGCGCATGCAGTAGTACTGAAAGTAGTGACAGTAGCAGTAGCAGCAGTACAGCAGCAGTGCCTAAACAAGCACACGCGTGCGTACGCGTAGAAAAAACCTTCGCCGGGGATGCAGGGCCCGCATCGTCGTGCAGCCACACAATGCTACTCACTGAAAAATAAGGCGGTGCAACGCGTTTTGCTATAGATAGAGCTGTGCTTCGCAACGGAGCGGGGAGAAAGTTTTCTGCAACAACACTAGAATTGTGCTTTGCAAACGGCCATCGGGCATCCGATGGCGCATAATAGAGCTGCGCGTTAGCAAACGGCCGCCGTGTGTCCGATGCCGCGTTCCCGCCGCACCACGATTTCTGGTCACAGCTACCGCCCCCAGTGGTGGTCAAAATTCCGGAAACAACCAGAGGCTCAAAATGCCAGCGGGCCCCCGCGGGTTTCAAGAAGACTCGGCGACGAACATTCCTAACCCGATGAATATCGTGAGCGCCGGCAACGGCCTCCACTGCAACCGCCCAGAGACCGCCCAGTGAGTACACGAACGTACGAGTCCACTGTGTGTATGGCGCTGTTTTCGTTTGTGGTGTCCGAACGTTTCGTCTTCGCGCACATAATCGGCAGCACAAGCACTCCGATTATGTATATATATATATCTTTCCCTGAAATTCCGCGATCGATTACGCTATTCAGAGTTCAGAGTGACCTGTCGCTCTTTTGGCACAGCAGTGTATGGGTCCCTTGGTATTATGCCGACGTTCAGATGCATTCAAGGGCGAAACCCTCTTGTAACTCTCCGTGTTGAGTGGCTATATATACGTACCGCACCAAAACATTTTTTTTTGTCGCGGACCGCATTTCTTTTTGGTATTTTTGCATACAAACCGCGAACCAATGCCTCGCCTGTTCCTTCTCACGCCCCCCCCCCCCCCCCCCCCCAACCCGCCACCCTCTTCCTCCCGCCCCCTCCCCCGACCCTCTCCCCCTCCTACCCCCTCGCCCTTTGCCTCCGTCCTCTCCCCACCCCTCCCACCCCATCTCCCCTCCCCCTCTCCACTACCTGGTACTCCCTCCCCCCCCTACACGCATTACGCTATCTTCAGGGCGCGCGGCAACACTCCACTCTTCTGCAATGAGATACCGCACGGGTTTTTGTCACTGAGGGACCAGTTCCCGTCCCACTTGAAGGGCTTGAAGGGCTTGGCCCTGCCGAAGCATGTGTTCGAGGCCATCGCGTTCAACCTTCTCGAAGCGGTTGAAGCACTTCAAAAAAATGGCGTCTCTCACCGCGGTCTCTCGCTCGACACGGTGCTCGTAGGACCAGGCCTGAGCGTTAAGGTCCGTTCTTTTTTTTTTTTTTTTTACGAAGATTTTTTTTTGTTTTACTATTCGATGATACATTCTTCGTTTACGCACCATTCGCTTACTTTATCTTGTGTTGCTACCATTTTCCCGTTTACTCTTAGATGTTTTCTTCTCATGTACAAATCGCTTGTTGTTTCGGTTTGCATTTCGTTATTTCGGTTCCGATCTTTCTCTCAATGGGCGATTTTAACATCTCGCGAAAGAAGGAGGAAAACATGTCGCCACATCTTGCTGTTTGTTACAGTACAAGAAAATGAGTTCCTATAATCGCTCGACGCAGTCCTGGTGAAATCGGACCTCAGCATTAAGGTCCGTACCTTCTTGATTATTTTGTGTTCATCATTCGCTGATGGTTTCGCTCACCATTCGATGATTTTGCTGTGTCCCGTTCGAACAGTTTTTTCGTTTTTGCCATTCGATATTTTTTTTATTTTGCCGTTCTCCAAAAGGGCACATTTAACGTCGCGCGAAAGATGACACGAAAAAACCCGTCTTTTGTCTTGCTTTTACTGTATTAGAAAATGATTTCCTATAATCGCTCGACACAATCCTAGTCAGGCCAGACCTAAGCAATAAGATCCGTACTCTCTTGAGATATTTTTCGTTTACCATTATTAGATACTTCGTACTATTTCTGTTTTCGATGATTTTTCGCTTACCATTGATTAAATGATCCATTTTATGTACCATTCGCCTATTTTTTCGATTCTCGCCAATCGCTATTTTTTTCGTTCACCTTTCTCTCAAATGGCGATTTTAGCATCGCGCGAAAGGTAGAACACCAAATATCGCCAATTGTCTTGATTTTAAAGTACTAGGAAATTGTTTCCTGTGCTCGCTCGACACCGTCGTGGTGGCACCAGATGTAAGCATCAAGGTGGGAATAACCTTGATGTTTTTCATCTACCATTGATTGGCTAAAAGGGCGTCACTACGAACACTGGCGATATACGTTTTTTCTTCGCATATATCTTTTTTGTTCCATTAGGACATAACTTCTCATATTTCACAAAAGATACGAGACAGAAAGAGAATCGGCATCTCATCACCCTCCTGAAACTCAAGGTCACAATGAAAACCAAATTAAAAGGGAAGGGGGGCGGGGAGGGGGGGGGGGGGGGCGTTCTTATTTGTTGCTTGATTTAGATTTTTTTTTTTAGCATTTGAGCACGCATCCCTTTCGAAACGGAGCACCGTTCCTGCTCCCAAAAGAAACGCATCCAACATTTTCAGGCGCTCAGCACGTTTCTTCCATACCTGGTAAAACACAACAAATGTCTTGCATGAGTCTTCAATTTCATTCATCGTGGGAAGCTATATCGTAGGGTGGTGAAGGCTATAGTTCTCCATCTACTATGGAATAATGATTGTCTTGAAACAGACTTTATTCATGGATTTTGAAATAATGAATGTCGTGAAACAGAGTGTTCATTCGTGGATTTTGGGGCATCATCTCGTAGATTGGTGAATGTTATAGTTCCCCAACTACTACTATCAAAAATAAGTAATGTCTTGAGTTAGTCTTGATTCAATGAATTTGGACCAATGTGTAGGGTGGCGAATGCTATAGTTCTCCGACTATTGCTATAAAAAATAAGTAATGCCTTATATTAGTCTTAATTAATAGGATTTGGGGTGTTGTATATTAGAGTGGTGAACACTATATAGTTTTCTCTATCTGCCATAAAACAAAACGTCTGGAATTAGTCTTAATTAAGTAGACTTGGGGTGTTGTATCGTAGGGTGGTGAACACTATATAGTTTTCTCTATCTGCCATAAAACAAAAACGTCTGGAATTAGTCTTAATTAAGTAGACTCGGGGCGTTGTAGCGTAGAGTGGTGAACACTATATAGTTTTCTGTATCTGCCATAAAACAAAACGTCTGGAATTAGTCTTAATTAATTAGATTCGGGGCGTTGTATCGTAGGGTGGTGAACACTATATAGTTTTCTCTATCTGCCATAAAACAAAACGTCTGGAATTAGTCTTAATTAAGTAGACTCGGGGCGTTGTAGCGTAGAGTGGTGAACACTATATAGTTTTCTGTATCTGCCATAAAACAAAACGTCTGGAATTAGTCTTAATTAAGTAGACTCGGGGCGTTGTATCGTATGGTTGTGAATGTATCGATCAGAGGGCGGGTCCTTGCATAAACAATACAACATGGACGCCTAAAACAGAGAAATAGTGATAATTTGCAGTCGGCGCCAAAATAAATATCGGGAGACATGTCAAGCAATGGAAAACGAGCGCTTTCAAGGGGCGTTGGGTCGAGTGTGCCACACCAAAAGCCTATTAGTGTGGTAGCAGCCAATGTTACATCTGTCAAAGGGTCTCCATTGTGCATGCATATAAGTGAACGTCTTGAGTTAGTATAAATTCCTTAGATTTCAGCACACCACCCTTACTGGATGAGCCCTGCTGAGGCTTCAGAAGGACAAGTTGACGAATACAGGTAGGTGACGATTTCGGCATCCTTCACGTGAAGCAACCCGGGATGCTAGATTTAGGTGTCGACGGTTTCGCAGTCGAACTCACTCCAACGCAAGCACGTGTAAGACACGCCCACAGCTTGCACTGCACTGCCGTGCGCTGCATGCTCGCACGCCATGAGAAGGACGCGCCTATGCTTTGTTTTGTCGCTGTATGATATAGTATGATATAGTATGATGTAGTATGATATAGTATGATATGGTACGATATGGTATGATATAGTATGATGTAGTATGATATCGCATGATATAGTACGATATGGTATGATATAGTATGATATAGTATGATATAGCATGACATAGTATGATATGGTACGATATGGTATGATATAATATGATGTAGTATGATATAGTATTATATAGTATGATATGGTACGATATGGTATGATATAGTATGATGTAGTATGATATAGTATGATATACCCAAAAGGGCTAGCACATAGAAATGCAGAGCAATCAAGTGGCGTAAAGCACCATATTCGATCATCATTAGCACGAATAACGCAGAGGATTCAAGTGGCGTAAAACACCATATGCGACCATCGTCGCCATCATCAACATCATCATCATCATCATCATCAACATCATCAACATCATCAACATCATCAACATCCTCGCCATCACCATCATCATCATCACCATCATCATCGCCATCACCATCATCACCATCATCACCATCACCATCACCATCATCATCGCCATCACCATCATCACCATCATCACCACCATCATCATCAACATCACCATCACCATCATCATCATCATCATCATCATCAAAACCATCACCATAATCGCTCTGGACACGTGCTACAATAGAGGCATACAGCACTTTTTTTTGGCGTTTTCAGTTTCGTTTCTGAACGACGGAGAGCTCCTTAACCCCAAACCGTCGAAATTTCGTCCTTCCTAACTTTTCAAAACCTGTATTTTTCGGTTTTTGGTATACCTCCCTAGAGGCCACAATGGGATTTGTTCGCATCGGGTGTCACTTACTTTCAGTTTTTTTTTTCTTGTTCTCACAATCAATTTTGTGGGTGAGGTTTGAACAGAAACCACCAAGTAAGTGACGACCTTTGCAGGGAAAAGGTGGTGCACCTCTATGGCGGCATGTGTGTGTCCTTCGTCATTTTTGTTTTTTCGGATTTGGACTTCCAATATTTGCTGTGCTGCACTACTGCACGCACATACACCTCCCCTGTCACATATATGTATAGTACGTTTATACCCACTGCCGGCTGGCGAACATGTGTTGATGGGCTCTCCGTTCCAGGAAGGAAAGAGCAAGCCAGAGTCTGGACTGCGGGTGTACGCGCGAAGGCCGTACAATTCGCTTGTGTGTGGGTCTTGGTCGTTCTGTGTTGATTCCGCCGATCCCGTCTCGGGAGGTTTTCCTGCGGCTGGCTGTCCGTTTTGCTGCCGTGAGCGTGTGAACCTCCTCCTCCTTCTTATGATCAGTCTCGTTGTTTGACCTCGGCTCCAAGGCGTTTACTATTACCTTTTTTTTTCTTGTGTGTGGTCACTTTTTACTTTCCAGCTCAAGTCGTAAGAGGTTTATCCTCAGTGATCTTCTGGCCACAGGTGTCTCCCCCTTTCCCCCCCCCCGGTATACATGCCTTCATTTTTATTGCGCACAGGGTTCAGCATTCCCCCTTTTTCAGCTTTTTGTGCTTGTCGATTTTCATCGAGTTTTGCTGACTCACGCTCTCGAGCTGTTCGCTAGTACCTGCTATTTTTTTTTACGTAAGAAAAAAATCCTATGAGCTCAAGCATGCACTCGGGATGATTCAAACTCGAATCCTTGACTTTAGCAGCGACTATATTCACACTATCATAATACTACACCGCAGGAGACGCCTACGTATCATAACCATAACAACTCCATGAATTACTTCACCCGTTAATAACTCCAAGTTTACTGTGTGTCCCGCCCATCCTCGCGCCCTTTTCCCTGTTTTCCTTGTGTACCTTCCCGCGTGCTGTGTGCTTGTCCTACCAACCCGCCGGGCAGATTCGGGCACCTACGTCTGCGCCCAACAAGTTCGAGAGGAGCATGATCAACAAAAGCGAGGTTTCCCGCGAGAACGACGCGATGAACGCGAACAAATTCGGGAAGAGCATGGCCAACAAAAGCGAGGTTCTCCACGAGAGCGGCACAGTGAACGCGACCAACATAATGCCCAAGGGGAGCAGCGCTCTCAGCAAGAGCGACATGAGCGACGAGCGTGGCACGACCAACACTAGCAATACTACCATCAACGAGCAGAGCAAGACTAACAGCAAGAACAACATCGCCGTGCTCGGGGGGGGCACCACCACCACCAACAACAACAAAAGCACGCTTATGGGCGAGGGTAATACGACCAACGCAACGCGCTTCGGGGCGACCCCTGCCGCGGACGCTGGGACGATCGCGGCAGAGCACGGCCTTGCCAATGGAATAAAAGTGCGTTAGCTTGTACCTTGTACGGAAACGAGCGTGGTCCAAATTGCTCTTATTGTTATTTTTTTGCCCAAGTGACATATTGGGCGTAGGTTCGAACCCTGAGGAACGCTTCACCAAACCAAATATTACCAGGTATTCAGGTTGATAGCAATTTGTTCCATGTTTCGCACTCGCCTCTTCTGCAGGAGGATATGCTCAGCATCGGATTTCTGGTGTTCATGTGCGTGACAGGACACGCCCCTCCCAACCTGCAAGGTCTCCAAGGGCGGGTGAGCATCAAGCTGATTAACATGTGCTGTGCTTCCTCTACACCAAGTTCAAGCAGAATTCCCGCCCAAAAAAACAATATGTGGGCGCGTTTTTAAACGGAACTGAGATACTCTTGTTTTGGGCCATGCTCAAACTCTTACCACGTGGCGCAGGCTGTGTCCTACACGAGTGTTAGCACAAGAAGAGACATTAGTGCAAAAGTTCGAGCAAAAAAATACTGCATTATAAGTGCTGTCGCGTACTGTACTATTAGTACTGTTAGTACGTGCTCTACCGCATACGGTTGCCGTCTCACTCCCCTACAGCCATGCACGTTATGAATACCCCCCCCTCCCTCCCCCTCTTTCGACCCTCGGCCCCCTACCACGTTGAAACAAACCCCTCTCCCCCCCCCCCCCCTCTCTCTCCCTCTCCCTCTCCCCTCCCCTCCCCCTCTCCCCCTCCTCCTCCCCCTCTCCCCCTCCTCCTCCCCCTTCTCCCCCTCCCCTTCCATTACACCTTGCCCATCCTCTACCCCCCCCCCCTCCCCCTACGTTATTAACCCCCCCCTCCTCAACCTCCTCCCAAAATGCCTCTCAACAGCCCGAACTGAACGATGTCCAAGACTGCAAGGCCAGAGACCTTCTCCGCTGGTTGATGCACAGCAACACGAACAAGAGGCCTCAGGCTTCCAAAGCGCTCCGGCACCCTTGGCTTCGAGACTACCCCAGCAGGATCGCGCAATCGGCGGCGGCGGTGAGGCGCATGCTACGTCCGGAGTAATCGTCCCACGCGGGGGGGTGCGGCAGATTCTAAGAATTTTCCGAGCTCCTAACACGAGGAGCTAGCTCAATATCAATATCAACATCAACATCAACATCACCCGAAACATGACTTGGAAGGCATTCATTGGCAGAACCTGACCAACACCTGTACGCGGTGGTCCGAAAACAAACATTACCAAGACTACGGTAGTCATCACCCGAAACATGACTTGGAAGGCATTCATTGGCAGAACCTGACCAACACCTGTACGTGGTGGTCCGAAAACAAACATGACCAAGACTACGGTAGTATCGTAGTATCATACTCTCTGCTACCCCCTTGTTCGGTACTGAATTTGAGTCCGTCGTACGAGCGACTCTGTACGTTACTTGACCGAACGGCCGTTGTAGGCGACATGCTC
Organism: Undaria pinnatifida; assembly: GCA_012845835.1. Lineage (NCBI taxonomy): Eukaryota > Phaeophyceae > Laminariales > Alariaceae > Undaria > Undaria pinnatifida. Next base: position 16,809,087 of record JABAKD010000002.1, on the reverse strand, counting down.
GGCGCAGCGTAGCTGACCATTTCTATTGTTCTATTGCGGATTCACATCGCAAACAATAAAACAGCACAGAAAGGCTTGATTTTAAGATCGCAAAGGAACGGGGGTGGGGGGAGGTCACCCGCGCGGAGTGATTCCGAGCCACACTGCAAACGAAGACCCCAAAAGGTAGTGACCTTCCCTACCTTAAGACCCTTCCTACCTTACCACTGCTCATATACTCGTGAAATTACTCGACTAATGACCAGCCGTTAGTTCCTCACTTGAGGAGGTCAATCGGACAGAGGGTATACCTTTTTTTGACGCAAAAAATGCAAACCCCTACCGTGGCAAGGTTGTATGGCTGTAAGGAATGAACCCCATGCTTCCTCCCCTCCCTATCCGAACAACACCCACTGCGCCTCCTAGCCCTAGCCCCCATACGTTGCTTTTATGGGTCAACCCCAACACCCGCACCCGCAACGCCTTCATCGCCCGAACATCTACAGCGGTCACCGCCCACCCCTAAACCCCTTGATCACCCCCAACACCCTCACCCGCAACGCCTTCGCCAGCCGAACCTCCACAGTCAATTCCTAACCCTAGTCCGTCTTGCTTGGTTGTTCAACTCCCAACACCCGCGGCGCCCTTCTCCCTCCCTCAGCAGAGCGTCTCCAGCGACCAAAACCTCTACAGCCCGCGCCAGGGCCGGGAGCAGCACGAAATCCTCCCCGGGAACCCATACGGGCGGCTCTGCCAGTCCATGCCCGGGTGGGCCTCCTCTTGCCTCTACCGCGGAGCCAACCAGGCGGTAATTAGCGACAGCGACCATTACAGCCACCACCGGATAGAAAGCAGCGACCGCTCCCCGCCTATCGCGCGCCACGCAAGCGGCGCCGACGGTGGCAATGCGTCAGGTATGCCGCCGACACCGCCGCCGTTGTCTATCTGGCACGAACAATCTTCAGGGTCTAGCGGGGGAGCCGCCGGAGGCGACGAGCACTCTTCACTCAGCGCAGAAGACTCCACCAGCAGCTTCTCGAGCTCGACGCGGGTAGGCGGTACCCCCGTTGACGAAGCACAGGCGGGACTCTCGCAGAGATACCACGACCTTAACGCTAACGCGTGGTTGCCGTCGAGCTGCTGTGCATCCTCGGCGGAGAGTAGTTTTAGCTCGAGCACTGGCAGCCCGCTCCCCCTCTCGCTTCGCAAGTACGCGTACAAGTCACGAGCGCGCGGAGCGTGCGGGGCTAGCGGAGTGGTCGGGGCGAGCAAAACCGTCCCCCCCCCGCCAACACCGTCATTCCAGAAACTTGAGGTGGAGTGCGCAACCGTAATGGAGGATGCGCCTGGTCTTCCCTGGATTAGCTCCGCGGTTGCCGCCGCTCGCCGTATGGCTAAAAGCGCCACCACCACCATCGCTACCACCGCCGCCGCTGCCGGCGGCCTATCACACTGGGGAGGGTAAAACACCACCGCCACCGCTGCCACCACCACCACCACCACCACCACCACCACCACCACCACCACCACCACCACCACCACCACCACAACAACAACAACAACAACACGATCAACACCACTGCTGCCGCCACCCTGTTTTGTTTATACCAGAGCTAACAGCTAACCTAAACCAAACGGCAGCGCTTTATTGTAGTATCCAAGATGCTATTGCCGAAGTGACCACGCAGATAACACCTCAGGACGGAATTGTTCTCATCGTCCGGCGCTCGCGTGGTTCGAAGTCGCGGACCACGGAAAAGCGGATGCATGATATCCCCCGCCCCCCCCCCGGGGTCCATAATCCTTAGGAATACAGCCATGCATTACGTTACTCCCCCCCCTCCCTCCCCCCCCCCCCCGCTGTCACAAGCGGGCCGATCCCGCGTTTTTTTTCGGAACGGACGGGGGCGAAGGTTGCGTGATAAGAAGGGAACAAGGCATCGGAGGAGGATTAGAAGGAGGCGTTGTTGGTGTGGGTGGATCGTGTTGAAGCGCACAAGGGTCATATCGATAGACGGTGTCAAGATGCGATGAGCGCGCGCGCTCAGATGACCAACCGAAGACGGCCTTCAGAGGCTAGCGCAGAGTCTTTTACGAGACGTCGAGCTCGAGCAGCACCGATGGTCATCGTGTAGAATATTGTGAATCGACTGAAAATAGGCGCTCACCGCGGCAACCTCACAACTGTTGCTATTGTGGCGACGTGTTCGTGGTGTACGCAAAAATAAAAAGAAGTATTGTCCGGTGGGTCGAGTGATAGATAAGCTCCTACAGTCCTCACAGCAGGTGGTGCTGTTGTGGGATACATACGGGTGGGGGTGGGCGTGGGGGGGGGAGAAACGAAGTGGTTGACCGAAGAAAATTAAAGCGAAGATGAAGATTTCTCTCGGATCCTGTGATATAGGGTCTTGTAGGATAGGGTTTTTGTCCAGGACATTGCATCGGCGTATAAAGAAAGCACCCGGGTGTTTGGAACACAGCAGCAATGGCGTTGGTCCCCGTGATAAACAAACGGAAAAATCGAGAGTAGTCAGTGGTGATAACAGTGTGGTATCGAAAGAACTGCGTGAACTCAGGAAGGAGAGGGGGGAGAGGGAGGGGAGGGGAAGGAGGGGGGGAGAGGGGGATTAATGAGGGCAATCGGTAGCCGGTGCTGACGAGAACGCGGTACCGTAAGGCGTGCGTGAACTCAGGGGGAAGGGAAGGGGGGGGGGAGGGGGGGGGGGGAGAGGGAAGGAGGAGGGGAGGCAAAGGGAGAAGGGGAAGGAGGGAAGGAGGATGGGGGAGGGGGGGGGGGGGGAGGGGGGGGGGGGAAGGGACGAAGAGGGGGAAGGGGGATAAGGGGGACAGAGAGAGAAGGAAGAAAGGAGGAGGAGGAGGAGGAGAGGGGATGGGGGGTAGGGACGGGGGGAAAGGGAGGGAGAGGAAGGAGAAGGGAAGGAGAGGGGGGAGGGAGGAGGGCACGGAAGGGATTTGTTGTGGTGGTCCCAACTCACCAAATTGTCGGATTGCGCGTGTATCAGGGAGCCGAGATGCCCCTGTGGCTGGGTTCACGGCTCGCTCGGTACTATCGACGCTGATGCCATTTTTCTGTGTCCCCGTTGACGCCGCTACTCGGAAGGCTTGGATGTATTGTTTTCAACCCCATTTTCTCCGGAAAAAATACATCCCGCACAAGGGTTCGGGCCAGGAGGTTTTCAAACTTTACGGGTCGGGTCGGATCACCCTGGTCCGACCCGACCCGACCCGACCCGACTCGACTCGACCCGCAGGAAGCGACCAGACCCGTGAACACCCCTAATATTTTGCTTCTTTCTTTTCTGCTTGTACTGAATGTTTGTGCGTAGCCCATGGATAGTGGTACCCAGCCCATGGCGGGAGGCAAGATAGATGTCGCGGTAGGCCTCGCTCGTGCGTGTCCTTTCGCCGTCGAAGGAGGCAACAGGGTCGACGGGCAAGATCTACGTCGTCTTCCTCGTCGGGCATTTTATTTTAGGTTTTAGGCTGTGCTATACTTTTTTTTGCGTTTTAAGTTCGGTTTTGGCTGGGGCTGTTGTTGTTATTGTTTTTCAAGTTTGCCATTGGGCGGGTACCTTCACGGCGCGGTGTAACATTTCTCCGTGCTGCTTGAGTGATGGACGATGCTAGAGGGATGGATGATTCAGGGCCCGAGCCGACAGATATTGTTTTAGTAGCATCTGCGATGATGGTGAAGCACGCGACTGTCTATTTTGCTATTTTTGCGGTGTTGGGAGGGTATTCACACAGCGCGGTGAAAATTTTCTCCGAGCTGAGTGGGTAAAAGAGGATGCCGGGCCCAAGCCAGCATATCGTTTATAAGCAGCAGCTGCGATGACGAGGTGGCGCTCGAATATTTTTTACCCCTAATTATGGTATTGGGCGGACGTTTTCATAGCGCGAGGTAACCGTTCTCCGCGCCGTTACATTGATGGATGATGCTTGAGTGGTTGATCACACAGGCCCCACGTCTGCAGTGGCTTGTTTTAGCAGCATCTACAATGGTGATGTAGCGCGCGAGTAATGCTTCGCTTTTCTTTTTTTCGGGTTTCAGCGGCTACTCACACAGTACGGTGTAACCGTTCTCGGTACTGCGTGGGTGGTGGAGGGTGCAGGGCCCAAGCCAGCAAGTTCTGTTTTACAGTAGCAGCTGGGATGATGATGCAGCGCACAGCTTCGAAGCCAAGCCGAGAGTGGACCGATACGGTCGTACTCACAGCCGGCGTTTTTTATGAGATTGCTTGGGAATACACACAACGTGTGTATTCCCTGTTAGGTTTGCCTAGTTAGCAAACAGGTATCCTATATGAATATATTTTATATTATATGTATTGTAGGTTTGCTTATATTGTGTGCTATATTACGTATAGGCTACATATCTTGCACGAGGCGCAATTGCGTATGTAGGTACCGGTATAAGTACCGATCGATTGGCAGGATCGAGGAAAAGCGATAACGGTGATATGAAAGAAACAAACGCGACATGCGGCAAGATTTTCCACCAATCAATACCAAAACATGAAGGGAGTCCCCCACTTAACCAGGATCTGGTTTATGTTTACATCAGCGACCGGTGTTACGCTTTAACCACAATAACCGGGCTCATGGATATCATCACATTTAGGTCGTGAACGTCATTCAGTTCTGAATGCGTGGGGACCGGCGAGTAATCCGCCCGACTGCGCCCGGACCGATGGCTAGAACCCTCAATACGCCCGACAGGCCCGGAGAATGTCGTCTTGGACGACTTGGTGGGGGGCGGGGGAGGGGCGTACTCCATCGTTGATTGCATTGGAAATTTGACCATTGACCACACATCCCTATCGAGACAGAGCACCGCTCCTACTCCTAATAGAGACACCTCCAGCGTTTGGGAGGTCAGTACGTTTGTTCCGCATATGACATGTAAAGTATTGCTTTTTATATACTTGGGGGGGTGTTATGGTGTACGTGTTTAACACGTATTGTGTTAGTCTACTGGACTGCTATCGCGAAACGTTGTCCGTGTCGTGTGGATTGACGCCGAGTTTGATGCAGACCTTACGAACCACGATTGTTAGTGTCGTTACCGGCTGCTACCTTGTTGATACGGTGTACGCTGCCGCCCATATTGCCGGGAGAACACCATGTCGACGACGGCCGCCAGTGTATGCCGTTAGTAAGCGCCGCAAAGTTAGAACCGGGTGCTTTGCTCGGCACTTCTTCCTTCAAGCTGCTCTGCGCGCATATCGAAATTGTCTTTCTCCGACGCTCGGGTTTTGGTTAACTAGCACTACCCACTGAGCTACTTAAGTCACGTGGCTAGGTAGCTCAGTGGGTAGTGCTATATAGCCAACAAGATGTATGTTTCCGAGTTCGTCGATTGAATCTCGTCGACTTCGTAGCTGGGATCTCCGGGGCTCTCCCCTCGCCGCTTAACAAGTCTCTAGAGATACAAGAACCTATGAGGCCTTTTATTTTTACCGATGATGCCGGGATTCGAACTCGTGCACGCCAGGCTTTCCTGGTCCGTTTTCCTGTGACACTAGCGCGCGTCGTTTCACAATCCCGTGCCCGAGTACCCCTTCTTTAGAGGACGCGGGCACGTTTATTCATCATCTTCGCGACGAAATATCTCCGCGCGCGTGAAATCCGTGGTTCCTTCGTGCATGCTTTCGTCGCACACGGTTGTCCACACGCAATGGATAACCTCCCTCGCCTGGGGCGCTCCTCCTTTCCTGTTGCGACAATGAGCTTCTCGACAGCTAGATCCTGACCCATACAGACAGGCCCCTCGCATCACACTGGTCCGGGCAGTCGCCACGCTTTTCTTAGTTGACCCCTTGAACCACGGCGCTACAACATCCCCCCTGCCCGACGCACAACTACCGTCGGTGTAAAGCGGGAATCTCGGTCACGGCCCGGCAACAAACTGTACGCCTTCCATACAACGGATCCCCAGTCCCTTCCCGACGCCCCGGCGCTGCAACACCTCCCCCCACCCTCGGCGGCCGAGAGCGTGTGCTCCTGCGGGCATCCCGGTCATGACCCGGTAACAATGTATAATCCTTCCATTGTATCATATCCTCTGTTCTTCCTTGTGAAGCGGCGCCGCTGCAACACCCCCTTAGCCAGACGCATGTGAGCGTCGGCACCAAGCGGGCAGTCCGGCAATATTACTGATCCTCCGTTTTCCCTCAGCGCCACGTCGTAGCGAAAAAAACCCTGGCCTGACGCCCGACGCATGTGAGCGTGGGCGAAAATTGGGCATTCCGGTAGTATAACCGAATTATCCGTTCTTCCTTGGCGTCCGGTCACCGCAACCACCTTCCCGAGCCTGACGCGTGCGAGAGTCAATGCCAAGTGGGCATTCCGGAAACACCCCCCTCCTGCACAGATCCATCCTTTCCGCTCTTCGCTCGCTGCTGACGCGGAAGCTCATCCCCTGCACTGCATTCTGGCACCCCTGCCACCCAGTCTCCGTCGAGGTGTCGCAACCGCCAGTGCGACACTTGATCGTACACCGGGCCCACCGCCACCCGGCTTGACCTCTCAACTCCATTGCTAATTTTCGAAGGCGTTAAACCTGGTGTCTCCTCCACGGCATCTAGCAAGCGCCCAAAACATCCATACAAAGACATCCTCCGCGGTGCCACTGATCCAGATAGTCTCCACGCATCACAGTTTACCTTGGCGCCAGAACATCACCCATCCTCAGCAAAAGAGAAAGAAGCACATCTCAACCAGTAGACATCCCGACGTCGCAAGATTGTCGAATTCGGCGTCGTCGACAGGGCTTACAGCAAGTAGTTTTGTATGGCGTAGTTACTAGGACATGTCAACGACGGCCGCAACAAGGCAACCCGGAATTATCAAGCGAAATTGTGGAAGTTTCGGTCACACAGGCGCTCTCTGCCATGGGAATACCCGGTGGTAAAAAACGCCCACCAGCAACAGGTTATGAGCCTCGAATACAACAAAATATACGCTATCCATATGCTCTCCAGCAGCACCCGCCAGTCAGTCCGCCGTCACCAAACACGGATTACTCCGGGCTTGATCAGGGACGGACGTGGGTGCCCCACGGGTGTCGCTTAACAAGAGGTTGTGTACCCCGAAGGGCTCTCTAATCTGGCAGCCCGCATTGATTCGTGTGGCTGATGCTGAAATCGTCCTGTTTTCCCGAGCCCCATTTCAAGTTTGATAGTAGTATATATTTTCGGGGGTTTGGCCGTGCCGCCTAACGCCAACCACCCGATCAGAACCCTAACCCTACCCCGAACGCTACCTTAAGGTCACCTGTGCTTGGATGCCGTGGCTTGCGAAGGCTCTAGGGTTGTGATTCGGCCGACTTGGATGCTGTGCTCGGTAAAAAGACTCTAGGTTGATTGTGTACCCCGAAGGGCTCTCTAATCTGGCAGCCCGCATTGATTCGTGTGGCTGATGCTGAAATCGTCCTGTTTTCCCGAGCCCCATTTCAAGTTTGATAGTAGTATATATTTTCGGGGGTTTGGCCGTGCCGCCTAACGCCAACCACCCGATCAGAACCCTAACCCTACCCCGAACGCTACCTTAAGGTCACCTGTGCTTGGATGCCGTGGCTTGCGAAGGCTCTAGGGTTGTGATTCGGCCGACTTGGATGCTGTGCTCGGTAAAAAGACTCTAGGTTGATTGGGCCGCTCATGAGATACCCCTTAGCCAACCTGAGTGCGTAAACAGCTCGTATCTAAGGAAAATGTACCATCCGCCTTCAAATACTCTACCCGTTTTCCCTCAGAAGTCCCGAAAGGAAATTTTCGTTTGGACATCAGGTATAGCAACCAAAACCCTTTACATGTGAGGTACGGCCTTATCCAACGTCTACTCGGGTCGCAGCGGGGTGCGACTATTATAATAACAATGCACCGTAGTACCGGACGCATGCTACGACAGTGGTAGCATTTTTTGGTTTTTTTTTTGTCTGAATGACGGGGCTCCTTAACCCAAATTCGTCGGAAATAGACCACTTTTTTGTTGCATGATTCTTGTTGTGTACGTAGGCCATGGGGTTTTTTCATCCGGTCTGGCAATTTTATTTTATTATTTTCCACAATCACGTTTTGGGAGAGGTCTTAAGCTCTCCAAATTGGGGGGTAGTATTAGAAAAAAATTGGTGCACCCTCTATCGTAACACGCGTCACATATAGAGTACAATATGCATCGTGCTATGCTCGCATTTCCAAGATCCCCCTGCATAGCATATAGCCCGGATGCACCCCGTACCCCAGCAGTTCGGACGGTTAGAATACGTGCCCCCGATACTGTAATCGCCACTTCTTGTGTTTTTTTCGCGTTTCCCGCGCCTGTAAAGTTCCGAAGGCGTGTGTGGCGTCGTTGGTGTGTGTTAGCCAGGCAAGAAGAGCGTCAAAAGAAAAACTCTCACGGAGAAGCGTCTCCTCGTGCAGTAGCAGGGTGGCAACGAGTCAACGGCCGGAGGGCGTGCTGAACCCAGCGCGAGACAGAGGGAAAACACGCCATGGAATGCAGAAGGAGGAACGTCGGGGAAGATCACATATATACATGTTTGACATTCCAAAAGAAAGAAATTTCGGTAATCTAGTTCCGGGTCTGCCGAGATAATATTATAAAACTATTCTAAGGACGTCAGCTGTGAGTTCGACGAATTTCATGCTGCCTTTTTTGATTGGTTGTTGGTGCTTTGCTCTCTGACTTGCGTACGTCTTGATTTCGCTGTAGGCATGCCTGGTAGCTCGTTTATAGTGTATCTTCCAGTAGTTGGATCGGACGAACGGACACGTGTAGATGGGGAGCATTTAGACATTTCGCCACATTGAACCCCGGAAAAATGAGGGAATTGACGTCCCCCAGAAGAGGAAAAGCGCGCCAAAATACAGCAAATTATATAATACGCAAACGCTATTAATCCCTGCGTTCTCCGAGCCCCAATCCCATTGGTCGAGCCCCCCCCCCCCAGCCCGCCGTCGGCCAATGCGGGCGCGCGGCGAGGGTTGCCCCTCGGGGCAAACCCCCCAATTCTGCCGAACCTGGGGACGATAGGCCCCCATCTCCGGTTCAGACATCCTTCCATGTGTCTATAACTCCGACAGCCCGGGGACGAAGACCGAGTTCTCCCGGGTCGATATCGCCCCGCATGGTGTGGAAACCCCAATCCCATGGGCTGATCACTGGGGCATGTATATGGCGCCAGTGCCACCAGGGTAGGATAGGGCCAAATCCCTGGTTCAGAAATCCTTTCATGTCTCTACAACTCCGATAGGTCGGCGACAAAAACTGAGTTCTACCGGATGGACACCGGCTCTGTAAACCCCAACGCCACTAGCTGGTTGCTGATTAGCCGGTTCTTGCACATACCTGGTAGAGCCATAGCGCCATCTGGGGAGAATATATTTATATCTCCGGTACATGAAATATTCCATACAGTTCCAACTTCGACAAGCCCGGAACGAAAACAGAAAACCCCCGGGTCGATGCCGCCTGGAACGGTGTGGAAACCCCAATCCCACCGGCCGATCGCTGGTTAGGTGGGACGCATACATAGAGCCAGTAACAGTCGGGGAGGATAGGTTCTCATCCCAGGTTCAGAAATCCTTTCGTTTCTCTACAGGTTCGGCAAACCAGGGACGAAAACGGAGTTCCCCCGGATCGACATCGCCCGCGTGCTGTCGAAACCCTAACCCCACCGGCCGATCGCCGATAGGCTGAGGATTGTACGTAAAACCAGCGCCACCCGGAGAGGATAGGGTCCAATCCCCGGGTCAGAAAACCTTCAACATATCTACACCTCCGAAAACCCCGGGACGTAAACGGTGTTCCCCCGGATCGATACCGCCCCGCACAATTTGGGAACCCAACCTCCGAAAATTTCATTGACTGGCTCGGCTAGGGTTCGTATAGAAAGCAAAACGGTATTACTGCCACCGTACAGTGACTGGTGCTCGAAAGCATGGCATTCATACATGCATACAATTATGCAAAATAACCCGTTTACACCTAACTGCACCACTGCACTTTTTGGGGCAAGCGAAACGGCAGGTGCTACATTTTAAGAATACTAATGGTATAGAGTTTTGCAGCAGCCCTTTTCTTACGAGACATCTGATTTATTATCTAGGATACAGCATAGAAACCGGGGGAAAATTTGTCACGGTATGAGTTTTATCGTGGTCGGCCAAATTTTAAACAAAAATAAAAGGTCGTGTTATTATTTATTTTTTTTCCGGACAAGCTTCTATTGCCAGAAAAAAATTACTTACTTGACAATGGACGTTGAAGTATTAAATATTTTTTCACAGAGCAAGACGTTCATTGTCATGTGCCATATTCTTCATATTCCATTCTAATAGTAAATAGTTTACAGTATCTACCAGGTACCAGGTATAATATTATTAACCGGTTTAAAACCCATTAATATATATACTAATTTTAACACATTAAAGTCCCACGGTCGGGGCGAGTTTTTTTTTTATACCTATATAGGGATGGATTTTAAAGTACAGTGTTAGGGTCAGTTTTGTGTTTTTTCCCTCCTCGTTTAACTGCAAGCATACGTGGGCCACAAACCAGCTTCCCCGACTACCATGCTTTATCCTAGGCAAATAACACTAACACTGCAGAATTGGGACCACCAGAATTATTGCGGTAAAAAAAAAAGGCGGCTCGCGCTTTTTGGCTAAACATTTTCACCCGTGCTGACGATGATAGAGGTGCGTCCGTTTTTTTCTTTCTAACCACACTACCCCTCAATTCGGGAGCTAACGACCTCTCTCTCCCAAAAACTGATTCGGAGAAGAAGAAAAAACTGCTACGTTGTTCGTACGATGAAAAAGTCCCACGGCGCCTCAGGTAGGTGGTACAAAACGAACGAGAGAATCGTGCAAAAAAATGGCCTACAAAATGGCTCATTGTTTTATTTTTTCCCCGACGAATTAGTGTTAAGGAGCTCCGTCATTCAGAAAACAAAACAGGCAAATAAAGGTGTACCTCTATCGTAGCATGCGTCTTTTCGAAGTAATGGCAGGCCGCTCATTGACCCCAGTAGACGGGATCATGGATGTGAATTCTTAGTCGTGCGATATTTTTTTGTTTTGTACGCCTAGATAGGCGCGATGCGACGGGATTGTTTGCAGGGCAAACCTTGCACTTTTCGTTTTTTTTTCCCGGCGGCATCAGTTTTTTGGGGTGGGAGTAAGTCGATCTGGGTGTGTGTGCGTCGACCTTTTCAAGGAGACTTTCGTCTATTTGGACTGCGGAAATTAAGCACAGATAGTAGTCCACGCCCTATTTTTGTGTTCTCGTGTGCTATGGGGTTGAAGAAATGCTTGAAACGGGGTGCTGAATAATAGACCACACCTCTATCTTAATTGGTCTGACACCTCTGCCCTCATCCCGCGCCCGGACCGAATCCTATTTGGCACCGTGCTCCCACTCAGTAGACGCACTAACATCGCAGGCATACTGTCGATTATTACTATCCTATTATTTTTGCTTTTGCCCTCCGACAATAGGCGTAGATCTCGTGCCGATGTAAATCGAAGATCCTTCCGTAAAGCAGTAGTATCTACGAAGTCGAATAATCCCTCCATAAAGCAGTGGTATATTTTGCCAACCTTTCCCGTATTTCCTTTCCCCACATATTCTTTTATCTACTGCTTCTTTTCCTTACATATGTTTTAGCTATTTATTAGTCTACCTTAATCCTCGTCAACATTACCACTCCACGCCAGTGGCCGTAGTCCTCCCGCTTCTTCCTCGCGCCCCCTCGCGGCCTGGCGGTCCCTCAGAGCTAATCTATATCGATGAACTCTGCGCGAAATCGCGACCTGAGTGGTCATCACGGAGATGATTTGGAATTGGCGCTTCTTGCACGCCTTTCCGCGCTAGGGACGATGCGTCCGTCCCTCCAACGATGTTCGCCGCTACCCGATTCATCAGGTCGCTGCCTTCTTCACCGAGGCGCCCAAAGCTTTCCACCGCGAGGGTGGCGAGTTTGTAGCTGCGCTCGTCGAAGGATACCTGTCCCGGACGGGCGTAGTGGTTGCGCTTGCGCGCTTCGGAAGTGGAAGCAGCTGATTCGTTTCGATCCGCGCTGCCTTCTCGCATGTGGACCCCCGCTTGTGGGGCCGCATACGTGACGTCGAGGAGTATCGGTTCGTCGCGATACTCTGAAGCCGTAGCATCTCGGAGGCCACCCGCCTCGACAACGACGCCCATTCGCAGATCCCTGTTTGCGTGGAGAGGGGCTCCGCTTTCCACTTGGTGACTGATTGACACGCTCTTGAGGGTGCGGGAGAGCGCGGGCACAAGGGGTTGGTGCTGATTCGCCTGCGCGCCCGATCGGTGACACAGTCGTGCATGCCGCATATCAACCTCCGCTTCACCGCAGCATGTGGGCACCTCGCCGCCCGGAATTCCTCTATCTCCAGAAACCTCTTCCCCGCCGTCACGACCTCTGATGCTGGGATGGTTCTAGGTGAGTGTACAGGCCTCGCCGTTACGAAGGCGGTAGCCCCTGATCCCGATTGACTCCGTTGCCGGGCTTTACTATTGATCAGGTTTTGAATCATGAATGAAAACGTGGTAAAAACGGGGACGACCGATGTAACACGCAGGTTGCAAAGAAAGAGGAGTATCGGCCCTGAATTTGTCGAAATCAATTAGTTGACGACATCGTTAGAATAGTTTTGTAAAACATACCAGGCAAGATGTAGGGGGGGGAGTCGGGGCTGTTAGTGGAGAAAATCGTGATATTATATACAAGTACTATAGTCGGGGCTGTTAGTGGAGAAAACCGTGATATTATATACAAGTACTATATACTTCTTACTAGTATACAATAATGTGGAGTGTAAAATATTTGACTCTCCTCTTCAAGCGAGGAATCTCAGAAAAAAAGGGTATACACCTCTACACCGTGTAGCGTGTCCTACCTTGGGAACTAATTGGTGTGGGGCAAATCGGGGCAGTTTCTTTTATTGATAATAGCAGCGGCGGCTGGAGAGCAAAAAGGCACCGCCGGGGGACGCCTGCTTCGACAGAGAGAGGCACATCAAGGTATGCCATATTTTTTAATGCTGAAACGTATATTGTGAACGACGGGGCTCTGTTGCACAAGGCTTAGTTTGGGTAAGCTATTGGTTAACATTTTGCAAGTGGTCAAACGGACTAATACCCCACTAATACCTTAACAAATGGCGTCGTCGGCAGGGCAGAAAGAAAAATTAACTCCCTGTCTGTACCGACTGATGACCAGTGATCTGCTCCACCTCCAGCCGTTGGAGGGTAGTCGAAACGTCGTCTTGAGTGACGTGGTACGGCGGGGACTTCTTGGAAATTTTGTTGAGCACATACTGTGTCAGCCCCGAAGGTAGGTATTGGGCATGTCCCCGCTGTCGTGGGGGTTGGCACAGGCTTTGCAGCGCTCGATGGCCACACGCCGACGAGCGTCCGAACCAGGCAGGCCGGAAGGGAGATCCAAAGTGTTTTAAGGCTTAGTTTGGGTAAGATATTGGTTGACCTTTTGCAAGTGGTCAAACGGACTAATACCCCACTAATACCTTAACAGCTCCTTGATTGACCAAAACATGTAACTTTATTAAGTAAAAAAAAAGTAAGTGGTGTTTGTGAAGGCGTGGAAGGGATTCTGATTTAACAGACGATTTTTGTCGATCGTCTCGATACGAAAAAACAGGATAGCCCAGATAGCAGCGACAGAAGAGCGGTCGCGCTTGCCAGAGACAGGCCGCTTGGGGCACAGGGGAGCGAGAGCGCGCAGCACCGTAGGATTGAAAGGAAGTGAAGCAGTGTCCCCATTAAAAATTATCGACTTTCCCACCCGCCCGCGCTGCCGCTCAAGACGGGGGGAATCAGGTCGCAACAAGTAAGTCGGGGTAATTGGTGGGGGGGCTGTGAGAGATAGATAGCCCCGCAGAGCAAGAACGGTGGATTTTCGTGCGTGTGTGTTTTTTTTTGTTTTTATAACTTTCTTGTACACCCAGGCCATTCATTGCTGATTGGATTGATTGTGGATCCATCCGGTACAACAGCAATTTTGTTTCTGCTCAAATCAGTTTTTTGGAGAAGCGTGGAGAGCTCAAGGGAGGAAGGGGCCTCAGCACAAAGAAAAACGCAGACCTCTAGATACAGTAACAATGAGATGCGGGATGCATGTTCCTTATTTTCGGCGTGTTTCTCCCGGCCGGGGTGGGGGGGGCGGGTGATTTGGCTCGCTTCGCTCGCCTGACTTAAGCCTGCAAGTCGGCTGGCCATCAGCTGGTTTCGCCGGCCGACTTGCCGACTAACGTGACTTAGATAAAGAGAGTAGTTTGTCACCTACAGACTACTGGTTACCGGTAGCTATTACTAGTTGTAAAATCCTGCCGACTCACAGCTCTACAAATCGGGTTTTTTTTTTTGCAGCGGCTGAAGGGCCTAGACACCGCCTTGGGACGCATGCTACGATCGAGAAGAGCTATTATTAAGGTATACCACTTTTTGGCTGAAACGTTTGTTGGACGACGGGGCTCTTTTAACCCAAAATCGACGTATCTCCGTGTTTCAAATAAGACTAAATTACTTTTCTGTAGATAGGTCATGGGGTTGTGCATCCGGTCTAGTCTATATGATATCATATATAGCCCTTTTTGTTTCTGCTCAATTCAGTTTTCGGAGAGAGGGGCATACCAGGTAGAGCTCAAGGGAGGAGTCCCAGAAGAAAAACTGGCAAACCTCTCCCGCAGCATAGGTCGGGGACATTAATAACACTCTTGTAAGAGAGGATATATACGTCAACGCTCGGGTGGGGACATTCTGCATGCGTATGCTAGACTAGAATCCCTGACGTGGGTGCTTTTCTCACTACTTGGACCTGTGTCATGGAAGGTAAAAGATCAACCGAATTGTTCATCGGAGAAAAAACGACAAAAAACAACCGTCGTTACGTTTCATTCGTAAGAAGCTCCGTAGGCTATTATGACCGGTCAACGGTCGAAGTGCCCCCTTCCGCGCACCACGGGCAGCGATTGGCCGGCGCAACACCGCAGCAACAAAGTATCGCGGAACGCATCATGTCTTGTGCAACAACGGTAGCATACCAACATAACGAAACGCGCAACACCAGAAAAAGTGCGCTCGTATTTTAGCTCACCGCATAAATAACCGGGGGTTTCACAGCAGTGCGGTAACTTTACGGTGTAGACAATTAATTATCTCTCTGTGATACCGCAAGATCCTGTAGAGCACTGCTCGGGTACGATGGTGGCCAACTCCCCGTACTGCCAGAGAGCTGCAGAGCATCGTTCACGATGCTACGACAGCCCAAGACCCCCCAATCTCGAAGAGGCGCGGCAAAGAGACATGCTCCAGCCGCCCCCTCCCTCCCTCCAGACGAGTCCTGTCCCTGTTTCCCTCCCTCTCTCCCTCTGCAACGACAGTCGTGTTTCATTTTTAATTGTGTTTTGTTTTTTATATTTACACACTCCAAAATTTGTACAGAGAGCATACGCCATGTCCCACCGAACCCAAGCCGCGCCCTGTCCTGTTTCCTCCTCTAGCCTTCCGCCGAGGCCAAGTAAGACGAAAAGCGATGAAAACCAACCATACGCTATCAATACCAATACCAATATCAAAGACGGCAGGCTCCTCACAAGAACGTCCCACTACAGACAGCACGCTTGCCGGCCATGAAAGAACGGCAGAAAAAATGAGCGCCTTCTCAAAATCCACTGTTTCACGTCCCTCCCTTCCCCTCCCCTCCTCGCCCCCCCCCTCCCTCCCTTCCCCTCCCCTCCTCGCCCCCCCCCCTCCTTCTCTTCTTGCACGCAACCCCCCCCATTTCCATAGTAGAACGCCCCCCCCCCGAAAAAGAAGTGGTGCAAAACCCATGCCCAGCCAGAGGCACCGGCACGTACCATACTCTACATATCACCCGGAAAAAAGTTTGGGACCCTCACGAGCATGGTCGTTCAGAGCGGCGCTTAGGATGCCTGCCTCTCGCCTCAAGTCTAACTCCTTGATAATTGCACCCACGTTTTTGTCGAGAAAACTACTGTAAATTAATGTAGAAAAAAAATAGCAGCGTTCACAGGGTTAAGACATGGCACCCCCCTCCCACAAAAAAAAAGGTGCGATTTTCTCCCGTGTATGGTGAAAAGGGTAAAACACACGCCAGCTCCCCCCACCCCTCCATTTTTGTTGGCCTATACTGGTAGGATGTTGCGGTACGTAGCTCCACTTGAGCTCTGCCTGACGCTTAGACGAGAACCGGGTACGATGCCTGCTCGAGGATGCCGCACTCTCCGCCCTCCTGGGCGGCTTCGCGCTTGAGGAGGATGTAGCCGTCCATTCCCCAGTCTGGTCCCCAAGAGTTCTTCACCTGAGGAGGCGGAACGAGTGGCGAGGGGGGGGGGGGAGAGGTCGTGTAAATACCGTGTAAAATAAACACATCGGTGATCCTCTTGCCGATAACAGTCCCGACAAAGTGGGGGGGGAACACGGGGCGTTGCAAAAACGGGATATGTGCAAAAAAAAAACACCGGACAAGTCCTTGCTAACAACAGAGTTCGCAAGCACATTTCGTGGCCATTTAGATGAAGAGGACGGATGATGTATAATACCTAATGATGTGAATAGAAAAGCAGCGCAGATAGTAGAAAAATGGGCGGGGGGGGGGGTGGGCTCGGCACGGCACGGCACGATCATGCGAAACGTTTTAGCCGTGCGATGACGAAACCGAGGGAAGCTCTGGCTCCATGATGCCTCGTGCAGACGACCAAGTCCCAAAACGGTTAACAACGTCGATAGCAGAAAAAGCAAAACAGCAAAACAGGACGCACGGCCGGCGTTCCCAAAGGTCTAGTGGGTTAACCTCGTAACAAGTAAGGTCGATTTCGCTGGTTCGAGTACCCCCCGAGCGCATACGGTACTCGTTTGCAGTCGTAGGGTTATTTTCTTGGGCAAAAATTCACTCCCGGAAAGCGCGAGTGAGCAAACTTCGCTGAAAATCGACGAGCGTTGGGAACCCTCTGCGCGATAAAAATGTACCGGGGGGAAGAAGGGGCAACACCTGTGACCACGACTTCTCGAAACTGAAATCGAGACTTTGAAAAACAATAACGTCTATTATATGCACATATAAATCCCTTCCAGGAAAGCGAAACTCCAAACCGCAGTACGCACCTTCCAGTACTTGATCCCGTCCTCGGAAGTGCCGTATCCAACCAGCAAGACACCGTGGTCGAGGCTGGTCCCGCAGTTGGCCGTCAACACACCTCCCGAGTACAGCTGGAAGCTCATCTGGTTGACCGTGATACAAAATATAACATCATGCGGCGGAAGAAAAAACGTAATTTAGATGCTAATGAAAAAAGTACATCAAGGGTGTCCTGTCAACAGGAGAGAAAATTGCGCGTCAGAAACAAGAAAAATCGAGATACTTCGAAGTATACCTACAGTACAAGAGTTTTCTATCGTACGGTTCTGTCGCCAATGAGAGCTTCATTGATAAAAGAACGTTACGTGACGTCCATCATCCAATACACAAACCAAAATTTACATGATTTTATCAACGTCCATTGGTAGACTATAACGACCATAACCCTTCAACGGCGGCTGTTATACCCTACGCACACAAAAAAAGTACACAGCAACGCCATATCAACACCCTCCATTTCGTTTAATCAAGTTTCTTGTAACGCCTCACCTCGTCAGCCTCGATAGCGATAGAAACGGGCTGCTGGGCGACCGCGGCCATCAGCGCCTGCACAGCATGTCAGCGAGAAACCGCAAGTCCAAACACGTGGATAAGGATTAGTTCAAAATACAAGGATAAGGCTAATGCCATAACATAAGGTCAAATATCAGGCTAAAGGCCAAAGATAGGCTACATGCTCGTAGGCTGAAGGACAAGGACAGACAAGGCTGAAGGAAAGGATAACGACGGGAAACACGGGGAGGGCACAACAAGGACATGCTTTCATAGCGGCAGATACAGGACCTACTAACTGTACATGACTCAAGACACGACAGTACTCTGGCCCCGGTGTGACACCCAGCCACAAGATAGTCTGCGACTTATTACTAGTATACACATTACTAGTACACTCACTACTAGTATACTCGAGTCACCTCACTATCCCTAACTTTCAGCAAGGAAATACATGACCGTATAGTGTAGTATAGTATAGTCTAAGCTAATCAACTAATAACTTCTCTAGAAATAGTCGGCGACCTAAACAAAAGTCAGCAAAAAGTCACCTCCTCGGAGTCGTGGTCCACATCGATCCACTTGTCCACGTCAGTGCCGGGGACAACCGTGCACGAGTCCTTATCACACTGGTTATTCTCGGCCGCGTAAGGGTAGTCCTGAGTGATGGAAGGCGTTCGTGTTCGGCGAGGTCGAGGGCACGGAGGTCCAGGTCAACAAGATGTTTGAATGTCCCCCGGATTATCATTACGCCATCACGATGACAACTCGGCTACCAATAAGCTGTCAAGATGACGAGTCGATGATATCAAGCCATTCTAAAGACACGACTCGATATAGCTCACCCACTCGATTGTCAATAGGCCATCTATATCACGACTCGGTTATCAAAGACCCATCAAGATAATGACTCGGTTATCCCTAAGCCGTCGAGATGACTCGATGCAGATCACCACTTGGTCACCAACCAGCCATCAATATAACGACTCGGTCATAAATACGTTTTCAGACGACGATCCCATGAGCAACAGGCCATAAATATCACCATGAATGAAAAAAGTATATGCATCAGCCGCAGACGCATCAATTACGTAACTGAGGCTGTATTTTCGGATAGCCCGCAAAACGCAGTACCACTCGATATACATCACTAGATTGATCACCAGCCCGTCAAGATGACTCGACTATCAATAATCCAACAAGACAACGACCCTATTATACACAACAAAACTAACAGGATCGCTCACTCCATCGATCGTACATAAGTCATACTTACAAGGCATACTCACGGTCAGCAGCAGCACAAAGGATCGCTCACGCCATCGATCGTACATAAGTCATACTTACAAGGCATACTCACGGTCAGCAGCAGCACAAAGGATCGCTCACTCCATCGATCGTACATAAGTCATACTTACAAGGCATACTTACGGTCAGCAGCAGCACGACTGAACGACTGCAAGGTGCTTGACCGCAGACAAACATGGCCAGGACACAGGAGAGTAGACACAACACATATCACAGGCATAACTTACACGAGCAAGCTATGGTATAATGCGATATGAGGGCAACTGCAGGCTAGCCAACAACATACTTCCAGCTATGGCTGGCTCACCTCCTCGCTGCATATGCCGTGGTTTTGCTGGATCCAGTGGAAAGAGTTGTCCATCAGACCACCGTTGCAGCCCATGTCGTACGAGTCACAGTCCACCAGTTCCTGCCAACCGCGAAAAAACAAAAAGCCAGTGGGTGGGCACAGCACAAACGGGACGATTCAGATTTTTACGCACTTGGTATCATGCACAGGAAGCGTAAATGAGCTAAAAGAGGCTCGGCCCGTTTGGACACTCGTACAGATTAAATCGGTACAGTATACCAGGTACGCTATTTAAAGTTACCTTTCGCGATTATTCGAAAGCAAAAACGCAAAAAAGAAGTTGGGATAAAAGCACACAACCTCTGCAAGCAAAAGAACAAAAAACAAAGGTAACTGTTTCGTCACTCGAAATCGGTACCGTAGTACACACTAGTTATTTGCTCAGGCAGTCAGGAGTTGGATATTTGGATTTTGTTCTTGCGCCCCCCCAGCAGGGTTTGTACGCAGCCCAGTAGCTCTCACAAAAAAGTACCTAATATACCCGGCTATACTTCCAGGAGGGGAACCCTGTACGTTAGTTATCATTGCCTTCCACGACTATCTACAAGCAAAATCGAGAAAAAAACACGTTGCGATTGTGCGTACAAAACCTCTGCAAAAAAACAACAAAATACGTCGTGTCATGGGTACAAAACCCTGCAAGCAATACCCCAAAACACTTCGTCATATCACACGGGCGATCCGACCGAAAAAGATCTCTGAGCCAGTTGACAATGCGTCGATGTCAGATGTTATACCTTATTTTATGATGCATGGATATAGACACAAACCCCTGCACCTGAACACACAAAAAGCAAGCCGAGACAGGCACAAACCCCTCTACGCAAAAACTATCAAAATATCTCCTAGCAGAAAAACGCGCGACCGTAGTATCACGATGAGTATCGACAGTTGAATGGATCGAACCCACAGCTCACGTCTTTGAAGCATTTGATTTTAAGAACGTTGTGATGGGGGAGTACAAACCTGCTCGCTGAACTGGTCGAGGCTGCCGGTCTTGATGAAGTGCGCCCCCTCCATGGCACCCGTGGTGGAGAAGGACCAGCAGCTGCCGCACGCGCCCTGGTTCTTGACCTCCGTGACCGCGCCCTTCGAAGTCCAGTCGACCTGTGGCGAAGTCCACACAACGCACCCAAACCATCAACCGAACACGCCAGATTGAGGGAAGGCACGGTGAACAAACTCTTATCGTTATAAATATACCCAGTCCTACGATAATAGCCTGGCATATATTAAATCAAGTGATTCTAAGAAAAAATAGTGCAGAGGCATTAAATAAAAACTCATTGCCTTAGGTATTTGTACGTAGGTGTGTACCTGGTACATCCTCACAGCAGTAATTCCTCTTTTCGCCCCATCCAAGAAGACGATACCAATCATCGCGCCCATGACGTCATCCAAACACACCAGATCGGGGCCATGCCAACGTAAGGTTAGGTAAATCGAAGGAATGCAAGGCAAGGCACGGAAGGGCAGCGCTCGTCGTCTCCGTTTTCGTCCTAGTATTTTTAGCTTTAGCCTTCCATTCCCCACGATTCCGTCGGTAGATGGCTCACCGCAGCAAATCAAGCCTAACTCCCTGGGGCACGGGCGAAGCAAAACTCAATACAAACGCCCACACGACCGCAGATATACACAACTTCGCCCATGCTTTTTTAACGGACACATTACCTTTCTTTTGTAATCCCCTTCCCACCGTCCCGCACCGCGCCCCGCCTCATCACCATAGCGACCCATCGTACATACCCGTCATGCATACCAGGCAAAAAAACAAACCTCTCCGAATGCTCCGAATGGAAAGTGTATGCGTCAAAACAACACCAGCAAGCACGCACTACCACAGCAGGCAGGCACGCAGACCCACCTCGGCAGGGAGAGCCTCTCCCCTTAGCAAAGGCGAGGACACCCTTTCCCCTCTTGGCCTCATGATAACCTTCTCCATGGGCACCACCATATCCTGGCCGATGTGGAAGTGGCTGCGGAACTCCTGCCAAGACCTGCAAAAATAAATAAATAATACAAACAAGCTCAGCATCAAAGATGGTACCACAGCAGTAGTACGGCAAAAACTACCCCACAGCAGATTCAATCTGGGTCGAAATATAAGCCACGCGTACATTCGCTAGATAGGAAAAGCGGCGGATAATTAAAACCCAGACTGGTCAAGTAGTTTCTACATTCGTAGATGCAGAAAATTAAGAGGTTATGGCAGGCAGCACTCCAGACAACAACCGCTGTAGTCAGTAGCCGCGAGTTGGTCAGTTGTGCGAACGGGGGGACTCTTATGCTGTACAGTAGTTGATCGAGTGGATATCCGCGGCCATGTTTACTCAGTTTGCACATTAAATAATTTCATTTGTGCACCGTCTTCGTCTCGTGTGTTTTAGGTGGGAAAGCGTAGCAGTAGGTAGCATTTCCCGGCCGAAATTGGTTTTCATTTGGTTTTTACGGCCTTCCTAGTGCCTCAGCACCTTCGTGCGACCATGGACTCCAGATTTTCACGAGAGTTTATGTGAGACAACAACAACAGCACGCATACCGCAAAACACAAAGCCGAGCCGACAAAAAACAGGACGAAGAAACATCGCGAACGCACTCCGCACCAAATATTTTCGTACTATGAGACCCGGTATGATATGTACGAAAGTTTTTAGGGCCCACTCGCATCGACCAGAAAATTGAGAAGCCAGTGCGATCTCATCAGGCAACCAGGAAGAGGAAGAGCGCGCAGCAGCACAACAATACAACAATTCACACACGAGACAGATCACGATCTAGACCAGAACAACAACCCAAACAACGAACAGATCACGATCTACAGCAGTAGATCATCTACAACAAGACCAGTGCAACAACCCACACACCGGATAGATAACGATCTACATCATCTACAGCAGAGCCAACAGCTGACAGATCACGATCTAGATAATCTTAAGCAGATCCTATAGCTGACAGATCACGTTCTTCGTTCTCACATGTGCGAGTAGGAGTTGTGGGCGATGGTGTAGCCCGCCTTCTCGGCGTCGTGAAGAGCGATCTTGTCATCGGCCATCGCATAGTTCTGCGTCGACAAAACAAAACGAAGAGGGCACCGAGCGGGGTGAGAGATCCGCGGGTCGCTAAGCGCACGTGTTCAGCGTGAAGTACCGAGTCATACGCGAAGGCAAAGGTAACGACAAAGTGAATTCGTGGGAGGCGCCAAAATGAACGAGACATGAACTGTACTTCTGCAGTGCTGTTATGTTGATCCTGGCAGCATCCAGGGGAGTACCACAAGTATATCCTTAACCCCTTTAGAGCCCCCGAACCCCTCCATATACTAAGTCCGAGTAATTTTGTCCCCAAAAATGGGTTTCCAGTGGTAAAGGGGTTAAAGAGCAATACATATGTAAAAACGCGTGGCAGAAGCATCACGCAGCTTGAAAATATGAGTATCAACCACCAAATCGGTCGGACTCACAACTGGCGCATGTGAATAGATGTACCTGGCATACATTACTACCAGAGGTGGATATCAAGCCCCCCTTCCTCTAGATAGTACGGCGGCATTACATACAACTTCAAGGTCACGTGGTACATATCAGATACGTATTCTCAATCCGAGAGTATTTACTGTTGGGGTGAGGTTCAAACGTGAAATCGGACGAAAAAAAACAATTACATAATGGGCGACACGTGGCGCTTCTGCGCAACGGGTGACAGGTGACAGGAACATACGATACATATATACCATGTACGGTACCATGCGAACATTCAATGGCGGACCTACACTGACACCAAGCACTCCTGCTGCAAATGGCTTACGCCGTAACCCTAACTCCTAAAGACGGTCGAGACTGCGCTCGTGCAAACTTTCGTCGATTAATAAAGCAACGCTACGCGGCAACAGGCCGGCCGCGGCCTCGGCCACTGGACTTACAATTGCCGAATAAACAAAACTATATTTGAATATTTACCAGCTGATGTCTACACCGTCACCACGAATGAATGTACAACCTCAAAACTCTATAACCTCGTACTGGTGGCACATACTACCAGATACCAGCAAGTATGGGAAAACAAAAAAGCAGCTGTCTGCTGTACGCACCTGCTCGTCTCTATGATGCAGACGAACACCAACAGACAGGCCCGACAACATACAACTAACATATCGTTGGAAAACGAGACAAACAGACCCGCACCGCTCCCCCCTCCCTTAACCCCCGACCCCCCGTCTAAACCCCCCATCCCTCCCTCCCCTAACCTTGAGCGCGTGAAGCCCATCCTCCATGCTAGACCAAC
Source organism: Undaria pinnatifida (assembly GCA_012845835.1). NCBI lineage: Eukaryota > Phaeophyceae > Laminariales > Alariaceae > Undaria > Undaria pinnatifida. The sequence goes on along the minus strand of JABAKD010000002.1, from coordinate 16,785,454 downwards.
CCGTCAGCCCCACCCCAAACTCATAGGTCCATTTGAAGAACCCCGGCAGGTAGTGGGGCAGGGGGTGCAGCAGCTCCACCTCCGCCTCCTGGCGCTCGAAACCCCTCGCCTCGGCAGGCCGACCTGCACCCCCCCCCACAACATGCCTCTCCAGCATCGCGTGGGAGTGGTGGAAGTGGTGGTCGGGGGCCCCCGGGGCGTTACGCCCTCCGTGAATTCCCGCAGGGCGGCCGGGCTCTTCCTCGTCGAAATGCATGAGGGGTTTCCCCGCCATGGAGGCGGTGGCAGCGGAGGCGAGGAGAAGCCCGAGAAGATGCATCGCTGACGAGTTCTTCATGTTTTCTGGTGGTGATGGGTGCCTAGGCTATGATTCTGCGGGGTTGGAGATGGAGTTGGGTGTATTGAGGGAGTTAATGGATGAAGAGGCCGGGGGAGGAGAAGAGGGAGGGGTTCTCTTAGTGAAAGGAAAGGGCGAGCAAGAATAATAGGGGAAGACATGGAAAAGAGGCAGGAGGGAATGGTGAATATGCTATCAAATGGCATCTTTAAGGAAAACTTTTTGATTTGATGTTTTGAGGCTTGAAAACGAGAAGGAACGCGCGCTACTACTGCGCCACGGCATGTGGAGATGTGGAGAAAGAACGGCTTTGTCGAACACGACCAATCTGAAAATAGATGAATCTCAGAGTTCGAAGATCCAAAGATCATTCATTGTAAGTGATACGTGTTGATCGAGATCACTTGAGACTTGATCGGATAAGCTGCTGCTGTACATCAGCAACTGGCTGAGGTCGCAACAGCACCCGGCGGAGGTCGAATAAACATCAACCCGCTTCTCTCCCGTTTTCATCGCGGTATGCAAAATGATACACGAAGTACTGCAGTCAGTGAAATACCCACGAACACCAGGTAACATATTAGCAACAGCAGTTCCGAAACTATGTACCAGGGGGGGGCGACAGCCGGAGGGTTGTATCATACCTGTAGACACGTACCATGTACAGCGGTACCAGGTAGTAGGGGACAAAACGAAAGGTGAACAGCAGTAGTACCAAAGTTCAACTTCCGTACCAGGTACCAAGTATGCGAGAGTGCGACGATCTGATGAGTGATGCTCACTTCTGTATGTACTCGTGGAAGACGAGGGGGCGCCGCAACACAGAGCGTGTGGGATAGGGGATTCGGGGACGACTACCGCCCGCGTCGAAGACAGAGGGACTGTCATACACGGCCGCACCCACCGTCACCATTGGGGGTGAGCATGATCCTGGCTCAGTCAGAAAAGGCAGAGAAGGCGGACAAAATGCCCCAAATCGTGCGTACAGCGGAAAAAGAAACACAACTTACAAAATGACTACAGCTATATCTGTGATACGACATCAACAGCGGATGTGCGTCGTCGCAGCGAGCCCCGACGGACATACTCATGACTGGACACCCTCTCAGTCAAGCACTACCGGCGCTCTCGGCATTAAACGGTGTAGGGGCAGTACAAGTAGCTATTAATAGTACGAGATAGAGAGCGCCGGGGCAACGCCGGGAAAGGGCCTCACGGGAAAAAAACCCTTTCGACGACTTCGTATATACAAAGTTTTATCTGTTTTTTAGTACTGCAAAAATCTTCGATACTAATTCCGAGTAGTTTGGCCCCAAAAAGGTGGGCGCAGGCAAGAAAAGGAGAACACAAAAGTGAGGGTTGAAGTATTTCCGACGAATTGTGAAAGAGTGCTCGTAGGAGGGAGGAGGAGTAGGTCGACGAGCGGCTACTAGAAGTTCTTCTGGGCTTCTACAGCTCCTCGTCCTCGGGTAATCCTCGGGTAGAGGGCAGGCGCGGGCTTCGCGAATGAACCCAGGAAAATGGAAATTAACTCCGGTCAGAAACAGTATGGAAACATTTCGTGGGACAGCAGTACAACTATGTCCGGAAATATAAACACCGTATTATATATATATTAGTATCTAAACGGATCATATATTTCCGGGCATAGATGTCGTAGTTCTAGGAGGCACGTGTCGAGCGACGGAGAAATGTGACACAGGTCGAACTTCAAAGTGAAGCAGATTAAGCATCCCGCGAGCTCCCGAGAGAACAAGCACAAGCATCAAGCAGCCGAGGTACATATCACACGGACATCGGGCAATAGACCTGACTCACCTGGGGTATACTGCTGTGAGTCGAGATTGAAGTGTAGTGGCGTTCTGTAGACGTAAACCCCTACTCAAGCTGCAAATCGAAACCCCTGTCGGATACATACTGAGGGGATAGGGGAAAAAAGGCGCTGTTCCAGGTGTCTACTCACTGAAACAGCTCCACCAAGAATATTGTTGAATGTGCAACCTGTGTAGCATACCGTACAACTTTCCCCATGCGTCACTAGCCGCTTGCCGTGTCACGGCGGTATGTGAAGCGTATAATATATGTCTCCCCGTAGTTTTCTGTGCAGGAGGCCTATCAATTAGACAAGTGACAGTTGTACGGATAGATATTTTCCCGTCAACTGTCAATCGCGAGGTTCGGCGTGAAGCAGAAGAACAAAGAAAAATACTAGCAAAAAAATATAATAATAATAAAAGCAAAATAAAAAACGGCCAACGCTTCCTTAGCGTGGGCGACGACAGCCACAATCAATCGCATCTCGTTCCCAGTGCACGGGCGGGCGGTGATGGGATGACGGAACACATATATATAAGTACGTGCTTTGTTCCCCCCGTGTCCCGTGAGTCGCTTACCGCATGATATCAGAAACCAGCCCGCAAATCGGTGTCCCGACGTATCGCCATTTTGTCGCACAATCGCGAGGTTCGGCGTGAAGCAGAAGAACAAAGAAAAATACTAGCAAAAAAAATATAATAATAATAAAAGCAAAATAAAAAACGGCCAACGCTTCCTTAGCGTGGGCGACGACAGCCACAATCAATCGCATCTCGTTCCCAGTGCACGGGCGGGCGGTGATGGGATGACGGAACACATATATAAGTACGTGCTTTGTTCCCCCCGTGTCCCGTGAGTCGCTTACCGCATGATATCAGAAACCAGCCCGCAAATCGGTGTCCCGACGTATCGCCATTTTGTCGCATTCCTCCACGATCTTCGTAGTACAGGTTGTTAATATATACTAAGCAATTGATATCACGTCATCATCTTTCTAGCCATCCATGAAGTAGCTTTCATTCATCCCCCCTCCCCCCCTCCAACGCCCCCTCCTTCCCCCTACCCCGCACGATCGCCTAGACCCAGCACCGCGCGTATAGCAAGCCCCTACATATATTATTAACACGCGCGATCGGAGGATCACACACATTGTTGCGAACATCAGAGTGTCGACCAAATCCTTGATTTTAACATTTTATGTGACCTAAACCTCTTGATAACCCTCCCCCCCCCCCCCCCCCCGCCTTTTTTTTTCCCTCGCTTCCTCTTGCCTAAACGCCCCACCTACTATCGAATAAACACTTCCACGCCCTGGATATCGCCTCGTTATCGTTTCAGAGCCGTCCATGCCGCTGCTGCAATTCCCACCCACCCCCGCCCCCAACGCCCCCTCCTTCCCCACCACCCGCACCATCGCCTAGACCTAACACCACGCGTATAGCAAACCCCTACATCTATGCGACCTAAAGCCCTCCCCCCCCGCCCCCGGCCCCCCCCGCCACATCCCCCCCCCCTCCCCCACAAGAAATATTTATAGTTTCCACGCACAAATAAACCTGCCCCACCCGTCCCCTCCCCCCCCCCCCCCCCTCCCGCCCCCCTTTTGATCAAAATCAGGCCTCCACGTCCTTAAAAACTCCGTCCTCCCCTCACCGGTTATTCGACTTACAGGATTCACTTGATAAACTGATGCATTTCCTTCCACAGCTGTCAGATTTTGTCCCCCTCAGAAACGGGTTTTATAGTTTCCGCGCACAGATTGCCTAGCATCACCCTGTTGACCCTGATAGCTACACTGTAGTTGCAAGGGGAGTCGCCGACCTATATCCTTAATGAGGACACACAATCCGTAATACGCGCGATCGGTGTATCACACACAGCTTGCTAAGATGAGTTTCGACAAAAAAATCGATCTCACAGCTGGAGTGTATTTTCATTTCATATTAATAGTGGACTTACGTACTGCAACTGACTGGCAGAAAAAAAACGGATCCTGCGGATCCTGGCCGAGTCCTGGCATATCCTGTGGTTGAAAAAATGAAACTGTTTGAGGAGTGGATTGCGCGCCTATGACGAGCAACAAGGCCACGTACGGCATTTTTTTTATAGTGTTTTCAAATATGCCACAGCTGTGACTTCGATCAATTCAAGCGGCGCGATACTCATCGTTGCAAGCTGCGTGATACCTTTACTCCGTCCGTGCGCGCTGCTGTGTGGGGCGGGTTTGGGGCGCAGGCGTGCGGTCGCCGGGGACAGGGTGGCGCGCGGTGGAGCCCGGTCTTCCGCGGGACATACATACATGTCATCCATGCTAAAAAAACAGGCACAGCATATATATAGATAGAGAGGTTCCCATGGCTACTATTAATACGACGTCGGCGACTACCACATAGCAGCATTATGCATACGGATACCCTTCTTCTCACATCAGGGTTGAACCCCTCTCTCTCTCGTTCAAACCCGAACATGAGCATACATAAAGTCGGTGCTGCGGCGAACCATAACGAAAACAGTCTGACAAAGCGGTGAATAATGTCGCGTTGTTGCCAAATGGGGCATCAATGCTTATTTAGCAACGCACTCCCGCCGATATGGGGACGAAACACTTGGAATTTGACTACTCGTAAGATCGTTCCGGCGCTTGGAAAGTGGTTATGGCTACGAAGAAAAAGGGCAGCCACGCGCGCGGGTTGCTTTGAGCCGCTAAAAAACGAGGTCCCAAGAACAACCCCCCTTCAGACTGTAGTCTTGGTCCCTGTTTGATGCGTTCCTGCTGTTTGTCATGCTCTTTTTTCTTGTGTATTCCGTTACATTCGCAGCCAGGCTCCAATCCTTGCCCTTTCTTTATCGACCCAGAGTCTCATACGCAGTATAGCCCCTCCCTCCCTTATTTATAGCTAGGGCCTGTAGGTTCTATATCACGCGGCGGGATGAACACTTCCTTCGCTCGCCGATTCGCGCCATCATGATTGTCAAAATGTATTCAAAATTTGCAGTTCCAAAGTACTTTTCGCCGAGATTCGAAGTGGAATTATACTCGTGCCGCGTGGAGGGATCGATGATACCGCTGGTCACGGGCACACGCACCATATGGGCTATCGGCGACTGCCCATTGTTGAAGAGCAAACACGACGTACCACATTTCACCCCATGTTTTGCGCCAGACTGAACGTCATGCGCGTCGAGTGTAGAAGGAGAGCGAGGAAAAAGCGCCAATCAGTATTAACGTGGATGCGGATAACACGTGTTTTCGATATCATTGCCCATCCATCCCTGTATCCGCATGGGGGGGACAGCAGTAAGCGCGCAACAAAAACAGAGCTCCAGAAAAGAAAGGGGAAAAAACAGCTTTTACACAGCAACAGCACAACACCAGGGTTGACAGACCAGACTAAGCCTACAGGTACACAGGGCACCGGACAAGAAACAGGAATGCTGCCTCTGGCTGGATTTCTTGTTTGAGAAGGAGTGCGTTTTACACTTACTGCGGAGTAATGGCTCCCGAATTTGTTACTTTCCTGTACATCTAGGCCTGGCTTGTTCATTGCCTGGTTTCTTCGCAGGTGCCCTGTCCTGCATCTCTAGTTCGGCGCATGCGGCGGTGGCCAACCCATCCCCCCCCCCCCCGCCGACGCCTCCGTCCGCGCCTGCCTCCTCGCTATTCTATCTGTCCTCCGCATGCCAGTTCCTCCCCGTCGGGCGTCCACTTCCGCACTTCCGTACCCCCCCCCCCCAACGCCAGGCGCGTTTGAACCCCACGTATCCGCATCTAAACTTCTCTCATCGTCAGCCGGCTGGTCGTCCCCTGCCTCTCCAAGTATGGCCGCCCGTGTTCCCCTGCGGGTGCAGTATAGAGGGAGGCATGTTGAAGGGAGGGGATCATGCAGGATCGCTAAAAATATAGCGCAATGAATCGTAGTCAACCCTAAATGCGTAACAGCCTATCGGCAAGCGCGCCACACAAATAAGCAGCAGCGACCTTCGTTTGTGACGTTGGACACTAAACGTCATCCCCGAATGCTGAGTGAAAATGCTTGCACAATTGTCAAATTGATACTTCCGCCTGCCACTGTAACAGAGTAACCAACCTCCCCTCATCAAACCCCGCCTCCTTTTATGACGAAACAGGGAGGCAGGTGCATCGGGACGGGGGACGCAGGGGTTGAGGCGAGACATAGAGGGACGAACCACGCCATTGCTATAATATAGATCGAAGCACCACACGCAGCTGCAAATATGAGGATCGACGAAATTGTCGATAGCACAGCTGTGGTATCATATAGCTTTAAAAAAAAAAAAGCGAAACCCACAATTTTGACGAGGATGGACGCGTGCTACGATCGAGGCGCTACACTTTTTTTCTGAGGTTCCTCAATTTGGGAGCTTAAGACCTCTCCAAAAACCTGATTTGGAGAAAAATAAAACTGCTACCGGATGAAACATCCCATGGCCTAGGTACAAGGAGAATCATCATGCAAAAAATGGCCCATTATTTATTTTTTTTCCGACGATTTTGGGTTAAGGAGCCCCGTCATTCAGAAACAAAATAGCCCAAAAAAGGTGTATCTCTATCGTAGTATGCGTCGATGTACAGGCCTGGCTCTCGCAGCCGAGGTGTCCATTCGATTTTTTACAACAAACACGAGTTTCGTCGAAATCTGGATCTCACAGCTGAGTTGTCTTATTCAACTAAAGAGGTAAAACCTCTAAATATTGACGAGGATGTACGGCGTGGCTCTCACAGCCGAGGCGTCTCATGGATTTTTTATAACAATATGAGTTTCGACGAAGTTCTCCATCTCCCAGCTGATGTGTCTTACTATGTCCAACGAAAAAGTATGTGGTGTACACAATCTAAAAATCTTGACGACAACGTATAGGCGCGGCTCTCACAACCGGGGTGGGGTGTCTCACTACTATTTTACAAAAACAAATACCTGAAAATCTTGACGAGGATGTGCAGTCGCGGCTTCAGATTTTCGAAGGCCACCACCATCTTGTCGCGGCCGGTGACCACGAAGGCGAGGTAAAATACTACCCTGTGCATGGTGATGCCCTCATTGATGAGTATCGCCTTGATCATCGCTTTGTCCAGAAACTGGTCGACAAGCCACAGTTGAGAAAACCGTCGACAAAGACCACGTGGGCACACGGAAAATGCGGGTGCATCAGGCCGAAAAACGATCACACACTGAATCCGAGTAGTTTTTTCTCAGAAAAAGTGGGTGCAACTCTAAAAAGGTCAAGGCCCTAGCGGAGGCATCGCCTTCTGCTGCCCCATCGTCACGCTAACTGCAGCATATGTTTTGATAGGAGGGTCCGATGTTGTCTCACCGTGCTCTTCTCGCGACCGTCCACATACTTGGTTGTCACTTGCACGCCCAGCTCGCGCACCACCAGCAGAGATTCTAGTGGGGTGGCCAGGCCGACAAAAGCAAAACAAAAATGTGCGGAAAAAAGCAACAAGGAGAGGGGGGATTGGAAAGAATGGAATCGATTGGAGCAACAGGCCGGGCTAAAAAAAACAAGCATTTTATTTACCGCCAAACTTAACAATCTCCGAGCTAGTAAAGCGGTATACAGTTGTCACGTAGTGTGCACACTCTTGAACGCGTAAAAAAGCGCGTTCCATTTTTGGTCCTACGGAGACGTTTTCATCCCCGCGGAGAAACTACGATGGAACACGAGCTATGCGCATTCTTCAGCGAAACACAAACTGTACGCACACCCCCCAGCGCAACTTGAGTTGTACACATGCTACAGCTCGCACTCGCCCAAATACTTGACAAAATCGGACTCCCGGACCGTTCCGTTGTTAAGCAGGGGGGCGCAGTCTGTCGAGCTCCCGCACGGAAACGCCAACTTTATCTACTAAACCGATATATAACCCGAACACGGCACGGTAAACAAAAAATCATTAGCGCAGCGCTTGGTGTATCCGATCGCGGAATAGACAGCCGTCGCCGGCGCAAATGTGCACGTGGCGCTCGCCTGCTGAATATTTACTGCCCGTGGTAGACCACGATGTGTGTGCAATGATGTTTGCTGCGACATTTATCCCCGGCAGACACAGCGGCGATACTCGTCTACCCTTTCGCGAGGTTTTAACCTCGAGCGATGCGTCTGGTGCCTGAGTGCAGGCCTGTACTGCGACGACACGTGTACCGATCCATTCAGCCTCCATCTCGGCGTCAAACGCACTGACTGATAGAAGATATCACACGTATTCGCGCTACTTTTAGTTGCTGCCACAACTACGTACCAGGTACGTACTACGTACCCCTCGATGCCTTTGAGCCCTTACCGATGGAATCGTCGTGCCGGCTCACCTTCTTGCACTCTCGATCGACACGAAAGAGACCAGGCCACGCAGCACAGGAGTAACACCAGTCCTAGCCCTCCGAGGAACGTCGACCCCTTGTCGACTAGCAGCTGTCGTTCATAGGGTTAAGCGCGGTGGTTTCGATGTTGCGCAGTAGTGGTGATGCGATGCGTTGGGTTGGGTCGGGTTGGGTCGGGTTGGGTTGGGTTGGATTGGGTCGGGTTGGGTTGGGTGGGGTGGGGTTGGGTTGGGTTGGGTTGGGTTGGGTTGGGTTGGGTTGGGTTGGGTTGGGTTGGGTGGGTTGGGTTGGGTTGGGTTGGGTTGGGTTGGGTTGGGTTGGGTTGGGTTGGGTTGGGTTGGGTTGGGTTGGTTGGGTTGGGTTGGGTTGGGTTGGGTTGGGTTGGGTTGGGTTGGGTTGGGTTGGGTTGGGTTGGGTTGGGTTGGGTTGGGTTGGGTTGGGTCGGGTCGGGTTGGGTTACGTTGCGTTGGAGTGCGGCAGGTGGCGGGTGGGTAGGTGGGTGGATGGGTGGGTGTGTGGGTGTGTGTATGGGTTCCACACTGGATACTTGCAGTAGCTTTTGCAGCCCTCCCCGCACATCAATGGTACAAATGGGCCTTGTAGGCTAGCAACAGCGTCCACAGCGATGGGCGGCAACCCGTTTTTTGGGAACGCGTGTTCGTAAGAACTCCAGCAGCAACGGTCCGCGTGGTACGACCCGACTGGAAGAAATCATGGCCGGCCGTCTCGAAGGGTGCCGCTACAACGAAAACGCGCGGGAAAAAAAGGAAAACACAGAGAAAAATCCAAACCTCTGCGCCAGCGGGTAAAGGAACCATGTAACCGTTTGATTTTCAGCTGGGTCGCAAGTCAAGCATGCAAGGCAAGCATTCGATGTGCGCAGTATACCGCAGAAGCAAGACCCACCGCCGCCGAATCACTGCTGTCGGTAGATGTACAACCAGCCCTAAAGCAAAACGCAACAGGTATATAGTGTAGATGTCCCCTTCCATGAAGCACTTGCGGTGGTCATTACATCTTGACGGCAAGCAACGGCAACCGCCGAGCTCCGCGCAGGAAAAACAACCATATAGTGGCATTAAACATTAAGGTCCGAACGTGGACAGCATCGCGAAGCGTTGTTCGATCATGCAGCAGGAGCACATGCCTACGAGTAGGCGGAAACGACCACGACGTCAACGCAGACCCACCTCTTGATTTGGGTGTAGACTAGGTGTGTATTCGTAAGTATACATTGGGCAAAGGACACGTACGGGCATACATGACAGTTTAAAGCAAACACCCACGATCGGCGCATGTAGCTGCAGACTATAATTTTCGCCATCAAAGGTGAGATCGCCCTGACGCTGCGCGGAAGATGCCTAATGACGGTCGTTCGTCACAGCCAGCGGTCCGTGACGCCGGTGACACACGTCACAAGGTTATATGTCGTCACGTGACGGTGTCCTACATCCCCTATAAGGGAACGCCTATCGACCTTGTGGAAACCCTTAGATTTTGATACGCAGAACAAGCACTTGTCAATCGTTGCGCTACCATTCGTTTTACAACTGCCCGCGTATGCTTAGCAAATTTTATGAAAAACTACATGCAATTTCGCAACGCGTCGGTTTTTCAAAAACGAGGGGGTTAGGTTTTCATCTCCTAACTAGCCGTCATATGACGCCACGCGCGGTCTCGGTCCATTCCCGGTACGCCACGAGCCCAGAGTGCCGTCATTATGCATATTTTGGTGCAGGCTTACTCTGGGAAATGAAACGCGATCCCGCGAAACGCTCCTCAATCGGCAGCACTCACGTTTTACAGCCGATATGTCAGTACGAGCGGTGACATGTGACCTCCTCGCACGTAGAGAGTACTGCTAAAGTACATACGCGCCTAGCCCTTTGACAGCCTAGAGACTACGTACAACTAAGTCACTTACTTGAACTCGGCTTGAGCAGTCTTGCTTTGGGAGTACGAAAGATGACTCCTGGTAGCCTATCGCCCAATAGCTGCGCGTACAGCCTACAGCGTACCAAATGCTTCACTATTTTTTTATTCAGTTTTCCTGTTTTCAACTTTTAGTTACAAATATCTTTTTCAAGATAGGTTTTCAGTTATGTTGTCCAACTTATCTTTCATTTTCTATTGTGGAGGTTAGTTCACCCTTCATTTGTTGTGGACCCAATCACACAGCACAAAGCACGCCCAAGCTCGGAGTCAGGATGTCTTCGATGTACCGCTCATTTCCCTCTGTTAGCTGACTATGGAAGAGTGGTTATGGTGCATGTTTAACAAAACCCCTAAGCGCTCGAAATCGGTCAGAGGTAGCGGAGCTCTGCCAGCTGCAGCGGCGGAGTTGGTGCTGCAGTGGGATCGCGGATGTTGGTGGGTGCAGAGCCCAAGACGGGTAACCCCGCTTGGCCCTTTCATCATGTCCAAAACCCGAAAAGTAGCAAATCCACTTGCACACCATCAGCCCGCGGCAACCCGTCCTTGGGCAGGGCCAGGCGGGGTTACCCGTCTTGGGCTCTGCGCTCACCAACGCCCACGACCATCCTACAGCACCACTTCCGCCAAAAGATGTGGTCAATTTGTTATTTTTTCGGGTTTTCTACACGATGAACCCGGGGCAACCCTTCGTTGGGCAGAGCCGGGCGGGGTTATCCATCTTAGGCTCTGCGCCGACCACCGCCCACGACTCTCCTACAGCACCACCTTCGCCAAAAGAAGAATCGGCAGATTGTTGGGTTGTCGTCACGGCGCGTCTCGCACACGCCTTACGTGGATTTTCGAACATTTTTGGACACGAAGAACCCACAGGGCAACCCTCACTTGGACAGGACCAAGCAACGTTATCCGTCTTGGGCCCTGCCACCAACATCCACGACCCCCCTGCAGCACCACCTCCGCCAAAAGTACAGTTGGCAGATTGCTTGGTCGTCGTTACGGGGCGTCTCCCACACGCTGCACGTGGAGTTGTTGTTCTTTCGCGTTTTGGACACGACAAACCGAGGTTAATCCTCCCTTGGGTATATAGGGCCAGGCGGGGTTACCTGGCTTCGGCTCACCCACCAACGTTCACGACTTTCCTGCGGCACCACCTCCATCAAAATAGCAAATTAATAGCTGCTGCTGCTGCCGCCGCCGCTGTGTTGTGGAATTGAAGTTATATATCATATGAGCTGTGTCATGCTGTCACGCTCGATAAGCAAGGCGGTATGAGTACGACTGTAGTACGTAGTCAGTTGAGAGCGATCCATCTTCCACGACGACGAGGGAGCGCAGAGGGTTCTGTAGTAGCGGCCAGGTGGCGGCAATCCAACCGCTTTTCTGAGCCATACTCCAGCTACCAGCTACAACTCTCGAGACTGTCTGCTCTCAGCGATTGCCGTGTTGTGTACTGTGCCGCTGTGTGTTCGTATACAGCAGCAGGTGCGTGTGGGGTGTGCCACGTAGATTTGGGAGATGCATTAGTACCTACTATTTTTTTTTTTAATTTGAAACCTACGTGGACTAACGCCCGAATGGATAGGGTGGACCGTAACTGGACCAAGTCCGGCGGAAGGCCATCTCCCATGGCCAGGGGTTTTGTTAGTGGGTGAGCTTGCGCAAGTCCCACACTACCCGGAAAGATGACATTCCGGGTGGCTATCTCCACCGAAACTGACCCTCAGGGGACAGGCCGAGTCGACATACACACGCATCCGTATACAACGGCAGCTTGCGCTGCCGGGGTTGTAACGAAGACCACTGATAGGGACAGCTTACGCTATACCTACAATGGGACCCGAAGGGTGCGCCAGCTAGCGTTGGGCTGCGAAAGCAGCTGAGTTAAATCGACACACGATGCGTATGAAAATACGTGGAAGTGTGGTGAGCAAAAGCTATATTTTTCCCCATCCACCGGAGGATGAAAAAAAAAAAAAAAAAAAAAAATTAAAACCTACCAGGTACCTGGTAATGCCTACCAGTACCACTGATAGGGACAGCTCACGCTATACCTACAATGGGACTCGAAGGGTGCGCCAGCTAGCGTTGGGCTGCGAAAGCAACTGAGTTAAATCGACACACGACGCGTATGAAAATACGCGGAAGTGTGGTGAGCTAAAGCTTTATTTTTCCCCATCCGCCGGAGGATATAAAAAAAAAAAAAAAAAAAAAGTACCTGGTATTCCTCAAAGATGCCATGGTATATCGCAGCTCTGCCCTTCCACGTACTACATCTGAGTAGGACTGCCGTTGCCCCTTGTCTTGTACTCTAAAACTGCCTATAGCAGTATTGAAGACCAGAATCCACAATACGACTTGCCTCGTTTGCGTGGAATACCATATCATCGCGCGAGAACAACTATTAACATTAGCCAGCGTAGCTCAAAAGTCAGGCGTACTCGTATCAGTACGTTACTCTACTGCACGTGCGGATACCCGTAAGACCAGCTGGCTGTGGCTGCTGCTGCCGCGCTGCTGCTGTTGCTGCTGCTGCTCAGCGTGCAGCGGAAGGAAATGAGACGTAAACCACACCTGCGCGAAGAGACTCGCGCCAACAACCGCCACCACAGCTCTTGCCCAAGCACTTCCACTGCCGCCAGAATGGTCACCACCGACTGCCGTGTACCTGAACTCTGTTGCGTTCTCTCCCAGTCGCTCGCAGGTGTACATCCGACGAGAGCGCACAGCAGAAATGAACGACGACAACGACAGCGCACGATGAGGAGAACCTGGGGATGCTGGGAGGAATTTCCCGAACCAGCCAGCCGACTATGTGAAAACCCCATATCACGATGCAGAACGAGAGAGAACAGCTCAACAGCCAGAGAGAACTTAGAAGGCGACGGGACAATGGTGCGTTCTGGAGGCCACGGCTGGCATCAAACTGCTGCAATATGCTGCTGTGGTGAGTTATCGCATTGTCCGTTTGGTTGTCCTGAAAGACCCTCGTGAATTTCACGTGTATTCTTTCCACCTCGTGTTATGAAGGTACCGCAGCAGCAGTGTTTAGCAGTGTGTTATTACGTATAACATCAGGTGTGGACGCAGCGTCAACTATGTGCACTTGTCATATTGTTGTTCTCACATTAACTCGCATAATCAAATCCGTGGTCACAGGACAGGCTCCAGTCACTCCGGAGCTGAGGAATACCCTAGGGAAAAACACAAACAACCCAAGGTGGTACACGCATATATCACAGCTGACGCAATTCATGCCTCCACCAGAAACATATAAAAGTGAAATCGGGAGTCAGGCTACGATGCGCCAGGTGTATACCTGGTGCATACGTTTCATTACTCGCGCCTGGAAAAACCGACTATCTATACCGCTTGCCACCCAAGAAAGACTACCACGTATATATTGCACGTAGTATCTATCACTACGCATACGCACGACAGACGCAAGTCAATTGCAAAAATGAAACAAAGAACAAATAAGAAGGAAAGGAAAGGAAAGAAAAGAGAAGAAAGCGAAAAGAGAAAACGAAAAAGGAAAAGAAAGAAAAGAAAGACCAGAAAAGCAAGAAAAGGCGAGACAAGAAGAGGAAGCAAGGAAAGGAAAAGATAAAAAAATGTCATTCTAGCAGACCCTAGGAACTGACTAAAGACGGCATTGGGCTCATAGAGGGTATCAAGTGCATCATCAAATGGCACTGGGGAGAGAACGCAACATGGCGAAGAAGTTAGGGCAGTCTTACGCCATTTTGTCACGGCCATTGGAAGGCCCACAACTTTCAAGACGATGATGGCCAAACCCAGACTTCAGTCTCTTGGGCATGACGTCCCCCCTTCCCCCGTCCCCCCCCCCCCGTCCCCCCCCTCCCCCCTTCCCCCGGCTGCTTAGAGATGCCGACGGTGGATGGCGCTTCCGCAGCCTTTGCGCGTCGCTCTGCGGCTTTGCGCCTCTCCGTTTCATACCAATTCCGCATGAACAACTCGGCTCCCTCCTCTACTCGTCGAAACCATCTGCCAGCCTTCTGAGCAGCCTTTCGCCACCCTTCGAATTTCATTCCGAAGACCGATATATCCTCCTTCAGATGAGCCATCCAGTCTTTCTCTTGCTCCCCTGAGTAGCCCTTACCCCCAACAAGCTCCCCAAACATCACCCTCTGTGGAAGACGCTCCTCCCCCATACGTGCTACGAATCCCGCCAACAATATCCTCCGTTTGCGCACTATCGCATCTATGCTCTCGGAAGCTGTCTTGGCAAGCGCGTCAGCGTACGATATGGTGTGGTCGTCGCCCTTCCGTTTCCGCCATCCAAGGCATCGGAGGAGTATGGAGTGGTGAACCTGTCGTAGCTTGTCATAGTCAGGCTTCTTGGGGCTCCACGTCATGCAAGCGTAAAGAAGTGTCTCGACCACCTCAGCTTTCAGCAACCGCAACTTCAACCGTAAGCGCACACCCGGGCGATCATAGTTTTCCATCTTGTACCGCTGGAAGCACGCCCAGGCCCTCTGAAGACGCCGCGTTATTTCAACACTAAAGTCTCTGTCTGCAGTGATAGCCCCGCCCAAGTACACCAACTCGATTTTTTTGTTTGTATACCTGGCCGGCTGCATTGATTGTGAAGGACACCTTCCCCCCGCCTTTGGTTTCCAGGCACATTATCTCCGTTTTTGCCTCGGATACCGTAAGCCCGAACGACGAGCACGCAGTGACGATCACCGTCATCATCCTCTCCAGCCCTTCTGATGATCGCGATACGATGCCCGCATCGTCCGCGTACAGCATACCCCACAATCTCTGCACCTCATCACCCTCCTTCCCCCTCCGCCCGTCGACTTTGCCTGTGCGTGAAGTGCCCTTCTTCTCGACTTCCTCCTTTCGTTGGAGCTGCACCATGTTGTCCGTGATGGCTGCATCAACGAGAAAGCGTTTCTCGGCCACACGCAGTACCGCCGTGAAAAACATGTTGAACAGCAGTGGCGCAAGCACGCATCCTTGCCTGAGACCTTGCCCCACGTCGAACTTATCCGAGCATATGAAATCAGCTGGGTACCTCACCGCGGTATAGCACGCAAGATGAAACACGCACCCCCTGCTACGTCTTCTCAGAACCGATGTTCTCCTAAACAAGGGGGGCACACGAAACGAGAATTGCGGCTTTGGAAAAATCTTGTCGATATCTTTCCATAGACGCATCGCTCGGCTTCCTCCTCCTGCAGCCGTGGCAAATACGGTCGCCCTCCGCTTGTTCGACTTGCAACCACTACCCCCTTCCCCCCCCCGTGCCACACAATGTCGGCCTGGTTTGGTGAAATCCCGATGTGCTCCGTCCCGGCATTGTAGGGATGCACAGTGTCTATGGTCATGCGACCACGGTTAGGCATAAAGTAAGTACGCCCCCCTTCCTCCGTTCTCCGTCTCGAAAGGGAGTTTGACCAATGGCCAAACGATTTCAGGCCACGATGCGCCGGTGAACTTGCACGTACGTGCCAGGCTATTCGAATTTGCACGTAAGAACAGAACCAAAAACGCACAGCTTTTGCCTTGGGAACCGTTGGTATTTCAAACAGCAGCACACAGCGAACACAGCACACAGACACCACTATGGCATACGACAAACTCGCGGTACAGCAGCCAAACGAATCAGAAACACCGCATGGAGCCTGCCACCACCGTGGCCCGTGAGATTGAGCAGTAGAATGAGCCCTGTCCATGGGTTTCAGGGTTATTTTCCACCCGTAATGAGCGAAGGTTCGGGAGCGATGGCCGTAAGCAACGTGGGTGCTTACAGCTGTGCGTCAACGCCCCAGGAGCCACCAAACAGCAGGACGAAGACGTCGCCAGACCCAGAGTTCACGTCCGAAGCCACGCCCTCGTGCTGTTACGGTTTTTCGTCATCCTCGCTGCCTGCTGGCGAAGAGTTCATCGTGATAGACGGCCCCTTGCCTGCTGGCGTCCAGCCGTTGTGCGATTTCAACAGCAGCAGCAGCAGTTGTCCACCGCCGATGCAGACGGGCTTGATAGTTGTAGACGGCCCCTCGCCTGCTGACGGCTTGGGATCCCACGGCAATGCCTCTACGGCGGAGATGTCGCCAGACTCAGCTCACACGCACCCCGACGCACCTTCCTCGGTCTGCACGGGCACGGACTGTCCGTGCAGAAAGTCCGTGCCCGTGCAGACGGAGGAAGGTGCGTCGAGGTGCGTGTGAGCTGAGTCTGGCGACATCTCCGCCGTAGAGGCATTGCCGTGGGATCCCAAGCCGTTGGCAGGCGAGGGGCCGTCTACAACTATCAAGCTCGTCTGCATCGGCGGTGGACTGCTGCTGCTGTTGAAATTGCACAACGGCTGGACGCCAGCAGGCAAGGGGGCGTCTATCACGACGAACTCTTCACCAGCAGGCGACGAGGATGACGAAAAATCGTAACAGCACGAGGGCGTGGCTTCGGACGTAAACTCTGGGTCTGGCGACGTCTTCGTCCTGCTGTTTGGTGGCTCCTGGGGCGTTGACGCACAGCTTGCGATTTCAACAGCAGCAGCAGCAGCAGTCCACCGCCGATGCAGACGGGCTTGATAGTTGTAGACGGCCCCTCGCCTGCTGACGGCTTGGGATCCCACGGCAATGCCTCTACGGCGGAGATGTCGCCAGACTCAGCTCACGCACCCCGACGCACCTCCCTCGGTCTGCACGGGCACGGACTGTCCGTGCAGAAAGTCCGTGCCCGTGCAGACGGAGGAAGGTGCGTCGAGGTGCGTGTGAGCTGAGTCTGGCGACATCTCCGCCGTAGAGGCATTGCCGTGGGATCCCAAGCCGTCAGCAGGCGAGGGGCTGTCTACAACTATCAAGCCCGTCTGCATCGGCGGTGGACAACTGCTGCTGCTGCTGTTGAAATCGCACAACGGCTGGACGCCAGCAGGCAAGGGGCCGTCTATCACAATGAACTCTTCGCCAGCAGGCAGCGAGGATGACGAAAAATCGTAACAGCACGAGGGCGTGGCTTCGGACGTGAACTCTGGGTCTGGCGACGTCTTCGTCCTGCTGTTTGGTGGCTCCTGGGGCGTTGACGCACAGCTGTAAGCACCCACGTTGCTTACGGCCATCGCTCCCGAACCTTCGCTCATTACGGGTGGAAAATAACCCTGAAACCCATGGACAGGGCTCATTCTACTGCTCAATCTCACGGGCCATGGTGGTGGCAGGCTCCATGCGGCGTTTCTGATTCGTTTGGCTGCTGTACCGCGAGTTTGTCGTATGCCATAGTGGTGTCTGTGTGCTGTGTTTGCTGTGTGCTGCTGTTTGAATTACCAGCGGTTTCCAAGGCAAAAGCTGTGCGTTTTTGGTTCTGTTCTTACGTGCAAATTCGAATAGCCTGGCACGTACGTGCAAGTTCACCGGCGCTGCAGGCCACGGGGATCACACAGGAATATTTTGAGTAGGAGCTCGTATGGAGGCATTTCGCGTACATCTAAAAACACCTGAAAATAGAGTATGGTATCTGCAAACAAGATCCTTATTTCGAATTTTAGAAAAAATGCAGGAAAGATCCAATGGTAGTGCAGAGCTTCAAAAGTAATACAGAGCTTTTCAGATTTTAGCCCTTTCTTTAGACTCCATAACTTCCTGCCCCTCATTTGTTTGCCTCTATCTATTCTCCAAAGACCTACTGCAGACTAAAAGTTATATTCATCCGTCTGGTGAGCAGCAAGCTTTTGATGAAAACCGTTTTTTTATCGGTGATGCACCCATTGTATTAGGCTCCCGCGCGTGAATTGAATATTTCAGCGATTTCGGTAGCTTTTGGTGTTGTTGGCTCGCATGTTCGAACTCACGAAAACATCTCGTGAGTCGCTTCTGGCTGGCTACGATTGCTGTCTGGCGCACCCGACGTCGTCATTCGCCCCACCAGGAGCGTCCGTCAATTTCGCGGGCCGTGGTTGCTTGTGGGGAGCCGTAGCTGCCCGCCAGTGAAGTGCATACGTTCAGTTGGTCGTTTTTTGTCTCGTTTTGTGTACCCCGAATTTCGATCACTGCCGCGCCTCAAAGTCGAGGTGTGGGCCTATGGTGAGAACCAGAGGGAAATCGATCTGAAGAGACTCACAGCATCTGTGGATGAAGCACGCTTGACCCCGGTGTTTGAGTTACCGGAAAACCGAGGACCAGGAGACGCTTGGGTCCCCCGTGGCCTTAAGGCAAGCAAAAAATGAGCCCCCCCCCCCCCGTTGGCCGTCGCTGCGGTTGCTGCTGTGCCGTTCCTTCACGTGCAGGCGTGGCCATCAGGGTCGCCCTTTGCTTGTTTGGCTTGCAACCGGCGCTTGAACGCGTCATGGAGATCGTCGTGTCTTCCGCATCCTGGGAGCGGGCGCGGGAGGGGCTGTTTCTTGGCACCCTGTGAGATGACAACCCCTGTGCTAGGGCTAGCAGTGCTCACGCTCACATGCTAACCATTGTCGTAGCTGTTACAATCTGTTCGAAGGATATATGGAGGCATCGCCGTTGCCGTAGATTTTATAGGGCGCTAGAATGACATCTAGAGATAGTTTTCAATCCCTGTTACTCGTCGAGGATATTTTCCGCGTGCAGGGGTAGCACAAGGTTGTTCTTCAACATGTCACAATATCACACGTTCTAGAACCTACGGGTATCTGTTTCCAACCGGACTTAGACCCTCTACACTGGCTCTGGGCATGATAGCGGCACGGCTGCTGCGCCAGTTTGGGTTCACTGGTCGTCAATAATTATCGTAGAGAGCGTTTGGGCGGAGCCTCGGAGATATCCCGTGCCGTCTGTCCACCAGTGAACGGTGCATATCTACTTTTGCTGGTATAGTTGGTCTCGTTTGCGCTGACAGCGCGACGCGTCGAAGCTCCTCCTTGCGTGTAGGCCACGGAGGGGCTACCGCTGTCAGCGCAGGCGGCGGAACATGGTCACGGTATTCAAGACCTTCGATATATGCCGCGCTTATTGTGTGTGGGTCCCCAGCAACCTCCTCTCTTGCCTTAACCTTGACCTGAACTTGCTTTCTAAACTGATTGCCTGAGTTGGCTGCCGAGTCGAGATCGAGCAATGCCTTGCGGGGATCACGCGTTAGAATTGACAATATGTCAATGGTACACCTGCTAGGTGGGCAGACTATTGATAATTGGTCAACTTTTTCCCAGTAGCCCAGTGGCCTAGTACCTTAACTTTGAGTCTAGCGTGTACATTCTCGTCTCCATACCCTGATAAGTTTTTCCTTTTGCGCGGTGTTTTTTCCGACGCAGGGGTTTGTCCCACTATGCTGGAGGCACTTTTTCGGGATCGCCCTTGATGCTGGCCGCGGCTTGGTTGTGCTCTTTGGTTCCTGCCGGCGTGCAGACTCTCGCGGCGACGATCCTCTTCTCTTCCTTCGACGTCGCTAGCGGTCTTCTGCTGCGAGCGATATGCCGGCGTGCGGTGGCTGTGGAGTCCGGTGACTGGTGAGAGGGTGGCGTGCCCCGCGTCGTAGACTGTAAACTCTGTCGAGACCGAGGTACAACGCCCGTACAACAGAGAAACGCTCCAACCGTATTGTGTGAGGGAGCTGCAGTACGAGTGGTGTCATGCTGCGAGTGTGTTGCATAACTCCGTGCCGTGCAGTGCCTGTACTAAAGGTATCACCCCCAAACCCAACCTCTCACCAAACAGTGGCGGGTTGCCTTTACGTAAATTTGGCCGATGTTGCAATCGTCATTTTTTTTGTTCCTTTTTTGCCTCTCACGTCCCAAGAATGGTTGCTGGGAGGTGTCGTTTCGCGTCGGTTTGCCTCAAGACGTTTCGTGTTTTGCAAGGGTTGTGAGCGTCCCAGCTTGTTTAGTTGGAGGTACCATGGCCAATGTTTGGTGGTCGTCCGGTCTACGAATGCGTGTCTGTTGTTGTGCGGCATTGTGCGAGTACTCGTAGCTGGCCTGGATCGGGGTATCGTTGATATTTCGTTGGGCACGTTCATGGCTGGTGTGATGCACGGCCCTTCTTTGAGGACGCCGCTTGTGTGTTACTGTCACTTTTCTCGAAGCTGGCGGCGAGCTGGATTAGTCAACTGAAATGCAAACGACGCGAGCACACGTCAACGCTGTTCTCTCACTTTTGGAGGAGGCGGCATGTTAATGTTCCTGTTCGCTGCGTTGCCTAGGACAGGGGCTGTCTCGTATTCCTGTTGTAATCAAGGCCGTGTTACTGTTTGTGATGTTACTTTTTGTAAGGGACGCTGATCTGTGCTCTCTCTTGCACGGTCCATGATCGCGTCTTAAAATTGGCGACATCGCGTCACCCCCCGTAGAACCGTGAAGCATAGTGTATCTGTATCCGCCTCGCTCGTTTAGGATTGTCCCAAAACCCAATCCACCTCGCTTCCCCGTCATACTCGCCTTGCATTCGATGCTGCCCACCCGTCGGCCTACCCAGGGAAGCACAGCTGGAAGGGTGGATGGATGAGGATTCCAAACCGCCCGGCTTGAAGAACTCCTCGACTTTCTTGTCCACCCCACATCCCGATTCGACAGACTCGGCCGAAGCTAAGGTCGACATGTCGAACACACACCGAGAACTCACCAGCGACGCCGCCTTCTCTGGGAACTTCCCGGGCGGCTCCGGACCGGGAGGCGTAGCTTGGAATCTCCCGGACATTGTTTTAGCGGTGTACCTGCTTAACCCTGTCTCGGTGGGGCAGTGCGCGGCTTTGTCCGGTGATGTTTTGGGGCGCGTGTTTCCCCTAGTCGCGCTTGTGGCTGCGGGGTCTCGACGGACCGGGATTACTGCTGCGGCGCTCGCGGCGGCGACGTGCCTCTGGCGGTTTTACGCCGCGCCGCTGATACTGCCGGCAGCGCTCATGCTCGGGAGCAGCTCCCTCGGAGATGGGGATGGGTCGCCCGTGGTTCGTCGCGAAGGGTGGGGTCGCGGGTCAGGCGTTGAATTTTCCTCGGGTGGTGCTGACGTTGGTGTCACGCGTGGGGAGGTGGGAGGTCGGGGCGGGTCAGGAAATGGTAGGGGGGGCACTAACGGAGAGAGTCGACAGCAGAAACATGACCCGGCCGATGGAGGGTGCTCGGTGGGAAGCAACGGCGCAGATGAGCCGGTCCGTCTCGTCGAAGTTGAAGCAACGGAAGGAGCTTCCTTCGACCCTCGGTACTTTACTCTTGACATCAAGGCGTTCTTGCGCCTATGCGTGGCGTTTGCGGCATGGTGCGCCATAGTTCTCGGGGCGTGCTGGCTGGGCACGTCTCGGTCGTGGGCGTTCCTGAACGCAGCTGTGAGCGGGCAGCTTCTCTGTGAAGACCTTACCCCGAATGCGGGGCTTTACTGGTATTTCTTCGCGGAGCTGTTTCCCAGGTTTGGGGGGTTCTTCCGGGTGCTTTTCCTCTCCCAGCCCTACGTGTACATCATGCCCGCTACAATACGACTGGGCATGTTTCCTGAGGCGTTGGTGAGAGAGAGTGAGAGAGCGAGCGAGGAACGAGACGGGTGGGGCGGGGGTGTATCGCACGATGTATGTTAATTTCTAGGCAATGTTTTGGTGCGAAGGCAGGGCTGGCTATCGGATGGGGTGGAGGGAGGAATTCCTGTGTACGCTCGTGTTGCGTGGTTTGATGCACTCGTAACGCGCCGGGAATGCAGTAAGGGCAGGCAGCTCTCGTTTTTTGTTTCTACTGTTTTTGTTGTAGTAGTATTGCTATTGCACTTGTCGGCCAGCCCTGGTTTTCGCTTCATTTTTGCTCAGTTATTCGTACCCGGTCAATCGCCTTCTCCTCACGTCCTCGGTGCTCCCATGCTCTCGGCGCCCCTTTCATATTTGTTACCCGCCCCGCTTTCGCCTGTCTTGCTTTTGCTTGTTTCGTGGCAGACCGCACTGCTGCTGGCAATCTTCGGACTGTTCCACCCCTACCCTACTCTGGCGGACCCGATGCTGGCTGGGTGCCTCTTCTTGTGTTTTCCCCGCACCTCCGCGCGCATGCGCCTGGTCATTCCTGTGGGGATGATAGCACTTATCCCCGCCCTCCTTCTACCCACCATGCGCCACGTGTGGCTGCAGGCCGGAACGGGCAACGCAAACTTCTACTACTTCCAGACGGTAATTTTGAATGTGCTGCTGTGCGTTTTTGTACTCCAGTTCGCCGCGGCGCTCGTAAAGAGACGGAAGGCGCTGCGGGATGCGTTTGAACGCCGCCGAAAGTCTGTGGCATTGGAGGGGCGGGGTGGGGGAGTGGAGAGCATGGAGGGAATATCGTGATGCAGGGTGGACAGGCTCGCCTAAAACCGCTGCATTGTTGTGGCTAGCTGTGCTAAGTTGAAGAGCTCCATACCCTACCCGCAAGGAGGTTGGGCTTTAATGGGCCATGGAGGCTTGTCAGTATCTATTATTAATAGGTGTTGATTTTTAGGCTGCAGCGACGGCGGGGGGGGTGCTACGAAGTGCCTCGGTGGAAGTGCTACTCTGCGCTTGTTGTGCGGGTGGGGTGCACGCTGCTCGCTACTGTTGTTTTACGGATACTTATGATGTGTCGCGGGGTTGAGCTCTGTCGTAGCGAGCTGAACAGATTACTTCGTTGGGGTTAGTTTCTGTTTCGGCTATTCCTCAGACGGCTATCCTTTCTTGTCCGCAGTGTTTTGTCCGCACTTGTTTTGTCCGCGTTGTTTTCTGTGTTTTTTTTTGCACCTCGGCTGATAACTTCCGCCTCAGGGCACCGACGGCAACGCGCTCGCGGCGCTGCCTCCGCACGTGTCACCCGCCGCCATCTGGGAAGTCTCGCGATCTCGGGTAATAACAATCCTGGGCAAAACTCCCGAAAAGTTTACGTCAGTTGCTCAATACCGAAAGCCCTTGAATTCGAGATAAACGCGCGCAGTATACTGATGCAGTCCAGAAAATGCTAGCGGCTGTTTTCTAATATCAAGCAGAAAAAAACACGGATCGAATCTGTGTGAACTGACCGCTTGACCGGATCTCTATTTTTAAGTCGAACTTAGATGCGCGACGAGCAATTAATGCAATAACAATAATACTCGATTTTTGCCCGTCTCCAGTACTGCTGTACACATACATACCGAGTGCGCGCGATTGATCGCGCAAGGGGGGCACGTCTGTTATATGTTGGGGCTATGCTCGTAACAAAGGCTTCATAAGCTCTAAAACCTACCAAAAACACAGACGTTCGTCGTACTACTGGATTCGAGCGTACGCTTGTCCCGCAGGGCTGAACAGAGTAGTATGTGCCTTATCGGAGAGCCTTCGACTGATGAGCGTATTTATTAGTCCTGAAACCTTTCGGGACGTGTGATGCACTGCATTAGGCATAGGCTGGCATTGATAACATTCGAAGGCCGCACACCGCACACCCTTGCTTACCGTTACAGCACGCGTTAACTGGTTAATTCGAACAACTGGGACGACTGGGACGGTAAAAAACGCTGAAAAAAACACAACCATGATGAACCACACCATGGTCCACAAAACGAAAAAAAAAGAAAACGACAAAGAGATCGTCCCCGGATCCCTCCATGTGTACGCCTCCAGACAATCGTGGCAAAATTCCCGAAGTCGTGTTTGTGTGACGACGTGAAGCAGCGAGACGAAAGTCATTACAGAAGTCGGGCCGTGCACGCGGGAAGAACGGAACGGCAGGAGTTTATACCTCTCCAGGTGGGTGTCTCTATGATTTTGTATGGTCTGTGGAGTTGCGGCGATGCTGCGGTGATCTCTTGCCCCTCTCTCGGCTTGCCTCGTTGCAAGGGTCTGCGCGTGCGAAGAGCGACATTCATTCTCAAAGCGATACCAGAGGCCCGGAATTGACACCTGTCAATAGTCAGTAGGCCGAAGGCAGGCCTATGCATGGGAGTATTTAGGGTATCGTTGCGCAGCAAGGCTAGAGGAGTGTCGCCTCCTGTGGGCATTGGTGCCGGGCATCAGCATCAGCGACCTCTACAAGTCAGCACTCGTAACTCGTAACACGAGAAAATATCGTATGGAGGTCCATTTTTCTTGTCGGGAACCAAAAACGGCGCAGTCACTCTATAATGCTGGTATGTGTCGGCCGGAAACATCGGCACTAAATCGGAAACCGGCGCTACCTACTCGCTTCTTTTCCAATTTACAAGTGATTTCACGTGCTCTATAGAGGGTAGTCCGCACTAATTATTGGGCAATATAGAGGGACCACTGCTGCAGAGTATCAGCAGCAACAGCGGCACAACGGAGCTCGTTGTTTGTTCCCTGTGCGTGAGATGGTTTCGCGTGATGCATGCTCGTCGGTGCTGATTGCATTGAGCACCACAGCTGCTTTGTACCACGACGGCACTTTTCTGTTGCCATCGATCCTTTCAACGGCATTGTACAGCAGTGGCTGTGTCGCTGTCTCCCGAGTTCGTGTGTGTCCCTTTTGATCCACAGCATTTACGTACCGAACTATCGTGTTCCACCATGTCATACCCATAGATGGTACCTGATAGCAGGAAGGCAGGAAGAGCTCTCGAAGCGCGTGCCATGTTCTATTCAATGGCTTGCGTGCGTATTTCACTGCTGTAACGGTCTCCAGTGAATCTGTGAGCATTCGTTTATACCCGGCATGATACTAGCCCCGAGCCTGGACAGACCGCTTGATTCGTACTCGTAAGATGCTGATGTGTGTGTGTGTGTTCTTCACATCAACCACTTTCGAGGTCCAGAGGGAAAAAATGACGATGAAAATTGATGACAGCATCGGGCACTGCTGACTGGGGGATGATAACATTGGCCTCCGAAAGCACAACAATGCAAAGGGTCGTACAGGACGAGTGCGGCATGATCCTGCTCATGCTGCTGCGCTCTCACGCGACTCGTAGACGCTCGAAAATGTCGCAATCACTTTTTTTTCGTCGCTGTACATGGGCCCCAAAAGTGTTGAAATATATAACTCCGCCCATCTCCACCCAGCACAAGCAGTGTCCGTGCCGATGCCTCCTCCTTACAGCAGTAGAGTAACGAGTTCCGTGTTCACAGACTACGAGACAGGTACCATACGATATAACACGGATGAAAGCACACCCCAGTGATAACTTTACCTTTGAAAATATCATCACCGGGGGTGCTTTTATTAGGGGTACTCGTATGTGGTATCTGGCGCACCCCTGGTGACAAGCACCATGCACAGGAGCCCCGCAGCGGTGGTGTGTGACAACGGGACATCGGTTGCTTGTAGGTTAAGCTTCTGTCTCTTACAAGCTGTTCTCGTATTCACATCAGACAGTCAACAGCAGCAGCTCGAAAAGTACCGAAAGCCAAAAGCTACGAATAATCGTACCGGTACTAAAGGAAGGAGAGCGGTGCTCCACATCAGGTGAAACTGCCACCGCCGTGTGATCACGCACTCCGCGAGAAGTTACGATATTAACAATAAATCAAGAACGTTGGCTGTGAAGAGGAGCTGCCTACTATTAATACGTACATGCCAGGGTCAGCGGTTGTAGGAGGCCCTCGCGAAGAGATCGATCGTAAAACAACACAGCAGTAGTACGATAGGGAAAACGCTTCGAGGCGGCCATGAAGAACGCGTTGTCGGGACTCATCATCAGCAACGATGTGGTAAGCTAAAGCTTTATTTTCCCCATCCGCCGGAGGATGACGAAAAAAAAAAAAAAACGATCATAGCAACAAAATAATATTCCGTTTTGTATAGACACCTCGTTGCACAGCGCAGAGCCCGTGGAGGCATTTTGACACGATCGCGAAGCCCTTGTCGATAATCATGTCGAGCGTGCTGATGGTAGCATACTGCCCCCCCTCCGGACGTCTCTGGTATATAATTCATGGGACGGCGATGACGAGAATGTCCCCCGACCCCTCTATTGGCGGCAATACAAACATTAAATGCAGGCAATAACCAGCATAATCGTACAGCGGCCAGCTGTCGCTGCGTTTTCATGCGATTTCGCCCTGCAGCAACAGTGGCCCGGCGATATAATAATGTTTTCCAACACGTCAACCCCACCTTTGGAAGCCGTGAGCCGTGGTTCTAAAGGTTGCCGTTATTTTATACCACCAACTCCAAAACTCCCAAAACCAGAAAAAAAATCACGCCAACCAAGCGTGTCGATATCAAAGAAGAAAATAAAATAAGAATGGGACGCGTTCGAAAACCTTTTGCCAAACTTGCCACCCATTCCTCGTCGTCAGAGATGGGGCTACTGCTCTCACCACCCAGTCGTGCTCCTTGAGGACCGGGACATTGCTCTTCTGCACGGTGTCGTTCGCCGGGTCGATCGGCAGCTTGACGGCACGCTCGTTGTCGACAAACGCCTGCACCGTCGTAGGCGTGCTCCACTACCGCGTCGGACAAGCACCCGGTAGTGCCTTCACAGGTAGCTTGCAGAAGCGCTGCGCTTCGGTAAGGTTAGCCTTCGCTGCAGTGGAACGTTTGACCCAAGCTTGGACCCTTGTGTAGCTTAGCGAGAAGCTGTTCAAGCGGTGAAACAAAAATCAGCAATACAGAAGCGGCGTTGGACCACGGGGGGGATGGACGTTAATATGCATGCAGTTATGCCATACGTTGGGTGTGGGACTCCATGCAAAACACGGGCAATGTGGTAAACTCTTCCTGGTATACAGGACACCTAGTAGCGAGCAGGATACCAAGAAATGCCGATATCTACACGAAAAGGCCTCGTCCGGGAGCTTTTATACTAAAGATAGTGTAGCACGCCCCCTCTCCCAAATAAGACACCCAGCCAGGTCAGTATGCAAGTGTCTTCTCGGTTGTCCTGTATTGTATCATATAGAGCGCGTGCTGCAACATGATGAACCCGTAAAATGGTCTATCAGTAGCCATATACGTATATATGTCTTATGTAGTTCACAATAGACGATTCTTGTAGAACGGCCTAAACACAGGGCTAAGCCGTGCCGGTTCGAGGTCTCTTTATAAGCACGCCCATGACGAGCTCCAGGACCTGGCAGATATACAGCAGCCATTGCATGTTGGTATGCTGCATGTTGGCGCACTTCTAGTTGGCGGCGGTGTCGGTAGTCACCGCGATCACGTTCGAACCGGTGATATCGTACGGCGCCATGACCCCCTTCACCGCCTCGACAAGCCTACACTGGCTGGGCAAGGGAGAAGGTCGGCCACAACGGAGGTTGACAGAGGGGACTAAGCTATGCTAAAACGACGAGCATTTTGCCGAAGCGTGCAGTACTTGTTGAGGAGATGTTGTGCTACTGTACACTCTGTGGGCGACAGCATGAGGTACAGTTTATATTGCAACGCTCACGAACCACCGCTGCTGTGGCAAAACTCCTGCATCAGCAGCTGCACGGAGTACGGACTAAACGTGGAGGTGTATTGCACCGGCAGGCAGGTAACATTGGACGGGCGTTTATCTCTTAATTTGCTGTGTGCTATAGCGAGCATGTCGTTAATAATTTGTCTATGAAAAGCTGGGGGGGGGGGGGGACGGTCCACAGGGCGCACGGCTAACGTGAGAGAGGGATACGTACGAAGGTAGTACTCTAATTTCGCGAAAGCGTTTGTGCATACCTGGTATACGCGTACTTGCTGTATGCCGGATATTATTCAGGATCCAGGAGGGAAAGGACATGCGACTATGCATGAAGGGGTTGGATTGCGTTGTAAGGCGGCTGTTAAACTATATGAGAAATGCTGAACAAGAATGACTATTTCATCGTCCACACGAATCCTTCCCGGTGCCCGAAAATGTGAAGACCGTGTACGGGTACGGCAGCACTTGTGTATCATCTGTTGCAGCATCCAACCCCCCACAAAACTCGTACATCTCACCTGATGCCGTTGTGGGAACCTGGTAGCTCAAAGACGTCGAGACACGCAAAGACGAGCTTCCGATCCTTGTTGATCCAGTAAGCGGTAACGCCCATCATGCCAAGCCCATTTCCCGACGTCCAGCCATCGCAGGTGAGGCTCACATCCTCGCCTGCCGCCAGCTCCTTCAGCCTGGTCGTTTCCACGATCGCAGTGCGGGTGACAAGCTTCGACACGCTCTTTCTGCAAGGGAGCTGCAGCGAAGAAAGGCCCCTTCGTAACCCCCCGCATCATCTCTTTGTAGCCTGGCTCCTCCACGGCCGAGATGCTCTTGTGGCCGCTCACGATAATTAGTCGCTGGTGTACCGATGACTCGTCCTGGTCCAGGAACGCCATGATACCCTTGTCGCGAACTGGAGTTTTCTGACAGACGCGTGTGCGACCTTCCGGACTATCCCGACGTACGCGGGCAGACCCTTGTGGTGGCCGTCCATGTGCTGCGATAGGTTAGATGTCGATTGCGCCTTAACGGTGGGTTTTAGCAGCCCTCTACCCTGCAGTTGGCCTGTTTGAGGCCCGCGCCCGTTCCTTGGAGGAAAAACGACCACAGGGGCGACTTCTTTTGCTTGGGCTTTTCGCATTTCACGGATGAAGAATCGCCGAAGCGAACACGAGTCAGGTGTACAGCAGACCGTACCAGTTTCCTATCAATAGTGGGGTATATACCCGATTTCAGAGCCCGTCCGGGCAAACGAGGTTTGCCGCTCTTATCTCTTATGCTGTTTCTATTTAATATTGAGTGTCATAGAGGTTTTAGTATGGGCATCACAAGGTGTGACAAGCCGGTTTGACCGCTCTTGACCATTTTACTACCGCGAAGATGGTTCTACACCTTTCCAAGTGGTTTGTCCCACAAAATGCGCGTGCAGCTCTAAAGCTTGTACGTCTGTGATTTCTCTCAAGTTGGACGCTCTTAAACCGAGTGCCCCACTGTACCCGATTTCTCACAAATAGCAAGCAGACAGAACGTACCTGGTACCAGGTAGTTCATTGCTAGGCCTCGGACAAGGTCCATGTAACGATACCCTTGCGCAAGGAGGCGACGCCCTGCTTGGCCCTCCCAACCCTCGTTCACATATTTATGTCAAGAAATATCTGGGACACACACGAGAGATACACTCAGTGGTTATCGTGTATGTACCGCTGCTGTACTTTTGACTCCGAGTACAGCAGCAGTGCAGGTGGCATCGTGGCGTCTTACGATCCTCTAGCTGCTGTTTTGCCATGGGTCTGCGTGTGGTATGATGTGATACAAGTACTCTTGTCATCGGACACGCTTTCGGACGGCAACGTTCTGAGCTATGGCTATGACATAGTGCAAGATAGAATATCTTTTTTTATACCTGGTATGTCATAGCCCATACGTGGTGACGGCCCCTTCGCGCTTTGCACAGTAGATATTTCTCAGGATGAAGAATCAGGACGGACGCCGGATGTGCTGGGTGTCGATGGCTTAATCAGTAGAAATCAAGGTTAAATGTGAACAGCAAGGTCACTGGATGTGCTGGATGACGATGCGTACGTAGAAATAACACTTCAAATGAACATCGCACACACAGCAGCAGCTGCGACCTGTGACCCGTAAAGAGCCGGGCAGAAGCGCGACAGCTTTGATTTCATGATCTCTTTGCTTTATGCGGCACGCAAAAGAAGCGGTTACCTACCCACCCACCCCTATACCCTTGAACTTAGCAGGATCCCGAGGCCAGCATCGCTGCACATCCGACTAGATTGGTGGACTCAGATAAAGAACAAAATAAGGGAAACATGTTGATATATGTGGTGACGTTCCCAGATCTATGTCGGTAGGTCGATCGCATGTTGCCGTTTACGTAAAAACGCATGCGTGATTTCATACCAGTAGTAAGCCTTCGAGGATATTAATATCCCAGGATGGCTCCAGGCACCACAGTTGTCGCCATCCTCTGTGACGTGTTCGTCTACGAATACTTATCAGTGTCTTGTACCCTTCATTTAAACCATGGATTTTTATCCCAGTGATTTAAGTGGAATTGTCACCAAAATGGTACGTGCGCTTCTAGAGGTGTTTAATGTCTAGACCAATGTGTGTACTGTGTGGGAGAGTTTTTGTGCGTTTTAGCTTATTTTCAACGTACGTACGTGGTTGGTGGTGGTGATGTTGGTGTTTTTTTGGCGAACCAGTAATAAGCGATGCAAGTGCTGGTGCTGGTAAGGTGGGCCGCGTAATCCTCCTCCTTTTTAACCCCCTCCCTCCCCGCCCCATGTGCTCGAACTGTACCCAGCTTCGGCCAAAATGCTTAGCCGTGTTGCCAGCGCCGGGGCGAGGGGAGCCCTGCGCGCGCGCTTGCCCGCAGCCGGCGGGCGCGCGCGAGTCCCTTTGATCCAGCCCGCCATCCAGACCTTCCACGCGGGTGAGGCGATACACCGTATACCGTAACGAACGACGTACGAGTAGCGGATAGCGGCTGGGATTCATCTGTCCCAAGTTTCATCCATGGGTTATGGCAGGCATTTAATTTACCCGAAGTCCTTGTTCGTCGGTATGGCAGAGGTTTCTTTGTCCCGAGATCTTGTTCACCGGTACGGCAGAGGTTTAGTTACCCCAGTGCTCTTGTTCGTCGATATAGCAGAGGTTTACTTGTACCTTTTTTTTCGGTAGGTATTGCAGAGATTTTGGTTACCCTCAATCTCTTGTTCGTCGATATGGCCATGATCGTGGCCGTCGGTATGACAGAAGAGTGCTTTTTTTTAGACCTGTGAATCGGCTGCGTTCACCGGGATTCTAAACGTCGGTTTGTCGATGCAGCCGATATGCGATGTAATACCGAGCGAGCGCAGCGAGTTTTCTGGCCTTTTGGCCTCGAAGTTGAGTATTTTTTATGACAGTACCAGCCGATATGACAAAGGCAGAACATCGGCAAACACATCGTTCCGATTTTCCGATTCCGATTCCGATTCAAATCGCTCCGATTCGCCTCTAACCCGAACCGCTAGTTTTTAGCCTTTTGGGACCCAGGTTTAGGGGCCGGACGAACGACAAGTGCTTTCTACCTATCCGATGTGACACGGGCAGAGCATCGAAAAACATATCGCCCCGATTTGCCGATTCCGATTCCGATTTAAATCGCTCCGATTATTTCCGATTAAGCCCCCTAGTTTTTTATTCTGTTGGGACCCAGGTATAGCGTCGTTGTTGACGCTGTTGTTGTTGTTGTTGTTGTTGTTGTTGTTGTTGTTGTTGTTGTTGTTGTGTTTTCCGTTGTGTTTCCCTTCGTGCTTCCCTTCGTGCTTCCCTTGTGTCTTCGTGTATTTCCCGTCGTCAGGCGCTTCCCGTTGTTTTATTGTACTTAACATCGTTTTTTTTATGTTTGGTGGATGTTCTTGTGTTATCGTCGGTAAGGCGCTCCCCGTCGGGAAAACGCCGTCGACAAGCCGGCCCCCTCTCGCGCGGAAACCATCGAGGCGAACAAGAACGCCAAGCTCTTCGGGGACAACCCTAGGATCGAGGCCATCATTGACGCGGTGAGCAGGGGGTTGGGTTAGTTTTGTGGGCTTCGCTGGGGTGGGGAGGGGCGGGTTTTTGACCATGGTTTTGGTTGGGTTGGGTTGGGTTGGGCTGGGTGGCGTTGGGTTGGGCTGGGTTTGATTGGGGTGCGCTGGCTTGGCTTGGCTTTGCATGGGTTGTGCTTGGTTAGGTTGCGCTGGGTATAGTTGGGATTGGTTGGGAACAAGAGCGCCGTGGTCTTCGGGGAGCACACTAGGATCGAGGCTATTATTCGGTGAAGTCGGTGGGCCCAAACAACCTACTCTTGTAGGCGCCGACCGACAAGGGAACGGAGTTACTTTGGGTTGGGTTGGGTTGGGTTGGGTTGGGTTGGGTTGGGTTGGGATGAGCTGGGTTGGGTGGGGTTTGTTTGGGTTTTATTTAGTCGCACTGGGTTGGATTGGATTTGGTTGCGAGCAAGAGCGCCAAGCTCTTCGGGGACCACTCTAGGATCGAGCTCATCATCGAAGGGGCGAGGAAGGGCTTAGGCCGGGTTGCGATTCGGTTGCGCTGGATTGCGCTGAGTTTGAATTTGGTGGCGCTGGTTTCGGAGTTGGTATTGGTTTGGTTTGGGTTTCAGGGCTCGCGGCGGGAGGTCGTACGGATTATGGGCAGAGGACAACGCATTTTTAACGCCTCCCCTCCCCTCTCCTTCCCCCCACCCCCGCACCAATGGCCAGGGCAAGCTGGATGGAGCGAAACGCCTCCTTCCTTTCGCTTTGTTCCTCTCTGTGCCAGCGCTGTGCCGGGAATGGTACGTGATCACGGAGGAGACCATGCTTATGGGCTGCTTCTTCCTCTTCCTTGGGGCGGCGATGGACTTTGGTGGAGCTGGGATCGGAAAGTACTTCGATGACCAGGTATGGGATGGGATGGTTTTGGTATGTTGGGGTATGATGTGGTGCGGTACGGTATGGTGATATATGATATATATATATTGTGATATGGTACGGTATGGGACGGCGATGGACTTTGGTTGAGCTGGAACTGGGAAGTACTTCGACGACCAGGTACGGTATGATGTGTTGTGGCGTGGTTTAGTATAGATTTTGTGTGGTTAGGCTTGGTGTGGTATGGTGCGGTGTAGTGCGGTGAGGTGAGGTGTGGTGTCGTGTGATGTGGTGTAGGTGTGGTAGTGTAGGTGTGGTGGTGTGTAGTTGATGTGGTGTGGTGTGGTGTGGCGTGGTGTGGTGTGGTGTGGTGTTGTGTGGTGTGGTGCGGTGCGGTGCGGTGCGGTGCGGTGCGGTGCGGTGCGGTGCGGTGCGGTGCGGTGCGGTGCGGTGCGGTGTAGTGTGGTATGGTGCGGTATGGTAAGTGCGATACGGCACAGTAGGCGCGAGCTTACGTTGAGGTACGAGCGCCCATAGTAGTTTACTGATGATGGTGAGAGTATTTTTGTGCCGTGTTTGTGTTGATTTTGTGTGCGTGGATCGGAAAATAATCTGACGACCATGTGCGCTTTTCCCGCGCTTATGTATACGCTACGAGCGCTCGCAGTTTGCTTATGTTGAGAGTATGTTTTGTGTTGATTAATGTGTGCGTGCACCCACCGATCGACCGACCGACTTCACAACCGACACATGCGATTTACAGCGGTGCAAATTCCCCTCGGTAATGACCTCTTCCTGACGGTAACCTCTTGTCAGTGGTTGCATCCTGCCTCTTGTCAACGGCAACAAACGTCTTACCAACGGTAGCAGCCCTTTCCTAACGGTGTATCCCACTCTATTCTGCTCTCCTGTTGCGGTCGTTGGTGCCTATTCTTCTGCTGGCTTGTTGTGGTCGTTGGTATTGGTCGGCTGCGCCTCTGTCTGTTGGCCCTCGGTGAGACAGACGGCTGACATCAAGAGGGCACAGACCACGGCCGAAGAGAACCAGATCAAGGTAAGGAAACGTATAAAGGAGAGGAAATTGAAAAAGGCGAACTGGAGAGGGAACACAGAATGACAAGGGAATAGCGAAAAGAGATTACGGAGGAAAGAGGAAAAGGGCAATGGAAACGGAAAAGGGAAAGGGAACAGGAAATAGGAAACTGGAGAGGGACAAGGAAGTGCGAAAGGGATATGGAGGGGTACGTTTTTTTTTATATTTTATATGTGGTACTATTTATAGAGTACATATTACGTGTCTCTTGCTGTTTTAGCTAGTGGGGGGTTCGTGTTTTTTTGTTATTATATATCTGGTACTATTTAATAGTACATGTTACGTGTCTCTTGCTGTTTTAGCGATGTCTGCTTTTTATGTCGTGTTTTTATTGCATACCTAGGTACCTACCTGGCATGTGTGTGATTAATTTTCGGAAATATTGTAGACGTGACCTCTTGTTCGCGTACGTTTCTTTAAATTTTTTCAATTTTTTTGTTTGCAGTGCCTTCCGTGTTTCATCGAGTGTTAATTTTTCTGTCTTGTTTATTGTATTAGTACGGTACAGAAGTATAATTCGCTATCCCCTTTCATGTTTCGCCAAAGTATTAAATTACGTGCCTTTTGCCTTCGTATCATGTGATGTCCCTTCTCGTGTTTCAGCGAGTGACCGCCGAGCTGGAGGTGGAGAAGGGCCGCCTCGGAGAGATGCAGCAGATGGAGGCTATCAGCAAGGCCATCGCGTACGGCAACTCGCGCAGAAAGCAGGCGGAGGTGCGTTGCGTTTGTCTTGGGTTACCCTCAACACCGTCCCTTTGGCCCGGCAAGTCTACATGCAGTGCATTGTGGTCTTGTTGTCTGCTGTCTCTGGTCCCACTTGCGCTGACCTCCTCCACGATCATTGTTCAAGGCACTGCGTGCCAGTACCGAAAAATAGAATATTACGTATTTACCAAAACACACACAAGATTACCAACAAACACGAGATTTGTCTACATTGACAAAAAAAACAGAAGATTGTGTCTTTACCAAAAACACACAAGATTGCCAACAATCACGAGATTTGTCTCCTTTGACAAAAAACAGAAGATTATGTCTTGACCAAAAACACGCAAGATTACCAACAAACACAAGATTTGTCTCCTTTGACAAGAAATGCAAATTATATCGTTACCAAAACACAAACACAAGATTGTATTTCACCAAAACACAAGATTGAATCTTTACCAAAACACAAGATCTTCTCTTTTTATCCCAAAACACAAAAGTAACTATTTACCAACAAACACAAGGTAATCTATTCAGCAACCAACACAAGATTATATCGTGAACATTTTGAATCTCTCTTCGTTCAGGCTATGGCGGAGCCGCACATGCGCCGCGACAAAACGGTGAAGCTACTGGAGGCCCTGAAGGCCACCAAGATCAAACGCGTTGCGGAGCTGCGCAGCGGCGAGATCGCAATGGCGATGACGGAGGTCGTGGCTAAGGTGGGTGCTGGGCGAACTCACAGCTGACGTTGTTAGAATGATTTTACCTCAGGTGGTACTAAAGAGGCGAGGGTACCTTACCACTGCTGTACCAGGTATTGGACAAAGTGCTGGTTGTGGCCGACCGTGTTCGGTGAGCTCTGCCGATGGCTACTTATTTGCTCTGGGATACATGCTACTACTTGTAATAGTAGTAGTAGCAGCAGTAGCAGTAGCAATAGTGTAGTAGCAGCAGTAGCAGTAGCAGTAGTAGTAGTAGTAGTAGTAGTAGTAGTAGTAGTAGTAGTAGTAGTAGTAGTAGTAGTAGTAGTAGTAGTAGTAGTAGTAGTAGTAGTAGTAGTAGTAGTAGCAGTAGTAGTAGTAGTAGCAGTAGTAGTAGTAGTACGGTAGAGGTGCACCCTTTTTTTCTGAGGTTTTGGACATGATAAGCTGCTTTATGCCCCTCCCCGACACTGTTTTATTTTATAGACAAAATTAAGGTGCAGCCCGATCAACAACCTCGTGGATCAGGTATATACAACCAATGACATCGTATTGCAA
This sequence comes from Undaria pinnatifida, assembly GCA_012845835.1. Taxonomy (NCBI): domain Eukaryota; class Phaeophyceae; order Laminariales; family Alariaceae; genus Undaria; species Undaria pinnatifida. Next base: position 16,749,801 of record JABAKD010000002.1, on the reverse strand, counting down.
AATATGAATGACATTATTATTATTATTATTCCGACGATTTCAGGTTAATGAGACATCATATCACTAAAATAGAATAGCCAAAAAGTGCTACATCTAGCATAGCACGCGTCTGGGGGGAGTTTGGAGGACTCGGGTCCGGGTGGGATTAGGTCTCGCAGGGATCGGGGTGGGAGCAGGCTGCAAGTTAGTTGACAAATGAAACGTCCCAAAATGTGAACTGATTCAGGTGGATGACCATTGAATGGGTTGTATCGAGTAAATGGTATGGTGAGGTCTACTGAAAGAGGGTGGGAGACCGTGGGCGAAGGTTCTACGAGACCGCGGTTTGACCTTTTTAATGACCGCCCCCTACACTGAGATCCAGTATAGTATGTTGAACATATGCTAGGAGACCGCGTTTTGACTCCTTGACAGACCGCCCTACTATATCCAGTAAGGTACAGCCAAAAATATTTGCCCACCCCCCAGTAGGAACACCCCCCCCCCCCCCCGTGTAATGGAGCGCTTTTTATGGAACACCCTGCCCCCACGGTTGGAGCACCCCCCCCCCGCACCCGCCGTTCCCTCTACCCCCGCCCTACGTTTTCCCGCCAGCTGTTATTGTCGACCTTACCTCGACCTTACCCACCCCATAATACCTTACCGCACCCTGCACCCTACCCTACCCTACCCTACGCTACCTTATCCTACCCTACCCCACCCTATGTGTGTCATGTTCCAGGTGTCGGCGGACAAGAAGCTGAAGAAGGCCGCGCTCGACAACGCGCTGCAGGCACTCGCTGACCCCACGAAGGCCGCCAAGGTCGACCCCGTAAGCCAGGCGTTCGCGCAGTACTGGAAGCAGAAGGCGGTTGACATGGAGAAGAACAAGGACAAGGTGCGTAAAGTGATGAATATATTTATAGGTTATACCGTTTACACCCGCTCGTAGAACGGTCTAGAGTTTACCCACCGTTAGCCTTCTCAAGTAGGTACGGTTATTAGTAGACCTGTGAGTCATGACATAAGTCACCAACTACGTAGGTATTAGTCGGAGTTGGAGTCAGTCATTTCGTGGAGGTGCCGACTATCCGACTTATTGGGTTTCCTAACTTGTGGGGAGATTGTTTAATGCGGGATTCATATGTGTTTTGGGAGACCGGGTCTCCTCGGCCAGGGGGAGATAATTTGGCTCGCTTTTCTCACCTGACTTAAGTTGGCAAGTCGCCTGCCCACTAACTGGCTTCGCCAACCGACTTGCCGACTATACTCACGTAGCTGGCTTACGGTACCTACCGATTGGCGACTAGTCGTGAAACTCTGCAGACTCGCAGCTCTAGCTATTCGTTTTCGAACAAGGTCGTTGCTGCCACGTTTGGATTCGTTGTAATGAGGCGCGGGAGTCTTGTTATTGTTTTCGGTTTTCTGAGGGCGAAAATTGTCTCCAGCCCATTGTACGCCGTCGTCGAATAGAGGGAGCTATGTATAGCGCAGTGTAGTACGAACGCACTCGATCGTGCGCGCTACACATAGTCGGATGACTCACTCGTGTTCTCTGCTAGCCGTTAGACAAAGAGACTGACGTCAACTACAAAAGGGAACAAAATGCCAGGTTCAGCAGCGTTCGTAATGTTCGAAGCTCGTTTCATCGATTTAACGCCCCCCCCCCCCTCCCAAAGTAGAATATAGTAGGAGGATGTGAAATATACAAGGAGAAACGGGATGCGTTAGAGGAGATGAGGAAAATATACTCATGTGACATGGAAGAGTAGCGAGACAACGATCGCTGTCCTAGGAGATAGATGGTGGCCGCAGACGGCGAAACAGCACGGGGATAGGATAAGCAAACAGCAGTTTCTATGTAGTACATGGAAGAAGCGTAACGAGCGCCCAAATATTGGAGGGTCTCTATTAAGAGTAGGAACGGTGCTCCCTTTGGAAGGGATGCGTGGTCAATGGTCAAATGACTAAGGCAAGCAACAAATGAGTACCCCCCCCCCCCCCCCCCCCCCCGCTATCTCTCCCTCCGCCCAACCCGCCCTCCTCCCCTCCTCTCCTCTCCCTCCCTCCTTTCACCGCCCCCATCGGGGCCCTCCTCCGTCTTTTTCTTTAGCCTATCACGTTGACGCCGGCGCAGCTAGCCGCGACTGAGGGGGACATCAAGGCTGCTTGCGAGAAGGTGGGCATGGACCCCGCTCAGCTTCTCGCCAGCCTGCCCAAGACCTACACCGCCGCTACCCCTACTCTCTTCAGCTAGAGATACTGCTCTGTTCGTCTCTTCATCTTTAGTGGGACACACGGAGGCTAAGACTTGAAAAAGGGCGGACGGGATGGATGTCCTCTTTCGTTCTTTTTTTTCGTTTGGAAAGTCTCCTTTTTGCTCGTTCGGAAAGTCTCCTTTTGCTCGTTCGGGGAAGGCTTGTCGGAACTTTACGCCGGGGAGGGGGAAAGGGAGGGGAGGCGGGGCGTCCTCATTTGGAGGGGGGGGGGGGGGGGGGGGGAGCTTTCGCAGTGGCTATTGCGTAGGCATGGCAACGGAGAAGGTTAAGGGTAAGAAGAGGTGGGGTCGTGGTTGCCGCAAGAAGAGGTGGTTGAGGGTACTTTTCTCCGAATGAACCCAGAATTGGACCCCGCGGTGGTAGCAGGCTGAACCGTGTCAGAGTGAGTTGATTTGAGCTGTTTCGGCGTTGAGCCATGTGCGTGCGCGACCTACTTTTTTCGTTCTGCGCCCATTTATTTCTGGACTCTTTCTAGTCTTGAAAGTGTGTGCTATCGTAGCCTTGATTTGAGTTGGTCTGCGGCACTGAATGCTTAGAACGTCGCGGCTCGTTTATCTGTGAGTTGTCCGCCGGGGAGAACTAGCAGCACAAGAGTGGCACGGAGAGTGGGGAAGCTGAGATGAGCGATAATTAACGAAACATGCAGCATGTCGTACCAAGAAAATCTGAAATCCGAATTGGGTGTTGTTCACGTGCCAGGTATACTATGTTGTATTAATAGTACCAGGTATGAATGAAACCGCCTTTTCCACTTTACTATACAAACATTAGGCATGCAGTATTCAAACCGGGGAGCACGCGTCGCGAATTGTGGCGCCCTCACGAGCGGTGAACATTTACATTGGCACCCAGTATGAGGTGGGGGGCCGTTTGCGTTATTAAACGGGATGGCGATGCTATTATTTATATTCTTATCAGGGTGTTTCACGTCATGGCCCGACCCGCGGATCGGGTCCAAAGGTTTCAAAATGTTGCGGGTCGAGTCTAGTCTCGGGTGAGGAGGTGTTCGATATCTCTTGGGTCGGGTCGGTTCGCGTCGAGTCAACGGCGTTTCAAGTCTAACGGGTCAGGCCGGGTCACCCTAACCCGACCGGACCCGACTCGACCCGACCCGACCCGACCCGACCCGACCCGACCCGACCCGACTCGACCCGACCCGACCCGACCAGGCCCGACCCACGAGAAGTGACTCAATCCGTGAAAACCCATGGTTATCATGGATCAATATTGATCTGTGGTGGTTCGATCAGAGCCCGCCTCCAGCCCATGATTCCGCTGTTTTCTGGGGTTACCTGTCGCGGAAAATCCCAATATGTCCGTCCGATCAAAATATGTCCCGTCACTTAGTGCGGGGGTTCTGAACACCGCGAATCCTCCAATCAAATGATATCAAGACGACTGTAAGCGTACTTGGTACTACTACGTGCCGAGTTTTTTTTTGGTGCCCTGCCGTGCACGTCTGTCTGTGCTCTGCCGAGCCAAGCCGCCTGGGCAAGGGTCTCGGAGTGATGCTGTACTTTTAGTTTGTTTTACCATCCGACAGCAATGAATGTGTAGCAAAAGGAAAACTGTGGAGGGAAAGGGAGGGAATAATGGGTTGGCTTAGAGATACTGCTGCGTGCAGCTGCTTTATGGAAGGATGTTCGATTTATGTCGGAGCGACATCTGCGCCATATACCTCGTATTGTCGGAGGGCCATAATAAAATAATAATGTTGAAGCTCATCGTGCTGCACATTATTATTATATTATTATTATTATTATTATTATTATTATTATTATTATTATTATTATTATTATTATTATTATTATTATTATTATTATTATTATTATTATTATCATTATTATTATTATCATTATTATTATCATTATTATTATCATTATTATTATTATTATTATTATTATTATTATTATTATTATTATTGTGGGTCACAATGCTCTGAACCCAACCTGCCTACTTGCGTCTGAACACAAATTCTAGAATCTTCGGGAACGTTCCGCACGTTCTCCTAGAAATATCGTCTCTCGGAGCGATGTCGTTATCGCCAACGCTCAGAGCCACAAGGAAGGGTACAACATCCCGAGGAACCTCAAGACGTCTTCTCAGACGCTTCCTCAGCTCGTTGCCTGTTGCTTTCGTCCGAGAGGAGTGCGAGGGCGCGCCCTCGCACACCTCTCGCACTTCCTTCTGTCCCCATCTCAACCTGAGATTCTGTCTCTTTACCGAGCACCTCTATTCGTCCGGTGATCGTCAACACCGCCCACATTCTGCGACCGTTGCCTAAGAGGAACGGTTGTACACACACACAGCGTTGGGGATTCGCACCTCCCTGCGGTGTTCTTGAGTACCAACCCTTATTGGCGTTCAGACGGCAGTCTTTTGGATTGAGCCTTTCTCGAGTTCATCTCAGCCATGTCCGATAGCTGCGGAGAAAACGTGGACAACCGAGACCAACAGCCCGCTCCCCCCGCCGACGGGATATTATTATTATTATTATTATTATTATTATTATTATTATTATTATTATTATTATTATTATTATTATTATTATTATTATTATTATTATTATTATTATTATTATTATTATTATTATTATTATTATTATTATTATTATTATTATTATTATTATTATTATTATTATTATTATTATTATGATCATCATCATCATCATCATCATCATCATCATCATCATCATCATCATCATCATCATCATCATCATCATCATCATCATCATCATCATCATCATCATCATCATCATCATCATCATCATCATCATCATCATCATCATCATCATCATCATCATCATCATCATCATCATCATCATCATCATCATCATCATCATCATCATCATCATCATCATCATCATCATCATCATCATCATCATCATCATCATCATCATCATCATCATCATCATCATCATCATCATCATCATCATCATCATCATCATCATCATCATCATCATCATCATCATCATCATCATCATCATCATCATCATCATCATCATCATCATCATCATCATCATCATCATCATCATCATCATCATCATCATCATCATCATCATGATTATTATTATTATTATTATTATTATTATTATTATTATTATTATTATTATTATTATTATTATTATTATTATTATTATTATTATTATTATTATTATTATTATTATTATTATTATTATTATTATTATTATTATTATTATTATTATTATTATTATTATTATTATCATTATTATTATTATTATTATTATTATTATTATTATTATTATTATTATTATTATTATTATTATTATTATTATTATTATTATTATTATTATTGTTATTATTATTATTATTGTTATTATACGAAAATATAGCGTAGATGCCGTTCCGATGTAAATCGAATATCCTTCCATAAAGCAGCAGTACTGCTGTAAGTACCTTATGTGAAGTCGAATGATCGTACCATAAAGCTGTGGTATTTCCACCAATCATTTGCCCATTTCCTTTCCCCACATCATCTCCTGTTGTTATCTACCGTTAACCAATACCTGTAGCTTACCCAAACTAAGCCTTATAACAACAACAACAACTACTACTACTACTACTACTACTACTACTACTACTACTACTACTACTACTACTACTACTACTACTACTACTGCTGCTGTGCTATGATACCGCTGTATCGGCACGTCACACGGGTGCTACTCATCGTAGGTTCTCGCTCTGGCTCTCTCTGTCTGTGCTCTCACAAACACGCCGTACACATCTTCATGGCGTCGCTCGGGAAATGTTTTTTTAGTAAAAATAAATATAAAACATACGTCGTGTCTTCTTGCCTGTTGATACGCGTTCGACCGATTGGTTAGTCTATACGACAGCATACTACTCGGCTTTCCTTGCAAACTGCACGACACGTCAGTTCAGCCGCGCGTGTTCTACATGCTCGTCAAGGGTAGTATACTGCACTGCAGAGAGCAAGACGTCGGTACCTCCCTGGGTCTACTACTTACTACTGTATACTACCACTATATATACTGCTACTACTACTACTACTACTACTACTACTTACTGCTACTACTACTACTACTACTGCTATTACTATACTACTCTGCTACTACTACTGCTACTAACTACTGCCAATTCTGCTACTATTACTACTTAGTACTACTGCTGCTGCTACTACTACTACTACTACAACTTACTACTTGGTATTGATTGGGTATGGGTAGCGCCAAGGAAGGGTCAACATAGGACGATATTATTACCATACATAAGGGCTAAAAAACCGGGGGGGGGGGGCGGGGGGCGGTTCATAGACTACATAAAATATTTATGTAGACTACGAAGCAGGTTCTATTTTGGTATTTATTTAAAAAAAAATCAAAACTCAAAATTCAAAATTTGAATATTTATTCTTCGAATAAACTGACGGTTTCACCACAGACAGGCACGTGTATGATTCGGTACTGTACACGCCGTACACGCCGTACGATCGACTACTATCTGTTCGTATTCTTACTGCCATCCGATAGACAACTTGTTTCTGAGAAACAAAACGAAAACCCAAGAGACAGGCGTTCCTTGCCATTTTGTAGGACGACGCTGGCGCGTCGAGCCCCGAGCCCAACCGGTATGCCTCCGCAGCCGAGAGCCTACTAACTACTAGTAGTATGATGGGTCGGCTGAATGATGGAGTCAGAAAGCCGTGAGATCTCCGAACATACCGGGCACTTCAAATCGACTGCTGCGACTCCCGTATTTCGGCTGCTTCTCGTACACGCTGGGCGCAGTACTATCGCTACGAGTACGAGGCATATATTATAATAGCGCTTGTCATCTACGAGATTGTGCGCAGACAGGCAATAGACTACTACTATGTCGACGAGATCATCACCCGACATCTCAGCGCGTACCCGACGCCTTTTAGCACTCGAAGGGGGCCTTGCCAATGCAGTCGAGATAGACCGAGGCACGCTCTACTTCGTGTGCTTACCGGAAGGCCGCGCGCCGCTGTCGCCACGCAACAGCGACGACGAGGGGCAGGGGGGGCTCTTCTGTGGTACAGACAAGTATGTGTACAAGCATTTTTTTGCGGACTTTGGACCTCTGCACCTGGGACATTTGCATGCCTTCTGCCGTAGGCTGAGGCAGATGATGGAGTGCCGGGAGCAGGAAGGGAACGGCAGGGACGCTAGGCCTGTGTACGTGTACTCGAGCGATCACCCACACCGGAGATCGAACGCGGTGGTCCTCGTGCTCGCCTATGCGGTAAGGTTCCTGTGTTTCGTTCAGGCCGTATGTATGTACCTGATACGCACCATAAAAGTAGCAAGCATCAGCTTGTTGTATGACACCAGGTTGCTTCTTCTGTTGTTTATTACTACTGCGCAACGTACGATTGCAACACGTTTATCATAGCCTCGTAGTCTAGACTACAGTAGTCTGTACTGCTGTGTATATGTGCAGCCCCGCCCTTCCGCCATATACACATGGTAGCATCACCAACGATTTTCACTTGTTACTACTACTGTATGTAGTATCTCACGTAGAACTTTTGAGGGTAAGCATGACGAACGTTGTTTAATAGCTTAAGCTTTTGTCCCCCTCTCCATATCGGTGATGTAGGATCAGTGCGCAGAATTATATGGACCGAAATTGCCCTTGGTAAATTCACCCTGTCCATGGGGGTCGTGTATTGTCAAAGAGTGAAGTACTGTGTAAAAACATGCGGCGGGAGTATCATCATGCAGCTTGCAAAAATGAGTATCGATCAAGCTCACAGCTAGCTGACGGCGCATTTGAAATATAGTTATAAAGTATCACGATGGCACATCAGCCACAAGGAGCAATGCGGGATGCTCGTAGGTTTCAAGGGATGTTGATACAAGGATTGTGCGGCCCACGCGATTAGCAGATATACTATTTTACTTCGTATTTAGTAGCCTAGAATTGTAGACTATCGATGTAGCCCTGCCATACCGCCAAACATACCGTAGCCTCATCAACGATACTGTTTACGTGCTGTAACTTGGGGATTCAGCATGAAAAACGACGAAACTATACGAGTATGATGATTGCATCATAAGTCGCACGAGGTAATGCAGGCTGCTATTCACATGATATGCCACGTATAGGTCAAGTATCACACGCAGTCTACAAACTTTTAAGATCTGTTTCGATTAAAACTTTCTCGTCTCACAGCTGATTTCTGAAGAGCGTATTTTTCATTTTTCCAAGTATAGGTCAGGGGATCGCGTCTTTAATGTCGGACTCCAACAACAACAACAGCTTTACGGCAAGCGTGTACGTATGATACAAGCAAGAACTATGGTATGCTGCACTGCTGTTGCCATGCTAAGCTTCGTTGCCTCACCGCTTGTTCATGCTTCCAAAATGGTTCAAGTATCAGGTTCATCCTCGCGCCTGGTATAGGTCAGTTTCGTGAGTTCGAATCCCCCCGAGTGCATACTCTTATAAATTCGTGGGGACTTTTTCTTGTGCACAAATTGACTTGCGGAAAACGCGAGAGCGTGAGTGAGCAACACTCACTCGATGAAAAATCGACGAGCAGTGGGATTGCTGAACCCTATGCGCGATAAAAATTGAAGGCAAAGAGCCGGGGGGGGGAAGGGACGACACCTGTGACCAAGGCTTGTCCAGAAGCTGGAAAGTAGAAGTGTGAAAAAAGAAAAGTATAGAATCAGTAGTACCCGACAGGGTCTCCGTGTGCTAAAGCTGCGGTCACGGCGCTTGTTGATTATCACCGCTGCACTGTTTTACGCGTTCCGAATCACCTGCCCGTTGTATCCAGGGCTTCTCACGGGTCGGGCCACTTCTCGCGAAATCGGATCGGGTCGGGTCGGGTCGCTTCGGTTCAGGGTGATCCGACCCGACCCGTGACCCGACCAGACCCGTGCGATTTGAAAACATCCTGACCCGACACGATCTGATCTGCGAGATTTAAACGCCTCACCCGACCCGACCCGACCCGCAAGATTTTGAAACCGCTTGACCCAACGCGCGACGCGCCGGTGGAGTCATGACCCGTGAAAAGACTCAACTCGTGTGTTACGGTATCGCCTCTGCCTTGCAAGTTAGAGGTGTGGGGATGGGTTGTGAAGCGCCGTATCTTCGATCCATTCTCCGCATTCTCCGGATGGATTTAGCTCCACGTGATCTTTCTATGAATCTGCATATGCGTCCCTTCAGGGTGGGCTAGTGTTATGACATTCCTTCTCAGCCGCTGCGGCGAAATTAATTATAGCAAGTGCCCCCTTTTACCTGGGAGGCGTTATGGCCTTCCTGAATGAGATTTCCCGCACGCAGTTAGTTCTCTCGGAAGGTATCAGGCGGGCAGCAAGAACCAACACAAGAGATACAACATCCAAAGCAAGCCCTCGTGTGAGACCACGGCAGAGCCAAAGGCACCCCTGCATAGCAGTACTCGGTCCCTAGGATCGTACCGTTTGCATCCTCACATGTAGATATGTACACCGGTTGCCTCTGCATGGTTACCGGTAGGTGCTCTACATGGGCAAGACGGCAGAAGACGCATACGCTCCATTTTTTGGGATCAGGCCCCCGCTAGCCCCTTTTCGAGACGCCGCGTTCGGCGTCTGCACGTACCACTTGGAGGTGCTCGACTGCGCCCGTGCCATCGCCCACGCCGCGTCCCTGGGCCACATCAACCTGGACTTCAAGCCCAACGCGTACAATTTCTACGACAAGATTGAGAACGGGGATATAAACTGGATCATTCCGGCGAAGTTCCTGGCTTTCAGTGGCCCGCTCGCCCAGTAAGCGCACGGGAAATTCCGCTTTTTAGAACTTCGGTCGTATTAGAAGACTTTGAGGCTTGTTTTCCCACCATGAACAAGAAATTTGACCGATGAAAGCGGTGCTCAAGGTTGGGTGCCATTGAGCAAAACGCGGCTGTTACTCTTGCTAATGGCGGAGCGGCTGAGTCAGGACTGCAACAACCCATACATAATGTTGAACCCATCAACCGAGCGCCCCCCGCCCCCCCCCACTCACTTGGAGTAGTTGGCCCGGGATTACAACAAGTCATAAATAGTATGGGATGTCATTAACCGACCCCCCGCCCCGCCCCCCAACTCATTTTGTGGTGTGGCCGTGTCTTGCATGGCGCGTGTCGTCTGGGCCACATCGTCCGACCCCGCCCCCGCTGGGTTTGTGTAACGGTCGCGTCTCGCGTAGCGGGTGTCTCTTGGACCACATCAACCCCCCCCCGCCCCCCGCCGTCGTTTTGAGTTGTGGTCGCGTCTCGCATGGAGCCACAAATAAGTTTCAACGGAATGGACGGCATCGACCGATTTCCCTTCACCTCCCAGCTGTTTTTGTGTTGTCGTAGTTTCTCACAAGTTGGTGCAAGCAATGTCGGTCTGGTCGGTGAAAACCTGACGTGCTCCATCCCGGCATTGCAGGGGCGCGAGGGTCTATGGTGTGACAGACAACGACCGTTGACTACCCCCCCGTCCGTTTCGTGTTGTGGCAGCGTCTCGCCTGGCGGGTTGGTGTCACGAAAAACAACATAACAGTCGACGAGAGACGGAGACCTCGTAGTGCCCTCGATTCCAACAACCCACAAATAATTTTGGATTCCATCAAACTTCTTCCCCCCGCCCCCCCCCCCCCGCCGCCGCCTCCGACTGTTTTTTGTGATGTGGCCGCGTGTACCATGGCGGGTTGGTGTCGCGACGAACAACACAACAGTCGACGGGAGATGGAGCCCGGAAAATGGACGCTCGTAGCGGAGGACTACGTGCCGATATTCCGCAAGCTGGGGGTGACTTGCGTGATTCGGTTCAACAAGAGGTGTTACGACCGGAGGCGTTTCACCGACGGGGGCATTAACCACGTCGACCTTTTTTACGAGGATGGGGGCAACCCATCAGAGGAGATCCTGCAGAGATTTCTCAGGATTTGTGAGGACACGGACGTGAGTCGCGGATGATAATTAGTAACGGCTTCGAAGTAAGGTGCCTAGGGTCACATTCTTATCGGAGCAAGGATTCTATCGATAATTTCCCAAATCTCCACAAAAGAAGACAAAAAAAAACGAACTCGGTTTCCGAACTAATACTAGAAAATTGGAACTTTGACAATCTAAGCTTTCATTGTCTTTTACAATCTGTAAAACTTCCAAGTTTATGGCAGAACCCCTGAACTTCCAAGTTTATGGCAGAACGCCTGCGCATTTCCGTACACTTTCCAAAATATTCCACAACTTGGATTGATATCAAAATTTGGAAATTTTGCACACGTCGGACACATGACAATCTATATCATATAGATCACAAAGATCACATAGATCATATAGATAATCTATAGTAGATTTTGTATCTGCCGTTAACATATGTTGTGAGGATCTGTATAGATATGCAGATCCAACCCGGGAAACATGTGCTAGATCATGCAGATCGCACGGCTCAGGCCATGCAGACCTTCCCGGAAAATACCTAGATTGTCGCGTGCGGATCGATGACCTGCCCGACGTCTACAATTTTGTATAATAATGACCCTTGTTCGAGATCGGTCTTTTTCGGACGCATGAAGGCCTCTTTTATCACTATGATAGCCCCTTAGATTGAAGAACTGACGACTACGGTATCTGCCCCGTTCCCTTTTTTTTCTTCTTCTTTTCACACTTCTACTTTCCAGCTTCTGGACAAGCCGTGGTCACAGGTGTCGTCCCTTCTCCCCCCCGGTTCTTGCCTTCAATTTTTATCGCTTACACATGTCGCAATCGCCTACCTGGTACCATTTGTATAAAACCAGCTGTAGACTCGTGTGGGCTGGCCGGCGTCTCTTGCCTAGTTACTTCCCCGGTGGCTTAGCATTTTTCTTCAGTGCTCAAGAGCTGTTTCATGCTGTTCAATCTTGCCGTCTGGCGACGAGTAATAGTTCGTACCTACGTACAAAAGAACGGCTATGTGGTACCCCTTTCATCTTACGTCACCCCTAGGATCTCAAGTCGACCACGTACCGATTGGGAACCTTTTATTTACTAATACTGCCCCCACGCCGGTCGTCGTTTTTTTAATGAAAGGGCGTTGTTGCCGTCCATTGTAAGGCTGGCCTCGGCCGAACCGGAACAAACATCGCCCTCTTCATGATGAAGCACTACGGTTACACGGCAGCCGAGGCGATAGCTTGGTGTCGCATATGCCGCCCGGGGAGCATCGTCGGCCCGCAGCAGCAATTCCTACACGACCTCGAGCACCGCATGAAGAAAGAAGGCGAGCTCTACCGCCGAAGGCACGGCGACGGTAGGTTTATCGGCGGTAGCAGCAAGACAAGTAGCAGCGGCATCTGCGCCCCCACCAGCAGCGCTAGAGGCAGCGGCAGCGGTGCCAGCCGATTTAGCGGCCGAGGTGGTGGTAGGGTTAGCGATGTTCTAGGACGGCCGTCTGCTGTGTACGGCGGCGCCAACCGTCGACCGACAGGGCGGATCTTGAGGGCGAACTCGAATCCAACCGACAGCGGACACCGAGAGAGGGTGGTTACTATCCGCAGGCCGACCACGTCTCCGCTGCTCATGCCGCGGCAGGGTGCGACTAGCGGCGGTGGCTTGGGGAGTGGGGGGAGGTGTGGGTTGAATCCGACGACGAGGGTAAGTCGCCATGGTGTTGGTGAACGCAACAGGTGGGTGAGCGGTGAGGGAAGTCTCGCGGTCTGCAGCAGTAATGCTCAAAAACCCCGTGGCGGTGGCGGTGGCAATGGCGGTGGCAGTAGCGTTGGTGGCGGTGGTGGTGGTGGTGGTGGGGGTGGTGGTGGTGGTGGTGGTGGCGGTGGCGGTGGTAGTAGTGGTGGTGGTGGTGGTGATGGGGGGGGGGGTGATGGAGGGAGGGGTAGGGGCAGGGGAAGCGTCAGAAGCGATTTCACGCTGCAGCGCCCGCGAAGGGGGAGCCCAGCCACAGCCAGAAAACGAAGCGGCGATGGAGGGGCGGGGGGGAAAGATGTGGAGGAGTTGATGGGCGTCCTGAGGCTGAGCAGTGCTAAGGGAAGGAGGGAAGGGGAAGCTGCGGCAGAGGGAAGCTCTGCCACCGCCGCTGCTAATGTCGCCGTCGATCGAGCGGTCGCGAACACCGCCTCGTGTTCGAACCGAGGAAAGCTGATACCGCTGGCGGTGTCCTCCCCGGGAGGTGTTAGCAATGGGGCAACGTTGGCCGCGCGACGTGCAGAGACGAAGGCGAAGGTGAGTTGTGCTACGGTTCAGAGGGCATGTTTGACTTTTCTTGGGTTCCTAGCATAAGCAGCTCTACCTCACTGCTCGTCTTCTCCGTCGCCCCCCCCCCCCCCGCTACTCCGCCTCATCTAAACCGACTTTTGATAAAACTTGAAAACGAAGACCCGACGAGCAATCCCACAGGATAGGCACATAACAAAAATAGTCGTAAAGCAATCATGAGATCGCAAGTTTGTTGGGTAGCGTTCCCCAAGAACACTACGATAGATGTAGCACTTTTTCGCAAAATTATTTTTCTGAAATGACAGGACTCCTTACATAGCCCAAAATCGTGGGAATATCGGGGTTTTAATACGATTTGTTTGTATACCTAGGCCATCGGGTTGCTTTTCTTTTCTACTAAAACTCAGTATTAAGGTGGGAGTAATGAGTCGTTCTGCGGTAGGCCTCCCAACTTTTCTTCAACGAAATCGCCGGTTTTGAAACCAGCCCCCGGCCTTATCTCCTGAAATACAGTGCCCCTTGCCACCCCGACGTCATCGGTCCAAGGTCCCTTCGCAAACAAGAACATTTATGAAGATATTTCTTCATAGCATCCTTCATCGTGTCGAGCAGCCATTGTGAAAAACGTCCGTTGAAGAAAATCGCTGGTGTGGGGAGGGGCTATCGTAGAATCAGCCTTAGTCGGTCGTAATCAGCCGTAAGCAGCCGTAAGCAGCGGTAGTCAGCCAAAATCAGCCGTAATCAGCCGAAATCAGCGGTAATGAGCGGTATTCAGCCGTAATAAGCGGTAATCAGAGCCGTAATTAGCCGTAATCAGCCGTAATAAGCCGTAATGAGCGGCAATGAGCGGTAATGAGCGGTAATGAGCGGTATGCAGCTCCTTAAATGAAGAGCCTTGCAGGGCAAGAAAGTTGGCGAACCCCTACCATGCCGTGTGTCTCCCTCCTCACCTCTCCTCACCTCTCCTCACCTCTCCTCACCTCTCCTCACCTCCTCAGCCGAGGGGCTCTCCATCAGCCAGAAACTTGTGGCCTCAAAAGTACCCCCAACGTACCCCCCCAATATCATCTGCATGGTCTATTAATCATGTTGCCAGTCGAGCTAACAACTAAAGGCTACCCGACTAGACAACCACGGGAACACTATCCAAAATATCACCTACGGAATGTGGAGACGGGTACGTGCGGTATCGGGGAGCGGTGACATACGGTGATATACACTCGTTGGTAGATTATACCCGGGTAAGTCACCAGGGTACTCGAAGTGCACATACTATGCCAAACACGCTTTCGGATTCTCGATACATAATCATATCGGACAGATCGGATGCCTAGTGAGAAGCTGTATATGTCTTCCACGAAAAAAAAAAACAGATACCTGGTCGTTTTTGCCGAGTGACAGCCGGACAATCTGCACGATCTAGCACATGTTTCCTGCGTTTGAACTGTACTAAACACATCATGCACACCATACCATGCTGACAGATACTATACGTGATCTAGAATAGCACATATTTCCTGCTTTGGATCTGTACGAAACAGATCATGCACACCCCCCCAAATATATATACATATATATAATAGTTGACCTCGGTTGGCACCGACGCTGTATAACATTGTACGTGTGTTGGGGTTGTCGTTGGTTGGCAATGACGCTGTAAAACATGCCAATCACTGCGTGAGCTACTGTAGACAGCCTCGGTACCGTCTTTTTTTTGGCGGTCACTATGATGGTTAGATGGTCATCACCCTAACTCCGCACAAGGGCGATGGTCGCATCACGTAGTGTAAATATGTTGAGGCACCCTCGAGGCGGTTACATTGTAATACCCATTGCTGTCTCTCGAGTGGCCACACCAGGAAAAACAAAGTAACTCATTGGCGCTGTCATTCATAAGCAAGGCAGTAGACAAAAGGTGCCGAAGTCCGTCGCAAGAGAGGTTCTTAGAAGGATGAACTTCACCCTTCATGCGCCTCGCCGAATACCTCACGAAGCAATGTCTGCCTGGTAGGTGAAAACCCGACGTGCTCCGTCCCGGCAGATAGCAGGGATGCGAGGGTCTATGGTCATACGACTACGACCATGCACAAACTGAGTACCCCCCCCCTCCCCCTCTAAAGGCATGGCAGTTGACAAAGTATGGAGGGAGGACCTAGGAGGAAACCAAGAAGAGATGCTACTGTCCATAGATAACTTTTCAGGGGGTACAAGACAGAAGAAAAAGAAAGTATAGAAGTTAGTGAAAGGCTAGCGCTAAGAAATAAGGTGAACGAGGAAGAACGTTTAGATCAAATACGGGGAGTTAAAGGAAGAGATAGGAATGAAAACGTGCTTGTACCATCCAATGGATTACGCGAAAACGCCGAAACTTCGTTTTCGTGCAGGGGACCTGGACTTGCCGGAAAAGAGGGAAAATGTATGCCAGTAGTCGGGTGGAGGAGGGAGAAGGCGCACAGAGCTGCCCGCGTGGCCACACGGACGAGAGTAGAACCCATACAGTGGGAGAATGTGAACTGTACAACGAGGAACGACATGTGTTACAGGAAGAGATGAAGAAATAGACGGATGGATGTGACATGAACAAGTTTGGGACATTAGAAAGTAGCGATAAAAACGGTCGCTATGCTAGGAAACAGGAAACAGATGGTGGCCACAGACGACCAAAGAGGAAGGAGATAACATGAGCAAAAACTTGCTTTATATAGTGTATGGAAGAAATCTACTGAGCGCTCAATTGTTGAAGGTGTCTCTATTAGGAGTATGAATGGTGCTCCGGCTCGAAAGGGATGCGTGGTCGATTGTTAAATGACTAAGGAAAGCGGCAAATGAGTACTTCCCCCACCCTAACGTACGGCGCTTCGTGCTTGGTGCTCGCAATATCTCCCTGGTCGGTTAAAAACCCGACGTGCTCCCGTCCCGGTATTGTAGGGACGCGAGGTTCTATAGTCTTAAGACTACGACTATGCATGAACCGATCTCACCCTCCCCCTACTGTGGCATGAACCAGGTGGCCTTGGCGTGGAACAACAATGTCGTCGACGGGGGCAAGGGGGGGGGTGAAAGGGGAGAGCGCGACAGGCAGACCGGTGGCCATCACGCGAGCAAAGGCTTGTCGGTAAAGACATCCCCTTTTTTCGGTACGGCTGCTCGTGAAAGTTAATGCGAGTAGCAAACACGCGCAGTTGACCCGAATCCCCAGCTTTGATTGGCTCCCTTGTATAGCAAGCCCACGAGGCAGAGAACGTCCCATGTCGGGGGAGTCGACGGTGCAGTTTCAAGGGGTGAAAGCTCATGTCGACTTTTGGTAGGACTGCGAATCGTGTGAACTGATCCAAGACGGGGTTTTCTCCCGTGTATTTTGTAACATTACTGGGACGGGATTTATTCCAAGATCACCATGAGGCCAGTCCGAGCGCCAGCGCGAAACACCTGTATTTCTTGATTATCGTTTAGAGCATACCACTTCGTAGCAGCGTGGATCATGCCGACGCCCGGACGAGACAGAAATATATTCCATGCTGCTAATGTCATACGCTGGCACCTCGTTGCGTTAATCTGCTGAAATGGACAGGCCTTCGAAGTGCACAGGGGTAGTGGTTGTTTTTTTAGTGTGCACAAGTAGGGCAATCTGTTTTTGATATATCGCGTAGGTGACCCCACTCTAGCTGACACAGCAGCTTAGTTCCAAATCCATTAATAGGGAAAAAGGTCGCGTTTTTTCCGCGGGTAAGACGAGTATACGGTGGGTCGTCGCCTTTGCCAGCAATGGCGCACTTCATATTTCTGGTGGCGCGTTGGCTCAAAGTGACTCCGGCGGCGCTGTTGACTCAAGTGCTTCCGGTGGCGTTTTTATCTAACTTAAGAGCACGGCAGACACCGTTCGTCGTTCTCCTTTTCCCGTTCGACTGCCTTTGTTGGTGCTGCATCTGCCCTTCTGTTTCGTGGCTATTGAGGTAGAGCGTGGAGCCCCTTGTGATTGTTGTAAACGGACATCCGCGTTGTTGGGCGGGCGTCGGGCGGGGTATACTTCTGTGTTTTTTGCTGTGCGCGTGTGCACAGTCAGTACTTTTATCTCGGCGTAGCTGCTTGAAGGCAACGGCATGTTGATGTGCATGTTCATGTCTGACAGCTGCGCGGTGGCGTGGTAGAGGAGACGCAGCGTTAGCATTACAGCTGTACCCGTAGCCCGTCAACGTCACCCCTCGAAGGGTACGGAGTGACGACGTTCGAGTGATCGATCCCCTGCGGAGCCGCACTCTTTTTGTCGGGAATAATTTACCTGAAACTAATGTGGGCCATTTTTGCGGTCCCAAAAGAGTCAAAACACTTTCTAATCCTTTCTAACCTTCGTTGGCACCTGCACTCAGTCGGTCCTTGTGGGGCGACGGTTAAGACGGAAATATAAGTGGAAATGGCTGGCAGTAGCGAACGGGTTAACGATAACACGCGAGTGACGACTGTTTTTTTGGCCGAAAAGGGTGACGAATATGGGGTGGGGGGGTGGGAGAGAGCACAGGGGGGGGGTGAGGGTAGCAGTTGTATGCTTAGCATCCGATTATTTTTTATGACCCAGAGCCTGCAACGTATTGCCACGATTTTGTTCATGTTGTGGGTACAGATGGTGTAGTAGGCAGTAGTACCACGACAGAGTTTGGGAAGTGTGAATGAGTGTACATAATATGTGACGTGTGTTTTCAATGTGATGGGCAGCATGGACCGAGGGCGCGACTACTGCTATGCAGGGGTGCCTCTGGCTTTGGACTGGTCACTCACACTAGGGTTGCTTGGATGTTGGATCCCCTGTATTCCAATGTCTTCTGGCCAAGGAGGGGGAGGAGCCGTTCGTTCAGGCACACCATAACGCCTCCCAGGTAAACGGGGACATATGCTATAAGTCATAATGCCGCAATGGGAGAGAGGGAACACCACAAGACTAGCCCACCCTGAAGACCTGTATATACCCAAATTCATGGAAAAATCAAATGGAACCAAATCCATCCGGATAATTCGGAGAATGGATTGAAGATGCTGCGCTTCACAGTCCACTCCCACACCTCTAATCTTCAAGGCAGCAGTCAATTAGACGCGTGCAAAAAAAGAAGCAGGCACCGAACGTCCGATGTTGCAGAACGATTACGCGCCGAAGGGGTAGCACATCGGTTAGCGTGTTCCCTTTTTTTTCAGGTTCTAACCACCGTTAACCAATGCACGTGTAAATCACGTGTTGTGTGCCAAAATGCTGGCATCTTTTTAGAACGGCACCCACGTTCTGGAGGACAAACCACCGGGACTTAAGGCGGGATCGTTTCCCAGCGGTAAAATGTCAACATCTACCCCTGCAACGGCTTTTGTTGTATTACACCAATTTTTGATTCATGCATCAGTACTATTTACACCGTCATCGGGCGCCTGTTATGGTATTCCCCTGAGAGCCTAACAAGGCGTATAATATGGGATACCGCTGGATATGAAAGGGTTGCTCATGCCTTTGAAGCCATGTGCGTATAGGGGAGAGGGGATGATGCTTTTGCCTCGCGGAATTGAACGCTATTCAGTTCGTCCGCGGCGTGTGTGGAAGTAAGACAAGAGCTGACAAGTGAGTGACCAACGTGGAACCTGCCTAGTAGAGAAACCTGCGAAGGGTGGCCTGTGTCTGTAACAGCCCCTTAATCTTATTATACATGGCGTCGTCCAGTCCAGTTCTGCTCCAAGCTTTCCCACTTCGTATATGAGCTTCTTGGTGTTCGAAAAATCGCCACCAGCTCCTACCATCCAAGCGGCAACGATGGTGCGGAGCGCGTTAACCACACAATGGCCCAAATGCTGACTGTGGTCGTCAACGAACGCCAAGACGATTCGGATGTGCAGTTACCGCAGGTGGAGTTCGCCTACAATAAATTCGGTCAGTGCCGCCACTGGCCTGGCCCCCAACGAGGTTCACATGGGCAGGTTCCCGTGCCTCCCTCTCACTATTTTCGACCGCTTCGGGGTCGACGCCTATCAGAGCCTGGCCCGCGACCACCTCGCATACTGCGACCTGGCGTCAGAACGCCAACAGCGTGCCAACGATATTGTTCACGAGATGCATGCCTTGACAGTTTCCCGTGTGGAACGGCGAAACTCAGCCCTCTCGGACGCTTTGCGCCAAGTTCCCAACTTCGTTGTGGGTAAATCGGTTTGGCTGTATAATACGGCCTCTACTATTCGCCAAGGCGCAAAAGCCCTCTCGGACGCTTTGCGCCAAGTTCCCAACTTCGTTGTGGGTAAATCGGTTTGGCTGTATAATACGGCCTCTACTATTCGCCAAGGCGCAAAAGCCGGCACGGATACAAAGGTGCTCAAGACCAAATTCGCGCTAAGTTAGATGGGCCCCTACAAGATCGTTGCCGTCGGCCCCTGCCCCTTTAGCAACACACCGGACGGTTCCCCTCTGGGGGATAAGCTCCTCTATTTGGACCTCCCCACAGACATGCCCGGCGCAGATGCGCACCGCCGCGTCTCCGTCGAGCGCTGCAAGCCCTGCACCAACCCCCACGACCGCGACGACATGCCTAAGTACCTTCCGGATGGGTTGACGCAGTACGTGCTCGACAATTTTACGAAAAATATATATATCACGTGACCCAAGACGACGTGTCGGCGCCCCTCCAGCGGCTAGAGGTGGAAAGGATGACCGGCATGGCCACCAATCGCTCCGTGGTGCGGGTGGGGTCATTGCGGTGATGTACGAGACGCATTGAACTGGGCTCTCCCGTCCGTCTTGGGAACGGGAGATGAACCTCCAGCTCTCACACCAGCAGATCTTGCTCTGCTGGGCTGGCACTCCGAACCAACAACGCCAAACCAACCGCCTGTATCGTCAGATGCGCATTGGAGCTGCACAACGGGAGCTTTCCCGTGCTAACGGCGTTTCTTGGCACCTGGCTACGGCTGCGCGCCGCGCGCTGACTGGTTACGCCACTACATCACCCCGGTGCTGCCCATTGGAGCCCATTTTTGGTACAAAGCCAATGACGCTTGTGGTGGTTTGGGACAATCGGCGCTCGCACATCCATCGACGGGGAACATTTGGTACGTTTTGTAGACGACCCGGGACCGATCAAGCTTCCGCTCTCTCCGGCTCATTACGCCACTTCGGCAGGAGATGTTCAAGGTTCCTGGTGCCTTCAACTCCGTTGGGGTAGATCAGTTGCACGCCGGATTCAAAGTAACCTAGATGGATCTCGAGGCGCGCACGTGGCTAGTTGACGTTCAGGCCACCACTGCCCTCGAGCATGTTGATTTTTCCCGGTTTTGAATTTTGCTTCTTCGGGGGACATTCGTTTTGTTGTGGGCTTTTGATTCAGCTTTCCTGGGGGGATTTTCCTGGTATTTTTCCCTCCGGTTTCGACGTCGCCTCCGCAGGGTGGGGCACGATGTCCATTCCGCGCGCGCGAGTTGGGTTTCGTACGCAGCGCGTTCTGGTACGTTTTGGCGACCGATTGGGGTTTTGCTCGCGGCGTTTTTGACTCTTCTGCCTTCGACCCCAGCGCTTTCGCATTTTGCTTTTGTTTATATTTTCTGCAGACTTCCCGTTTTTCCTATTCTCTGGCCCCGTTTCCCTGGCTAATCTGCGGAAGTGATAGCTCTCGCGCCTGTAGATCCCGCCATTCGCTGGAGCGTTCTATACATTTCTCACGTCTTCCGTTCTTCGTTTGAGATTTTCTGCTGTAGCACTTTTCCTGAGGCTTCGTAGCCTCGCAGGGTAGAGGCGTGGGAGTAGGTTGTGAAGAGCCGCATTTTCGAGTCATGTTCTAGACCGTGGAACCGGTGCTTCCCGGAATCTTCCATACTTGTGCATATACGACTTATCAGGGTGGGCTAGTGTTATGGTATTCCCCTGGGAGCCTAGCAAGACGTAAAATATGGGATACGGCTGGATATAAAAGGGTGGCTCATGCCTTTGAAGGCATGTGCGTATAGGAAAAAGGGGATGATGCTTTTGCCTCGCGGAATTGAACGCTATTCAGTTCGTCCGTGGCGTGTGTGGAACTAAGACAAGAGCTTACATAGTACAAGTGAGTGGCCAACGTGGAACCTGCCTAGTAGAGAAACCTGCAAAGTGTGGCCTGTGTTTGTAACAGCCCCTTAATCGTATTATATGCCTGCTTACCAATCTCTCATGGGCAATATATAGAGTCATTTCTTAGGGTAAGCTCGGTTGGTGCCACGTACATATTTATATTCCTTCTTTCGCTGGTGGGCGTGCCCCCGAACGCCGAAAGTATGTCCAAGGGGTTCAGGCAGGATCGCCCTCGTGTGGGTCGTGGTCGTGCTCCACATCTTATGGCCTTTCTGGTCATACGCCCAAAGCGCGTCCGTCCAGAACCACCTCCCCCAAAAGACGATCGATTTTTTGTTTCCGCCTTCGTGTCACAACGAAGCGGAGCCCTTGGTCAACGCCGGAGTGCACACTTGACACCGACGTCGAGCTGGGCGGATGTTGTAGCTACGGGAAGCCGAGGAAAGCAGAGGATCGATCGGTGGGATGGAAGGCACGCACCGTTACTGGGTCGTGACCTGGATGCCCGTTTTACACCAACGATATTATGCGTCGTGAAGGGGGGGTGTTTGCAGCAACGAACGAACGGGGAACCGAGGAAGAACGGAGAATCGGGCAATCATGGGCTCACGTGGCGCCGACACTAACATGCATCGGGCTGGGGGGGCGTTGCAGTGACGGGAAGCCGGGGTAGAACGGACGACCGGTTGGATAAAAGGCGTACGCTGTTTTTTTTTTTTTTTTTCACACTTCTACATTCCAGCTTCTGGACACGCCGTGGTCACAGGTATCGTGCCTTCTCTCCCCCGGTTCTCGCCTTCAATTTTTATCGCGCATAGGGTTCAGTAATCCCACTGCTCGTCGATTTTTCATCGAGTGTTGCTAACTCACGCTCTCGCGCTTTCCGCAAGTCAATTTGTGCACAAGAAAAAGTCCCCACGAATATATACGAGTATGCACTCGGGGGGAATGGAACTCACGAAACTGACCTATAGTCTACCAGGCTCGAGGATAACCTGATACGCCACCGGGGCGACCGTATGCTCTGTTACCGGGCCGTGGCCGGAATGAAATTTTTGCACCGACCATAGGTATACGTCGGGTAGAGGGAGTGTTTGCAGCAACGGAGAACAGAGGAAGAACGGAGAACCGATCAGTCCTCAGCCCGCTTGACATTGACGCTGACGTGCGTCGGGCTGGGAGAGTGTCGCAGCGACGGGAAGCCGAGTGTCGCATCGAACGGGGGCCGAGGAGAAACGGAGGATCTGTTGGACAAAGGGCGTAAGCTGTCACCGGGGCGTGATCGGGATGCTCGTTTTGCACAAGCTATAGGTATGCGTCGGGCAGGGGGGCTGTTGCAGCGACGGGGAACTGAGGAAGAACGAAGAGTCGGGCAATCCTCGGCCTGCTTGGCACCGACGCCTACATGCGTCGGGCTGAGGGGGTGTTGCAGCGACGGGGAGCCGAGGAAGAATGGAGGATCGGTTGGATGGAAGGCGCACGCTGTTACTGGACCGTGACCGGGATGCCGGTTTCGCACCGACGATAGGTTGGCGTCGGGCAGGGGGGGTGTTGCATCGCGCACTGCCATCCGAATTCCATACCTCCCGGTTTCCCCATGTTGCAGCAAGGCGGAGTCCTCGGCCGTATCAATCTCAGTCCACTTGTGCTCAAGGGCTCCTCCTCGATATAACATTCGATGGGAACCGTTGCTCTTTAAAACGCCCACCGAGCTCTCGACCCCTACTATCCCCCCCCTCCCATTTTTTGAAGACAACGGTCCGGTGTCGCCTGCCTATTTAACTGTTTTTCCTCCCGCAATCAGCTCGCATACGTATGGCGACCTTGCAATGGACCGTCAACGCAGCGGTCGTACTATGTACACCATTCGAGAGAAATCGTCGTCTCACTGTTTTCAGTCGTGCATCGCCGAATTGTGCATCATAGTCTTTTCTAACGCCCTGCATAAATTACGCCCTAATTTGCCGCCGGCATTGTTTGGGCGTGGGTACAATATGCAGAACGGCCCTTGAATATAGCGGTATACAGGCCTGAAGGCTGGCACGGGCGCGAAATTGCTCAAGATCAAACTTTCCTTAAGTTGGGCGTCAAGGGTACATATACCCTTTGGTTGGATGTGTCCCAACGAAAACCTCGGGGTTGGCCGCTGCTCAGCTCTGGCGGTGACACGTTATTCCCAAGAGTTTTTTGTACTCTTTGCTACTCCCTCTGGCAAACGGCTACGTGCAGAAATTGTGAGCCATGGTTTTAATTGAAGTCATTTCCAAGTTCACTCACGTGAAGCAGGTTTCCAGTCTATTTCGTTGTATTTATAGTACTTTTTGGTACCGAACGGTTGAGGAGAGTCAATATCGCTGGGAATTTGCTGAGTATTACTGCAACGATTATCACCTCGCGGAAACAAACCTGGTTCTCAACAACCAGCACTAGTTCGTGTAGACTTTACTTGTACGAGTGGTCTGCGAAAACCTGTTTCTCAACAATGTGAGTTTAACAACAGTAGTAGTTCGAGTGAACCTGCGGACATGTGCACCGACGCTTTTTGGCACGTTGTTCGTGATCGCGACAGTTTACCCCTTGGCCAAATCGAGCACAGCGTTCCATTGATCGTGACAAGGTTCCGTCTCTAATCTAGTAAACGCCTGCTCAGCTACCGTAAAACCCGACACAACGCAATAACTACTGCAGCACCTCGGGCAGAACAGCAGAAGTGAGCTCACGTCAACACCTGATGGACGGGCAGCTCGTGGAGAACCAGCCGGGAGTCAGCATTCGCCTTCGTGCGAAAATGCAACCACTCCCTGTAAATCTGAATAAAACGCCTGCTCTGTGTAAACCCCTTCACATTTTCAAAGAGACCTACATCGCCATTCCAGCGGTTTTGGGTATATGACCACGTGTACCGGTAGTAAACGAGAGTCATATAAAAAAAATAACAAAAAAAAGTATATTAATAATGGCACCAAATGTCTATCGTTGCTCCCCAGCCAGTAAAAATAGCCCAAGTCAAGTCAAGTCAAGTCAAGTTACGCCGCATAGAGGCGTGTTCTCTTGGTCAAGAGTGTGATTTCGCCCCTTCGGCTCCATATTTTTTTTATTCCCGTAATCGGCCTGTCTCTGCAGGACAGCAGTGTGATGTAGGTATATTTAGCATTTAATTGGGGCGGGGCTACTACTCATATCCACGGAAGAGAGCAACAGACAAGACAAAACCAGAACAAGAGAGAAAATCTCAAAGCAGCAAGGTTCGCAAGCGGCAGCAAAGAGACCAAACCAGACTAAGACAAGAAAAACAGGGCCGAAAAAGACGCGAGGATGGGATGGGGGTGAGAAGAGAGCTGTCAACAACCCTACAACGCCACCAACACCGAAAGCCACCCCTTGTTTTGCAGCAGCAGAGGGCGTTCGTTCCTGCTGACCAACCCCGCCCCCCCCCGCCCTCTGCGCGCACGCGTTCTAGAAACCCTCCCACCCGCGTCCCACCCATCTCCAAGTCAAAAGATTCAAGAAAAAAAGTCGCATAACGCCAAAACCCGCATATCACCCCTCCCCTCCCCCATCTTTTGGCGCGAAAACAGCCACATTTTGATCCCCTGTGTTTTGGTTTCCATCTCTTAACACAACGCAAAAGCTGGAAGCAGCGGGGGCGTTTGAGTGTGTGTGCATGGCAGGGGTTGGGGGATTTTCTTCCGCCGACATCCCATACCCCCCGCCCCTCCCCCCCCAACGGCCTCGCAAAGCAAAAAAAAGTGCGCCCGTCGGGTGAAGCCTCCGCCCCCTTCCCCCCAAAAGCCTTCCTAGATGTGCAGTCCCCTTCAGGTTCAACTCCGGCAGCAGTACGATCAGCAGCACCAGCCGCTGCAGTTTTTCCGCTCCCGGCGAGAACCCGATAAACTAAACGCTCCAAGGAAAAGACAAAATAATACCGGCTCTTTCCGTGTAGACCTTGCCACTTCTGCTACTGACGCTGCTGCAAGCAATTAGCAACTACAGTAGCAGCAGCAAGTTAAACGCATAGCACGGCACATAATAAGCCCATCGAGTCTCCCTTTAATTCGCCACCTCAAAATGAAAAAAAGAAAAAAGAAAAACATGCGGTCACTCTCAACCCGCTTCACCGCATGCACTTCGCCCCACCCCTCGAAAATATCATGCGATACTACGAGAGAAGCAGAGAAAATTCCCTGAATATTACGGTGGACGGTTCCGAAGAGAGATGTTTACATGAGGAGGCCTCCGAGGCCCGCGTTGACGACCTCAAGGAAAGTCTGTCCCGTTGTGAGCGCCACGGTCGCGGTTACCACGAGCCCCATCATGGCCATGCGGCCGTTGAAGATCTCAGCCTCGGGGGTCAGTCCGGGGACGAACGACGGGATCAGTCCCGGCGCCGGTCCGTCCTTCTCCCCCGCATCCACATCCAGGAAAAGCTTGTCTTGGAAAGACAGCGGCGCCACCGTCGCGCACACCGACACAGCGAGCGCGTGCACGTGCCCGATCATGATGATGGCCCTCTCGTTCGAGATGGTCTCGGTACCCGTCGTGTAGGCTAGGGTGCCCCACACCTTGGGGTCCAACGCAACCTCAGCGTTGGGGATAAGGTTGTGCGCCTGGCAGTAACCCGTGGCGATGATTGCCGCCCACCCGAACATAGCGTGGCGGCCGTTCCACCTCTCCGCTTTCGCGGTCGGCCCCCAGCCGTACTTGGAGTACTCCGGGAACTCGGCCGCGAACTCCTTCTGAGCGCTGTCGAACACACCAAAATCCGCGGCCATGCGTGGGGTGGAGGCCGTGCGGGAGACCGAGGAGGAGGGGAGGGCCGCGCGGGCGCTGCCGAAGCCTGCGGTCGGCGGTACGAACGCCTGTTGGGTGTTTCGTGTATGTTGGCAAGAACGGTGGGGGGGGGAGGGGAGGGATGGCGTAAATGCACTTAACTCTTTACCACTACACATATTTTTGTGAGGAGGGGAGGGTTGCGCGGGCGCTGCCGAAGCCTGCGGTCCGCGATACGCTCCTGTTGTTTTTTTTATATATGTTGGCATGCATGAGGGGAGAAGGGGATAGCTGGGCGGTAACACAGTACCAATGCGCAAACAATTCCACAATAAATCCAAGTAAACTCCAAAACGTGGGTGCTTTCTCCTCTAAGTACAGCGGACGCAGTGTTTTCAAGAACTTCGGCCGAAGAAACTTAAGCTCGTGTTCACTCTATTTAAATGATACCAGGTGTGAGGTACAAGCTACCAGGTACTTTCTACAAAATAAACGGTGCTCGGGATCGGGCGGGTGATAGACGCCAAAATCCACGACCAAATCCGCGATTTCGCCCCCCCCCAAAGCAAAAATTATTACGATTTCGTCAAGTATCTACCATTTCTTGTATTACTCCTACCCAAAAACAAAATACACGCAATTTTACTTTCAACTTAGTTTGAACACAGTCAATCGGCGACAAACTGAGAAATTGAGCCTCGACGCCAAAATGACGAAATTTGCGATTAATGGGCGTCTGGTTCATAAGAGTTTATCGTATCCGGTAATCCATGTCCGCAGCAATTTGTGCCTTCGTTTAGGTGGGGTGGGGTTGCGTGCATTCCATCATTCCATCGTGCTTAGCGCAAAAGATCAAAGCAAAGAGGCATCCATTTTACCGTTAAGGTGGCGTTGCGCAGCAGAAACATATAGACTAAGAGTAGCTTCCTTGCTGTTCCACGGACGTAAAGGACGTTAACACGTGTACTAGTGTATTTTCCATTGTGGGTTAAGCAAAATATGACAACCAGGAAAACGTGTCCGCACCACAACACCGCAAAAGAACACCGCAAAATGAGCGCTTGTGAGAACCGCACTCAAGACCCGCTACCGCGAAAGCTTGCAGCAAGGGGATGGACTGATATCATCCCCGATACTGAGACCACGAAAAAACGGCCGGGGGGGATTCTGACATACGTTTTCAGGCGTTTTATTTTTGGTGTGCTTACAAATCTTCAACGGCGGAATGAAGGTTGAGAACCTCGTACCCGGTACGAACTTTCAAACCGTTCGCGAACCGGGGTAACACGCCTTCCTTGCCTATTTCTGTACGGCAGGCACTGTTCCAAGACTGCTGCTGATTCGCTACTTTTGTCTCATGAACTCTTCCCGAAAGGGATATAGCCAGAGGGGAACAGCTCCCCGTTCGGCGACGCGTATCCTTCCTTATTTTTGTAGATTTCTGACGTTTGCTACTCGTATTAACCCCCTCGCGACTTCACAGATTTATTAGCGTTCAACCGCTTCGGGAGTTCATAGATGGAAATGTTAAAAACATGACGATTGCAGCATTGGCCATACGCAGCAGCCCGGCCTGTAGGATGTAAGGGAGCACCTATATGCAACGCGGCGCTGCAACCGCCTTCGGGCAGCGCAATCTGGTCAATTCCAATGTTGCTCGTCGGCCAGACCCAAGCCTCCTCCAACCATAACCCTAACCCCAATCCTTGGGGGGGGGGGGGGCTCGAGCGTTGGCAGGGGCGGTCGCGGGCTCCGATGCGTGTTTCGGTGGCGTTTAAAAAGAAAAGCTCACCGGCCGAAACACGAGCGGCCATCAATCAGGCCGTTGAGGTGTACGAATGGGGGGGCAGCGCTGCGCTTTGCATTTTAGGGGCTCCCAGCGTATAGGGGGCGTGCCTGAAACATATGTATTTACGACATGCGTGGAGCCTGAAGGTGCTAGAAGGATGCCCGCTTCTGACAGTTAGCCATGTATGTCATCTAGATCCTAACGTCAAAGAACAGATAGATCCCTGGTCTATGTTACATGCACGGCCTAGACCACGTTTCCGGGTGGGAGCCGTACGATCTGCATTACCTATTCATGGTTCATAGCAAATGTTAGCACTCTTCATGTTTTGGAGCTGTTTTTGACAGATCCTGCACATTCACATCACAGCGACAGATAGAGGATCTGCACCATCCATATGATCTATACGATCTGTATCGTGATATGTCCGAGTTGTGGAGCTTTAGGTTGAAAACACCGCACTTGTCGCTTTGTAGGTCGCTTTACGTGGGCCCCAAAAGGAGTTCACATGGAAGTACACCCAGTTTTTGGGGGACAAACTGCGTGGAATTACTCGTAGACTGGGACAGGGGAAATTTTTTGCAGTACGAGCAAGAGGGTTCTCAACGCCTTTACAATTGGAAGCCCGTTTTAGGGGTTAAATCACTTGGAATTAGTATAGGAACGTTTCTTTTTTCGGGGGGGGGGGGGGGGGGGGGGGGGGGGGGGGGGGGGCGGTACGTATCAGACGTGGTGCATGTACTGGCATCCTAGCAGCTCTCTTACCACAGGACTCATCATCTCTACAGGTATTGCCAGCATATCCTGGCCCAGTACCAAGCCCTGAAAATCCACTACCAGGTACTCTTTAACCCATCCCTCACCACGCACGCCGTGTTTTTGAGTTGCTTCGTGAGTTCGATGCTGTATCATGCTGTACGATCGTGATTTGCACGTAATTGTCATGATGTATCGACAATTACCTGGTAATAATTAAACAATATGGAGTATAATTTTAGCTATCACACGTATGATACTTCATCCCAAGTACTACTGCTGTAGTAAGTTTTGTTAAGCTTCGTCAGTGTCAACAGCAACTTCTTGACTACATATGATAGAGTAATTCTCTGTCTTATGGTTTGCGACCACAGAGGGAACTCGTCTCTCTTCGTATATTGGAGGCATCGGCACAAGCACTGAATGCGCTGGCTGCAGATGGGTGAAAATGTCAGTTTAATCGGAATAACACAGACACTACAGCAGTAACGTGTGGTGGGATTCATGTGCACAATTCGTGTAAACATGTACCGCTGTTGTACTGGAGTTCGGTTCTTGGGGGGGTGTGACCCTCCTATTAATATTAATAGTGTTACTTCTATGTATGATACTGCTGTATTATTTCCTCTGTGGAGGGAGGTCGAGGTCCGGAAAATTCCTTCGAGGCTGGCGAATGTTGCAGTGTTCATGACCTCTAGTTTTCCTTCGTCGTTGTCGGCAAGGAATGATGGTGCGTCAAGGGTGCATTTCGACGGTGGTATACTTGGCAAATATGTTACGAGATTGCCAACAGCAGCAGGAACTGCGTGGAGCGCGGGGATGGGACATGCACCAAAAAAGGGGCAGAGGGGTGGAGTGGCGACTACGTATGACGTACCCCGTCGCAAATAAGAAAATACTATTATTATAGTATTAATAGGAGAACCAGGCACCGGCACAACACGAGGCACGAAACAAACAGGTACAAGTATTCTGCTGCGCGCTGCTGTACCAGTGGGCCAGCCAGGAACCACGTAACGAACTCTCTTGTCTGCTTCAAAAGACGTCCATGTTCATGGTAACGCCATAAACCCTGGTAGTCTAGACTGTACTGCTGTTACGAGTACGTTCCACAAGCTTAGAGCATAACGGGTAAATTGCGACGATTGTCGCCAAGAAGGAAAACGCGCACGGGGACAACACGAAAAGACGAGCGTGCGCTCGTACGAGGCACTCACGAGCAAGAAAATAGCTGTTTACGATAATATAGCTGTTTCTTACCAGGTACCTGGTAGGCAACTCGAATTGGCTGGTTCAACAACCTTCATGATGATAACCCTGTAAACCCTTGCCCATTCTGGGATCACTATGTTTAATACGTTTCACGAGCATAAAGCAGAAACACATGTTGACCTGCCAGGTCATGGCTAGAACAAACTTTCAGTGGGAACGGAGCTATGCATCAGAGACTACGTGCTGGGAAGGATGGTTCGTGAGCCGTGAGCTGGCTGTGAGCTGGGGTCTCGTGCCCTTTGGGATTGTTAGTTTTCAGCAACGTCATCAGATCATCTGCGGCAGCAGAGAAGCAGCAAGCAGCAGCAGCAGCAGCAGCAGTGACCCTACACGTTACGTGAGGACAAACTATACGGAATTAGTGTACGATAAGTTTTTGTAGTTGTGAAAGTGTTGCATTCTGCATTCATGTCGAAAGAGAAAAAAAACAAGTACGACTGCCTGGTAGGCTTGCATTTGCTCGTTGCCTGCCATCAAGGTGTCCAAAAGACAACGACCCCGTCCGACGAACCCTTATATTCTTCTAGCCGAGTGCACAACACGCAAGATCCTTGCCTAGGCTCTCGAGCTAGGGGTGGAGGCTTGTTCCAGGGACCTCGCAGGTTTGCCACAAACATGCCCGCGTGTGATGCAAAAAAAAAAGTGAAAACTTACGTTTTCTGTACCAAAAAAAATGCTGCAAACATGATTGATACTCACGCACGCACATTCCATCAAAGCAAATCGAAGCATTCTTCCACCGCACCTGAGCGCCCGCCAGCATCGCAGCGCAGATAGCAAAGACAGCCTTCATGGTGGTGATGTTGATGGGTATAGCTAGCGTAAGACGGTCCCGCGTTTAGATAGGCTCTGGAGTAGGAAAGGGTTGAGGCGGGATCTACACCCCGATCTACGGCAAGAAAAATGAAAACCGACGGCTTTTCAAATTTGGTCATATGCCGTCGGTAATGAATGCGGCGGAATCAACGCCGTTACAGATGAACGCGGCGGGCCTATACGTAGAGGTTTATTAAAATTCCGATATACAGCAGTCGAATCGTCCCAGCGATACAGTGCCCAGCTACCGGCTACTCGTGAGATCGTGAATTTCATCATCACACCCGCACATGATCACGCGCACGAGCACTCGTTGTTCGGCTGCCGAGCGTCAGATTACACATGCAAAAGCTATCGCGACTTCGGCGTCCTACGCTACATCCCACCGAAGCATCATTTACGCCGGAGGAAAACAACCACAACAATGAGCCTCAGATCGAAAAACACGGGCCGCCGGCTGCAGCCAGTGCTGCCGCTGTTATCTCTACTCATACAACCAGCGCATCCACTGGTACTCATACGACCAGCGCATATACTGCCACTCGTACGACGGCAAAGTCGACTACCGGCGACGACAATAAAAGCTACGGCAAACATGGGTTGTTGCCAGCCCCCTTGGTAGTAGCCCGCTCGAGGAGGCCGTCGCTCGTGCTCGACGGGGGAAAAGATGACGAACGGGGTTGCATGGATGCAGTGTCGGCCTTCCTCCTGGCGATCGCGAGCGCCCCCCCCCCCGTAACGAGCAAACCGGAATCATCGCAGCAAGTTGGCGCTATGCTGCCGCAGCTGCTCCGAGCAACCAAAGGCGCGGGGACAATGGAGAGCCGAGATTCTTCGCGGGATTTGCTGCGCTTTTTTGGCCACTCGCCCGTGCTCCATTTAGAGGCGGTCGTGTGGATCAAAGCATCGGGGGAGCGAGGTGAGGTGTGGGCCAAACCACCAGAAACTCAAGTGTTAATTGTCCCGTGTCCGTACGTATCTCCGTTTGGGATTAAGCTTCACACACTTTCCTACTGAGAGCACTGAGTCTGCTAGTCGTTTGCTGCGACAATTGAGATAGTCCACCCATGTGTTTCGGCTTCTCGGTGTCTCCTCCTGAATACGCAATCACCACCTCGTGCATGCCATTTCAATCGCTGCCCATCATCTTTGTTTTCGTGGTAGCGCAGCTCTCGCTAGAAAGTTTCGAGGGTGGATGCATGTGCCCTCAATTACAGAGTAGACATGGAGCTCTATATCACTACGTGCGTGCATCATCGCCGTCTATCATACGAGTATCACAGACAACAGACAACACCAGCACTCGGTCCGTTTGAAGTTACGAGAGGTAGCGGAGCTCAGCTACGGTACGATGTTTTATAAGTTTTTTCTAACGTCAGCTGTGAGTTCGACAAATTTAGGGTCGATGCTCATCTTTGCATGCTGCGAATTACACCGTCGCCCGTTTGTAGTAAGTTTTCATGTCTTATTTCATGTTTTCGGGCTTCGAATACAAGTATATGTATCGCACTTCGTACTCGCGGGCGTGTACTCGCATGAACAACTACGGAATGCTGCACACGGGCTTTACGACGCCCGATTGTTTTAATTGTTGCACGTAACGGAGAGTGGACGTTGCCTCCTTGATATCCTAGCACTGCCGCACTAAATTGCAAGCCAGACGCTATCACCAGGGTTTTAGTGCTTGAGGGTGAAGGGCGTTGTCGGATCAACCCCAATAGACCACACCTCCATTTTGATCGGCCAATCCCATACCCACCCCACACCCTGATCGCACCTCCTATGATTTGAGGCTAGGTTGGGGCTTAGGGTTCTGGTTAGGTCGGTACTTCATCCCACCCATGGGCCGTGAACGCATAATCGCGACCCACAATGATTCGATATGCAACTGATGCTGCAGTTCTAGGATTGCATGCAAGGAGCTGCGCCCGGAAGAGTGTGCTCTCCCGCGCTCTAATGAGACTACAAATAGAGTGACAGCTAGGACGCACGTACCGCCTGTCCATACATCAACAGCAGTGGTACGAAAGTCCACCACGACTCAAAACAAGAAATTAGTAACCAGATCTACCAGTGTGTACGACGGTTTGAACGTGCACAGTTTTCTTGGTGCGCGCCATTTATTCCATCGTTACCCTCGCACGATGCTTGTCTTGCTCCAATGTTCCCACCGCGTCAGTTCACTGCATCGCAGCACTTTCAAATTGGAGTCTCTTCCTCGTTCCCTTCAGAGACCCGGCATCCGTCGGAGGCATCATCCACAGCTTCTACCAGGCCAAGCAAAAAACATTCGCTCAGATTTTGGAGATCCCGCTTCGATCGATCCTCGACGTAGCCATGGTCAGCGCGCGAGAAAGCCTCCACACTTTCGCGAACTTTGAAGCCAACTGGGTTTCCAGACCCTTCCGCATTGTCACTACCACTACTAGCCATTCTGGAACCCCCGAAGGGGAGGCATCGAAATGCGGCGCAACTGTCTCCGAGAACGAGAGCGTCCTGACTATTGTCGGTTTTGAGGTGATCTGCAGGCTGCGGCACCTTTTGGTGCTTGCGTGCGAAAGCTGGACGGTTAGGGCCGGCGCTTCGCTTGGTAATTCCGCCCCGGAGATGCTTTCGTGTGCTCCTGCCGCCGCGCAGCGGTATCTCGACGAAGTGCATCAGATTATGACGGGACCCCTTCGCAATCAGGTGATATTGTTCATGACGCGGACGCTAATGTTGTCAAAAATGTTTGTGCGATCTTGAGCGGCTCTAGAACAACTGAAATGCACGTATTTCAACACCGGAAAGGAGGCTCGCGGTTATCGATTTCTATGGCAGGAACTTCATGATCGTGGCACAAATAACACGTTTTCCAGCTCGGCAAAACCGCGATAGCGCTGGTTGACTGTAAAGTCGGGTGTGTCGTGGCTCCCCCAAGACTGCACGTCTTTATCCGGCAGTTGCCTGATTGTTTCGGCCTTAATTTAACAGAGCTCGATACCGTTGGGCACCCATCCCTGCCGCGTGACAACTTTGACCTCCAGACCGACACCCAGGTCGAACTCATGGAAGATCTGGCCGACGAGATGATCTTGGACACGGTTTTGAAGGACGCCTTCTTTTCTACCGGCGATATTTATTTTGAACTCGCTCGACGCCTTGAAAGAACTGTCAATGAGGCGGCCGCCGCATCATCAGTCGCCACTGCATCAGCAACAGCAGCAGCAGCAGCTGGAGAAAGGGGAAGAGGCGGAGGAGGAGAAGGGGCGGGAGGAGGGGGAGGAGAACAGAGGGTGCTCGACGGAGGAAGGCCCGACAGAAATTTTGGTGGGGGGCGAGCTAGCCGTCGGTCCACGGGAACCGATGTGAGACTCCTCGCCGCCACTGCCGCTGTTTTTGACGCAGCCTTTTTTCACAGCATGCAGCTTCCGCAGAAGATGGACATTTTCATGATTTCGACGCCGATGGCTCTTCCCAAAATTGCCGACATGTTTGTATACCTCTACTGCCACGTAAAACGCCGGTGGTTGGGAAACCGCAGCAGCAGTTTTGGCGGCGACGGCGGCGACGGCGGCGACGATGGGTGGAGTGGCGGTGACGTCGGTGATGGTGACCTCGCCCATGGAGACAGCAGACAAGACCTGTGTATTCCGTCGCCCCGAACTCCTCCCAACGAGTGTGATGCAGGAGGTGAACGCGCCCCGGTCGAGCCTGAGACGCGGGGGGCACATGAGATTTTCTCTCGGAGGAGGAGAAAGAAGAAGAGGACGCTGGATTTCGTTGTAAGGGCGCTCAACGGCATCAGCGATGTGAGTCGAGTAGTTGTGCGATTTTCTATAGCACAAGGGGGCTCGACTGACGTTCCGCTTCGTACAGTGCCGAACACGTACGAGTAAGTTCTGTAACAAGAAGGTCTCAAGTATGGATATCATACTTGGATATGGTGCCACGTGCATTCTCTGCCTCAACTTCAATTACGGGAGCGGCTTCCGAGTTTCTTATTTTCCAGGTAAGCATCAGCTTGCCTTGCTTCGTGCATAGGACTTGTACCAGCACACTGTATGATACACGATGTGAGGCCTAAATCTACCCTGTAAGCAGAAACACGTTTTGACGCTATGCTTTGTCGTGCTTCCCTTCTTCCAACGCCCCGCCTTCCGTACGACCTACCTGGTACCGGGTTTACATAGGCTATCATTCTCTTCAACGTCGAGCATGAACACCTAGGCATCGTTCGGAATCTGGTCGGCGTCGGGCTCGGAAATGCCTGGCGCGCGGGAATCCAACCAGCAGCGTCCGACGCCCTCGGCTTCGTCGTTGCGGTGAACGAGCGCGTTGTCTGCCTGATCGAAGAGCTGAACCTCCGAGAGCAAGCACAGCGGCGAAAGCTGTTAGAAGAAGCCGAACAACGAGGATCACTCTCGGAAACGCAAGATACTCCCAGAAGAAGGAGAGACAAGGGCAAAAGACGCTCTTTTTTCAGACCTATATCTAGTTTTAGCGGAAAAAACAAGTCACCGGCGTCTCCGTTGAGTAAGACGCCAGTGGCCCGACCGAGTAGCAAGCCGTCGAGATCACCAGAGGTGTTTCCGGGGTTGCCACGAGAGTCCGCGGTGAAAGTCCCAACCATGAATGACGATCGGCGAGGCGACGCTGAATCACCGCGACTTCCTCCTCGGGTAAAATCCTTGGACAAGGACGTTCGGCTTCATCGCCTGCTTGAATTAGGTGATCGCCCCGAAGACAGCGGAGAAGAAAAAGCCGCGACCGACGGAAACAACGATCGCGAGGCCGCTACCTACGGAAAAAATCACGGGGCGGCTACCGACGAAAACATCCACGAAGTTAGCGGTAATCGCGCGTCAGGGGGAGCTGGGGTAAGCGTCGGCAGCGCACCACCGTCATCATCGTCACCGCGTGCACCCTGTCTTCACGGACCAGCGTCGCCCCGCGATTTCCTGTCGAGCGCTCCTGTGCTCTTGCACTCGTACGCGAAGCTTTTAAACGCTTTGGTGTGTGGGAGCTATAACTTGAGGGCTGCCTTTTCGTCCTCCTGTGAGGCCGACCTCCGCAACATCCGGCGAAAGGGAGGCTACATGGACGTGTTGGCGCGATTGGACGGCGGGTCGCCGCGAAAGGTCTTTCGCGAGACCGCTCGATTTTTGCACGAGATTCTCATCGAGTGTGACTGCCGTTAAAACCCCGTTAGGAGAGCACTCCCGTTTCGGGGGCACGTTACTTGGATTTATAGTTAGATAGACACGTTTTTGGACAGTGCAGAAGTAAAAGAGTTAGGGAGAGGAGAAGCGTGCTACAGCAGGGGGGTATCCCTTTTTCGGGCTTTTTTGGCCGTCACGTTTCTCGCCGACGGGGGATCTGCAGCTGAGGAAATACCCAAACCCGTCGGAAAACCGTTTTGGCATTTTACCATATATATCGTTGCATACCGGCCATGGGATTGTTCGTCAGGCTACGTACAACTTTACACACCTCGAACAGATCACGAACTAGATCATATAAATAGTATAGATCATATAGATCATATAGATCATATAGATCATGTAGATCATCTACAGTAGATCCTGCATCTGCCGTTATGAGATGTTGTACGGGATTTTTATATATAGAGTGCAAGTCCAACGCAGGAAACATGTGCTAGATCGTGCAGATCGTACGGCTCCCACCTGGTAACATGAGCTAGATAGATCATACATATCTTCCCTCTGAAAGATCTATATCATCAAGTGAAGATAGATCATCTGTCTGACTTGTGAATTTCTGTCAAATCAGCACGGAGCCCCTTAGGTGATAACCTTGAGACGCTTTATTGGTTTGATATGCGTCCTTTCGTTTCGGGGACATGATGCTTGGAGTTAGGCTTTGATGTTTCCGTACAACGCTGCAGCAGTAGCAAAAAAGGGTCAAAGGAAGGTGTACCCCGTGAAGAGTTTTCGACGCAGATTGGAGAGGCTTTCCTCCTCACTGTAGAGATCGGGTAGTATCGTTATACCATTCCTTTTTCGGTCGTGTTTTGTTTCCTTGGGTGGTGTCGTGTTACCTTGGACGGTGTTTGGTTAGTCGAACCCTTAGTCGAACCCTTAGTCGAACCCTTAGTCGAACCCTTAGGCGTTGCTTTGTTTGCGATAAAAGCCAAAAATACGAAAAACATGTCTGCTGCGAGATTGATCAACCACGTTGATACTCAGCTTTACGATCACACGCGGCTTGCAAATGTTAGACTCGGTGAAATTCTCCATCTCACAGCTGAGGTGTATTTTTGTTCGTCATTATAAAACATCCTACAAAAACGCCAGCTTTATATATGTATGAGTTCGAGTTATTGCGCAGTCGTTCATCCTCAGGTTTTGTTATGAATACAATTACGAATGCGTCAGCTGTGAGTTTCGACCACTGTGTAGTCTTTATGCTGTATTCAGGTTCGCGAGCTGCAGCGTGATACGCCGGCCATACGCGTTCGATACTTTGCAAGCTGCGTGATGCTCCCCTCTATTGGCTGGCGAAAGGCGGCAGAACGTTGTGACAGGTGTGCGCTGAGGTGGGTAGAACTCGGGTGTGACAGGTACCCGGTGCTATCGTGTCGCCTGACGGGTTCGCGGCAGCAACAAGCAATCATGGTTGCTGTCGTTCAGCTTTTGATGACTCGCTACCTACATACGGTATGGGCCGGCAAATAAGAGGCACCCAACCTCCATCAAGGCTTGCACCCTCATAGTGCCACCGACCTTGAACACACAGGCCAATATGTAGGATTTAGTGTAGCTCTCTCCGCTGAGCGCGATTTGTTCATCCCAATCACCTTAACGCCTTCACTACTGGAACCCCTTTTTGGGGACAAATTTACTTGAAGTTAGTATAGGGTGGGATTTGGGGGCTCTAAAGGGGTTAACGCCCCCAGAAAAGTTAGCCTCGCGTTGTGTACAATCTTTAACGCTGGTACAGTGACCAAATGTTCTTGTTTAACCCCTTAAGGGCTTCAGATGTGAAAATCGCCCGGTAAGTTCGGACGAAAAAAGTGACGATTTCGACCAAGGGTATACCGTAGGGGGGGGGGGTCCTCCCCTTTTCACAGACGGGCTTTTGAGGTGTACTCGCACGAGTGAATGCGTATCTCACCGACGAAAATAACTTAGGCGTGGTTTGTTTGGCGCGGCGTAGACAGCCCAGCCATTCCATTGCGGATTGATATCGCCAACTTGACGGCGACGCGAACGGTTAAGAACGCAAAGGAACCACAGGGAGAGCATTCGCCCGAGTCACCTCGGGCCGCGCTTGAAAAAAGCCCCCACCCCCAAAATGACCCCCCTGTCGTAGCTTTGGTCTTGCAGTATCGACCAACACCGAATAGCCCGACCAACACCGAATAACCTGGGCTGTCGGGGGATACTGCTGTGACTGGTAGGGGATTCGCCCGAAGTGCAATGCGAGGAGCTGAGCGACACGCCTGCAGCATTGTGATACTCGTAGATACGCTTTTAACCTGCTACTGCGCGCTCACCGTCCATAGACGATTGCTAAGATCGCAATATATCGTTGTTTTTTTAAGGCTTTTCAAGGCTTTTCACGGGTCCCGCGACCCGCGGGCCGAGTCAGTATGTTTTCAAAATATCGCGGGTCGAGCAGGCCCCGGTCATGAAGTATGGGAAACCTCACGAGGCGGGTCGGGTCGGGACAGGTCAAGTGACCCGACCCGACCAGCGAAGAATGACCCGGCCGGTGTAAAACCTTGTTTTTTTTACCGCTAAACTTGGGTCCCAAACGGGTGATTCCTGCGGCTATACTGCATGGTATCACAGAAGCCATTTTCAGGCCGCATGCCGCTGCCGGATGTCTTACGAAGCCCCTTCCCGTTGCAACAGTGCCGTTCGGGTCGTTTTTAATGGCGCCGCAGCAGTGTTCGAGGTGGAGCATTTATTATTTTTGGCGACATGCCAAGCTTTGTCACTGAGTCTTGCTAACGAAACGCGCCGAATGAAATGGCCAATGTCAATTCGCAGAACCTTGATAACGGAGGGCTTGAGGTATAAACGCATTTGACAAATGCACTTTTGTTGGTGCAATGTTTGGAATAAAACCTGACAAAATACCAAACATTTCAAGCATCCCACCCATAGAAAGTGATCGAAGCCTTTTATTATCCTCAACTCCACCAGGTATATCATACCGGGGTCTATATAATGCAAGCACTCGACGGTAATTTCGTCCAACACTTACGGCGGAAAAAACTGCATTTTTCCTTCGAACACACATTTTCAAGACCTGGTACGTACAACACAACACGCTACCCTGAAGGCAGGCACTAAAACCCCGCCAAATCCGCCAAACAAGAGCTACATACAGCACAACACGTTAGCAGATATCACGCAACCGCTACCCTTGATAATAACCGCTCGCCTCTGCTATCGTTCTTAATCCCTTCAGATGTACTCAACTACGAACGAAGTACCGACACCCTGGCACGTAGCTACCAGGGTATTATTTATATTAATAGCACACAGATACACCGTCTGGAATTCACAAAGCCGACCAACAAAACAAATTCACCCCCCGTACCTATGAACAAAAAGAACGATGCCATCGACACATGACCCTGTTATCAAAATCACTATTAATAGGACGAAAACGCAACGCACACCCTGGTATCTACGTACATATAGCCCAAACGGCGGCAAGCAACG
Organism: Undaria pinnatifida; assembly: GCA_012845835.1. Lineage (NCBI taxonomy): Eukaryota > Phaeophyceae > Laminariales > Alariaceae > Undaria > Undaria pinnatifida. The sequence continues at coordinate 16,710,207 of JABAKD010000002.1, read as the reverse complement.
CCTTCGACATCCTTCACCGTTGCTGAAATTTTCCCGGTTTTCACGAAAATCATCAGTTCGGTCCGTTTCCGTATATAGACCGAAACGCCCCACAACTCTTACACGAAAAAACACATCCTCATGACCACCCTAAGGCGGTCCGGACGCCCGAACTACATACGCTAACCCCCGGCAAACTAGCAACAGCGTGGTTTCCTGTCCCCACGAGGCTATAACAATGACACTATCGTTCAGCCTCTCGGTTACGACTCCTCGCCGCAATCTGCTACTACGAATGGTCTAACCCTGTAACCTCAATAGAGCACTCTCTGTATTTTCCGACACACTGACGGTGGTCCTGTCTTCGAACCGACTGCTGTCGCCAACACTACACTGGGGACACTATCCCGGGATAACTTGGGCCCTCCCTAATGTGTCTTAGCCTGACATGCCTCAAGAGGGGCGGCAATCCGCTAGCCCCTAGTCGTCGCGGTAAATGGGGTACCATGCCGGTACCGTGTCTCCCCCGAATCCCGACAGAACAATGCAACACAAGTACACGCCAGGAACGCAACCAAAAAAAATCGAACGCCCTCAAAAGTATCGAAATCGCTGGCATACCACGAATGACCTATCCCACCCCAGCCAATCTATGCTTATCCCGTTCCATCTTAACCTATCCCATCCCAACCCATCCCATCCCATTCCATCCCATCCCATCCCATCCCACTCCATCCCATCCCGCCTGACACGTCCCAAGAGAGGTGGCAATCTTGCCACAGTCAGCCCCTTCGCCACGGTCAACCAGTATTACCATACCGATGCCCTCTCTTCCCCGAATCCCAAGAGAAAATTTCAACGCACAAAAATTCACGCCTGGGACGCAACTAAAAAACCGGAACGCCCTCAAAACGTTTCGAAGCCACCGACGTGCAACGAACGGCCTGTAACTCCATCCGACCCCACCCTACTCCCCCCCATCCCATCCCATCTCGTTCCATCCCATCGCGTTCCACTCATCCCATCCCATTTTATCCCGTCTCACCCCATCCCATCCCATCCCATCCCATCCCATCCCATCCCATCCCATCCCATCCCATCCCATCCCACTTGATATGCCTCAAGCGGGGTGGCAAGTTGCTCCAGTCCCCCTCCATTCGGGCCGGTAAATCAGGTACCATACCGGTACCGTGTCTCCCCCGAATCGAAACAGGACAATTCAATCAACGAAATATACTCGCCAGACACGCGACCAAAAATGCGAATGATCTTCGAACACTTTGCAATCGCCGGCAGGCAACCACACGGCCTATCAGACCCCATCCCGCCCCATCCCGTCCCATCGCATCACATCCCGTCCTGTCCCATTCCATCCCATTCCGCGTAACACGCCTCAAGCAATCTTGCCCCAGACAGCCCTTACTCGTCGCGGTGAATGGATTATTGTCGATAGTGGTATTTTTACGACTATCGCTCTAGACGTGTTCACTACTATCGCTCTACTGTAGATGGGTTACGATGTCATGACGTACCATGCCGGCATCGTGTGTCCCCCGAGTCCAAGCAGGACAATCCGATCAACAAAAACACACGCCAGATATGCGGCAATAGAAAATAATGCTCTCCGAATGCTTCGCAATCGCCGGCATGGAACGAACGGGCCATATCACAGCCCATCCAGCCCTATCCCGTCATATTCCCTCATATTCCATCCGGTCTCATCCCATCCCATCCCACCATACCCCTTGCATTCCATCCCGTATCAGTCCGTCCCATCCCATCCCACCCATCGTTCACCACCCCACCCCATCGTTCAGGGCTCGAGATGAAGCCCGCTCTTGAAACTCGTGCTCGGAAAACGGCTGTCAATCGAACTCCTCGCGGTTAAGTGCCGCCAGGATCTGTACTGGTGCGCCTGCGAAAGGTACTCAACGCCGAGCGTGGGTCTATCTACCGGCCCGTCCGCGTCGCCGTGCCGTCGTGGCGGCAGAACCAGAAGAAAGCACAGGGCTAGACGCGTGCTACAGTAGATAGATGTAGCACTTTTGGGCTCAAACGGTTTATGAACGCCGAAGTTCCTTAGCTCTTTTTGGGGCTTCGGTGGGAAAAGCTGACGAATACAGATGGCGATTGTTCACAGCATCCTTCACACGGACAGCAAGCGGAGATGCTGAAAGTAGATTAGTTGGCGAAGTTTCTCAATGTCGAACGCACTCCAACGCAAGCAAGTACCTGTGACGAAAACACGCGCATTGCTTGCACTGCTGCCGCGTGTTGCATGCTCGCACCATGATACCAACCGTGCTTGCACATACTTCGCTTTGTCGCTGTACAGCACGTGCTTACCGTATACTATCGTTTTGTCGCTGTACATGAGCCCCAAAATGATTTAACCCCAAACCGTCGGAATTTAACCCTTTTAGCACCGCACTCCCAAAATGGGGACAACGCACTTGAAGTTAGAGTAGAGTAGAAACACTTTCGGAGTTGGAAAAGGGTTAAACCGTTTCGGGCAAAGCGTTTGGTTGTTCCCTAGCCCTTTGCATCGTTCACGAGACAGAAAGTTTATTTTCCTCCAAATCAGTTTTTTGCCTCCCCCTGAATAAGGCAAAGAGAGCTCCACAATAGGTTGGGAGCCTCGGCAAAAAAATGAATGGGTGAACCTCTACCGTGGCAGGCTTCGCTGTCCTAGCACTAGAAACAGCCCTAGGAAGGCGTCGCAAAACAGCAAAACCAAGCGGTGCTGCCTTCACGGCCGTAGGCAGATTGACCCAAAACGTGATCGGAAACAAGCTCAGCCTACGTTGTTATCATAGCACAGACCAGCGCTGCTACGAAGGCGAGGTGTCGCAAAACAGCAGATCAAGTTAATGGCGTCTTACCCCTTTCACCGCTTCAAAACGAATTTCACGCTAGAGTAGGGATAGAGGGCGGTCTGAGTACCGCGGTATCCCGATATATGGCGGCCAAAATCGCTTGGTACGATTGGGGAATTGCACTCACAACGTGGACTGAACAAGACGGCTTCCCTCAATAAGGCGGTCACGTTGCTCTTTATACCACACCACAGCCTTATTGGGGGACCTCTACTGTAATGGTGTAATGGTGAAAATCCAAGAAGGCTGTCCCCAAAAACGTGGCTGCAATTCTGAAGGGGTCAACGTTCTGCAGATTCACCGAACAAGCCTTGCAAGGTGAGCAAAGGCAACCTAATCCAAAACCGGTTTGATCGCAAACATAAGGTATGTTTGGATATGGTCGCAAAATAGCCCAATCTTCCTGATACCTTAAATACTAGACTGGTACAATACATATCGGGTTAAACATCGATGGGCAGGCCTTGAGGACGCGAGCGCCCGAGGGCGTGTTAAGAGTGTCCGACCACTCCTCATAAGACTGTAAAAAACCCTTCGCAATTGAAATTTTAGACGGCAGCAGAGACGAAACCGGCGGCCATCGGGATTCATGGCCCGAAGACCCGACCAACAGTGTGGAACGGGTGGTAGCCAGCGAAAAACACATATCTCAAATCGCGACAAAAAAAGTGACATTTTCATCAATGGTGGTGCTATAGTCACTAATCTTGATATTGAAGAGTTCTAAAAGCAACCAGAGAGAAAACGTCAACAAACTATATCAAATTCGTGAGTATATCGTGTGTTTTTTTTGCGTCCTTTAGAATTTCCCTAAACACGAAACGTGACATGCCTACGGGTGTACTCTACAAAACGTGAGGCCTTCCTACTGGGGAAGTCTACAAAATATGAGGCCTATACATGCCCGCCCCCCGCGCCCCCGCTCCATAAACAAACAGTAATGAAGCAAGCAAAGCACAAAGCATATTAATAGCAAGCCAAGCAAAAAAAGCAAGCCAAGCAAGCCAAGCAAGCCAAGCAAGCAAATCAAGCAAGGCAGGCAAAACAAGCAAAGCACTCAAAGCAAGCAAAGCAGGCAAAGCAAGCAAAGCAGGCAAAGCAAGCAAAGCAGGCAAGCTAGACCCGGTCAAGGGAATACAATTTCTATTGTATCGTACAGCAGGAAAACCCGTCGAGTGCTACGGGGGGAACGGCGACATCACAAAACTTTACAAAACACATAAAGCACACAAAATATACAAGCACACAAAACACGCACAAAAACACACCGCGGTGGCGACGGCTGCGGCTAAGCTTTCGGCGCACGAACGGGCCAGTAGCGACTCCAAAAACCCACAGTAGCTCGAGACGTCGAGCACTTCCAGCAGAAGGGAGAGCTTACCCAGCATTGCAAAGCAACACATCTATACAAACCATCGTCCGGGATATCGGAGTCCGCTATGACTCATCTTGACACCAAGCAGACTACCTTCACGCCAATTGAAAGTAGCAATGAGCCGTTTTTCCAGTAAGCCACCAAAATTTGCTGACGAGTGAGTTCAGCCGATTCAAGGCGACTATCACTGTTTGTTTTGTTTGTTTTTCACTATTGTGGGCGAAACTGTACGTATCGTTGGCATGATATTCATATGAGTACCACAACAGGTCTCCCCATACTTCCGTTCAGAGTGGTACATATGTATACGAGTATGAGACGGCTGTGCTAGGAGCATGAAACACATAAAACTCCACCGAGCTGTAATTGTGTCGGTAGACAAACCTACGTGCCTAGAATATTCCCGTCCGACCGTAATAACCCTCTCCTCATTCCCAAAAACATATTCTACACTAATCCCAAGTCAGTTTCACCCCTCCCCCCTCAAAAAACGCCTGCTACGGTAGAGATACAACATTTTTGTTGAGGCTCCTCACTTGAATAGCTCTATACCTCGCCCGAACTACGGGGGAGGGGCAAAGTGCTCCCCAGTGAATACTGTTATGTCCTAGGTATACAACCAAATCGAAAAGCACAAACAGAATGACATTCCAGCGATAACGGGTTAAGGAGTCCCGAAATTCAGCAAATATATTCGCCCAAAAGTGGCATACCTCTATTCTAGCAGGCGTCATGGGGTGCAATTACTGGTATAAAGGGGTTCATTTTCGATGAACCCGATTGACGCCCGAACTGGTCGCCAAGGAGCCCACCTAGCAGCCAGCGGTTTCGTGCTGTACAAAACCTGCATGCCACTCATCACCCGTGTCGCTTCGAATGTCGCCAAAGCCGAGGCCCTGAGGCCCTGTCGGGCGAGAGATCACAGTTACACCACCACCAGCTGTCATGGGAGCTCCTTCCTTCTTCATTTCTTGGCCGGTCGCACCTGCACGTGGGTCCCTACGCCCAGGCTCGTTGAAGCCAGTAGCTAACCAGCAATCAGCAGCCTGCAGTTCCCTACAGACGCAGCTTCATCTTCGATCTCCGTAGACCGTTTGCGTGACCCGGGCCCTGCGTGTCACCCGACAGAATACCCGACGGATAGCCCGATGGAATACCCGATGGGCTACCCGATGGAACACCCGACGGGCTACTCGATAGGCTACCCGATGGGTGACCCAATGTATGACCCGATGAGTAACTCCGTGGGTCACGGTCGCGGTCTTATCTCCCACCACAAAACAGTTTTGCCGGCGTCACCAACAATAGCATCTATCTCCTCTCTCCCTAGCCTGCTGACCCCGTTCAGCTTCCGCTAGAGCGAACGGTCTGCTCGCCCCCTAAATATCGCGCCGCTAGGGTAGACGCAGCTAAACTGCCTAGGTAATCGCTTCCTTTCCATCATCGCTTCCAATCCAGTGCACGCTACTCCTTACAAAGGTATGCTTTTACCCTTTTTGCCACCCTTTTTCCGGGGCATGTTACCCGTTTACACGGGTACTTTTCCCGGGGCACATGCTAACTTGTTACCGCTACGAGTGTGGCGGTGGAAGCGGTGGTGGTAGTGACGGTGGTAGTGGCAGCGGTAGTGGCGGCGGCGGCGACGGACGCTTCGCGCGGCAGCACGATCCAAATCTGATAAAAATCGACCGAAAACGACGCACAAAGTACGGCAACTCCAACGGCGCAAGGGAGCACCGACGGCGCCCCTGCCGCTCCCGCCCACACCCTTTGTCCCGTCGTAAGGGTGACGGCTGTGTCATCGGCGGTACCGTCGACACTTCCGATCGAGAGAGCAAGCGCGGCGACGCTGGCAAGAGCGGCGACTTTAGCCAGCCACCGCCCGGCGGGGCCGATCGGGGAGGGCGGGAGTTCACGAGCGCCGGTGGCGAGCACGAAAAGGTACCGTAGGATACCAGCAATGAAGCCACCGCGCCACGCCTGACGTGTTGGAAGGGGAATGATGGGGTGGGGGGAATGGAAACATCGAACGCGGCGGTTGGGCTTTGGAGAGGGCGTCGCTTGGAGAGAGACAAGAGATAGGGGGACACAAACGGCGTGGGGAGCGACATGTGCATGGTACCCGCAACATATATATAGCACTTAAGCAGGAAGTTGGTAGCTCCAGCCAGGACAAGGATTATCGGTGGCAACCAGAAAGTTTGATGCAAACAGGATCCTGGTCGTAAAGGGGCCGCGTGAGTCAGAGGATGCACGCATGTTCATGGGTGGGTGTGTTGGGTACTTGAATGCTGGAATCGCGAGCCCTCCTGACCTCACATCGGAATCACGAGTCACAAGCTTAAAATTCTTCAACCGCTGCGGCACATACAAAACCCTTCCACACCTCGTTGGGTTCACGCGACGCGCGAAGAGTGGGTCCAAAGATCCGCAACGTACCGACGGTACGGCTACAAGTACGCATTTGATTTCACTGCGCATACAAAAAAAACATGATAACTCTTAACAAGCCTTCCCACCAAAAAGGAAACCCAACTAGTCTGAAAACTGGCAACCGTTGCAACAAACTTGTAGTAGCTCGCCAAACAAGCGGCGCTTGTTTTCTGTCCCCCCCCCCACGGTGCTCTGTCTCGAAAGGGATGCGTGGTCAATGGTAAAATGACTAAGGCAAGCAACACATGTGGACCCCCCCCCCCCCCCCCGACTGACTGACCTTACGGGCAGCCGCCAGGCTGAGGAAAAGAACGGCGAGCGAGTCGCTCTCTACATCAAGCGCCGCCCCGACGCGGGTTGGTCCTGACTTCGACCGCCGCGCGAGAGCACCGTCGACGACGTCTAGAAGGACAAAGATGGCTCCGAACACAAACACATCAGCCACTTCCACCTGCACGTATCGTCACGGCGCAGCAGGGCAAACGTATGAAACGCCATCATCGCGCAGCACAGCAACACATAGCGGTCAACAAGGCGGATAGGTCTTGAGATACTGCGGTGAACGTATTATTTTGTACCACTTGTGCTTTTTTTTTCTTTCGCTTTCATCAGTGTGCTTGTCTAACTTTTCGGTAACCACGGGCTTGATTTCATGGCAAAGAGCTATTCATAAAACGAGTTGACTTCATCTTCATCATAGAACCGCGTTCTCCACTTTACCATGCAAAAATACGGTACGCAGTATAGAAAACGGGGGATTTGTTGTAGAACCGCCTTCTCCACTTGATTATACAAAGATATGTAGGGTACGCAGTAAAGAAAGCGGGGCTGTATTTTGTAGAACACGTTCACAGTGAGTGACTAAGTAGTCTAGTGGATAGTGCTATATAACCAACAGCACCTTTATGCTGTTGCAGTGCTACCAGGCCTAGCCATGCCAAAAAACACAGCACCATGATGTACGGCCTCACCTGTCCGAAGTCTGAACCAGCCTTCCACCACACAACCGCCGGCGGAATGAAACTCCTAAAAATAGTTACCACGTTCGCCGGCGAAGGCGTCGGCGCGAGGGTAACGAGCAGGAGCACCTGCGCCCCTACCAAAGCCGCGAGGCCGCCCGCCGCGCCGCCCGCGTCGCAGACTGACAGTGCTGCCGCGCACACGCAGGCGAGGGCGTGCATCACGGTGGCACGACGGATGCGTTCCTGATCATCCGACCCAATAACCGCGGCTGTGGGGATGGTATCCGGAACTCGGCCGGAGCTGCTGGTCGACTTGGACCCCGCACAGCACGAGTCGCCAGATACCGGTATACCGTTAGAGCCGTTGGGATCGCCAGATCCATTGGAGTTGACACAGCCGTTGGAGTCGCCAGCTACCGGTATGTTGCCAGATACCGGTATACCGCCAGAGCCGTTGCAGTCGCCAGCTACCGGTATACACATAGATACCGGTATACCGCCAAAGCCGTTGGAATCGCCAGATACCGCTATACCGCCAGAGACGTTGTTGTGGACAGATCCATTGGAACGGACAGATCCTTTGGGGTGGACAGGTCCTTTAGAGTGAACAGATCCATTTGAGTGGACAGATCCTTTTGAGGAGACAGATCCATTGGAGTGAACATATCCGTTGGGGTGGCCAGATCCGTTGGAGTGGCCAAACCCTTTGGAGTGAGCAGATTCATTGGAATGTCCAGACCCGTTGGAACAGCCACAGCTAAGACTGGTGCCAACGCCATTCGACCCCGTGACAACGCTCTCTTCGCCGATGGAGCCATCGCCTACCCCCCTGTCCAGCTGTCCAGCGGCGAGGAACGCCAGCTTTCTTCGCAAAGACGGGGGGCGGGGAGGGTTCGCAGCCCCCCACCCCCGCGCCGTTCCAATTAGCACATGCACAGCTCTCGCCCGCGACCGCGACCCCGCGGCAGCCTGTCCGAACCGCTGCACGAGATTCGGCACCGCGCGCGCGGCTTCGAGTTTTAGCCGCCGCCGGGCTTGGGCAAACTGCAGCAGCGCATTCCTCCAGTCTTCTATGGAGGCTAGAGCGCCGCCCACGTCCCCGCCCGCGTTTTCTCCACCGTTAGCAAGGGCGTCGGCGCCCCCTCCCGCCTGCCCCCCAGAGCCGACCCAGATTGTCGGCTCAGGGGGCAAAGTCTGGTCGAGTGTGCCCACCCGGGTGGATAGTACCGGCACCCCACGCAAGGCCGCTTCTACCGGCGCGACCGCCCAGCTTTCCAGGCAAGAGTTCAGCAAGAAGGCGTCGCTTTCCGCGACTACCTCGAGAGTTTGGTCGTGCGGTAAGGACCCTAGTAGGCACACATTCGATCGCACTCCGCCGCTGTCTGCTGATGCGTCCTCGGCAAGGGAAGAGCTGGGGGCAGCGGCGGCGGCCGTAACCGCGGCGGCATAATCAGGGTCGCCCCCTTCGCCGCCGATAAGAGTGAGCACAGACTCACCGAGTTCTGTCGGATGGGAAGCGCATGCCGTTCTGAAGGCACGGACGAGCTCTAGCTGGCCTTTTCGAGGACAGAGCGTGCCGACAGAAGAGAACCTAAGGGCACCGGGAAGTCTCGAGGCCGCCTCTCTTGCTCCTGTTGCTGCTACTGTTGCCACTGCTACTGCTTCTGCTTCGGCCGCTGCTGTCGCCGATGCCCCTGCTTCTGCAGATAATGTCAATGGTAACGCCAACGACGGTGGTGGTGGTGGAGCGGGGGCTGAAACTTCGCCAACGTTATCGTCGGCGGGAGGGGGCGTAGGTGTAGCGAACGTTGGCTCCAGGAGGATAATGGCGTCTTCTGCCACGCCGTAGTCCGCCGTGAGAAGGAGCTCGCACGGCTTGCCGACAACAATGACCTTGTCGAGAAGGCCGAAAAGCCGTGCCTCTTCGTCGTGGAGACCCTTCCCGTCCGCTCCGAGGAGCATCTCTTCGGTCACCGCGGCGCGCAGCCAAGGTTCCTTGCAATAGAACGGCTGGCTGGGGAGGTGCGAGCAAGCAAGAGAGAAAGCAACCGAACGAACGAGCAAACCAGCGGGGAGCGAAGCGGGGTCGTCGTGGCACACGGACGGCACGGGGCACAGTTGTCAACATTAACTATGGAACGCAGAACACTGGCAAGAGGGCCGAGCGAGCATAACAAAGGAACGAACGAGAGAGAGAGCGAACGAACGAGCGGGGAGTGACATGGGATCGTCGTTGGACACGGACGGCAAGGACATAAGCTGTCACCATCAAACAACAAAACACCGTCGAGAGGTTCGAGCGACAGAACAAAAACCGAGTGAACGAACAAGCGAACGGGCGAAACAACCAGGAGCGAAATGGGGTCATCGCGGCACACGGACAGCAGAGGCAAAAGCTGCCAACATGAATAAACAAAACACTTGCCGTACTGCTGTTTCTACTGGTGGTGGTGGTACTGCCGCTGCGGGAGCTGTTTCTGACGAGGGAGGGCGTTTGCCCCGCGCCTTTCCGCTGCCAACAGGGTCGAAGGCAGGGTCGTGGGGCGGGACATCGTGCGCGAAACATCGTGGGCGGGACACGTGGCTCCAGAACGCGCCGACTTATACACGGGGCGAGCGAGCGCGATGCGCGAGCATTTTTTCTTCGTTTGTACAGGTATTATGACGGCCACTGCAACGAGAACTGCAAGGCTGTACGCACGCTCCCGCCATTGGCTCGCCGTACAATACCCAGAGTCGAATATTTTTGTAGTGGTACAAGGGTTAAACCCCCGCAGAAGCGATCACATCAAACAGACATACTTTACCCGCTCTGATCACATCAAACAGACATACTTTACCCGCTCTGATATGTTGGCAGGCGCTATTCGCACCACAGCAGTATTACGACACCCTCCACACATGCCGGAGGGACAACCCAACAAACCCAACACACACACAAACACACGGGGAAAAAAACACACTGAAGACACCTCGTCGTGACGCAGCTTCAGCATAACAAAACTCCGCGTAAGATTTAGTTTTGGTTTTTAAAACGCGCGGTACTACGGTCATGTTAACATCGATACCGCGTGCGGGCGCTTCTACCTCCCCCCCCCCGCCCCCCTACCCGACACCAAAGGAACACCTTCAAACCGTTTGGCAGACGCGCGCTACGACGGAGGTATTCAGGTGGCATTAAGGTACACCGATCTTTGGCATTCTCGTTTCTAAGTGATGCGGCTCCTTGACCCCAAATCGTAGCTTGCGCTGCTGGGGTAGTAACGGGCACTACCGGTAGGGACACTACCATGGGAACTGAAGGACACGTCAGCTAGCGCTATGGATGGCGAACACAACTGAGTTAAATTGACACACGACGCGTATGAAAATACGTGGAAGTGTGGTGAGCTTAAGCTTAATTTTCCCAAACTGCCGGAGGATTAACAAAAGAAGAAGAAAAAAAACGTCGGATTGTCAATTCTTGTCAAAATCGTCGGTATGGTCATTCTTGTTTTGACATATCATACGATTCTTCTGTATACCTAGACCATGGGATTGCTCATCTTGTTTTTCGCATTTTTTTTTAGTCGAAATCAGTTTTTGGGGGGGTGAGGTTTAGAGCCCCTCAAGCCAAGAACCTTGCAGGGAACAAAGAGTCAGTGCACCTCGACCGTACCACCTGTCGGCAGCAGCACTGGGACGCACCACCCCCAACCGAGCGCTGCTCCATAAAACCGGCCATATATAGACAAACAAAATCAACGATGCTAAGAGACGGGCCTATTTGGGTCTGTCAGGGCATTTTTCGGACGCGAGTTCCGAGCATTCTTGCAGGGCGCGGTCATTCAAGGGGTACGCCCAGGGGTCACACCACGGTTTCCTAGCAATTTTTGGGTGCAACAGCTGACCTGAAAGGGCAATGAACGAATCCGACCAGAAGGCGGCGCCGACCACCCTTGTTGCCCCCAGGTTCAATAGCGGGGTTCCTCAGAGCGGGCAGCTTATGCCGCAAGAAAAGAAGAGCAATCCCATCGATGATCAGCACTCGCGATCGCCCCTCCTCCCCCCCCTCCTCTGACTCCTGCTCCTGCAGGCGCTCGAAAACGCGCTCGGCCGACGCCGCGGTGGAGGCCACGTGCAAGCGTACGTCACTGACGCCCACAGCGCGCAGGTCATCCTCGAAGGTCCTCTGAACGACGCATCCGCCCGTGCTGCTGTCGGGAGGGAGCCCGTAGACGATATCCACCACCACCGCCCCTACTGGGGCTCGCGGGAGCGATACGTCTCGGGAGATCGAGGTGGCCTGGGGGACGCGGCAAAACGGGGCGCGGGAACGCACAAAAAAAAAGAAAACCTTGCCGAATAAAAAAAAACTGGGTTAATTCCCCGGGAGTCGTTATGCTGTATCGGGATCTGGTGGCGTTTTTCTTCCGGGTGATCGGCTGAAAATTCTTGAGTTAGTTGACTTTCTGTCGGCGGCTGACGATCTGCTCCTTTCATAGTAAAAAGACACATGTGTGTTTCGTTAAGGGCGCACAACAAAAAGATAAACGACCCCGTCCCTATGCCGGAATGAAAAACGGACCGGTGGCGTGGGACCTTAACATGACCATAAAAATATCGTGCTCTTGTTTTATTATGTTTTACTTGGTTTGACGGTTGCAGGCAAGAAAACGGCATCTCTGTACGAATCAGGTTCTTTCTTCCGTTTGTTTGCGCTCATATAATATGACATGCTGTTGTATTTATACCTCGTATTTTCGCAGTGTAGTAATTGTTGTACTTTGTATGCGTACTTGTATATGGCTTTACACGGGTGCCCCCGAAGAAAAAAAATTGTTCATCACTGCAAGCATTGTTCATCACTGCAAGCATTCAACTTTCAGGGACGGACTGCTCGTAAATAGCCACACATCGGACATATCACATCCCTATTGATCTATTGATGATCCGTGCCGTTCAGGGCAGACAGATCCCTGGTCTATGTGATCTGCACGGCCTACAGATTATGTTGCCGGGTGAGAACCGGACGATCTGAACGACATATTGTGTTGAGGTACAGCCTTGAAATGCCGGCAATCACCCGATTTAGATAGGTATTTGGCCGTTTTCATATGATGGGATGGCGTTTTATATTCGGGGTAGTCAGGAGACGGAGAGACTCGTGCCTCCCGTCCCAGTTGTCATCTTCGGTTCTGGTGAAAACAATGAAAGCTGCTTTTCTCCCGCCTTGAGCTGCGAAAGTGAGTAACACCGGGGACATGCCCACTTGCTCGACAGGTCCTGTAGGGATACTCTGTGTCTCACCCCTAATCACTTAACATATGGCGTCTACGGCAGGTCTGAAACAAAATGGTAAGGCAACATGCGAATGACTCCTTCCCTGGTGGACGTTGCTTTCTCCGCCGATCGCCTGAGCAAACTGACCGTGTCGGGTGATCGTACTAAACCTGTTTCTTCGGATTTGGCCCGCGCTCGTACCCCCGCGATTGCCACTGCCGCGGCTACAGCCAAAGCCACGCTTGATGACTCCGTTAAGCGTGCCTACGTTAAGCTCCCCTACAAAGACGTATGCAGCATTTCTGTGCTGCCGTTCCCCACCTCTTTGAACAAGTCTAACGGCGCGCAGCAAGTCACGCGCTCGGTTAAATCTGCAATGTCCGTCATTCCCATGCGCTGCGACGACCGTTATACAGAGGGCGTACGATCTCCCACGTGGGTGCCCGGTTGGGACCACCCGCTCCACATGGCGACCTTGATCGATGTTTTTTTTGGGCAGGTGCCGCGAGCCATGGCAGGAGGAGCATCTGGGCCTGAGGCTTTCACCCTCCTGTTGCGTCTACTGACGACGCACTTCGACCGGGTTGACACGGGGGAGGGCTACATCAAGTTGCATACTTTTGGAGTATGTAATGGCACTCCTTTCTGCGATTTCAGTCGGGAATTTCGCGTACCTGTGTCGACCGCTACGGGCAGTGAGCGTGTTTTGTCTCCGGGGACGGATGTGGTGTTGGAGGTGGTTCGGATGGCGGTGAATGAGCAATTTCCGACGCTTATGCCTACGTTGTACCCTGGTTCGAAGGCAACGGACCCGTGGTCATACGCCTCGTTGGATGCCATGCGGAGGGTTTTTGGTGACTTAGCACATAAAAAGACACCTGCCGTCAACGGCGAAAAATATTTTTCTCTGCCTGTTTCTTCGACGGGAGCGCGGCCATCCGCCACGTCGGGGCCCCGGCCCGCCGATCATGGGCGCGGCCACGGCCGAGTACCGTCCCAGTCGCTTTCGTGGCAGATGGGATCGAGCCATCATCCAACTGTCATGCCCATCGATGATTCATCTGATCCTTGGCTTGACCAGACATCGAACTGCTGGCCACTAGAAGAGCATCATTATGCAGAAGTTTTCGCCGTTAGTGCCTCGTTTAAGACCGACGACCCTCCCCTTTGGAGCGGCCTCCTTTCACCTTCCACTCACGCTGATGCCCTCCGAGAAAACCGGGGACTTTGCCTCAACTGCCACCAAGACAACCACTCATTCAAGCATTGTTGGCATTCTTTCATTGATGCGAGCGGCTGTTTGAACCCTGAACTTGGTCAACTTGGCGACGATGACGCATACCGACGTTGGCAAGCACGCATGATCTGCTACTGCCGAGACGGCAAACCTTCTCGCCCGAACAAACACAAGAGAAATCGTCGCCACCATTCAGGTCAATCGCGAGGGTACCACCAGGATCAGGGCCAGATAAATTGTCACAACAATAACACATACACGTCCGATCAACATGGTGGTATCCCGCCCTCGCCCGCCTCTTCTGCCCCCGCTCCTGCTCCTGGAATGCGCTTTGGAGTCGCCCATAACCGGGGCGGAAATCCGAACGCGCGCCAGCCTGGCACATTCCGTACCGGCATTTGACAGCTCGACGGCGGTACGGCACACCCGGCCTGGTACTGTCGGGGACATCTATTTTGGTTTCAGAAGATGCTCGTGTACCTGTTACTAGCCTGCCCAATAATGCATCACAAATTTCCTTTGTCAAGAGCCCACGGGCTCCTACGCCGTCTGTTGACAATCCTCATGGCGTAGGCGGCGGAAATCACTTCGAGCGTGGTTCCCCTCAGCCAGGTCCTTTTTTTCGATGATGAGAACGCGCGCTTCAAGCGCCGTTCACCTCGGTCGTGGTCTGGGATCGGCGACGGGAACCCGCGTTTCCGGCGCCGTTTCCCTCAGCCGCGGCATAAATTCGGCAATGGGGGTACGCGCTCCAAACGCCGCCACCATCAACCATGGCACGGGAGCCGACGCTTTGCGCGCTCCCCCAGGCACGCGTCGCGCAGCAATATAGCTAAGGTGACGGCGCGTCGCCTTTTTAGGCGAACGTGTTCATCCCCCCCTCTCCCTGACCGCGAGGTGACGGTCGGTTTGAGGTGTGGGGTGGCCGACCCTCAAACACTTTTTGCTGACCACGAGGTGGCGGCCGGTTTGAGGTATGGGAAGGCCAACACTAAAACACCGAGATATTTTGCGAGGCTCGATCCGGTGTTTGCTCGCGATAGAAGCGGGCGCCCTGTCTTTTTTTCCATCAAGGAGGAGTCGACAAGATTAGCTACCTCGTCTCCCTTCTGCAAGAGGTCTAACGGAAAAATTCTCCTCGGGTGAAAAAACCATTGCCACCTGCCCGAGCCCCGCTCCAGAGGACGCCCACAGGGTCTACGGGTCCTGCTTCGTCTTTTAGCACTCTTTGACGCTACGTCTGCCCCAGTGGTACAGCAAGAAGATTCGACGCTGCGCGATGGGCCAGTGGTGACGCCACGGCCTACAGCCTGACCAGTTGGACGCTATTCCCGTAAATACGCGGAAGAAACGCGCCTCTCGTCAAACAGAAACAGCTCAGAGCCCCTGCCCCTTCGGGCGCAGTGAGAGCAGTTTCTTGCGCTTTTACGCCTAAGAGCGAAGAGGCCACGACGCGAGAAACCGTGTTTGGAATCGCGTCGGGCTCCCGAGGTCTGGTGTTTCTGAGGGGGACACTACAGGCCCAAAGTGCCGAGGACTGGTGTTCCCAGAGGGGGACATTGCAGACCCAAAGACCAACGAGGCTACCGACGGGTTGGCACCATCGGTGTTGGACTCTTTTTTGGGTGCAACAAGGGCGGCTTCTTACGAGTTTCCGCCAGCGAGTGAGGAGGACCCGAGGCGAGAAACCGCGGGTTGGGACTCGCATTATGCTTCCGAGGCCGGATATTCCCGCAAGGAGACACTACAGGCCCAAAGTGCCGAGCACTGGTGTTCCCAGAAGGGGACATCGCAGACCCAAATGTCCAACAAGGCTACCGACGGGTTGGCACCGTCGGTTTTTGACCATTTTTCGGGCGCAGTTAGAGCGAATTCTCGTGTTTTCCCGCCAATGAGCGAAGAGGACCCGAGGCGAGAAACCGCGGGTTCGGATTCGCGTCGTGCTCCCGAGGCCTGGTGTTCCCAGACGGGGACATTGCAGGCCCATGTTCTGACACGGCTTTTGACCCTTCTCCCGAATACTCCAGACAGAGAGGTGTTGTTCTGGCAGCCCCCATTCTATTTTTCACCGCGGTCCCCTTCGTCGCTTGTCGTGGACGACGTGTCACATTCTTGCGCGGAGCAGTATATGATGGCCGAAAAGGCTCGTCTTGTTCAAGACCACCGAGCAGTGAAGCTCATCATGTCGTCGCCTGACCCAAGCACACACACGCATCGGTCGAGGCGTTCGCAACTTTGACTCCGCTTTTGGGGACAGGGAGAAGCAAAAAGCCGTGTTATCTGGCACCTACGCCAAATTCACGCAGAATCCACGCATGAAAAATCACTCGTGAGCTCTGACAATAAGCTTCTGGCTAAACCCAGCCCTCTGGACCCAGTGTGGGGCATTGGTCTCCGGGTGAATGATCCCAGGGCCAACAACCCATGCCAGTGGAGAGGAAACACTTGCTCGGTGAGGCACTTTCTGCCGTTTGCGAAGCTATTCGCGACAGTGAGACCGGGTCGGCGCTCTCAGCCTCCCCTAGTCAGTTCCGCACCTGCACGGCGAATGCAGGAACCAAGAAATCTCGTCCGCACCGTGGCCGGGCCGTTAACAGCAGCCAGCGCACGCAAAGGTCCCCCTTCGGAGTTTCCGACCTATATCTCGGCCGCGTTGGCCGACTAAAAGCCGTGAACTTGTGGAAATAGCTTTAGGCGTCGGCTCTGACCTTGCGCTGTCAGAACACGGCCCCTGTTTCGTCGGGGGTACTGTGAGGCTGGACTACATTTCGTTCACTATGAAAATCGCGTACATCAGTCGAGCAACGCTCGACTCGGAGAGGCACTGGATTCCTCTAGATTTGGGGACCGGGCAGCATTGTTTGGGCTCCCAAACGCCTCCGAGGGTACTTTGGGGAATAAAGTTCCGAATATCCTCCGACCACAAGGCACAGGAGAGCGTTGTAAAGCGGGGACCCTCAATGCATGAGTCCAGCGGTAGCTTGAGTTCGTCACCGCGTTCGATTGCACACTCCAGTACCGCAAAGGCAGCGCCAACGGCATCGCCGAATTTCCGGCCCGCTTGCCAGAGCCTGCTACGGAGTACGACTACAGTGGCTTGACAAGCTTTAACCCCGTGGGGTTGACAAGCCCCAACCCCGTTGGAGATAGCGGTATCTACCTCCGACGGACCGGCGGGCTGCGCGCTTCCTTCTCGCCGATCCCAGGGGTTGCTATGGGTGGGCTCGTGCCCCGCACCGAAAGCACTGCCTTGGGTGGACTCGTGCCCCGCGCCGAAAGCACTGTCTTGGGTGGGCTCGTGCCCCGCACTGAACATGCTGTCTTGGGTTGGCTCCCTCTCACCCCTACCGCATTTCACGATTTTCGAACTCACGAGCCACGTATAAGGATCGACAGCCTTTCTGCTCCCCCGGGGAGATTCGTCGCTCGTGTTTCTGCCTCCGTCGCGACTGCCGAAGGCTGTACCGGGCGCGGGTCGATTTCTCCTGCCGCTGACACCCCTTTCGCTTCGGTTTTTGCCATACCCATCGAGGGCGGCACGGGCTCCGCAGAAGCCCTGGCTGCAGCGACGTTCATCGTACAGCCGACTCATTTACCAATGAGTTCTACACAGGAGATGGACTCCGCCGCGACCAACCATTCGACTGAGTCCGTCTCTGCCTTGCTTGGCACTCCAGCCCCTCCGTCGTCGACAACGCGCCGACGAACAGCGACAGCAACCGGTAATGCACCCCCGCTGTAGATTATGGATTCGGGCCCGGCGCGGCCCCTCGACCATCTGTCCGGACTGTCAACACCCCGCCGCGAGTCCCACGGCCGCGGCCGACCCGGTCGACCGCCGCGACCCCTGCTCCTGCCGCCTCTCCCGTCCCCGCGGTACCGATCCCGTCCGATCGTGACCGCACGGAGTCTATTGGAACTCCTATATTACGACCTCCGTCC
Organism: Undaria pinnatifida; assembly: GCA_012845835.1. Lineage (NCBI taxonomy): Eukaryota > Phaeophyceae > Laminariales > Alariaceae > Undaria > Undaria pinnatifida. The sequence continues at coordinate 16,692,141 of JABAKD010000002.1, read as the reverse complement.
ACTCCTGGCGACACGCCAACTGCACCTACAAAGTTAGACGCCCTTGACGACGTTGATGAACTGCAGTTCGCTGATTCCGTTGCGCGATCTTCGCATGCCGACTGGGAGAGAGAACGCCAGAGTACGCCGACCTGATATGCCAAGGTGCGCTACACCACTATCGGCCGGTCACCGTCACAGTCACCCGACTTCTTGTCGTGTTATCCTTCGCACAAGCGTCCCTTCCTTTCGGACGCCCAGGAGCTGACAAATAAAGGCCGCCTACATACAAGCGACGACCACTCGTCCATGACCCACGGTGGCGTCATCTCGGTGATATACAAGACACATTGGCGGGGACTCTCTGAACCATCCTGGGGGTGGGAAAAGGACCTCCAACACTCTCGAAACCACATGCTACGTTATTCGGCCGGCACCCCAGACCAACCCCGCCAAACCAACCGCTTCGCTTTACCGCCGAATGCGCATCGGTGCGGCACAGTGTAAGCTTTCTCTGAACGAAGGCGGACATTTTTGGCGCCCAGCTACGCTCGCGTCGCGCGCATAGTGTGTTCGCCGCCTCCGCGATACAGTATTCCCTCAGGGAGCCCACTTTCGGTACAAGGACGACGATGGGTTGTGGTGGCTTGGGCAAATCAGCGCGAGTACGATTGAAGGCGGGGTATATCTGGTCCGATTTCAGGTCGACCCGAGGCTGATTAAACTTCTTCTCCCTCCGGCGCGCTACACAAATCCGACGGGGACCGTACGAGGCTCTTGGTATCTTCAGGTCTACGTCGACGTGGGGTGTAACGTAACGTAGATGACCCTCGAGACTCGACCGTGGCTACTTAACTTTCAAGCCGCCGCCGCTCCTCAAGAGTTTTCCATTTTTTTCCCGGGTTATGAGGTTTGGAGTTCTTGTCCTTGGTTTGTTTGTGGGATTTCGAGCTTTTGGTCTGGATGCGGGGCGGTTCTTACCATTTTTTTCAGTCTTGCCGACCCCCCCTCTCAGTGTCGGGCCAGGGTCCGGGTGATCACGCCGCCATCTGAGGCTCAGGACTCTCGGTTTTTCGTGGTTGTTCAAATTCGCCCTTCCGACGCCCTTCTCAGCCCATAGCCGGGGGGCGACCAGGGTACCCTGTTCACGCATAACGTGGTGCAGGGCTATATACGGGTCTGTGTGTCAATTTTTATTTTTTTGTGTTGTATTTGTTTTACTTTTTTCGGCTGAGCACTTCTCCCCCTCGCGGGGCTGTAGGTGATTTCACCTTCCATTCCGGGTATTTGTCGTTTCCTCATCTAACCCCCCGCCATGCCAGTGGTCCGCGGGAAGTTTTTGGCATGACTTCTCCCTTGCATTAGCACCTTTGTTCCCCTTCACTTCGACGAGGGTTTGCCTTGCCATAGTGCCTTTTCTGTGGTTTGTTTGCCGTGGCGCTTTTTTTGTCCTTCCCCCCCCCGCCACATCGGCGGTACGCGGCAGGTTTTTTATGGGTGGTTTGCCTTGTTGTTGGGTCTACGTTTCCTTCAACGGCTTTTCTTCGCGATTTCCTGGCTTCATAGTCAGGCCGTTTAGTGGTGTGGGAGTGGGTTTCGAGGAGCCGCATCTTCGACTCATGGTCAAGTTCGTAGAACCGGAGTTTCTCCGAACCTCCCATAATTCTGCGTATGCGACTTATCAGGGTGGGCTAGTGTTAAGGTACGGTCTTGAAAGGCCGGCAATTACCCGATTTAGATCGGTATTTGGCCGTTTTCATATGATAGGATGGCGTTCAATATTCGGGGTAGTCAGGAGACGGAGAGACTCGTCCTCCCGTCCCAGTTGTCATCTTCGGTTCTGGTGGAAATAATGAAAGCTGCTTCTCTCCCGCCTTGAGCTGCGAAAGTGAGTAACACCGGGGACATGCCCACTTGGTCGACCTGTAGGGATCCTCTGTGTCTCACCCCTAACCACTTGACAATATCACGTGTTTTCTAGGTTGGATCTGTACTACACAAATCCTGCACAACATTCCATGACGAGAAATGTAAGATCTATAGTAGGTCATCTAGATCTTGATCTGTCTGATGCGTGCAAATGCTTCAAAAAGTTTGTTTGGTACTTGGAGTATCCGGGCAACCTATCCGGGTGTATACTCCTATACACCAACGGGCGTACAATACCCATATTATTGCCGCCCAATACCATAATACCCGTCTCTATGGTACGTGCTGTGATTTTTTGGATAATATACTCGGGTAGTGTGGATCCGGGATTGTGGTATGGCACCAAAAACCTACTACTACAGCCTGTTTACTCGGGTTTCTACATGGTGTTTCACGGGATTTCTAACCGGGTTTAATCGGGTAGAAATTACCGACGGGTATAATTTACCCTTATTGCAGCACCCCAATACCACACCCGTCTTCACATCGTACTATTTACCAGGTAACATGATAATTCGTACACAGTCGCGGTCCCGCGTCGCTACGTAGTGCGGTAGCGTTTAGTGCGGAACCCCGTGTTAGTGCCATGAAAATCGTTTGTCACCACCAGCTCGCATTGACCCAATACTATACACGCGAGACTACCGCTCTACATATATGTTAACCCTGGCATAGCAGGGGAGTCACCGACCTGTATCCTTCACGAGGGTATACACACCCCGTAACACGCGATATCGAAGTATCACACGCAGCTTGCAAAGCTGAGTTTTGACCGAAAACACTTTTTGGTCGATCTCACAGCTGAAGTGTATTTTTTCAGTTTTTTAAATACATACACACACCTTTTCAAAAACAAAAAATAGTCCGGCATGCCACCTGGGCGGGTAATATTCCACTTTTCGTATCAAGATCGGTCGCATGGAGAACTTTACGCCACGGCGGGTTAAAAACATAAACAAAAAAAAAATCTGCTTGATGTTGAGTACAGTACACTGGTTGGCGGCAGGGTCGGAATCGTAGCGTGATATGGTATTGCCCTCGTGGTCTTACGACAAAAGACATATACCTTCGAACACTACGCCCTCTCCTCACTGGTTGTGCGACTCACAGGATATACATGATAAACTGATGCATTCCTTCCACGACCGTCAGACTTGGCCCCTTAAAGGATTTATAGTTTCGGCGCATAGATTGAGTTGCCCCGCCCGTCCCCCCCCAGGGAAGCTTTGTCAGCTATGATATATTATAAAATAAAAAATACCCTCCAGCTGTGAGATCGAAGATTTTGTCGAAACTCATCTTTGCAAGCTGTGTCTGATGCTCCGATCGCGCGTATTACTGAGTTCGTGTCCTCATTAAGGATATAGGTCGGCGACTCCCCTTGGAACTACAGTGTAGCTTGTATCAGGGTCAACAGGGTGATGTTGGTCAGTCTGCGCGCGGAAACTATAAAACCCGTTTTCGAGGGGGACAAAATCTGACAGCTGTGGAAGGAAATGCATCACCAGTTTATCAAGTGTATCCTGTAAGTCGTATAACCGGGTGAGGGGAGGGCGGAGATTTTAAGGGCGTGGGGGCCGGGGTTGACCATGAGGGAGCAGGGGGGGGAAATATATGCGTGTACCACTTTTGGTTTTGTTTGTGTGTTTTTCTCTGGGGTATTCCTCCACTCCAGAGTCCTGTTACCACGGACTTGATTATGCGAGTTAATGTGAGAACATCAACAACAACAACTGCCAAGGCATGCCTGTAGAAATTTTCGCGCAAAAAATCGAAGATCTGACCTGCCTCAACATTAACCATAATCGAGCGAACAAACTGGATCCTAGACTAAAACCAAGTCATATGAAGGAAATATCGTATCTTACTCATTTTCACGCACAACAGTCCAAATGTCCACGCCGTTGTTGAGAGACTGACCCTGAAATTTTGCACACGTGTTCTAAATGCCCATCCCGAGGTCTGACCCGAAGGTTTTTGTTTGTCTGTTTTTTCGCCAAAATAACCCGGGCTAAGACCTACTATTATGGATTTTTTTTGAGCGATTATTTCTGGCGATTTTTTGTAGTTTTGAGGCTCCAGAAATAACTGAATGAGAAATAAGGGGTGTCCACTATGGCTTCTGATTTTTGGAAAGTGGTTTTTGAATTGGTAGGTCTTGTTTTCCCGTTTGACTTTATTTTTGAAAATCTAGCACGTACACTGTCGCCCGCGACGTCAGGTCACCACCGTCTCTGCTGCTGTCTCTGCTGCTGTGCTGCTGCTGTGGTGCTGCTATGGTGCTGTTGTGGTGGTTTTCATGGTGGTGCTGCTGCTGCTGTCGCGTTTGTGTGAGGACGAAGCTCTGTCTCGCACACAACAAGCGCGGTGTACTGTCGTTTGTGTGTTTGTGATTCTTTGTTGTGGGTGATGAGTGACGTGTACAGCGGACAGGTATCATATCAGAGTAGGCGCTGGTGACATGTGATACTTGGTACGAGGTAGTATCCCAATGTCAAATAATCCTAGTTCTGAGAGGTTGGAAGAGCTGTTATTTTTGGGCTCAGAAATCACCCGATCCGCAGGGTTCTGGCCCTATAGTGGATGGTTTATATTTTTGGCGTCGGAGATCCCTGTTAAATAGAGAACTAATCGCTCAAAATATTTTCCATATTAGTTGGTCTAAGGTGGTCCACATTTTCCGAAAAATCTTAACTAACGAAAAATCAGGCAAAAAAAAGAAAAATGGGGTGAGGTCTTCGCAAGGGTACATAGCAGCTAAAAGACGTGTGCAAAATTTCAAGGTTATGTTTTGTAGGGTTTGTGGATTCCGGGTAAGGGTATGGGAGTCTCATAGAACTTCCAAAAGTTTCGGGTACGGGTATGGAAGTGTTACAGAACTTCCAAAAGTTTCGGGTACGGGTATGGAAGTGTTACAGAACTTCCAGAAGTTCCGGGTATTGTGGCACAAGCATACATAACTCACAGAAGTTCCGGGCGGGTACAAAACATGCTGTACCCGTACCCCGGGCATTGTGGCATGGGTCGTACAGAACTCACAGAAGTTCCGGGTACGGGTTTGAACGTCTTACAGAAGCTCCAGAAGTTCCGGGTACGGGTATGAAAGTTTTACAGAACTTACAGAAGTTCCGGGCAGGTATAAAAATGCTGTACCCGTACCCCGGGTCTTTGTGGCACTGGCGTACAGAACTTACAGAAGTTCCGGGTACGGGTATGAATGTTCTACAGAATTTACAGAAGTGCTTTGTAGGGCAATACCCGGGGGAATACGCAAATAGAAATTTCGCGCAAGGGTATGAATGTCGCACATAACTCACAGACGTTCTGGGTATGGGCAGGGTTGTAAATAACTCACAGAAATTACGGGTACGGGTAATACTCGGGTAAAACCCCGCCTCGAACGGGCGAAAAACCATCAATGATTGGTAAAAAAAAAAAATGTCAACGCATTTCCAATACTACTGCGAATGGCATACTGCATGCACTGATACAATTGCGGGAAAATATCACATACATTCTGGCGACATATTGTTGTTGTTTCTCACATTAACTCGTGTTAAACATCTAATAGAGTCCGTGGTCGCACAAAGGTGCTGGAGCCTTAAGAAGATCCGAAAAACTAAATGAACTAAAAAATCGTCCGGTAAATACTACGCTTTCCCGCCTAAAACGCACGATACGAAGAAGGCGCACAAGTGAAGAGATTCAATGTGCAAACTGATTTCACATGGCCGCGGGTATCCATTCAAATAAAGCATAGAGTTCCCCCGTTCCCACAATTAACCAACTCGCGGCTACAAACTACAGCGGTTGGGCTGTCTGCACCCTACGAACCGCACGGTAATCGTGAGCACAGACGAACGCGCCTGCTGTCTGGAGTGCTGTCAGAGTGACGACCCGCGGGCATGCAGTGAAACAAGAGCAATCGAACCAAAAACCACAATACAAATATCAATGATCGCCTCGCCTTCCCGACTATTTGACAGGTTGCAGCGCAGCTACGACGCCCGTGCCTGAAAATTGAAAATTGCGGGGGGTCGTTCCCCATGAAGGGTATACATCTCTTCTACAAACTCTACAAAATCAGTGACGTAGGTAACATGTTGTACTACTGCCTCGTAAAAAAGCCCTGAAAAAAAGACGATTGCTGCTCCCATGATGGTGTGCGTGCGGGTCGTGGGTCTTCGTGTGCCATCCTCCTGCCGTGGTTCTCCATGGCCGCCTCATCGCCTTAGCTTACTCGGCCCGATCCTTCGCACTTGCTCTCGTTGACACTCAATTCCAATCGGTTCCTCTTCTCTCCCGTCCCAAAAATACAAAATGCTCTACGCAGCTTGCGGTGCTGATGTGAAAAACCTTGCGGTGCTGATGTGAAAAACAAAAATTCTCGCTCAGGGAGAGTTCAATCCGTCTCTTCCCCGCCCGTCCATGGCCAGTCGCCCTCCTCCTTCGTCGTCGATTCCAGCCTCCTGCCGGCGCAGTTTCCTCCACGCAAACCGAGACTGCGCCGTAGCGTGGCTCGTGGTGGCCCCTACCTCCGCGCACGAGCATCCCGACTAAGCATTGCTCCGCCGCTGCTGCCTAAAAAGACGCGCGAATCGTAGGTGACCATCCCTAACGCACCACGTACGACCCAACTCTACCGCCACGCCTAAGCCTCGCGGCCACACGCAGCAGCAAGAAGGTATCACTCCTTGAGGGTGAGTCCGGCCTTACACCCGCCAGAGAGACCCCCCCCACTCGCTACAAGCCTGCTAGGGCATGCCTCGCAGCATGCCTTGCCGAGGCGGCAATGGGAACGGAGGTACATACAAGCTGGGCCGGCCAAGACGCTCAAAATACACAAATATCGCTGTGCCCCGCTCAGTTTTTCGAGTTCGGACCTGACATTTTGACACGCGATTCAGAACAGGCTCGCCGAGACACTACTTGGCGAGCTCAAAACAAAAAAACAAAAATCCGTTGACTTTTCGTCCATTTCATGATAATGGAAAACGTTTAGCTGGCCGTATGTCGGCAGTTTCTTTTTTTTTTTTGAGCTCGCCAAGTACTGTTTTGGTGGGCTCGGTCCAAATCACGTGTCAAAATTTCAGGTCCTAACTTCAAAAATTGAGAGGTGCATGGTCAAGTTTCCACCGAAGTGCCTCTGCATATAACTCAGGGATTCATCCATAACTTTCGAACGAAAGTAACCCATGAAATGAAAAGCATATGTCCCTTCTCCTCGTCCCAAGATGTACATGCCCAGAAAAATTAAGCCAATTCCATCCACTTTGTATTTCGAGCAATTTTAGAAAAAGCAACACAAACAGATATGAAAAAAAATGCTCAAACTAGGAAACGTGAGTGGCAAACACTTTTTTCGGCGCCAACTTCGCAGATTCTCAAGGTGGAAGGCTTAAACTGACCACCGCATCTAGCTGATTACGAGGATATGCTCAGTTTGCAGTGGGTCACTGTCGTTCAAAAGATATGCCCGACTGGCGGATTATGGGTTTCTTGGCCGGCCCAGCTTGTACTCAGTATATACGTACCATTGATAGCCCGTTTTTGTTGTTCGTGCTGTGTTCACAATTTTCACAGTAAAACCTTTCCAACTTTCCGGGAAACGACTTCTTCAGCGGTTACAGGATTGTCTCTAAAATAACCTTATACTGTTGCAGAAGAAGAGCAAAACTGTTCAATAATGTAACTAATACTCGTATAACTGCATATTGAACACCATACATGTCTAGTATTAATATGGCAAGCCCGAAAATCCTTCCAACCAAGAATAAACAAGGAAAAGAGAAATCAATGCCGATCACAACAAATACAATTAACACTGTAACAAAATAACTACGAATAGGCCGGTCGCCCCGGTGGTCAAGTGGAAATCTTCGAATACTACTATTAAAAGCATTGTTCCTTGAGTTCGATTCCCATTGTGGTGATATTTAAATTTATTTTCAAAAAAGCGAAAAAAGGATCAATCAGCTATTGAGAGCGCCCACGTTCGTAGCAGCGTGGGTAGGCACAATTCGACGGGAGTCGACGAAGGACGAAAATGCTGAAATATAGCATTATTCTCGCCATTAAAATGATGAAAATGAAGGCACTTACCATGGTGGGGAGGGGGGAGCAGGGCCTGCTATGCGACCCCGGATCTGAGCTACTACTGGGAGGGAGCGCGAGAGCAGTGCCAGGATAATAAACGCGATGAAAAAAAAAATCTAATAAAAAAATCGAGTATACGAAGACGCCCCACGGGTTGCAACCATTATACAAACATGCCCACTGCGTATACATACATGTCACATACCACATACGTTTTGGTTCTACCTACCTCGTACTTGTAGAGAATTGGAAAGCGCATACGTTGTACGAGGTTTTTGAGGGGGGTTGGTTCTGTGTGTATTACACGTGTCAGGGCGTGGCGTCAGGCGGACGAGACATGAAGCCAGAATCCGTTCGACCCTACTTTGTACCGGCCACTGCGGGTATTGATACAAACGTATAGTATCTACCCGTACCCGGGGTATTGTGCCACAGTCTTACAGAACTCACAGAAGTTCCCGGTAAGGGTATGGGGTTCTTACAGAACTTCCAGAACCCCCGGGGTACGGGTACGGAAGTCTTACAGATCTCCCAGAAGTTCCTTTTGCTCACGGCGTACATAACTCACAAAAGTTCCGGGCGGGTGCAAAACGTGCCGTACCCGTACCGTGGCAATGGGCGTACTGAACTGACAAAAGTTCCGGGTACGGGTTATGGATGTCGTACAAAATTTCCAAAAGTTCTGGGTACGGGTATGAAGGTCCTACACAAGTTACAGAAGTTCTTTGTAGGGTAATACCCGGGGTGAATACCTCGGGTGTGGTTTTTACGTACCCTATAAAACACAACCTTGCAAAATGTCTGAATCGTTAAAACGGCACGAACATTCGCCAGGAAATAATTTCGGGGTTTTTAACGTGAACCGGCCTGTACGGTACTAATAAAAACTGAGAATGTAAGTGTTCGACCATTTTTGCAGTTCTGAAAGGGTCCCGCCTTCAGAAATTCACGCACGTTTGGGGACAACTACAGGTACAGCAGTCGTCCCCGCTTTAAGGACACAAAAAATACCAGAAGCATGGTGCCTCGCAGATTGAAAAATTACGGGGGGGGCAATTTTTCCACCATATGGGCCCCCCGAAAATTGCTGTAGCACACCTGTAGACTGCACCGAAAGCGGTCTGCTGCTGCTGCTGCTGCTACTGCGTGTGGGTATGGAAAGATTTCTCCCATCTGCTGGTGGTTCGCCTGCTGCGGGCTTGAAGCCATGTGGCGAACCAACGTGCAAAATCAAGTCTCAACTTGGTTCACTGGTTCACCAGTGCCCTTGCGGGCGGCCCATGCACGCGTTTTGTGGTCGGGGCATCGCAGCGAAAGGCCACGGATAGCAGAGAGAGCGTGCGGATTGCCAGCAGAGGAAAGATGGAGACCAGGCTGGCAGATTTCAGAGGCCGAGGTCTGCTGTCGTCTCGAGGATGTCCGTTCCTATTTTATACGACAAATATTTCAAGGACGTCAGCCGTGAGTTCGAGAATTTCGGGTCAATACTCATCTTTGCAAGCTGCGTTGTTGGTACTTGTAATATACTACTGAAGTGTGGTGAGCTAAAGCTTTATTTTTCCCCATCCGCCGAAGGATAAAAAAAAAAACAAAAAAAAAACTACTTGTATGTGGGTGAGTTTTTCCTTAATGGGGGGGGTCATATTCTTTTGTTAAAAAAAAAACATAAACATACAGTAGGTGGCCCTTTATAGTGGCAACCTGAATAGTGAAGTGCCCTGAATAGTGGCATCAAAATATCCTGGCAAAATCTCAACCCGATATAGTGGCACTTTCCCACTATTGAGAACGCGGCCCTCAATAGTGGCATGTCGGGCTTCTCACACACCCAATAGTGGCAGTTCCAAACAGCGGGCCCCCACTACTGCTGGACCACACCTGCCCAAACGTACCCTCAGCAGTGGGCGCCCCACGTATCATACCAGCCTGCGCGGACCTAGAACTGTGTAAACTCCCAAACCGACCACTGTGAGAGAAAGACGGGCACGGATGTCGCCTTGGCTGCGGTGGCCGGCTTCATGGAATATGTGGTGAACCAGAGGAGGAGGGCGGCAGAGAAATACACCGCGTCTGCAACCCGTGCATCGCCAAAAAGCAAAAGACACCCGACTCCTCGAATCAGCCTAAGCGTGCCTCGAAGGCCGTGGAGGAATGGGCCGGGTTGTAGGAGCAAGCCGAGTTTGCTGACACTCTGTCTGAAGACACAGAAGAGATTTTCATGGAGAAGGTTCACAACACGTCCGAGGAAGAGGCGGGCAGTGACGACGAGCCAGACAATGCCAAATATTCTGAGAGCGCGGGGGGTGGGGGGAAGAAGGCGCCGCCGTCGTTCGCGGAACTGGCTGAACTTTTTGGTCCTCTAGAACAGTACGCAGAGTCGTGTGGCATTGGCGAAGCCGGGCAGTACCTCCGCAAGGCGAAGATGGTGTTCTTCGCAGCGCACCCCGCCAGACCGGCACGGCAGATGGACATTAGAACGTTTGCCGACTCCTAGTGCAATCAATCGGCTGACGCCTACACCAAAAGTGCTCGTACGTAGTTGCAGAGCATCGTGGCGGTTGGGTTGATGCGCCGGGATGGAGAGCTTTTGGCTCTTCAAGCTTCGTTGCTTCAGTTGTTCGCGTCTCTGCGTTGCTGGTGTCATTTCTTTTGCGTGTGTTGAACCCCATGTTACATGGCCCGCCGGACAAAACATAAATGATGTGCCTCCTTCATTACGTTTGGGCCTGGTTTCGGTGGTCTGCCTGCACTGAAAAATGAAAAATAGGTTTTGACCGCAGAAGGCTCGGCGACCCTTGGATAATTAAGTGTCACTTCATGTGTTTCATGCGGATACTGCTGCACACAAACACCCAACCACGAGGAGTGCAGCAGTACACGGCTTTACCCGCATGTAACAGCGCATGCGAGTGTAGATCCAATGAACCGCTGTCGATATCGTGAACATCGAAGCAAATTATTCCATATAGCGGCAATATTGCCACTATATCGAATAGTGGCACTGCCCCGAATAGTGGCACCATTTGGTCTTGCCCCTACATGCCACTATAAAGGGCCACCTACTACTGTACTTTGTTTTGACCATGGTTGGTGTTGGTATTTTAAAAAATATTTCAAGGACGTGCAAGCTGCGTTGTTGGTACTTGTAGTAAGTGTACTATGTGGGTGAGTTTTTTAAATGGGAGGGTTATACGAGTACATGTGCGTTGTTGGTACTTGTAATATACTATGTGGGTGAGTCATGGGAGGGTTATAAATGTATGTTTTGTTTTTTCTCCACTATAATGGTTGGTGTTGGTATTTTATAACTAATCTTCAAGGGCGTCAGCCGTGAGTTCGACGAATTTCAGGTCAATACTCATCTTTGCAAGCTGCGTTGTTGGTACTCGTAATATACTATATGGGTGAGTTTTTATTGGGAGGTGTCCTATTTTTTGTCCACTATAATGGTACGTGTTGGTATTTATACTTTAGGTACGTATTGTTACTTTAGATGGGGAATTTTGAACTAGATCCAACATCATATCTACGTGCAAGCTGCGTTGTTGGTACTTGTACTAAGTATACTATGTGTGTGAGTTTTTTAAATGGGAGGGTTATACATGTGCGTTGTTGGTACTTGTAATAGGAGGGTTATACATGTATGTTTTGTTTTTTTCTCCACTATAATGGTTGGTGTTGGTATTGTTACTTTAGGTGGGGAATTTTGAGCTAGATCTAACATCATATCTATTTTATAAATTTATTACTGTAGTTTCCACTATAGACTACTGCTCTATGTTATGTATGGTACGTGGTTTATTTTGTTTTTCCCCGCTTTAATATCGGAAGGAGTACGAATATAGAGCATTACAGTTACCTGGTATCTAATGTGTTAATATTAATACGGCATTCGAGAATAAAAGTCGGCTACTCCCCCCCCCAAAAAAAGAAAAAAAACTTTGTGGGACACGAACCCACGGTTCCAAATTGATACGCTGTCACTCCAACATTTTATAAAAATATTTTCAGGATGTCAGCCGTGCGTTCGACGAATTTCGTGTCAATATTCATTTTTTCAAGCTGCTTGTTGGTACTTGTAATATACCTGGTAGTGGGTAAGTTTCTTCTTAATGGGAGGTTATTTTATAAAAATATTTCAAGGACGTCAGCCGTGAGTTCAACGAATTTCGGGTCAATACTCATCTTTGCAAGCTGCGTGTGTACGCGAACGGAAGAGACGGCGAGTACAGCGAAACGGCGTACTCGTACCTTCTTTCGAAGACTGTGCATTCGTTCACTCATGAAACTCGAGTCAAGCGAAGAGGCGAGGTGCAGGCGACTCTTCGGGGTATGTGGGCGGCGTCGTGTTTTTTCTTAAGACAACTGCACTTTGGATGCCCGCGTTCGTTGTTTGGTGTTTTTATGTTTGTCTTGGGTGAAGTCTCGTGTAAGCTAAACTTGGCATAATTTGTTATGTGTTTGCCTCGTTTTTACCTTTGGGAAGGAGCGATGTCCTCTTTTTCGGTGTACTTTCCCGATTTTGACGTCTGGTGTTGTCTGCGTTACCGACATTTTACTATATAGTGTCGTCCAAAGTGTGGGTGGTTTTGTTTGGTCTCGATGTTGCAGGTAGCCTGTGCCCGTATCGTATCAGAGTTCCAAAAACGGATGTGATGTTCACCGTGAGGATAACGCCTCAACAATAATAGAAGCCTACAACAACACTAGCGCACTACCGTACACATTACACTATGTAGGTCGTGCTGCACCCCTTCCCGCGTTTCGGTGGAAGAGGGAAATTCAAACGATGGTATGCACGTATTGGAGTACAGCCGCAGCAGTAGTTGCGGCCTTCAAATCACCTTGTGTCGTGGGTTTAAAACAACACCGTTTCGTGGTCGCATTCCTGCTGCGAATGAGCGTCTTTTGACATATGCTACGCCTACGTTGGCCCCGGCGACGGTGACTTAGTGGCCCCGGAATCCTGAAGACACTTCCCCGAAAAAAAAACGTGGTGTGTCTTTGAAGCGGGGTCGGTTGCTGTACTTGAAATTCATAGCGCAGGATCTTTTGTGCACTACTTTCTCGCCAGGGTTCCGGGTTTAGAATTGCACCCCACGTTTTGGAAGACAAAGCACTTGCAGGAAGACAGCAGGCAGCAGGATCAGATTTGCGGTTCTGCAAGGGATCCGCCTTTAGAACAACACCTACGTTTGGGGGGAAACTACTTGGAAATAGTGTGCGATATTTTTTCGTCCTCAAAGGGTTCCGCCTTTTGGAACTGCACTCTCCTTTTGGATCAGAACTGCACAAATTCTTTCCACACTACATATTATTGTAGTAAACTCCAAGTAGTTTTGTGATCAAAAACGTGGGAGGAGTTTTTCATACTTCGAAGTATAAAAAAAGCTTTTCTTATAAAAAAATGAAAAACGTCATTTTTATATAAGAATTGAAGAACGTCAGCTATGAGTACGACCGATTGAATGATTGAAACTCAACTTTGCAAGCTGCGGGGTACATCTATATTTCGCTATTAATAATACACAGAAGTAGTCTAGTAGTTGTTATAAAAAAATCGAAAAACGTCAGGTGTGAGTACAACCGGTTGAATGGTTGAAACTCAAGTTTGCAAGCTGCGTTCTAAAAGTGTGCTGTACTTCACTTGACTTTTGCAGGACTTTTGGAAATGCTGTACTGTACTTCACTTGGCTTTTGCAGGACTTTTGGAAATTATGATCATTCAATCGGTTGTTGTTGTTGTTGTTGTTGTTCTCACATTAACTCGCATAATCAAGTCCGTGGTCACATCAATCGGTTGTACTCACAGCTGACGTTTGTCAATTTGTACAAAAAATTATCCCGGAAAAGTTTTGGGGTGACCCACTCAGAGGAGCCGGTGCATTATTTTTCTTTAGGTAGTATGAATTGATCGTCTTGTGTGCTACATGTGTATACCGCCGTGCTCGTGTGAACGCTCGGTCGCTCGGAAGGAGAGAGTGAGAGAGACATGCAGCACGTACCATACCAGTCCGAGGTCAGCTTTGAGGCACAAAGCTATCATTGCTGTTACGTACGTACCACGTACCGCATACGGAAGGTGCCACGAAACACATGCCGGCATGGTTACGTCCACAACACGTAGCAACGTAGCACTGGCCTCTTTCGAATTATCAAAACATATACTTCGGAGTATATGCTTCCTCTCAAATAAATGTTCGTTCAAATCCTGAAATCGGCGATGAGAATACTTCTTGGGGTAGCTGGTTCTGTTGAGAGAGACAGCCATCAGTAGCATCAATAGCAGCAGCTATCGCTGCTGCTGCTGCTGCTGCTATTGCTGCTGCGCAATTGGTGCATGCGGCAACACCGCCGCGAGGGAGGGACCCACGTGGCGGGAGTGTGTGGACCATCCAGAGCAAGCAGCGCATTTATACGGCAGCAAGAAATCAAGGGCGTCTGTACTAGCGCTCCACAACAGAAAACAGTTCCTCCTGGTTTGAGGCCGTTCAAGACACCACGCTACATGCACTCACGCTTTCTTCCATGCACCCCATGCTCGTGCTTGCTTGCTCCTTGCTTCTCCTCCTCCTCCTCCCCTACCAGGCCTCCGTTTGGCTGCGCTTGGCGACACTGCAAAGCTCCCGTGAGGTACGTATGAGAACTGAAATCAGCAACCAGAAACCACAAACCAGCAAACAAGAAACCAGAAACCTGGAACGCGACAAACAAGAAAACTAGAAAAAAAACGCTGAGTGGGCCGCACTTTCCATATCCTTTTGTTTTTGTAAAAATTGAGAAACGTCAGATGTAAGTACAACCGATTGAATGGTTGAAACTCAACTTTGCAAGCTGCTTGTTTTGTGAAGCGCCGTCCTGCCTGGCAACTCAACTATTAATATGTGCCCAGGGGATCACCCGCGTGTAAACTGTTGCACCCGTTTACTCAATGTCTGCCGGTATATAGCCCTCACTAGGAGCATCCAGACCTACCAGTATGTACCATGCAGCTTGCAGCGACCACCACCTCCACCACCAGTATGTAACAGTCGGTAGTCGGGAGAACTCGCAGCCGATGACACAACACAACAACCACAGCAGTAGTACATACAAAAATATCATACGAATGTAAAAAAAATGAAAGATCTTCCGAGCATTTTCTGAAAAAAAATGTAAAAACTTCCTACCGGTAGCAATAATAAATATTTAACCTTCCTGGAGGTGTCGGTATCTCCGTTACCAGATGTTGGCGGGTTCGTATTTAGAACCTTCCTCTCGTAGATTTGGTTCCAACTTTTCAGTTTTTCTTTCGCGCACCACTGCCTTGTGCTCCACTGCGCAGCCACGGCACCTCGACAGTCGACAATCCTCGCTACAGCAGCAGCGGCAGAGACGCAGAGACTTGCTCCGTGTAGAAGGGGCTTTGCAAACCAAGAACACAAGAGGACGTACAAGAACGAGGGACAAGAGGGAGACGGAAGGCTGAACAGAGATATCTGGTCCAAGACGCGGAGATTCTCACAAACGTATCTCGAGCGTTGGGAGGAGGCGTTGCAGCAACATGGAGTCAACCCGAGCTTCTGACCCGCCCTATGCCCTGGTACCCCAGCTGGAGGCTCGCATGGCCGCAACAGAGATAGATCAGGAGAGGATCGAGAGGAGCCTCGTGCTTGTCAAAGCGAAGCACGAAGCGGCCAAGCAACGCCTGCGCAAGAGGCGTCACATCAACAGAGACGAGGTACCTGGTGGGCGAACAGACGGCGAAAAAAGAAAAAATGATACTGTCCCCAATAGGCCGATGAACGTTCTTCAAGATTTTTCAACCTTGACCTTTCGTACGAGTCATTCGTGTTTCGTGCATCGTTCGTACAAGTACAGCAGTTGTACAGCGTAGTTTAAACAGCGTAGTTTAGAACATGCGTGTACCTTGCCCAGAGCTACAAAATTAACGCTACGTAGCTGTCTCGTGGCCAAGCGATGCGTACTCGTTCTCGTGGTCGTAGTTTTTGCCGAGCAATGCAGAGAGCAGGCTGATGTAGGTCGATGCAACACCTACATCGAGCGTGCATACTCGTGTCATTCCACACGTAGCCTGATGTGTGTTCTGTTCTTCTTGCGGATACGTGGGTTTCAAAGAGCGGGTACCATAGCGCAGCCCCTGTCTCGTTGTGATACCGTGGCACACAGTAGTGTCCTCACACGTACCTTTATTTAGTGTGTACCACGCAATACAACGAACGCTTTGCGGAGACAAGTGGAGAACCACTCCTAACCCGGTTCGTCTGGCCATTCGAGCACTTCCTCCACCTTCGTTTTAGAGACAACTACCGTACTGTAGTGTGGCACGCTACGACCGAATGTGTAAAATGCGCGCGTGTGCCCTGTTGGCACCTGCACGTAAAATTCTCGGGTCTCTGACCCCTGTGCGAGTTCTCGCGGGCGAATATGGCGAAGATGTTGCGACAGGCGTTGACATTACGAGGCCACACGCGTATACAGCTCGTTGTGAGACAACGGCGTAGATTATGTTTCCCCTTTCCGTTCTTGTCTCGTATTCTCTCTTGGGCTCACGCGCATATCCCAAACCAATTTCGTACGATTACAGTAGTGCATGCATGATACAAATATAACATACGGGGGGGACGTACCACGCAGCTTGCAAAATTGAGCATCGACCATTCAACCGGACGAGAACCCACACCTGTGACCTGTGACGTTTTTTCCCCCCGAAAAGTTGAAGTGAAAACGTCGGCTGTGAGCTCGACCAGTTGATGAGTGGTTGTGATTTGTGATGCATCGTTAGTCCTGGCGGTACACAGTAGTAGGAGAAGTGTCGTGTCAGATGCATCGTTAGGAAGTGTAAGACATGCACGGCGACATAATACTCGCGCTGCTTCGCGTTAATTCTATTTTAGAGACGCTTGATTAGATTAGACCGCACACGCTCGTCGCTTATTTCGTCCATAAATACGGGTCTCGCAAGAGAAGTTTAAGCCAGGCGGGGCGTACTTGTAGCCGTAGTAGCTGCAGGCTGATGCATCATCTACACGGAGAGCGCATAATGCATGTT
Source organism: Undaria pinnatifida (assembly GCA_012845835.1). Taxonomy (NCBI): domain Eukaryota; class Phaeophyceae; order Laminariales; family Alariaceae; genus Undaria; species Undaria pinnatifida. The sequence continues at coordinate 16,675,085 of JABAKD010000002.1, read as the reverse complement.
GTTTTCCTTCGTGCCTTCGTAGGTCTCGTCACAGAGCTGTCCAGTTGTTGTTGCTTTGGATTGTGTTGCCCTCTGTCGTTTTTATGTTTTCTCGTGTTCTCCTTTTATCTCCTCTTGGGCGTTCGGGTTTTCCAAATCAGTCCGCTTCACTGGTTCACACTATTTAATTTTATTTATACTCCGGATTCTATACAACAGATGATACAGTAGATGATACAGAATAAGTACAGCGCGTGCTACGATGGGGAGAGTATGGCACTGCCTGGCCAATACATTTGTAACTACGTAAAAAGTCATTCCGCAACTGAGCCACTACTGTATATTTTTCTTTTTTCTTTTCTCTCGCTCTCTCTTGCTCAAACGCCCCACCTTATATCGAAATCCGCCAGAGTATTAAACACTTCCACGCCCTGGATATCGCCTCATTATCTTTTTAGAGCCGTCCATGCCGCTGCTGCAATTCCCATCCCCCCCCGCCCCCAACGCCCCCTCCTTCCCCACCACCCGCACCATCGCCTAGAAGACCTAGCACCACGCGTAGAGCAAACCCCTACATCTATGCGACCTAAAGCCCCCCCCTCCCCCCGCCCCCCCCCGCCCCCCTCGCCACATGCCCCCCCCCCTCCCCCACAAGAAGGGTTTATAATTTCCACGCACAAATTGAGCTGCCCCACCTGTCCCTTCCCCCCTTTCCCCCCTCGCCCCCCCTTTTTGATCAAAATCAGGCCCCCACGTCCTTAAAATCTCCGCCCTCCCCTTGCCGGTTATTCGACTTACAGGATTCACTTGATAAACTGATGCATTTCCTTCCACAGCTGTCAGATTCTGTCCCCCTCAAAAACGGGTTTTATAGTTTCCGCGCACAGACTGCCTAACACCACCCTGTTGACCCTGATAGCTACACTGTAGTTGCAAGGGGAGTCGCCGACCTATATCCTTAATGAGGACACATAACCCGTAATACGCGCGGTCGGAGTATCACACACAGCTTGCAAAGATGAGTTTCGACAAAATATTCGATCTCACAGCTGAAGTGTATTTCAATTGTTATAATATATCTACGCATCATAACTAATATCATTGAATATCGTTATTGTTAGTCTGTTACAGCATCGTACGTTACCAGAAACCTTGAGTATATACTTCGAAGTATATTTTTATCATCAATTTTAGTCTCCAGCTCAACCCGTGAGAGGTTTTACCAGTAGCGGCCTTCTGGACAAGCCGTGGTCATGGGTGTGTCCCCTTCTTCCCCCCGGTACATGTTGGCATTTATGTCGCGTCTAGGGCTCATTCAGCATTCCCATTTTTTAAATTTGTATGCCTCGTTGGTTTTCATAGAATTTTGCTAACTCACGCTCTCGCGCTTTCCGCTCGTCATTTTTTGCGCAAGAAAAAATCCCACACGAGCACGCGTAGGCACTCGGTGCGACTTGAACCCACCACCTTGGCCTTGGTGGGGACGAGATTCACCTATGTATACTATTCATAATATTCATACTATTAATCACCCATCGGGGACGCCGATATTTGTGCCTAAATCATAGGATCGTTCATCGGGCTGGGCTGTCATTTTCCCTCAACGTTAGATTTTGGATGACGTACTGTATGCGCACTGTATGCGCACTGTATGCGCACTGTATGCGCACTGTATGCGTTCTGTATGCGTTCTGTATGCGTACTGTATGCGTACTGTATGCGTACTGCATGGAGCTCCCCAAGCGAGGAACCTCAGAAAAATTGGGAACACTTCTGCCATAGCATGAGTCAGAGATCATATCCTGACCATTGCGGGTCTCCATTCTTGTCGTCGTGTCAAAGACAGATAGATGCGCTTTCGGGCGGCAATGAAAAGCAAGGTCGATACCGGATGCCCCCTCGGCCAGCTGTGAAGCCCTGCGTGGGGCTCGTGTCAAATATGCACGGACGCGCGCGGTGTCTGTCGTCTGCTTCGCAACTAGGCACGGCAATCCCGAAGCGTTACAATAATACAGCAGCGTGTTTCTGTCCCTTGTTTATCGGTTATTTATTGTCCGCTCTTGGTTTCAAGAGCAGAGAAGCATATGTCTGCCCCTTTTTGTTCGATTCTTCAGTGTCCGTTCTCGGTTTCGAGAAGAACGAAGCATGTTTATGGCGATTGTATTCGGTTCTTCAGTGTCGGTTCACGGAGTTAAGAGCATAGAAACATGTTTTTGCCACTTTTTGTTCGATTCTTCAGCGTCCGCTCTTGGTTTCAAGAGTAAAGAAGCATGCATCTGCCACTTTTTATTCGATTATTGAGTGCCCTTTATCGGTTTCAAGAGTAAAGAAGCGTGTTTCTGGCGTATTTCGTTCGATTCTTCGGCGACCAGTGGGCGAAACGCTTTGTTTGGTAAGACAGTGAATACTGCACCGTTAAATATGTAATTTTTCACCTATCTTTCGCGTTCTTCAGATTTGTTCGCCAATTCCATAACGTTTTACACGTACTCCATACGAATTACCATGGGCACATTAGAGAAAGCCGCTCTTGTTTATGCCTCGCCCCGCTCATGTGCGACGCTGTAATCACTCAGTGCTACTATACTCAAGCCAGGTTCACAGATATCTACTCCTCTCCCCCGCCCCGGCACACATGCCTTTGGTTTTTATCGCGCATAACAATGAGTGATTCTAATGAGTACCCGTCGTACAGACACTGCGTGCGCTGGATTACCGGTGGGTAGAAGCAACTACCGTTTAGGTGAAGACGATTGCACGAAAAGGCTGTATAGCGCTTTCGCAATTAGCGTTTGTTTGCTCTTACCCCGCTGTTGGATGCATCGATCGATCCAGCGCGCACGAGCACCCCTACCTCTGAGGTATTTTACGAAATCCTGTAATCGTAACATAGTAGTGGGTTCTACCTTTGAGTCGATAAAGCACACTGTCGAAACGATGTTCCAGTAACCTTTTCTGCTGCAAAGTGCAGTGCCACAGCTATATGACCGCGTTGTTGGGGGTGCCACCTTCTTCATTCCATATTATGAGTGTCATTCCCAGTCACGCCACGTGATTTGGACGCCTTGTATCGGGATACCGTCTTACTCAGACCGCTTTATCGGGGGGGGGGGGGGCTACCGCAAGTTGCCCCAACAAACATGGTGACAGTTCTAAACAGGTGAAGGTACACCGTCTCGGCGAGTTACCCGATCATCACGCAGACGTGATTTCCCGGCGCTTATCGTACCCCGGTCGTGCTATGTTTTGGAAGGGTAAGATGATAAGCTTGGTAGGCGGCACTACAACTACAATGAGCATAGGCTGGCTGTCTTTCTAACAGCGCTCCGTTGACCCTGGCGGTGACGCTCCGGACGCATGGTGTGAAAGCGGTAGCACGTTTTGGCCTTTGTAGTTGCCATGTCACGGGCGGGGCTTCTTAGTGAGCGACTCATGTCACGGCAGAGGTGCACCACGTGTGTGTCCTGAGGCTCCTAACCACTTGAGAAGCTCTGCATCACCCTCTGCATCACCCAAAAACTGATTCGCAGAAAAACGAAAGCGTTTCTCGATGAACGATCCCATGGCCTTGGTGTACAACCGAACACACTCCGAAAGAAAAGGATCAACTTCCGACCATTTGGGGTTAAGGAGCATCGTCATTCGGACAATTACTCGGCCCGAAAGTGCTACTTCTGTCGTAGCATACGTCTTTCAATATAACAGTTAGACTGATATCGTACCCAATATCGCTGGAACTCCTTTTCGGCATTTACGCATTTATCGGTTGTAAACTTAAGCCATGGGGTTGTTCGTCGGGTTGCGCGTTCATGTTTCCTTCAAGAGTTTGTTTTTCGTGAGCTTATGGAGCTCCTCTGCTGTATGTAGCGATGACCTTAAGGAAGCATTACAAGGTAGGTGCACTCTCTATCGTGGCATACATCTCAAGAGGGTCCCCGGCCTACATGACGTGTGCTGCGGTAGAGGTAGCTCTTTCTTACTGAAATAATTTCTGGATTTTGGGGCTCCTTAGCCTGAAATCGTCGGAGTATCAGTCTTGCTTTGTTACTCAGGCGATGGGGATATTCATCGGGCTGCACTTTCATTTTTCTCAAAGTCGCCTTTTTTGGTGGGGTATAGAGGTCCTCATGTGAGCAGCCTCAGAAAGAATAGAGTACACCTCTACTGTAGCATGTACCAGGTATTCTGTACCAGGTATTCTGCATGAGGGTATACACACTTCATACTTAGCACTCGCGATCGAATTAGTGCCACGCGCAGTGTGCCAAAAACGAGTTTCAGCGACGTCATCCTCGATTTCACAGCCGAGTGTCTTTTTTTATGTTTTACCCGTCGGGCAGATCACATCCCCGTTCACGATCCACCAGGTTTCTCCTTCAGGGCAGATAGATACCCGGTGCATATGATCTGCAGGGCCTGTGGATCATGTTGACGTGTGGGAGCAGTAAAGACCTGCCTGATCCAATACACTTTCTTGGATGGTATATGTACTATTAATACGTTGATCTTGCATAACATATAACATCAACAGGCATAGGAGCTAGATGATCTACACGACCTAGATCGTGATATGTTCAAGGTGTGTATTTTTTTTTTTCTTGGTCTAGAATCCCGAATCGTGCGGGATAATGTGTGGCGACGTTTTTTTCTTTTATTTTGTCCTCCGGTGGATGGGTATAGGGTATAGGCGCATGGCACGGTGCGGTACAGGGGTGCATGTGAGTATTCTGGTGCTCGTCGCTTGAGGAGCTTCATACCTAACCCAAACCTGATTCTGAGGACAACAAAAAAATAGCCCAAATGATGCTACCATGGCGTAGGTATGCACCCAAGGAATAATATGGCACAAGACGAACTGATGCATACTGCGGTAGATGTGCAGCGTTTTTTTTTGTTAGGGTCCTCGCTCGAGCAGCTCTACACCTCACACAAAAAGTGATTTGAAGAAGAATGAAAGTGCCGCCCCGATGAACAATCCCATGGCCTAGGTAGGTATACAGCGAAAAATGTGTAAAAAAAATTAAGAATCCGACGATTTTGGGTTAAGGAGCCCCGTCATGCAGAAAGCGTTTCAGCCAAAAAAAGGCATACCTCTATCGTGGAACGCGCCAGCGATATTCCGACTATACCCGGTAGACGTTCAGGTTAGGAGCCCCCGTCAGTCCCACGTGTTTTTGCCAGACATAGATACCGCTGTCGTACACGCGTCGGTAAGCTTAACCCCTTTCGGATTTAAGACGCAAGAGTTGACGGGAAAAAATGCCGAACATAGCGTCGTCCGCACATGGCAATCCCGAGCTGCTGGTGTAGGAGATGTGTTCAAACTGCAATGCTGGAAGCGGTGACGCAAGCGTGAAGCATGACGATACTTGGAGTGCCTCGAGCTTTTCCTAGGCGCTTGATAGCATCTCGCTCGTCGCTTTTTGGTCTGTAAGAATGGCTCCCAAACGGGTTAACTCCTCTAGAGCTGCACCCACGTTTTTGGGGCCAAACCACTTGGAGTTAGCGTGCGTTTTTTTTTCCAGTATTGAGGGAGAAAACACAGTAATCAGGACCAAACATGGCTACGTAGTAAAAACAGAGAAGTATGTAGTTTTTTGTGTACGTTGTGGGTTCTGATTACTATTAAATGATCCTCTGTAATATTGCAAGCTCACCACACTTCCACGGCTTTCACACGCATGCGTCGTATGACGACCTGTTTCCCGTTTTTTACAAAAAAATTAGCATGCACTCGTACAACTGTGAGATCGAGGATGTCGCCGAAACTTTTCTTTGCAAGCTGTGTGTGACGCCCCGATCGCGCGTTTTCCTGTTGTTGCAGTTGAGGGCGGAGTCCAAGCGTATTGACACCTTGCTCACGACGACGTCGATGAAGCTAGCCGAGGAAAAAATCAACTTGCGCAAAAAGGAGCACATCAGGGCTAGACTGAAAGAGTATGCGACTTTCGATTCTGTCGAGCAGGACCTGAACACTCTGAAGGTCAGTCATGCGCGCGAACACGTGTGTTGTGGGCTACGATGGGGGGGTACACTCGGTTTTGTAAAAAAAGATTCTAACAATTTATTGGTTGAGTTAAATTGACACACGACGTGTACGAAAATACGTGGAAGTTGTTTGATTTCGCTTGCTGTATAACAAGTTTTATGTAACCACACGGCGTGCCCCTATGGAGTAGGTGAGGAGAACACAAGATATCCAGGTTATGTTCTGTAGGGCTTGTGGATTCCGGGTAAGGGTATGGGAGTCTTACAGAACTTTCAGAAGATTCGGGTACGGGTATGGAAGTGTCACAGAACTCACAGAGGTTCCGGGCGGGTACAAAACATGCTGTACCCGTACCCCGGGTATTGTGGCACGGGTCGTACAGAACTCACAGGAGTTCCGGGTACGGGTATGAAAGTCTTACAAAACTTCCAGAAGTTCCGGGTACGGATATGGAAGTCTTACAAAACTTCCAGGAGTTCCGGGTATTGTGGCACGGGCGTACAGAACTTGCAGAAGTTTCGGGCAGGTATAAAAATGCTGTACCCGTACCCCGGGTCTTTGTGGCACTGACGTACAGAACTTACAGAAGTTCCGGGTACAGGTATGAAGATCCTATAGAACTTACAGAAGTTCCGGGTACGGGTATGAAGATCCTATAGAACTTACAAAAGTTCCGGGTACGGGTAATACCCAGGAAAGTACACGACCTCGGGGGAGGAGTTCGATTTGAAGTGGAGTATTCCATCGTAATTGCATGGCATGTTCTCACTGGGCAAACGTCCCCGAGGCAATCCGTCGTAGCTTTGAGGGCTATCGACAGCCACCACCGAGGCGATTAATCGTGAACCTCAATGAGTGCCCACCGGGGCAACAGCCGCGCTCACGTCTACTCTTCTGTAACAGATCATACCATGGCGTACCCCGGTTGTGGCGCCTCAAAAAAATATAACGGTCGCACGCCCAATTTTGCCACCGGCTCAATAAGCCAAGTGCCACGACAAAGAAGCGAAGCAACTGAAAGCACAGAGGATGGTTCCAGACTTCGATGATAGCGAGATCTGCATTATTCCGCTCGGATTTTTTTCTTGACAATACGCAATACATACGTGGTTTCCCGATACGAGGCAAACTCGTATGTTTCCACCATTTTCGAATCGAATTCAGTTCGATTCATGGAAAAAGAATATTTTCGATTCAACAGTGTCCTTAGTCAATACGTGCTCTTAGAAACGAAAGAAACATGAGCGACAGGTGCTGTTATCGTGTGATATGTACTGCTGTTCGGTGTTTGGTTTGTGTGGCTGGCAAGATAAGACACCATAATGCATAATACACTCTTCGGATCAAACCTGAATGGATACAGGGCTCTTCGGGTATTGTAACAAAGGCTTACCCGTACCCCGGGTACTGTGCCACAGTCTTACAGAACTCACAGAAGTTCCGGGTAAGGGTATGGAGATCGTACAGAACTTCCAGAAGTTCCGGGTACGGGTGCGGAAGTCTTACAGAACTTTCAGAAGTTCCGGGTATTGTGGCACAGGTGTACAGAACTCACAGAAGTTCCGAGCGGGTACAAAACATGCTGTACCCGTACCCCGGGCGTTGTGGCCACGGATGTACAGAACATCCAGAAGTTCCAGGTACGGGTATGAATGTCGTACTGAACTTCCAGAACTTCCGGGTACGGGTATGAATGTCCTACGAAACTTACATAAGTTCTTTGTAGGGTAATACCCGGGGTGAATACCCCGGGTATGTTTTGTACGTACCCTACAGAACACAATCTTGCAAGATATTACACACGGAGCCGCACCTGATTATCGCAAATTCTGGAACACACACCCACACAGAAGAAGCGCAGTACCTGTCGTCAAAGGCTTCACGCACATAAAACCACACAGGGGCGAGCCGTACCTGTCGTCACGCTCCACCCTCTCATACACACGGACAGTATCTTGTCATCAAAGTCCGGGTCATATCTTTATTATCATCATCGACTGCCTCAGTGGGGCAGCCTTCCACACTCCGAGGCATATACCAAATAATGCCTCGGCACATAGTACGAAACCTCATAATATACAAACCCCCCAAATATACGCAGACCAGTATCGAACAACCGCTTACCACAAACAGCCCCCCTATTCGGTGCGCGACACGATAGGTCCCGAACAAGTTATCACCAAATACCAGGTAAAACGGCAAATCCCAAATTCCATAATAAATCATTGCCAAGGTAAAACGGCAATCCCAAATTCCATAATCAATAACTGCCAAGGTAAAACGGCGATCCCAAATTTCATCAGCAACAACTGCCAAGGTAAAACGGCAGTCTGAATACTAATATTGTTACCAGGAAATCCTACGCTTAGGCTATCTCCCAACTCAAGCTTGTGCAGTGAAACGCCGTTACAACCGATGTCCTCTTTCACTGTCGACCTCGTCGACACAATTGAAGGAATGCTAATGCATCAAGCTAAGAATTGCCCAGGCAAAACGGCAATCTCCATACTAAAATGTCTCAATGTCAGGTTCAGCATAAATATTAAAATATGACAGTAACTACGGGAAGGTAAAAATCCAACAATTAAGAATCTGTTGGGAAAACCTTCGAACAGAATCACTGAACACTGTCTTCACATAAAATCCCATTACCCAATAACATTGCCCCCCCTGCTTTGTACTCTGTATAGGAAAGAGCAAACAGCAGCACATCTCCGACAGAAAAACAAATCCTATGGAACCACTCAAATCGAACTCTAGCAGCCCCCTGCTAGATACTCCCCATGACCGAATGCAAACGCAAACGGCAAAACGCCTCCGTATGCAACGGTTTGGTGAGAGAATCAGCATGTTACTATGCTGCCGCACGTGGAAAATCTCACACTCCCCACTGGCTATACTCTATTTCATATATATAGACGAGAGCTTAACGCATGTCTGCATCCAAGAGATAAACGATCAACAAGGCACCAGCACACGTCGCAACTCCACCAGAGGTAGACCTCCGACAAGTAGTCATGTGTGCATAGTTGGCATCCAAGCGAAACTCCAAGTTGAACACCAAAACTCCTATCCCTCTGAAATGTAATACCGTTACTATATCAACGAGTAGACAGCTATCAAGACAAAATAACATAATGCCGATCGCTCGAATCATGCCTCCGTATACAGGCATTTGCAGTGTTCGCCAATCAATGATGGACACCGCACCGCACATTTGATATCCGATCGTAATTATATCTCGCACGCCGTGTCAGGAAACATGGCAGTTCGCGGTGAGGTCAGCCACTCTAGAATTCGCGTCAAATCACAGATCAGTTGGCAGGCGCGGCCTGCGGGACACTCCTACCATTAGAACGGGCCATAATTTTCCTTGCCTCCTATCACACACATAGTATTGGTTGCCATGGGTTGTCATGCACGCCGCGAATCCATTGGTTGCTATGCACGTCGAGTGTTAATCCCCCCCCCCCTGCTCGGCAAAATCCAACTAGCTCGCGCTTATCTCTAGCCCATCCCTAGTGCACAACGCAAAATACATAATTCCATAATCTACGATGGAATATCTCTGTGTCCGAGCACAATCAACCCCCTCCCCGTGTTCGACACATATTTATTGGTCGCAGCGTATACCGAGCATGCTCGGCGAAAACGACGCGTCCAGCTTGGTACAGTCACCCATCGCACGATAGATACAAAATAAGCCAACATCGCGTTTCCGTGACAGCTCCAACCAGCACCCCGAAAACCAAAACCCCCAGTCAAATCTGCCACCAGAAGGAGTGCCCATGTCTGCTGTCACGCCAACAAACTCGGATTCTACCATCCAGTTGCCACCAGTGAAAAAATATAAACCAAACCAATTGGTCAACTCTGAAAATCAAAGCATGACATGTGCCTGGTTCTTGGTATAAATTTTGATGAAAATTTACATCAGGCACCCGGTATAATATGACAACAGTACAATGGTCGCATCGTTTTCTTGTCCTGCTGCATGCGATATTTCGGGAATGTCGTGTATACTGGAGATGCAGGAAACCACGTAACGACTCAAAACGTGTAAGACTCACGATGCATATCAAGTACCAGGTGCGTGGTATGATACGCATTTTTTCCTCTGCTGTTGTCGCGTGGATTTTACACCAACTAAAAAAATGTCACGTTGGTAGTAGCAGAAAGTTGTCAGATATCTGCTGCAATAACAGTGTTACCGGTGGGCGGGTTTCACGCGGAGACATATCTTGAATATAGCTTACCTCAATTTGGTCATCTTGCAATGTGCAATGTGCGTACTGTTTCGGTTTGATTTGATGCAGCAGTATACCGGAGAGGATATTATTGCCGCTATATCATGCCTGGTACTACAGCAGTAGTAGATGGTTAGCACATACCAGGTACACACCAGGAATTAGGTACCAGCAGCGACCACGATGTGCCATAAACAAAGAGCATCATACTGCAACACATCAAAAGTGAAGTGCTCCACCAGGAAACTCGTGTTGTGTTGTACCTGGTACGTACCAGCTGATACTGTATACCTGATACCAGGTACCTTACAGAGTACCAGGTGCGAACGTCACAGCCAACCAATAACGTAAATCGGCAGTCGTACGTGCACGACTGAGGAGCCAACACCCCTACGTCCTCACTTTCATCTCGTCATGAAAAGCGCACAGAATCAGCCGAAAATACGCATGTCAGGTTTCACGCTTCCATGTCAAATCGTCAAATGGGTAGATAGACAAAATCGCCGAATCGTTCGATAGCGATATTCCACACCATTCTTTGGCACTATTATACCAGGTACACATTATGTCTGCGAGTATGATCATTATAACACAACTAAGCACCCTCTCATGATTCTGCTGGAGGCAATTTGACCAAATGTCAAGTATTAGCATGTATTAGGTACTCAGGAAAGCACAAAAACAAAACAAAAGTCAATCCGCCCAGCCCAGCATAATATTCAGCTATCAAGCCATGCTACACTCGAAAGAACATGCCGGGGGAGTGCCCGTGGAGTCTTGCCACGGTCAAAGGGGAACGACGATGTCCCATCCCATGTCTCATCCAGGCTTTTGCTGCTGCTGGTACTGATGCTGCTGTTGCTTCCATCCCCCTGCTCCACTTCATGTTCCACCACGTATCCCCTTTCCTTCACACTCATCTCCCCAACCGCCGTACTCCGCCGTCCTTCACGGTAAATCGGCATCATCGTAACCCCTTTCGATTTCTCCGGGTCGAATGGGTGAGTTGATACCCCCTTCTGGCCCAAACTCGCCTGCCATCCTCCGTTGCCCACACCGCCCCTGCACGAAGACTGCGTGCCGCCGCCCAAACCGCCCCAGACCAAGTGCTGTACGCCTCCGCCCTTACCGCCCTTGCTGCTGCTGCTGCTCGGCTGCTGCAGCGGCTGCTGCCTTCCAACTCCCAAGACACCCGAGCCACCATACTCCTCCGTCACTAAAGGCTCGGGCCTGACTGCAACACCAAAAATATCACCATCCAGCATGTCTGGTTCATCCAACAGCAGTAGAATGGCTCGGCGCTCGTCACCGCCGGTAATGGCTCCTGCTGCTGTTCTGCTTGAACAACAACACCAGTAACAGCAAGCTCCGACTCAGGCGGCTCACCAGTATCACCGAGCGTCTCCACCCCAGGCGTATGGTGCTGCTGCTGCATCGTCACGCCTGGCGGAGCCGCTGCCTCCGTGGACACCCTCAGTGCTCTCTCGGCTGCCAAATAATCCTCTCCTAAAGCCGCCGCCAAATACTCCGCTGTCATATACTCAGCGTCTCACCCAGTCGATGACCCGGCTATTACCTCCAGCGATTGCTCCATTGCCACCCACGATGGCAAAGCCGCGTCTGGCTCCATCGTCTTACCCCTTACCACCACCGCCGTCCTCAACGCTCTCTCTGCTGTCGACGCTGCGTCTCGCTCAGCCAAAGCCGTCGACATCTGCTCAAGCTGCTGCCGCAGCAGCTCTTTCTCCTCATCCATAAGAACACCCTCCTGCAAGCAGGGCCCAGAAACCCACGATAATCGTGTTTTATTTCGCTTGCTGTATAACGTGTTCTATGTAACCACGCGGGTGCCCCTGTGGAGTAGGTGAGGAGAACACAAGATATTATACTTAGAGCCGCATCTGGCTATCGCAGACTCTCGAACACACACCCGCATAGAAGAAGCGCAGTAGTGCCTGTCGTCAAAGGGTTCACATACATAAACCAGAGCGGTGAGCCGTACCTGTCGTCGCGCTCCACCCTCTCCTATATACGGACAGTATCTTGTCACCAAAGTCCAGGCCGTATCTTTATTATCATCTGCGACTGCCTCAGTGGGGCAGCCTTCCACACTTCGAGGCATATACCAAATAACGCCTCGACACGTAATACGAAACCCCCAAATATCCGCAGACCAGTATCGAACAACCGCATACCACAAACAGAAGTGTGGTGAGCTTAGGCTTTACTTTTCCCCATCCGCCGGAGGATAAAAATAAAATAAAATCTAGCAACTTCATTCAGCTGTGAGTTCGACAAATTTAGGTCGATACTCATATTTGCGACCTGCGTGATACACCGGCCGCCCGCTCTTAGTAAATTGTCCTGATTCATTATTGTTGAAGGTATTATTAAATGTACACACTTGACCCTCACGCTGCACATTACCGGATGGTGGCAATAGTAGGAAATATATTATTAATAATGATAACAATAATGAGGGAAAGGGGTATCCCAGGTTCGTCTCACGATTGCAACCATTTCTCTTGTTTTTCGTAGCTTGTGATACACGCCAGGCTGGGGCAAGGTCCGACGATGAGCCAAGCGTGGGAAACGATAGAAGTGAGGCAGCGAGAGGAGGTGTTTCCACAGATATGTGGGTGTCGGCGGTGATTACTTGTCCGCGGGAAAATGATTTCTCCGACTCTCTTTCGCCTCAATCTACGGAGGCACCACGTCCGTTTTTTGTACAAGATGCAATATCCAACACCTCTGGAACGGCTACCGTTCATACAAATCTTCACGGGAAGGCATGGCTTTTCAACGAACGGTAGCATCATGTGTATGTACCTGCTGATCGACCAAAGGTCTACAGGGTGCAAGATCCATGGTCTACTGGTTATTTGCGCATTGCTTCTGATAGGTGTGACTGCATAGAATCTACGGAGATCCCTGATTGACATATATGTATATATGGATATGATGGGTGGCCCCAATTATCGATGTCTATAGCACGTATATGTAGACGTATAATTGCCATTTTTTTTTTTGCTCACACCTCTTTGTGCTCGCACCTTCATCCGAAACGTCAGATGGGGTGGGCAAAATTCGACCGTTAGGGTCATGTTGCCGGAGGTTTGGGCGCGATCCGTGCAGTGTGTCGCGCGAGGCAAGCCTTTTAAACTTTTTAGCCGTGGGCATACTTGAGGCAAATCCCCGGGTTTCCGCAACATCCCCGGGGATGGTGATTCTGCATCCCCCCCGAGATTGGGTTTCCGCATCCCTCCGGGGATTGGGTCTACACAAACCCCCGAGGATTGAGCTTTCGCATCCCCTATCCCCGTGTACGCACGTAAGATTTGGATGCAAACCAGGTTTTTCTGCTCGTAGATGGTGCACAAACATTCATTTCCCTATCTTTGCACAGAGCACCACGCTACGATTCTGCCGCCCAGCAGCAGTCCAGCCCCCTAGCAGCAGCAGCCTGTAACTCTATGCGCGTGTGGCTGCTGTTGTAGTAGCTGATTGCTTTGACCGGGGCCTGCGATGCTCTACCCGCCTATGCGCCACTACCTCTCGCTGCTGCTGCTACCGCTGCTGCTGCTTCTGTCAAGTGTCAAGTGATATGCGGGCGTAAAGTGTAAGGATGGTTTGAATATCATAGTATTACCCAAACGGTCCTTATATTTGCGTTCATGTTGGCGTGCTTCGTATATGATATCGTACCATACCATGAGAGCACAACGCTACAATTCTGCCGCACAGCAGCAGCGGTAGGCAACACCATTTATGTACGCGTGGCGTGTCCTTGCTATGCTGCGGCGAGTTGCTTGTGTCAGAGCCTGTCGTTGGTCACCCCACCATACCACATGTTTCTGCTGTGCTGCCGCTGGGTGCGCGTGTCCATCGATGCTGAAACATAGGGACCTTTGTAACAGTAATTTATATACCAAACCAACCTTACATTTAAGCCCACAAGGTAGTTTTTTGACAAGTAAATTTTCCATTTGTTTTGGCGAAGATCGCAGATGACAGACAGCAGACAACATGCGGAGAGCATAACGCTACAACCCTGCCGCATAGCAGCAGCGGTAGGCAACATCATTTATGTGCGCGTGGCGTGTCCTCGCTATGCTTCGGCGAGTTGCTTGTGTCGGAACCTGTCATTTGTCACCCCACCATACCACACATGTTTCTGCTGTGCTGCCGCTGGGTGCGCGTGTCCGTCGATGCGGAAACATAGGGACCTATGTAATAGTAATAATTTAGATACCAACCCATCCTTATATATTTACGTCCACAGAGAGGCAGTTTTTAACGAGTATTTTTTCTGTTCTTTTTCTGCGAAGTTCGCAGATGACAGACAGCAGGCAACATGCGGAGAGCAAAACGCTACAGGTAGGACCATGTGCGCATGCCGTATCCTCTCTTTACGGCGGCGAGTTGCTTTCGTCATAGCCTGTCATGTATTGTCCTCTTGCTCCCTCGTTCTCAATACGTGCTCTTTATATAATATTCTACAGTAAGCCGTATCCCACGCCACACGTGCCCCTTCTCGCTTCCTGGCGGTCCCTATAAGCTGGAGTTCGAAGTGTGCCGCTCTTTTTGCAATCATACATATCATACGGTGTAAAAGTTTTGTGTGTTGTGTGTATCTTCTCAATAACAGATCGGTCGTGGGCACGTCTATATCGAGTACCTAAAAAGGGTTAAAGTACTGCTATTGAGTACACCCAAGAAGTACTGCGGGTAAAATGCGAATTCATTATTTTTCCGGGCATTTTTTTTTGGTATGTACAAATAAATGCAATGGTTGTTGCGTCCGGTAGTGATAATAATGTGTTCTTGCGCCTTTCCTGTAGGCACTTCCCCGAGGGGAACCTTGTATATATATGGTGGGAGGTATGGTGGAGCCCCCTCGGGCTCACTCATACGTTCTCTTACTTTACTTCACGTTGTCAACCTAATAACATAATCTATATTTGGTCTTCTGCCTCGTGCGCGGCCCATGGCGGTGCCGTGCGCAATCCTCCCCTCCTCGTAAGGGAGCCAACAACTCCGCGCATGGATTAGCCCAAAATTCTACACCATGGTTAAGTTTTGCACCCCTTGGCAGTACGTAATGTCGCATTTACGGTCTCTGTTTGGCTATGACGCCCTCGACCGTTGCGGGCATGCGCGGAGCGGCAGGCGAATACAGCAACAATACGTGTAGGAGTATTTCATAGCAATATAGTCTAACAATAACCGTAACAATATCAATAACAGTAACAATAACAACAATAACACTGACAATAACACTAAAACAAAAACGATAACAATAACAACAACAAAAACAATGACGATAACGATAACGATAACAATAACAATAACAACAACAATAACAATAGCAATGCCGATAACAACAACGATAATCATGTGCTTAATAATGGCAACAACTAGGGAACTAGCAGGCCCTCCCGCCCCCACGGCGGCAGGGCGAGATGGACATCATGTCATCATGATGACTTCACAGTTTAAATTATAATGTTCATACATGTTTTGTTGACGTTAGGCGTAGATTATGACATCCTTGTCACCGCTTGACCATCTGGAACCCTTACCGCGGGGGTCGGAGGACCGTTCAGTTTAGTATAGTATTATATATATCTGACGAAAAAAATAGAGAAATTAACGCTCGTATATAACTGAAAGCGTGAACATAAAAAAGAAAACGTGAGCTGTGCGCATGAACTTTATAAATGGAAATAAAAGCCGTAAACCAAAATATATAGATATGTGGTTGTCGCACACATGTTATTGTTTGGTTTACGTCGCGGTACTGTTAATGGTTGACACATGTCTATTATGAAGGGATTACGAACGTCCCAAGACGCGGTATTGCGATAGCCCCAAATTCTTATCGTCGAAAGAAGGGGGTGAGTTCGAAATTGAGACTGGGATGCTCTGTTTGGATAAATGCAACAACAACAACAACAGCAACAACAACAACAACAGCAGCAACAACAACAACAACAACAAGCATCCCGTGGGAAGGCCGTTGGTGATTTGGGAGAATGAAAGTCAAGGCAGCGCGCAAGTAGTACGCCGCTGGACTTGAAAGCGATGTAAATGGTATCGTGCACAGTTTAGAGATGCAGCCAGGAAGGTTTTAGGCAACACGCATGATGGAGTCATGTAGCAGTACACGTGATGTTTGTCGTTTTCTGCGTCTTGAGTGCAGTACGTGCATCATAACCTTTGGTGACACTCGAGGAGAGGAGTATGCAGCACGCAGCCCAGTGCATGGTAGGTTTCAAGTCGAATAGACGACGTATGGAGAACATGGCCAGCATTTTGTTTTTATTTTCTATTTTTTCATCCCCCTTAGTATCCTCGCACTACTCTCGTGTTTCCTCCCAGTAGTAACTCAGATCCGGGGTCACATAGCGGGCCCTCCTGCCCCCTCCCCACTACGGTTCATACGTGCCTTCATTTTTATCACGAGAAGCATTCAGCATTTTCTGCCCTCGCCCACTCGCGTCGAAATGTACCTACCCACGCTGCTAAGCGCTCTCAGCAGTTTTTTTTTTTGTTGGGGTGGGATTTTTTCAAATATAGTAAAATCTCACCACTGTGGGAATCGAACTCAAGCACCAACGCTAGTAGTATTCGGCAAGCGCAGTGACTGGGACCCCGTTGAGCAACGGGGAAATCCAGTAGCGAGTGCGCTCGAAAGGGGATACCTGGCCAACGCGCAGGAGGAGCAGCGACGAGGGGGGGTGTCGGTGAAACAGGCGCCCCCGCTGGTGGCGAGCCAGTTGCGAAGCTTGTTCATAGACATGCGGCGACGCGTAGCCACCTTGCCGACAGCGACAGAACGATTCGCGATGGTCCGAGACGTCGCGATTTTTTGCGTAGTATTCCGCACGATGAAGCGCGGGTTCAAACTGCCGGTAGCGGTCGCGGCACAAGTGATGCAGATGTCCGGGGGAGAGGGGTTCTTTTTTATTTTTCTCTTTGGGAAAATCTACGGGAATCTTCCCATGCGGTAGTGGTGAGGAGGAACACGGACTGTCGCGAAATTTGCGCGGTGGCCGCTATGATCGAGTACCGACAGGCTGCAGCGTCCATGCAGTGGGCCCTAGCAGAGGGCTCAGGTTTTCTGTTCCCGAGCGTCCGAGACAACGAAGAGAAAGGGAATCTAGCGTTGACACCAGCGCAGATGACCGCGAACCTCCAGGCTCACCTGCATGCGGCGGGTATGGAGGATAAGCGGTATGCGTTGCACTCTTTCCGGTTAGGGGGGGCGGCTAGCCACCACATGGATGGTACGGCCATAGACGTCCTCATGGAGTACGTCGGATGGACGTCTGCGGAAGTCGCCGGCCGATACGTAGGGGTGACGGCGTCAGCAGCGGGGTCACGCGGACCTAAGCGCTCGTGCGACACGGCGTTCATAGACGCAGACGCTCTGCCACTGTCGGAGGGGTTTGAGGACTCGTACGCGGCTTTCCCTCGGGACAACCGAGGGCAGCCGATCCCATGAGGGACTCAGCTAGAATTTTGGGGATAATCAGGAAAAGAAACCACCCTCACGCAAATTCGGTACCAACGCGCGACGGCATGGAGATAAGGGGGAAGGGCAACAAGTGTGGGTGTGATCTCATGTCGCCGCAGAGAGGCCTCAATAATCCCAAACTATATACAAATTAAGCTACGTCGCAATGTTACAACAGTAATATGAAACCGGAAAAGAGGGGACGCCAGCAGGGCGTCCCCTTTTCGGGAAACCCTCCTGATGTTACTTAGAGAGTGTGCAGAGTGAGCCCACTCCGTGGCTTTCATCGATATCCGACAGCAGCACGACAAGTACAAGGAGGTTAGCATAAAACACAGACCATCTCGCCCGCCCATCGTAGCGGCGGGGTGTACCGCCGACAACGACATCAGTATTGCGAGTGTTTATTTGACTAGGGTACCTACTTTCTGCGACGACATTTCGCGTTGGTCGCCAGAGAACCAACGCGGGAGTAGTGACCCTGGGAGGGAGTCTCCGGCTGGTCGCAGCCGAGAGGCCTCATTAGTCCAATCCCAAACTATTTAGACTAGTCTAGTCTACGAATTAAGCAACGTCGCAATGTTTCAACAGTAACCACTAGACCACCGGGGCGGCCGGTTCAATGTAGGTGATATATTGGTACAAATGAATCCGTGTGTTGTGAAGCCGAAACATCTGCCAATACCGTCAATGTCATGCAGGATCGTTTGTGACGCCCGCGTCGCCTTGCTTTGGTGCTGCACTCTTGGAATTTATGTAGGAATTCACCGCATGGTTGTGGGTCCGGACTGGCCAGTCGTGGAGGGTGTGTGTGGACATTGCTGCGTTGCAACCCTCGAATAATCGCAACCAGATCAGCACTAACTTCCAACTGCTCAGCAGCAGGGTGTTCTCCTCTAGCAGCAGGGTGCTCTCTAGGAGTACGGTCGATGTTGGTGCGTCGTTTATCGTCAACGTATGTGCGTGTCATCATTGTTGTTGGTCGTAATTGTTCCTGCTCGCCGTGGTGCTTGTGGATGCCGACTCGGCTGTCACAGCAGCAGTATCAAACGAACATGGCTTGTGGAAGCAGTCGCCGTCGAAGCTATGGCTACGCCCTCGGTTGGACCCTACGCGTTTTCGCCGGCACGCTGGTTCGACGAGCGCATTTGGTTGCGACGATCTCGTCGATGTACTGAAATGCGGCCCAATTAAGGAAAATGCGGCGCAATTAAAATATCCTCACTGTTGTTTGAATACTCGTACCCTTTGCGAGTTATTCCCACCTATCTGGCTGTCGGCGCTCCACGCTCGCGCCCAGTCTTCGCCCCTTTTGTGGCCTCCAAGCTCGTACCACTCCTCTTTTCCTCTCACTGTTATGTGTTGCTCTCCCGCACTCTTCCGCGGACGGCAACTCGTTGCAGTCATACCGTCACACCCATCTTACTCGTACTCGTACGTGTAAAAAAACAGTAAGCTCGCAATTCGTCGCGAATCTTTGACAATACGATCAAATTATGGTGCCTTCGCGCAGAAGTGAGCCACCCACATCACAACACCTACACTCCTGAACTCAGCAGGAGCCCGAGGCCAGCATCTCGCTGCAACACTCGGCTCGGTAGGAGGACTCGAATCGATGGACAACGCCGGAAAACAGAGTGAATTATATGCCTCGTCGTCGGCGAGGCTCCCAATAGCGGTTGCATGCTGCGGTTCACGCAAGAACATACATGCCAACGTGTCAGTACTAAACTCGTGGATATGCCAAAGGATGGTCCTCAGACGCCACAGGGACGTCGGTGACCGGACACACTCGCAGTCGATCGGGGTATCACACACAGCTTGCAAATATAAAGAGTTTCGACGAAATCTTTACAGCTGGAGTAACGTAGGTTATGTTTCGTAGTCTCTTGGTAATATAGTCTAGTAGTGTCGCTGTGTTAAAAAAAACACACACACACACACGCGCGTGATCACCTGCTACGGCCCTTAAAAGTGTCCACTTTATTCCAAGTTGTTGGTGGGCATCACGCAAACAATAAATTATATAACAGATATTCATAATAATAATTAGACTATGCAAAATAGAAAATAGGGACATTTCCTGTGTTTTCTTTATTATTTGAGGTTGACAATCACGCTGCATGTTGTCGAATGGGCAAACATAACGACACTAACTACGAAACAATAACGGGAAGTGTATTTTTAGTGAAAACGTTTCCGACTGAACGGAATAATCTTTTTGGCTCTCCAAGCTCTCAACCAACGCAAACAAATTTTGACGGCAGTTGCAAATACCCTGCTGCTTGAGTTCCTAACGACAACTAAACAGTACTATTGAATAGCATACTATCGTTACCTTCGCCCGTCTTTCTCCTTCTCCGCCCCTAGCCCTAGCTCAGATTCGGGGTCACAAAGCAGGTTTTTCTGATCAAGGCTAGGGTAGGGCGGTACCCCCAATTTTCACTCCCGGGTCTTAGCCAAAAAAGGGTATACTTTATTATAACAGCCAAAAAAGGGTATACTTTATTGAAATAAAAATAAAGTATACCCTTTTTTGGCTTAGAACCGGGAGTGAAAATTGGGGTTACCTCCCTACCGTATCCTTGATCTAAGAGGTATACCCTTTTTTGGCTCTTGACCCAGGAGTGAAAATTGGGGGTACCCCCCTACCGTAGCCTTGATCTAGAGGTATACCCTTTTTTGGCTTTGACCCGGGAGTGAAAATTGGGGGTACCCCCCTACCGTAGCCTTGATCTTCTGCCTCCTCGCCACCAACTTACGTACCTTCCATTTTTTTGCTTGAAAGGTGCGGCATTTTTCTTCCCTTGTCGACTCATGTGAAATTTCGCATACACACGCTATGCACTGACTTTACGTAACAACGACGTTTTGATGCACCGCAGGAGCAGCTGGATGCCTTGTTCACCCAGAAGCGAAGCAAGTTTGCCCAGGTTGTCGAGATGAGGCAGGGGCTTAAGCGCCTGCGACTCGCCTGCCAATTGGGCGCATCGGTGCGAGATCTGGTCGCGGAGAGCATCGAGATCCCCGGCGAGGCCATCGGACGGGTGAGCCGTGGCCCGCGCCGCATATCGGGGGCTCGGATCGGGTGGAGGAGGGGAGGGGCGGTGTATTCATTGCATGCATAGTCGTAATTATATGACCACATTGGGAGGGGGGTCTTTTGCTGCTTGCCTTGGTCATTTGAACACTGAACACGAACATCTTGCGAGACGGAGCATCGTCCCTACTCTTAAACAGAGACACCTCCACCATTTTGACTCTCCATAAGTTTTCGCTAGTCTATATTGCATTGTTTTTTTTTGGCATCTTTTTTTTTTGGCGCGTCATATCTCCTTCCTGTTTCGCAGTGTGTGGCCATCTATCTCCTAGGATAGCGATTGCTTGCCCGCTATTACGGAGATCCATCGTTAACAGGGGTCATTTAATGCCTATGGGGTCATAACTCTGTCAATTCTTCGTCTATAACGGTAAACGATAGCTTGGGTTGTTTGCATAGGCCTTACGCTCACGGCGCAAAAACAAAAAATAAAAAAATATGACGTTATGGCCGAGATATTGCGAAAATTATGAGAATTTTCGGGTGAATATTTTGCAACATGATAGTCCAAGGCATTTACCCCTGTTAACAATGGATCTCCGTAATAGTATTTTTAGTGAACCCCGGGGGGAGAAGGGCTGGATGGTGGGGGACGGTGGGCCACATCGTTTCCCCCCTGTGTGGAAACTAATGAAGTAGTTACTTCACCTCCACACTGCTACATTGTGGAAAACAGCTAATCATCTCACCCCACACGGCTGCGACTACTACAGCACTACTGTTGTTGCTACGGCGGTGAATGATGATGGTTGCCCCCCCCCTCCTCATTCCAACCATGGGATGTGGAGTCGTTCCTACCAATTGGTTTAGCCTTCCCGGCGTTCTAGCGCTTGGCTTGCTCTGCAGATTGCGAATCGGCTACGGGAGCGGGTTGGAGCTTGGGAGGGACGCTTCTAGCTCGAAGTGTTCCGAGCGCTCGGTTTTCTTCCGTGTGTCTGCTATGGGCGCGGGGTGGTGGTATGAAGGGATGCTTTCTAATCCATTCTTTGCAATGGTTGTGTTTACCCAGGTGCTCGGAAAGAGGCGGGCGGCCATCACGCAGCTCGAAGCGGAGTGCAAGGTCGCCACCAATCAAGGGCACAACAGGCGAGCCCCCCCCCCCCTCCCCCTCAGACCAAGCATGCGAGAGTCTATGGTCTTACGACTACGGCCATGCATGGTATGAGCCCCCCCTCCCTTTTTCAACTGGAAACAGTGCAGATGGCAGCAGCTAAAAACATACTAGGGTGCTCAAGTACGACGAGTAGTACAGTATTAAGAGCAAGACTAGGAATGTACCCACTTGAAACAAATAGAGGCGTGAGAAAGTTAAAATGGCAATATCAAGTAAGAAATATACCAGGAAAGAGGTTGCCAGCCAAAGCTGATATGGCTGTATGTGAAAAAACAACGAAAGGGCGAGCTGGAATAAGATGGATAACGCAGTCGAGAAAATACGGGAGGATTTAGGAGACCAACAAGAGGTACTGTCCACAGAGAAGTTTGACGGGTACAAGACAGAAGTAAATTAAAGGATAGAAGAAAGGGAAAGGCTAGCGCTAAGAAATAACGTGCAAGAGAAGAAAAAAATAGAGGTATACGGGGGGTTGAGGGAAGGTATTGAAATGAAATCGTATTTGCACGGCCCAATAGAGCACGCGAAGAAGCTGAAACTGCGACTTCGTGTAGGGGGCCTGGACCTACCAGAAAGAATATAGAGATATACGAGTAGACGGGAGGAGGACGTGGATGCACATGTGTGCCCGTGCGGCGAAACAATAGAGAGTGGAACTCACATAGTAGGAGAATGTGAAATATACAAGGAGGAACGGGATGTGTTGGAGGAGGAGATGAGGAAATTTGATAAATGTGACATGGAAGGGTTTGGTAGACTAGAGAATAGCGTGAAAACGATCGCTATTCTAGGAGATTGATGTGGCCACAGACGGCGAAACAGGAAGGGGATAGGACAAGCAAACAGTTTTTATGTATTATATGGAAGAAGCGTAATGAGCGCCCAAGTGTTGGAGGTGTCTCCATTGGGAATAGGAGTAGGAACGGTGCTCCGTCTCGAAAGAGATGCGTGGTCAATGGTCAAATGACTAAGGCAAGCAACAAATGAGTACGCCCCCCCCCCCCCCCCCCCCCCCCCCCCCCTCCCTCTCCCTCTCACACGCGCGTCTCTAATTCGCCGGCACAAGGGATAAGTTCTTTAGAATCACTCCCGTGTGTAACCGCGACAATACTGTCTTGTTTTGAGAATTGGGAGTCAAGAAAATTTGGATCGACGTTTTACGAGACATGAGAAAAACCTTTTTAATACTGCAAAATTTGCGTAGGGCGTACCCTGCCTCCTATAAGGATTTCAGCCTGGCCCAACAATAAGGGCTCAAGGAGTGTCAGCGTCAAGTACTGTACTACACAGTAGGGATCCTTCAGTAGCGCCGGTGTGTGCTAGCAAAAGAAAACGGCACTATAGCGGCAACCGGCACTGACGGATTCTACAATAGCCCCCCTCCAAAAGCAGCGGTTTTAGTTGACGGACGTTTCATGGCTGCTCGACAAAAAAGAAGGATGCTATCAAAAAAATCATATTCATGCATTTTCTTGTTTGCAAACGACAATGAAACGATGACGTCAAGGGGGCACGGGACACCGTATTTCCGGAGAAACGGTCGGGCGCTGGTTTTGAAACCGGCGATTTCGTTGAAGGAAAGTTGGGGGGGCTACCGTTGAACGACTCCACTATGTACTCTACACACTGCCAGTACAGGTTACAGTATTTCCGTCTGTGCCGAGCGACTTTACCGGCACTACTTCGGCAAGAGGCATGACTGACGGACCCGTACTGTGCTGCCTGCCTGATGTTATGGTGCTGCCCCTGGGGGGGCTAGCAAAGGGTTAGGATCCAGGGTGTTGGGTATGGGTGTGGGACAAAAGGCCAGGATACTGGGTGTGGATATGGGATAAAAGGGCAGGGTGTTGGGTATGGATAGGGGATAAAAGGGTTTTCCATGCCTTTGAAAGCGTGTGCGTATAGGGGAAAAGGGGATGATGCAGCCATGGCTTCTTATCTAACTGAGGCATCGAGCTGTGCATGAGCTGCTCTCCCTATTTGGCTTTCCGAGAAACGGCGCGTGCTATTATGTATACGACAGTGGTATACCAAGTGTAGCACCATTTTATACAAATATTTCAAGAACGTCAGCCGTGAGTTCGATGAATTTCGGGTCAATAATCATCTTTGCAAGCTGCGTTGTTGGTACTTGTAATATACTATGTGCGTGAGTTTCTTCTTAATGGGAGGGGTCATATTCTTTTGTTGCAAAAAAGACACACGTATATATATATATATATATTGTTTTTCTCCACCATAATGGTTGGTGTTGGTATTTAAAAAAAGTATTTTAAGAACGTGCAAGCCCCGTTGTTGGTACTTATAATATACTATGTGTGTCCAAACCGATTTTGACCGGCGGGGCTCTTTATCGCCGGTCGCCCCGGTGGCGTATCAGGTTATCGTCGAGCGTGGTATCGGTGAGTTTCGTGAGTTCGAATCCCCCCGAGTGCATACTCGTATAAATTCGTGGGGACTTTTTTTCTTGCGCACAAACTGACTTGCGGAAAGCGCGAGAGCGTGAGTTAGCAACACACCGATGAAAAATCGGCGAGCAGTGGGATTGCTGAACCCTACAAGTATGCGCGATAAAAATTGAAGGCAAGAACCGGGGGGAAGAAGGGACGACACCTGTGACCACGGCTGGTCCAGAAGAAGCTGGAAAATAGATGTGTACGATATATATATATATAAATATATATATGTATATATGATAGAGGTACAGGGGCCGCTTTTCGGCAAGTCAGTATTTTTTTGTTAATGGCTTTCTTAATGAATGGCGGGGCTGCTTAACCCGAAATCGTCGGAATAATGCCATTATTTTTTCATTGCATGGTGATTTTTTAGTAGACCTAGGCTACGCATGGGATTGTCCATCGGGTTGAAGCTTGATTTTTTATCAAAGTCGGTGTTTTGGGACAGGGTATAGAGCTCCTCAAGCCAACACCCTCAGGAGGAAAAAAACAATGTTTGCTGCGCCTCTACCGTACAATGAGTGATGTTACTGCTGTTACTACGCTGCTGGTATACTATTGGTAGCGTTTGTGTTGGGATTCCGTTGGTGTTTGCGATACTGTTCATTGGTAGCTTTGTGTTGGAATACCGTTTTGTTTTTGCGATATTATTCGTTGGTAGTATTTGTGTTGGAATGCCGGTTGTGTTTGCGATGCTATTCACTGGTAGCATTTGTGTTGAAATACCATTCGTGTTTGCCATGTTATTCATTGGTAGCACTTGTGTTGGAAAACCGTTTGTGTGTGCGATGTTATTCATTAGTAGCGCTTGTATTGGAATACCGTTTGTGTCTGCGATGTTATTCATTATTAGTATTTGCGTTGGAATACTGTTTGTGTTTGCGATATTATTAATTACTAGCATTTGTATCGGAATACCGTTTGTGTTTGCGATATTATTCATTGGTAGCGTTTGCGTTGGAGCACCGTTTGTGTTTACGACATTATTCATTGTTAGAATTGGTGTTGGCGATATTATTCACTAGTATCATTTATGTTGAGAATACCATTTGTGTTTGCGATATTGTTCATTTGTGTATATGCCTGGATGGGACTGTTTTGTCGGGTGGCACTTTTCCTTTTTTCTCGAAGTCTGTGCGTGGGCGGGAGTTATCCCACGCTAAAGGTTCAACAGAAGCTTTTTTATATCTCCCAACACGAGGAGCTCAATATCAACATCACCCGAAACATGCCTTCAAAGTCATTATTCGTTCGCGCAACCCGACCATATATGCATAGGAAATCACTCGAAGAATGCTCGTAAATTTTTCAGAGTAACCGATAGTTCAACGCTCTACCGGTCAGATACGTTCTGCCCCAAAAGTGCAACCCCCACCCTCTAAAAGGGTGCCTCGTGAGGTGTAGAGCTCCTAAAGTGAGGACTCTCAAGCAAATTTAGGCACATCCCTTCCTAGGCATGGGTCCACCGTTAGCCATCCCGAGGTGGGGTTCTACGTTTTGGACCAAACGTTTCTAGCCGCTTTCCCTCCTGGAATCAGGAACTACCGGTTGGTCTGATGCTTTTACGAGTGCATTTGGTTTTTAGGAGTAGCGCATAGAAAATGTTGTTCGCGTTGCGCGAACGAATAATTACTTCGAAGGCGTGTTTCGGTTGACAATTTGAGCCCCTCATGTTGGGAGCTCAGAAAATTCTTAGAATCTGCTGCGCCGCTACCGTGGGATGACTCCAGTACGTAGGTTTCTGTTGTTTGCTTAAGATATTGAGCGGGATGCGATGCCCACCATCATTGGTTTACGAGAAGCACACTAGGGGTCGAGAGGGGGGGGGGAGGGGGCAGACCTGGTGACTCGTTAAGCCCCTCATGTTGGGAGCTCAGAAAATTCTTAGAATCTGCTGCGCCGCTACGGTGGGATGACTCCAGTACGTAGGTTTCTGTTGTTTGCTTAAGATATTGAGCGGCATGCGATGCCCACCATCATTGGTTTACGAGAAGCACACTAGGGGTCGAGAGGGGGGGGGGGGGGGGGGGCAGACCTGGTGACTTGTTAAGTTATGCTGTGCTTGAATCGAACCGCTACTCAGACACCTAGGTGGTCGATTCTAGTGTGTGCATGCTGTGAGCACCAGTGCGAGGTATGTCGGCATCGGCTTCCGATGGTGTCGATAAGATGGTGTAGCTGTCGCCAGGGGCCCGTGCATCAGGATATTTTTAACTTGCGCTGACTTGTGTGCGGTGGTTGATAAGTTGAAGACTCGTATAGATGAATCTCAGTCGGCATCGCACGCGAAACCTAGACGAAACCACACTTCAGCCATCGCGGAACGGGTCCTTATTTTTAGCCGTGGCTGTAACTTTGAACCGCGAATAACACTATCTATTTCCTGGGTACCCTTTCAACTACGGCAAATTACAACAACAAAAACACCCGACTAGGAGTAAAATCCCAGTACCTGGCAAGCTATGTAACCAGGACAACCAGCCGATCAATCGCTAGGCTGCCTTGTACAGCCAGTTCGACCGGATGGCTTCGGTAGCTGTCAGCGAAGCAGACAAGAAACTTGATCTCCCACCGTTTCGTACAGCGGCACGTTGATTTTTCTCACTCTAGACCCAGGTAGGGGTTTCCTTTAGTTTTGGGGCGTTTTTTTGAGGTGGCTCGGGGTCACTCGCGCGAGCAACCCCCCTGTACCTTTGCGGTTGTAGCCTTTCGGGTTGGTTTACGGTATCGTTTTGCGGTATCAATCCGCATTGCACGGTAAGCTACGCTGCACCGAAACAAATCACCCCCAAAAGGTTTTTGTCTGTGAGGTGCGGAGTCAGTCGTGCGAGTGGCGAAAAATTCGGTAGTGAAAAAAGTGGGTATGATACTACAATACCGTGGCCTTAGTCTCTTATCTCTCTGCGGGACTCGCCATCTGCCGTCAACCCACCCCTCATTTTCTGCCTGCAGCGTCGCTGAAAGCCCACTTTATCGGGTGTATCGAGTATGAGGTATGTGCATATCTAAATGACGTGCAGTCACAACTCACGAGTGCGCTGCGCATCTTACTTTTGAATGTCGGATGAAAGCAATGCGCGTCGAGATTACGAGTTTGTCCCCCCTCGTTGTTCGCTACTTTACACAATATGCGAGCTGATATCTGCAATGCGGGGAGATTACGAGCTTGTTCCTCCTCCTCGTTCGGTACGTGGTACCACATGCAAACTGATGTGAATAAAACTCCTGCGCGTCGGGAAGACCAATTTGTACATCTCTTCTCATGGAGACACAGGGCTTAGATCCGCATTGTTATTTCGTATTCACTCGCGACTCAAGCGGACCGCATGGCAGAAAGTCCCAGGTTGCACTGAACCGCGAGTTTGAGAGCCAGTTTTCCCGGCCACCAAGCTGTGGTACGGTAGGAATGGCAGTTTTTAACTCATTATTTTCTCACTCGAGGGTTTTCCTCAACCGAGGACCCACTCAATGCCTTTGGACCCGATGCGTACCTGGCATTGTATGAGGTCGGCGCTCCCGATGGAGCAGTAGGTGAATATCTTCCCTGGTAAAGTCAAGGTCGTGGGTTCAAGCCTCACCGAGTGCACACGCGTGCTCGCTGGAAACTTTCCATTGCTTCGAAATTGGCGAGCGGAAAGCGCGAGAGCGTGAGGTAGCAAAATTCGATGAAAATCGGCGAGAACAGAAGAGCTGAAAAGTGGGAATACTGAACCCTTGTGCGCGATCAAAATGAAGGCATGTGCCGGGGGGGGGGGGGGCACGGGAGACACCTGTGAGCACGGCTTGTCCGGAAGGTCGCTGAGGGTAAAATCTTTCAACGGGTCGAGCTAGAGAGTATAAGTGACGGTAAAAAAAATAGAAAAAAAAAAGATTCGGTAAGGTATCCAGGCCATGGAATTGATTGTGCGTTGAGCTTAGCTCACTGTTGCTCTCCAATTCGGCTGTTAGATGGGGTATAAAGATCCGCAGGCGGGGTCCACCAGAAAGCTATATGTTACCTCTTCCATAGGACTCGTTCATCGTACCCATACGCTGACGCCTCCCGCAATCGGCGCACCCCACTAACTTACCACTGTTTCTCTTCGCGCCAGGGCCGACCCCCCCCCGGAAACGCGTAAAAATGGTTCATACTCCGGCCCAGCCACCCCACCTTCCGGAGCTCCTGCCGGCTCGGCTTCAATGACGCTTCAGGTTATCGGCACCCGCGAAGGGGTTTCGGAAGCGCTTCGCCGCCTTGACATCACCGTACGCACAAGAGAGGCGATAGTCCACGCCCACCCGCCGCTTGCAGCCGCCCTCAGCGCCGATCGGCACGCGCTAATGCACCGCCTCGAGGAGGAGCTCCGTGTCAAAATGCACTTTCCGCCTGCCATGTCTGCCCCGAACGCTAGTTCTGGCGATGCTTCTGGTGGCGAGAAAAATAGTGGTCGCTGGTCTGGTGCAGCTGGAAAGGGTGGTAGCGGTGGTGGTGGTGGTTGTGGCGTCGGCGGCGGCGCTGATAGTGGTGGCGGTGGCGCCGGGGGCGGCCGCGGTGGTGGCAATGGTGGAGGTGGCGGTAAACGGGGGGTGTCTGGAAGCGGCAGGGGCGGGAGAGGTCGCAGCGGAGACGCCATGGCGACGCCCGTTCGTGTGAGTGGTTTGCCTCAAGATGTCGAAGTCGCGCGCTTGTATCTAGCCCAGCTAGACTGCTTGGAACTGGCTATTCCCATCGAGCGCAAGGCGTTCACGACGATCTTCGGGCCTGGCGGCGCCAACCTTCGGCAGATGGAGGTGGGAACCGCCGCGCGATGTTGTTTTACAGGCGGATGCCCTTCTGTAACCCTGTTGCTACTAAAAATATGGTTTCATCCTGATTTCGAGTATCTTGTGACCAAAAATGTGGGTGTGGTTCAAAGGGCCATCCGCTAAAAAACCTTCTCACCTTACCTTACTCCGCGGGAACGACGACCTGTTTACGTTCTACGGTTGTTGTTGTTGTTGTTGTTCTCACGATAGCCCATGATCGCCATACTCTAGTCCGTGGTCACAAGATGGACTCTGACCACTCTGGAGTGGAAGAATGCCCCAGGAACAATATGCCCAACCAAAATGAAACGCATATCATAGGTGAAGTTGATATGCCTTGCCGATGGGTCGAGGGCGATAATTCTGCACGGTTCCACGACCGTAGCTGTAATTTTGAAGAGTCCGGTGCTTGGGGACGCCGGGGGGGGGTGAGTAAGCAGCGCGTTACACAATACCTGGTATATAAAAGGGGGGTGTACTCATTTCATGCATAGCCGTAGTCGTATGACCATAGACCCTTCCATCCCTACAGCACCGGGACGGAACACGGCGGGTTTTCACCAACCAGGAAAACATCGCGTGCACCAAGCAGGGGTGTATGATTGTGATACAATGATTGCCGTGTCCCCCGCCAAGTTCGAACAAAGCACCGACCCAGCGCGAGAATGCGCCAAAGGCGGCGCAACGTGGCGCGCCCGACGCGGAAAATCCGCACCCTTTCGTACCTTGCTCTCGGTTTTGCAATGCCCGGAAACGTAGAATCTGCAGCAAAAAAACAAAACCAGCGAACGTGGGGCATTTCCTGTCACACAATATTATACCAGGTACGCTTTAGCAGATTCTCTACATGCGATGAAGCTTATTGACTCAGGTTGTACGGCATTGTGTTCAAATTGCACCGTGTTCGGGTCAGATTGCACCGCATTTAATTGTCAAACGTATCTGCCAGATTTTTTACGAGTACAAGTTCTTGGATAGATATCGACCTCAATCCTTCGTCCGCCTTAGTTCCGCGACGTATTTACCAGGTGGTTACGAGTGCAGTTTTTGGTTTGATATCGATCTCATTTCTACGTCCGCCGTATTTTTGTTAAGTGTCTTCAAAATGTTTGGGTGTTAGCGAGACAAAAAAATGGGTTTGGTAGGAAAACATGTGAAACCAACGAACATCACAACCCTAGGCCAACCTAAGCCAATCCAAGAAAAAACAGGTGATTGAGGGGCAAATAAGCACAATTGGCGCTTCTGAACACTTTTTTCTTGGGTTTGGTTGCCTTTGGGTTATGACGTTGGTTGGAATCATGCTTTTTCCTAACCAACCAAGTTTGATATCTCGCAGATACCCTATCTACGAGTTCAACTGTTGGTTGGATGTCGATCAACCCCCTTTCTTCGTCCGCTTTCCTCGTTCACGTGGTGCCCTTCCATTCCTTTTGCCCTCCTCGTTTCCTCTTGCCGCTTTGCCTTTCGCCTTGACCCCTCCCTTTTCTTTACCGCGCGTGGCTTAAGTCTGACTTTGGGGTCTCGCTTAACGTACCTCACGTGGGACTACCTCGTGTTATATTGATGGGCGTCCGCGGGGACGTGGAAGCGGCGGCAGCAAGAGTGCGAGAGATTTCCCTTGAGTTCCGGGACGTTGAGGAGCGGTGGCCGGTGGAGGAGTACCAGGTACCTGTAAATCGCTTGCTATATTTGCTGTCCCTCACCGGGAATAATATCTCATTTTGCTAACTGCATACCTGTAAAATACTGGTGCGTTCCACAGCCGTCTGATTTTGTCCCCCTCGAAACGGATATCATAGTTTCCGTGCGCAGAGTGATTAGAGGCTGAACGTCTTTTGTATCACCCTGTTGGTTTTGGTACGACGAGCTGGGCCGGCGAAGAGGAGCTTTTACTTGTCCGGCGTTTTTGCAACCACTGGGAATTTGTATGATGTCCAGCAGAAATTGCCGTGTTTTTTATTCAATGGGAAGAAACTCCGAAGCTGTTCGTTCTCGTTGCCGTGGAGGTAACCGGTAACGAACAAAAGGTGTGAAAATATCATCGGGATATGCCGCGACCACCAGAGAAAACCTGGCGCGCATTTGGGGTCGGGCGCGACCATGAAAACAATCGTTTCGCATAGATACCCACTCGTGAGTGCCGTTTCGCGTGTTCGCCCATGCAAGCGCTTGCTCTGATCAATTACATGTAAGGGACAGCTACCCTTTGCGAAACCAGAGCGTTGCAAGAAATGGTTGGTGTCACTCCGTTGCAAAGTGAACGCGTGGCAGCACATAATTCATGCCATCTCTCAAGCGCATTTTTATACAGGCTGGTTCAAGCTGAGCGTGCCAAATTTCGAGCCCAGCCAAAGTCCACGCGGTTTTTGCGAGTTAGACCCTGAATTTTTGGGCACGGATTCTATGAACCCCCACCAAACTTTCGAAGGACGTTTTTTTTTCCCGTCGTCAGATATTTGGTCATTTGTTTTTTTTTTCCCGATATTGTTTTATTTTTGGGCCTTACGGGAAATCGAATTTTCGCGAAAGGAGAAAACAAACAAACAAACAAACCCGCCTTCCGATTTTCGGCAAGGACGCACAGAACACGCGTGGGAAGCTTCAGGGTCTAATGCACTAAACCGGCGTGGACATTTGGACCTCTTGTACGAAAAACTGCACAAATTTACGGCATAGCGTTGGAGTTTCTTGAAATTAGATGATTTCATTACCAAATCTTTTCTGGGCATAAAATCTGACTCTAAATCGACACAACTCTTCCAGATCTTCGAGTACTTGGGCCAAATTTCCTACAAACATGTCTTGGAGTGCCCGGCGCCGATTGGTTTCGGAAAATAAAATAAAAATGTTGGGCCAAATTTCCTACAAACATGTCTTGGAGTGCCCGGCGCCGATTGGTTTCGGAAAATAAAATAAAAATGTGACAGACCGATGTTTTGGGGCCCTCTGCACTCGAAGCTGAAACCGTGAACGACCGACTTGACAAAAGTACGAAAAAATAAGAAATATAAATACCAGGTACATCGTATGTTCAGCCGAGATCAATACCTACCATCGTGCACACTTATGGGGCGTGTTTGTAAATTCCCCGAGAGGTCGCAGGGAAACCTTCCACGAGCTTTTCTGTAATATGGCACTATGGTAAGAAAACGTATCAGGCATTTTAATGACGAAAAATACCCTTAAGACGCCACATTTCGGCCATTTTCACACGTATTTTTGGGCATAACGTTTGCTTAAAATAATAATTTTAAAACCTGACGTTGTCGTGTTTTCCCCTTGTTCACAACCGTAGGTATGGTACGAACCAAGTGGCATTCAGGTTCATGTTGCATGTAGGATTCGCTGGCCTCAAAATTTGACCGTTTTAGCGTGAACCAGCTTTTGAAAAAAAATAACAATGAGACCAACGACAAAGTGTTCGCGTTCCAAGCAAACAAATTAACTCCTTTATAACTGCACCCAATCTCGTTACGGGTACGACTACTAACATTAGAGTTGGACACAGTACAGCATACCTACTAAGAAACATGTTGGTTTATGTAGCACTATCGTCTAGATCATTCAGGGTGGGCTTGTGTTACGGTATCCCCTATACCCCGTTGGGGCGTTATGATTTATAGCAGTTGTCCCCTTTATAGCTGTCAGGTGTTATCGCCTGCCTGAACGAAGGGCTCCGCCCCCCCTCCTCTCGGAAGGTATCCGGAGGACAGCCGCCAATACCAGAGATGTAACATCCAAGCGATCCTCGTGTGAGTGACCATTACAGAGCCAGAGGCACCTCTTCATAGCAGTAGTCGGTCCCTAGGTCCACATTGCCCCAATACTATTACATTGGCGTCGTCGGCAGGACACACCTTAACATTATAGCACTATCCACTAGACAACTATGGCGTCGTCGGCAGGACTCACCCTAACATTATAGCACTATCCACTCGACAACTACGTCGCTGTGGCTTGAGTGGTCTGGTGGATAGTGTGTTAGTTAGTGGACAGGATGTTACTTGACTATTAATTTTTATTAGTATCATACCGTCGGCCAGAAATAGTTTGGCCAAAAAGAGGTACCATCCAGAAATATTTTGGACAAGAAGAGGTACTGTCCCCTGTCGTACCAAGCGTCTGCTGCCGCTGAGCCGCATTTGTCGACGCGCCCTCTTCGCCCTAGGGTATCATCAGCCGGACGCCGCAAAGAGCTGATGGGAAGGTATAGGGCAGTATGATCCTAGTGACCGACTGCTGCAATGCAGGGGTGGGCGCCTCTCGCTCTGCACTGGTCAAACGCACGAGGGTTGCTTTGGATGTTGTACAGAATAAGCTATTAACTCGTATGGGGTGGTCGGTGTTAGTTGCCCGGTGGCCAATTGTGTTTTCTTCAGTTTGTAC
Source organism: Undaria pinnatifida (assembly GCA_012845835.1). Lineage (NCBI taxonomy): Eukaryota > Phaeophyceae > Laminariales > Alariaceae > Undaria > Undaria pinnatifida. The sequence continues at coordinate 16,641,507 of JABAKD010000002.1, read as the reverse complement.
GGCAAGAGGAGTTTTGTTCTCCTTTTCAACTTAAGACGCCCCCTAGGATTTCAAGCCAACGACATCCCGAAGGGGAAGCTTGCATGTTGTAGTTGCTTCTTGGTGCCCGCCTGATGCCTTGTGAGAAAAGAGGGCGGGTTCGCTTCATTGAGGCAGGCGGTATCGCCTGCCAGGCAATGAGGGGATACTCGCTACGAATCATAATGATGCAACGGGGGAGAGGGGGTACCTCAACACTGACCATGCGTACCGATTCGAGTAGAAACCAGCTTCATGGGAAAATGGTTGACGCGATTGCACCCCCGCCCTTCGTACAAACGCACAGCAGCTACGTAGGGCAACGTGGTGTCGGCTAGGTAATGCAGTGTGTGATCGCACCCGCCTCTCCTGTCGGCCGCCAATATTCATATCCGTAAAAACATATAGTGTAAGAACACCCCGGGAGAAGCCGAAACGAGAGCTCTGAACGACACATTGTTCTTGTCTGATGTAAGCAAAATGTAATCTTTTATTTTAGGCGGGGCACGCTGATTTCACCGCTCTTGAGTCCCGAATGCTCTTATCTTTGGCGCTCTTGGAACGGGGTACCCGCTGTACGTTTTTTTTTTTCATGTGTATAACTAAAACGAGTTATATCTAGCGTGCCTTTCGAGCACGTGTAGTGTTATTATTATAAAGCTGGTATTAATTGAGTTTTTACGTCATCGAAGAACTCGGACAACGACAGGCCTGCAGTCGTTCACCTACGTGTTGTCATTCTATTGTATCTCCAGTTTCTCCTCGGGGTTCAGCTTCTTTTTATTTTGATTTCATCTTCGACCTGCACATCTAATCCCCCCCCCCCCACTTTATTCCTCTCTACATGCGTTATAATCGTCGCAGGCGAAGTTCCTCAAGCGCAACCGCGATGCGGAGCTGAGGATCTTGATGCAGAAAGTTGGGGGAGGCGTGTCGATTACCATATCCAAGGACAGAGCGCAGTTCGGACGGGGGATGGATGCGCAAGATCCCCGTGCACCCCAAGAAGCGCCGTCGGAAAGCCAGCGTGGGGCGGATCGCGAGAGATCAAACGAGGGCCCTTTCGGCGCCCCTTTTGAGGTGTGTGACCTACTGTTCGACCAGAGCTGAGAAAATTTTTAGTGTTAATACGTTCCAAAAGTATCCGTGCAAAGAGCGCATACGCTGTATGAGCAGAGCCACGATTTTCGACGAGAGCTGGTAAATGAAAAGCATCAATACGCTACTAAAGTATGAGCTTGAAGAGAAAAGTGGACCGAAAAGCGTTAGTACTCTACAATAGCATGCAAGTTGAAGAGCGGAATGAAAAGTGCCCATACGCTGCAAAAAAAATGCTTGTTTCAAAAAGCGCATGATTGTTTTTGTGCATTTTCACTTTCAAAGCACAGGGTGTGAGTGCGCGTTGGGAAAGGCCTGTCGGTTTCACTTTGGCAGCACGACGCTTGCACCGTCAGCACAAAAATCAAGTCGATACGGACCAAGGCTGGCGTTATGGAAAGAGCGTTTTGGGTCTTTTTTGTTTCAGCGGCCCAGGTCCGCTCGCGTGAATATCTGAGTTGTTTCCCCGCATGTCTTGGGCTGTCGTGCCTCTTTTCTTCGAGAAGGAAGTGCACCGCGGTGTAATCGTTAGTTGAGTTAGTTGACCTGCTCTAAAGGAAAATGGAGGTAGACTAGTAGTATAACGCTATAACAGACCACGGCCTTAGTTGATGAGCCCGGCTCAGTGTATCCCTATTGCGCTGTGGTCACTCGCAGGATCGCGGGAATTCTCGACTAGTTAAGTTAACCCTTTCACCACTGCAGGCACGATCGCACTAACTACTGACTACTACCAGGTATAATAATCCTACGCGCAGGCTCGTGATATTAACGACTATGAGTAGGCGATATTTAATCACGACAGCGGAGTCGTTAAAACCCTTCCCCGGGTTTAGCAGGAACCCCTTCTCCACGTTGTTGCTGATGTAATTCTAGGTACGTATTATTACTTGGTACTGCTAGTATATGGTTTATAATTAGAACAGCACCAATGGTTTTGGGTGCAAACCACTTGGCATTACGGTGGGGTCACAGCTTCGCAGTGGTATGATGCCCAAGCAAGAGTCGCACTCCTATGCGGACAGAACGCTTGGAGTTAGACTAGGTAGGGTCATTGTACAACGACCTTTTTTTTTCAATATTTATTTATATGGTAGTGTAGGCCTTAGTCGTGTTACTCCGGTCTTTTAGTATTGTCACGTCTTAGATTCGTCTTATCATGTCTTAGGTTCGTCTTGGCGCGTCATAAATTCGTCTTTATTCGACTGCAATATATACCCGACACTAAATCCAAGTAGTTCCCCCCACAAGGTGGATGCCGGCTAAGACGTGTTAGGACGAAAAAAACGATCAAAACGACTGAGATTCATACGTCTTACTCCAATTTTTCGCGCCTACGGCGGGGTTAATGCCTCGCTTCGCTCGTTTCCTGAGTCCGACTTACGACTTGCTTCGCTCTCGTTTTAGAAGAGGGAGCCGCCTCTCAGAAGAGGGAGCCTATAAGCTATAAGAGACAAGTCAAAGGGATTGGGGTTTCCATACGGTGAGGGGCGGTGTCGACCTGGGAGATTATCGTTATCGTCCCCGGGTTATTGGGACTGTAGAGATACGGAGGGATTTATGCTCCAGAGGTGGGGCCCTATCCTTCCCGGGTGCGGCGGAACTCCCCCCCCCTTGGTGGGCCTCTATCCTCTCAGGGCGGCGCTGGCTTTATAAGCTCCAATCCAAACCAGCGACTCGCCAACGGGATTGGGGCTTCCACACCGTGTGGGACTGTGTGGACCAGGGAGAACTCGGTTTTCGACCTCGGGCTGTCGAAGTTGTAGAAACATGAAAGGGTGTCGGAACCAGGGATGGGGTCCTCTCCTCCTCGGGTGCGGCGTGACTGAGGGGTTGAGGTTCCACACCGTACGGGGCGTACTAACCCATTTTCGTCCCCCAGTTGTCGGAGTTGTAGATGCATGGAAGGATATTCGAACCGGCGATGGGGCTTTATCCTCCACGGGTTGCGCTTGCTCTATGCACGAGCCCCAACCAATTCGCGACCGGCCAAAGGCGTTGGGGCTTCCACGCCGTGCGGGGCGGTGTCGATCCGGGAGATCAACGTCTTCGCCCACGGAGTGTCGGAGTTGTAGAGATACGGAGGGATTTATGATCCGGGTATGGGACCCTATCCTTCCCGGTGGCGCTGGCTCCCCGCGGCGCAGACAATCAGCGAATGCCAGTAGGATCGGGGTTTCCACACCGTGTGGGGTGATGTCGACCCGACATAACTCGGTTTTCGTCCCCGGGATGTCGGAGTTTTAGATATATGGACGTAGTTCCCATCCGGGGATGGGGTCTATCCTCCCCGGGTGGAGCTGGCTTTATCGCTCCAGCCAATAAGCGTTCAGCCAATGGGGTTGCGGTTTCCACACCGTGCGGGGCGGTGTCAACCCCGGAGAACTCGTCGAAGTCGTAGAGATGTGAAATAATGTCTGAACCGGGGATGGGGCCCTATCCTCCCCGGTTGCGGCGGGGCTATGGGGGATCATCCCGAGGGGCAACTCTCGCCACGCGCCCGGCGCCCCCTCATTGCCTCATTGGCCGAGGGCGGGCTGGGGGGTGAGCTCTCGACCAATGTGATTGCGACTCGGAAAACGCAGGGATGAAAAGCATTTGCCTATTGTACGATATGCTTTCCAACCCAAACATAATATGGAAATCGCAATGCCCTAATGACCATCCCCTAACCCGGCAGCCGTCGTTGGTTAATTTTCGATGAAATACGACGAGCACAAAAAGCTGAAAGGTGGGAATGCTGAACCCTATGCGCGATAAATATGGACGCATGTACCCAGGGGTAGGAGGAAAGACACCCGTGACCACGTCTTGTCCAGAATGTCCCTGAGGGTAAATCAAACCTCTCACGGGTTAATGAGCTGGAGAGTAAACGTGATGGAAGAAACATGTGTGGTCGATGCTGTAATCGTTAGTTTCTTTCGGCATTGTTTCCCTATGAATTATCAATGGGGTTAATACTGCATCCCACCTCAAGACGCCTCCGAACTCCCCGAACACCTCTTCTTTCGCGCCCGCCGAGCAGCTTTCTCCGTACGTGTCCATTCGTGGTATGGCACCTAAGGCATCCGCGGCTGGCGCGCTGCTTCTGGAGAGGTTGAAGGTGGGAGGGTTTCGTAGAATGCTTGGAATTTTCGCTGGCCCACAAGAAAAGCATGTTATATTTCTGCAGGCATATAGCTACTACCAAATGTACAAGAACACGGCAGCAATATGGATTTCAACGAATTCTTCCATCTCGCAGCTGAGGTGTCTACTTATTTTTTTACAAAAAATATTTGTCAGCGTATCGCATATGATTAGGTGTGTTCGGCTGCGTTGCATCTGTATGAGAGGTGCACGCCAGAGCGAGAAGGAAATGGTCTTGTCGACCCAAGATGTAGCTCGTTAAACCCCGAGAGCGTGCCCGGGAGAATAGGACGGAGATGCTGCCATCCACACGGGTGTATGCAGTTCGTGCTGAAGATATGCAATCTTGGTTGGTTCGCTAAAGCCACTTGCACGCGCAGGCACGGTGAAACTCACTGCTGTAACTGGCGCGTGATATTATGGCGTCCAGCGTCCAGCGTCACAAGTTTCACTTCACGCCGAGACGTTTTTGCGCGGCGCCTGACACCGCACAGACACGACGGTAGGGGTATTGTCCAATCCCCCCCCCCCCGCTCCTCTATAGTAAACCGCCCCTCTATAGTACACCCTATCAAGTAGTTGATCGCCCCTCTATAGCATTAATTGGTCAACTAGTAACATTTCGGGGTGTTTCATTGGTCAACACACGCACACACACAGAAATTTAGACCCTGCTCTCGCTTGGCAATCTGATCCCACCTAGACCTGACCGCACTCGTGCCTGAGCGCTCCAGACTGACCCCGGGTATAGCCGTCAGGGGTGCCTTTATCGCAATTCTGGATTTGATAAGGATGAAGTGTGGAAATGGGGGAATTCGGCTTTGCCCACGTGTGCTTCCAGTATTATGAAAAGGAAACTATAAAAAACTGTCCAAAACACTATATTAGACCCTAACCCTAACTCAATCCCCGGCCCCAAAAATATCGAGGGTCGGTTGCAGCAAATCGAGGGCCGGCCACCGCCAGTACCCTCCTCGTAGCTCCGGTCAACCATGGTGATGAATAACCGATATTCCGCCCTCGACCCCCAACCTGTGTCGTGCGCCCCTGTTCGATTCTCCATCCCCTGGCGAAGTTTAATGCTAAACCTCTTACTTGCCTGCAGAAACTTCATGCAAAAACTCCGCATGTCGGGCAGATTATGAACTGTCTGACCTATTCCATTCAGTTCATTGGGTTGGGACATATGCAAAGATGCGGATCCTAGATTTCACGACGTGGAAGCGTGTACAAATCATACAGATTGTGCCAGATCATATTGCAATGCGCCTGCAGACCCGGACACACGTATGGAAACATGTACAGCTCATTCAGATCTCATAGGTCAGCCCCGTTCAAACTTGTACAGAGGATGCAAATCCGTGATAACGACCTCCTTGATCTATACTGTGATGGAGTCTGTCCAACGTGCAAAAAACTCCCACTTACCTGCCAAAATTTCATGCAAAACCTCCCACTCGTCTGCCAAACTTTCATGCAAAATCTCCTCTTCCATCGCCAGCCAAAATTTCATACAGTCCCCCCCCCCCCCCCCCCGCCCCCCGCTAAACTTCCACGCTAAACCTCCCTCCCACTTGCCTGCCGAAATTCATGCAAAACCTCTCACTCTCTAGCAAAGTTTCATTCAAGACCTCCCACTCCCCTTCCAAAATTCCATGAAAACCCTCTCCCACGCTTCCAAGGCTGTTGATCGCATGCGGGTCAAGATCTCCGTACCTACGAAGGCGGTCTCCACCTTCATAGGGGTCGGGGGGCAGTCTCTTCGAAAGCTGAGGCGTCTTTGCGTCGGGTGTGAGCTCGACATGACCCAGGTGGCAGACGGAAACTCCGAGGTAGCGGTCTTTGGTGAGGACGAGGAAAAGCTCGGCATCGCGGTTGGGCTGGTCAAAAAGTGGGTCGCCGAGCAGCAGGTACGTTGTCCTTTTTGGGAGTTGAGGTGTGGCTAAGGGGGCGGGGGTGACATTTGTTTTCCGGGCTTGTGGTGGAGGGATGGTGGCGGCGGTGGTGGTAGTGTTGTCGCTGTCGTTGTCGTTGTCGTTGTCATTGTCGTTGTCGTCGTCGTTGTTGGTGTCGTTGTCGTTGTCTTTGTCGTTGTCGTTGTCGCTGTCGCTGTCGCTGTCGCTGTCGCTGTCGCTGTCGCTGTCGTTGTTGTTGTTGTTGCGGTTTCACATGGTTAGGGTATGTTCCTAACGAATGAAAAAAATTACGATTCGTGACAAAATCGCGATTCGTGACGTTTGGGAATTGGCGATACGTCAAGCTTTCCCACGAAAGAACATTTTTTTTGTCACAATTGGTGATGTATTTTGTTGGTGGACTTTTCGAAACTCTTCATAGTCACGACTCTTGACAAAATATTACGATGTACGAAAATACAACGTTGTTTTGTCTCGATTCGTGACGTTTTTTTGGGTTCGTCAGGAACGACCCTTATGTGGTATGTGCCAGGCTGAAGACGGAATGTGGCAGGAGCCTATCGGTACAGCGATTGTAGAACTAGCTTCCCGTGCGAAAGTGCCATCGCACCTCGCCGGTTGCAGCCATTGTTGCCCTTGATTTCCCCCCTGTAGGTAATACTGCAGTCCCACGAACGGCCCTTTCCTCGTCTCAACGAGCGCGACGCACTGCGAATGTTAACCAGAGACATACGCTACCTCCTCCGGGTCTTACACAGTTCTCAAGTGCACATGGCGCTTTCCAAATGCCAGCAGTTCTTGTATTCGAGATGTTGGCCCATGAAAAATAGCGACGGCAGTACAAGCACTGGCTACGAAAAGAAGACATATACCAAGTGCAGACGAAGAAAGGCATACTATATGGGGGATGGGGTGGTGATATTTAATTGCTTCGTACTAACGTCAAGACATTAATTATTTTCCATGCGGGGAGACGTTACGCGCGTGAAAACCCAAGCAACAGCGCTTACTCTCCCCCCTGCTCGCGCGTCCACAGGTTCGAGAGGTCACCGTCGGCTCCGACATCGCCGAGCTGCTTCGGAGCTACCGCGCAGCAGGACTAAGGGACAAGATAACGGGCGCCAATCGGAGGGCGGGGGGTTCGTCGGCACAGTCAGCAGGGGCGGTGGGCACGTCGCCTGGGACGGCGAACAAAAACGGGGGTGGGCGCGGAGGCCTTCCGATGACGAGACATGGGAATGACGCGGACTCGTTTTTTGGAGGCGTTCGCATGGATTCGGAGCCCAAGTGTGGTCTGGTGAGGGACACGAGCAGTAGCCTTTACGAGACGTCTGGATTATCACCAGAGATAAAGCGTGGGAACCGGGAAATGTTCTAGTATATGAGTTTTAATGTGATCCACCAAATTTTCAACAAAAGAAAACGTCGGATTTGGTCTGGGCAAAGTTCGATGGGTAGGGCTGGGGTCAGGGCTGGGGTTGGGGTTGGGGTTAGGGTTACGAGCTATAAATGTAAATATAAAGCTGACTTTAACTTAGTTGGAGTTTTGTCAATCGTTGGTAAAATATTATTGCTATAAATTGGATAGGTGGGTTCCTGAGCTTTCAGCACATTTGCTACCATTATTATATTTTTTAATCGAAGTTGACGTCGACGAGTAAGCCCAAGCCGAGTAAACCCCGTCACGTGCGCGGGTATGTCGATACTAAATTCTACACGAAAGTCCGAAAAAACTGTACCAGAGATGAGGCTGACACTTTGGGTGAACATTCCTTGGCAGGCATTACGAAACGATCGATACCTTCACCATCGCCTAGTTCGTAGTCTGCCAAGAGATGGGTCGTGTTTACGATCCGCCATACGAAGCCAAGATATTGCGATGAGAGACGCAAAATCTGTTTTTCGCACCGCAGTTTCACGAACTTTATGCAGAAACTTTAAAACGTGGTATGCCGGCAGGCGAGGCGTTCTTCGATAGGGGTAGCATTTTTGGGCCTAAATATTTACTGAGGCGACGTGGCTCCTTAACCCCAAATCGTCGGAACAGCCTTCCTTTAGCAAAATGGACGCATACTACAATAGAGGTATGCCTTCTTTTGTTTTTGTTTTTCCTGAATAACGGGTCTCCTTAATCCAAAATCGTCGGAAAAAAAAAGGTCATTTTTTTTTCTTGCATGATTATCGTTGTGTACCTAGGCCATGGGATTTTTCTCGTCCGGTATGACAGCAGTTTCATTTTTCTCCAAGTCCGTTTTTGGGAGAGGTCATACGCTCCCGAAAATTGAGGAACTCCAGAAAAAAATCGGTTCACGTCTATCGTAGCATGCGTCAACCATTGGTTCGTACACCTGGACCACGGGTTCCTTCATCGGATTGTGCGTTCAGATTGCTCCATATGAGTGTTTGGGTGAGGTTTAGAGTTGAGGAGACCCAGAAAAAAAACGGTGCAACTCTATCCTACGAGGTAGCATGTATCAGGCGTTCCCTGTGGAGTAGTAGGTGAATCTCGTCCCTCCTAAGGCAACGACGCTGGTTCGAATCCTCCGGAGTGCATGCTCGTGCTCGTACGTAGGGAATCTTTCTTGGGGTAAAGTCTTGACTAGCGGAAAGCGTACGAGCGCGTTTTGGCAAAATTCGATGAAAATGGGTGAGCATGAAAACCCGCAAAGTGGGAATGCTGAACCCTATGCGCAATGAAAATTAAGGCACGTAATTGGGGGCAGAAGGGAACACACCTGTGACCACGGCTTTTTTCCAGAAGATCGCTGAAGGTGCAATCTCTTACCAGTTGAGCTGAAAATTAAAAAGTGATGATTAAAAAAATAGTAAATAAATAAATAAGTAAATAAACAAACAAATAAATACCTCAACCCAAACTGACTTTTTGAATAAAAAGGAAAGAGCAAAAACCGACTAACAATTCCGTGGCCTAGCCCAACGACGAACGCTATCGCAAAACACAAGAGACATTCCAACGACAGTGGGTAGGCTCTCGGTTAAGGAGCGCTCCTTCAATCAGAAAAGCATAACATTGACCAAAAAAAGGTATACCAGTGCGCTAGAGTATGTCCGTGGCCTTCCTGATATTGAATAGCTCCTCACTTGCTGAGCAGCTCCGTCAACCAGTCAGTGGTGGCCATATAGCACCACTCACTGAGCTACTGAGTCGCCAGTTGCTGATGAGCTCCGTCAGTCAGTCAGGAAGAGCCTCCTCAAACAAATCGGTGCACTCCTGCCCGTAGCATGCGGTGATCCTTTTATAGTTGATTGAAGTATAGCGACCGAAGACATGACAAGTGCGGTGTTGTCCACCGTCTCCGTCAGCGCGCGGACCTGTACGAATTGATCATGTGGTGAACCCTGTTGTATTGTTGCGGTTCGGACACGAAATGTATCGCCAACATCCGAAAAAAGCAGCCCGCGGTTGTTTCGAATGGTCGATGCTGTCAATGTCAGTTTTGTTGGTCAACTCCTCCCTCAGAAGTCTCTAAGGGATGAACAAGTCAGGGGAGGAGGCTTGCACCGTGCTGAAAGTGTTGTTTTGGCTTTGGACCGGCTTGATACGGTTTGCTGTGTGTTAAGGCCTTGAAGGATTTTATTCTTACTTTTTTATTTTGAAGCTTTGTTGATTGGGACGCATTATCGCCTCGGGATTGAGTTATTGCTCGGTTTACCGTCAGGATTTGCAGGTACAAATATGATAAGGGCTGGTGTGGGGGTGCCTCGCACGTGGAGTTTTCTCCGCGGAAAAGAGTGATCGAGTTACTGCCGTTTCGCGTCATTTTCCGCTAAGCATTTTGAGCTGAGTGCTCAAGAACAACTGGCGATATCCCGGTTTTCCTTAATAGCAGTATACAGCAAGACCCAACCCACCCACCCACTCACCCACCCGTGATACGGCACCCCTGCGCAGCGCAGCGCAGCTCAACCTAGCCCAACCCAACCCAACTCCATCCAACCCAAGGCAACCCAAGGCAACCCAACCCAACCCAACCCAACCCAACCCAACCCAACCCAACCCAACCCAACCCAACCCAACCCAACCCAACCCAACCCAACCCAACCCAACCCAACCCAACCCAACCCAACCCAACCCAACCCAACCCAACCCAACCCAACCCAACCCAACCCAACCCAACCCAACCCAACCCAACCCAACCCAACCCAAACCAAACCAACCCAAACCAAACCAAACCAACCCAACCCAACCCAACCCAACCCAACCCAACCAAACCCAACCCAACCAAACCCAACCCAACCCGACCCGACCCAACCCAACCCAACCCAACCCAAGCTGATAAACATGTTCTGCAGAGGGGTTCTGCCTTGACTCGTGGCAGGACTTACTGATGAGGTTGTTTTATGTTAGTCGATGTTCCGTGCGGCGTTCTGAAATGATCAGGTGCGACTGCAGGGAGGCGATGAGGGATTGGACCGTGCGGAACGCCTGATACGAGAGTTCCAGGCCGAAAACTGGACGATGGAGATCGCTGTAGGGATGGAAGACGAGGTACGCAACACGCCTTCGTGCGGATTGGTGTCGTGAAATAATAATAACTGGTCTCGTTTGATGCCTTTGGCGATGACCAGGACTCGTCCAAGAAAATGTCGTGAACGTTTTCTATTCCTATTAATAACCCGACACGCCTACGATTTTACCGAGATGAGTCGTCGTGTTCTCCAGCCATCGCTCCCCCCGGACTGTCTGCTCTTCCTTTTGGAAACCCATGGCGGGCGAGGGCGGGAGAAGAACATTTAAGGCACCACCGCCTTGATTCTGAGACGCGTAGAGTCGCCAGGAGATAAGACTATGGTACAGCCGCGACCATCGGCTTCGCAGAGGACTATGGTCGGACGTTAGGTAGCACCGATTTGATATCATACATGACCACCGGTAATACCCGAGAAGCGGTGGCCATCTTGGGAGATAAATGGTGGCGACAGAAGGCGAAGCAGGAAGGGAAAACATGAACATTTTCTTTTAATGTAATCTACGGAATAAAACGAAGTGAGCGCCCATGTGTTGAATGTGTCTCTACTAGGGGAAATAACTGTGCTCGAAAGGGATGCGTAGTCAATAGCCTAATGCTAAATGCAAGCAACAAATGTGTACCCCCTGTACCCCCCCCCCTCCCCTCCCCGAAGCGTCCGTGCCTGAAACCGAAGTGGTTACCACTAAGCAAAGCAGCAATACATTGTCACAATTACCTGTTTGAGATACACCATAACCACTGACATTTTAACGCTACCGTTGACAGATCCTTTGAGAGCGACCCATGTGGTGGATGACCGCCTCCTCGTGGTGCAACATCGTGATCCGAGGCCCCGGCGTGTAATGCCGCAGCGGTTACCACCGATCCAAACAACCAAAAGCGACCCCCCTTACTCCATTCGTCGACTATTTTTCAGAACTAACATCGGATTTTGTTTTCGAAGCAACCCATGTAACGGGTGACTGCCCCCCGCAACGATATTGTTAGAACTACCGCCGGCAGAACCTTTGCAAGAGATCCATGGACGCGTGCTACGTTAGAGGTGGCACTTTTCGTCAAAAACAAACCCTGAATGACTGGGCTCCTTAACCCAAAATCGTCGGTATAACAGTCTTGTTTTGCAATATGAACATTTTTTTCACCTGAGCCATGCGGCTTGGTCATCGGGCTGTACTTTCTGTTTACTCAGAAGAGTGTTTGAGCGGGGCATAGAGCTCCTCGATCCACCCTCAGAAGCTTACTGTAGCATGTGTCCATGCAAACAGTTTAAAAAAAAAAAATCATCATCGCTTTTACTCTCCAGCTCAACTCGTGACAGGTTTTACCCTCAGCGACCTTCCGGACAAGGTCATGGTCACAGGTGCCTTCCCTTCCCCCCCCTGGTACATGCCTTCATTTTTATCGCGCACGGGGTTCAGCATTCCCACTTTTCAGCTATTCATGCTCGTCGATTTTCGTCGAGTTTTTGCGAACTCACGCTCTCGCGCTTTCCGCTCGTCAGTTTTTTTACCCAAGGAAAAGCCGCCACAAGCGCGACTGAATATGCACTCGGGAGGATCCGAACCCGCATGAATGACTGTAGCAGGGACGAGATTTGTCTACTACCCAACATGGAACGCTTGCAGATGATCCCCCCCCCGAGGCATGCAATGGTAGGGGTGACGTGCACCCTTTTTTTTCCTGAGGCTACTCACTTAAATTAAGGAGCGTTAAAACGCATCACATCACATCATATCACATCACATCACCCAACCAATGTTTTTGTTGAAAAAAAAACCCGAAAAGTAATCCGACGAACAATCCTATGGCCTCGGTATTAGTTCGGTAATCGACCCATCCCACGGGTGAGGGTGCATCAGATTCTAAGATAGTTCCTGAGGTCCTCACATGAGGAGCTCAACATCTCACCCGATACTACATGACTTCGAAGGGATTCGTTCGCACAACCTGACCAAGCTTCTATACCATACTGTAGTCCTGCAAAAAATATGTACTCGTGAAATTACTGGACTACAGTATACAACCGCTAGTTCCTCACTTGAGGAGCTTGATTGGACACAAAAACACTGAAGTATTAGTTAATCCAACAACTGCAACCCCTACCGTGGCACGACTCATTCGCAAACGCTATGACGAAAAAAAACGCCAACTAGCTGGTATTCTAGCCTTATCGGGCAGTCTCTCGGGAGCCTCGTGAGCCATGCATGCTTGGACCAAAACGTTTAACCTCTTTCGTAGACCACGTCTCCCCCGGGGCGCGACACTGCAACCGCAACGACTGCGACATATGCCAAGCGCATGTACTTGCTCCGTCATCCCGCCGCACCGCAGGAAGTGTTGATCCGCAGAGGGCTGCTTCGCCAGATCCAGTCGGAACACACCGACGTGAACTTCCACTACGCCCGCGACACGAAAGTGGTTCGGGTGCGGGGACGCAGGGAGCGTGCTGAGTGGTCGGCGGCCCTTCTGCAGGCGACGCTGTACGGAGGCGGGCTCGACGCAAGCGGGGTGAGATAAGCTAGCCGCCCCGTTAACCCGCGCGCGATCGAACCAGCACGCACAGCTTGAAAATATTAATGTCGACAAAATCCTCGATCGTGTGGTATTTTTTTTTATTTTCATCAACACTGTGGCCGTTCCGCGCTCGCACGTGCGCTCACACGCTCGCCAAACACGCGCGTTGGCACAGTAGGGGTAAGGCGGTTTAAGTAAGTTGGCATCGGGATATAAGGCGGTCAAAATCGCTGGGCGCGACTGGGGAATGCCACATTCAACTTGGATTGAATAAGGCGGCTTCACCCAATAAGGCGATCGTGTTGCTCTGGCATACCACCGCCTTGCTGGGGGACCCCTATTTAATAGTGTAAACCCACAACATTGACGTTTTGTATCCGCAACATTGAGATTTTGTGTCAGCGGGCGGCGAAAGAGCTCCGTCGGGCTTTTTTCTCGAATGTGTTGTAAAGAACGCGACAATCGGTGGGCTGTCTCTAAAGAGGAGTGCTCAGATAGAGGTTTTAAGGTGTACCACTTTTTGGCCAAAACATATTCTGAACGGCGAGGCTTGACCCTTTTAGCACCGCACTTCCGACAAGGGGCGAAAATACGTGGAGTTATACTAAGAGATACTTTTTTGGAGTTGGAAATGGGTATACATAAAAAATCGTCGGGAAATTTCATTGTAATTCTTGTTTTAAAAAATGATACCAAAAATCGTTGGGATGTTATTGTCGTTCTTGTTTTGAAAAATGATTGTTTTGGTATACCTGGACCACCCTAGGGTGTGTATATCGGATGATGCACTTTCGGTTTTGCTCTGAAACGTTTTTTAGGGGGGGTGACGAACAGAGGTTCCTCAGAGTGGAGGAGCTCCAGAAAAAAATGCGGTGCGCCCTCTGCCGGTAGCGTGTGTCTGACGTGTGTGCAGCGTCGGGCACCGCGATTGCGACGAAAAGGACGTCCTCCACCGTAGAGGTGCAGAGGCGTGCTACGATTGGGCAATGCATTTTCGCTACAAAGGTTTGAGTCATCCCACGGTAAGGGTTGCAGTTGTTGGATTAACTAATTGTGTCTCGCCGGTTGAGCCTCCTCAAGTGTGGAGCTACCGGTTGTTCTGACACTCTTATCAGTATACCTGGTATTTGTTTTAGGACTATAGCGCATAGGAGTGTTGGTCTGATTGTGCGATTGAATGCCTTCGAAGTCGTGTTTCGCGCGAGATGTTGACCTCCTTATGTTATGAGGTCAGAAACTTCCGTTGCACCCCTACCGTGGATGACTCCTATGATACTTGCTTTATTTATACCAAGGCTGTTCATCGGATTTGCACGTTAGCTTTCAAAAAAAGTCAGATGTTGGGGGCGAGGTAGAGAAGATTTTCAGCAAATTACTGTTCTACCGCTTATCGTAGTATGCGTCCCGACACATGCTAAGGTTGGGGTGCACCAACCATTGTATTTCTGAGACTATTAACCACTTGAGGAGCTCTATTCTATTAGTGGTATACTTCACAAAAAACTTTTTTTTGCTTTAGTAAAACTGAAAATGCAAGCGCAGCTCGATGAAATAACGCATGGCTAAGGTATGCAAACCCGATGAACAAACGCATGGCCAACGTACACAAACGAATGACATTTGCACGAACAAAATATATGTCATTCCGACAGTTGTGGATTGAGAAACGCCGTTCCAGTCAGAACATATTTTCGCCAAAAATCGGTATACCTTAATGCCTCTACCGTAGCACGCGTCGAATCGCCGCCTAAGGATCCCCGCCGTTATCGGTCGCGAGGTGGGGTCGTGCTGAATCCGACAACGACAGTACTGTCTGGAAAGCATGGCGATGGTGAAGGCCAAACTGTTGCGCTCTTCGTAGGGTAACGCCGAACGGGGGGAGTGAGCCCTCGCGTGCCCCGAAATGGACCTCTGTTGGTACACTGCGGATCTGTATGGTAGATGTGTGTAACTGCCAGCAAGAAATATTTGCGGTGCAACTTGCGCCGAATGCGGCACAACCTAAACCAATGAGCTTCAGCGCATATAGAGAATATGTTACAACGTATTACTATTGACAACCCCTAGCAACGAACAGGCGTTGCGGAGACGACCTTATGGTTTTCGCCATATGTGACCAGCGGCGCGCACTTCCTGCCCTCGATCCCGACTCTTCCCGATCCCGACGGCCCCCGATCCCAGGCGGCGAACCTCTCGGTGTCGCTCATCAAGCTAGCGCCATCCGGTTTCAAGCTGATGGTGGATCGCGGGCGTCACCACCTACGGAGGCTTTCGATGGAAACGGGTACAGATATGGACGCGGTGCCGGCCGAATCTTTGGTTAGAGTGAGGGCCCGGAGTGCGAGCATAGTGTCAGAGGCCAAGAAGGCCCTCCTGTGCTTCGTAGAGAAAAACCTGGCGGGGATATTCATAGACATCGCTAGAGTTGCCGTCCCGCTGGCTGGTGGTGGCATCAAGTTGAATCGAGAAGTAGTTGATGGTGGGCCACGGGATGCGAAGGCGGTCGTGGGGATAGAGCCGAGGGCCATCATTGGTGTGAAGCCCGCGAGCGACGGCGGCAGCAGCGGCTGTGGCAGCGGTGGCAGTGGTGGTGGCCGTAGTGGTCGTAGTGGCGGTGGCGGCGGCGGTGGTGGTGGTGGTGGTGATGGTGGTGGTGGTGGTGGTGGTGGTGGTGGCAGCAGTAGCGGTAGCGATGGCGGTGGCAGTGCTGGTGGTGGCGGCGGCGGCGGTGGTGGCGGTGGCGGCAGCACTGGCGCACCAGACACCAAGAAGAGAGGCCTTGGACCAGCTAAAACCGTCAGCAACAGCTCGGTGAGGGCAATGGCCGAGCTCCACGGTTGCAAGGTAGTGTTCGGGACGCCGCCCCCGTCATCGCCACCCGGCGGCAGCACTGACGCTAGGGGTTACAGCGGCAACAGTCTGTCGGCGCCGAGTCGATCGGACAGGCAGCAATCCCCTTACGGCAAGAACAAGCGTCGAGACGATCGAGGTGGGGGCGGAGCGTCCGCAAGCTCGCACGGTCAGCCATCGCCGGCAGAAGACGCGGCGGCGACGCAGCGAAACATGCAGCACTCCCGGGGAGTCACCATTTCCGGCCCACCCGGTCTGGTGGAGAATGCTCGAAACGCGATAGTCGCAATGGTTTTGAATGAAGGGCAGTGTGAGGTCGCGTTGGGGGCGGGACCTGCTGCCGCGCTTGAGGAGGCACGGTGGAAGAATATACAGGTAAGTTACGGTCGTGGCTAGGGATAAGGCTAGCAAAGACACGCGATGGGGGGGGTCATATAATACTCTCTGAGGATCCTCGCTTGACGGCCTCTGCCCCAATCGAACAATGACCGAGAACAACAGTACGCTAATCCGACACGAATTGCTTTGACCTAGGCGCACAACATGAATGATCGTAGTACAGAACAAGTGGGATTCCGTTGCTTTGGGTACTTTGCTAGGTAAGGGTCCCCGTCAACCGTTGTAGAATCATCCCCCTATAGTGCGGTAGGGGTGGAGCTCAAGTTTGGAACTATCGGTTAGTATGATCATTTTAGGCCTATACTTTTTTTTTGCGCTGTAAATATAGCGCATAGAAATGTTGGCCGGCTTGCGCGAGCGAATATCTTGGAAGGGATGCTTCGGGTGATGATGGATGATGTTGGTGTTAACCCCCTCATAGTAGGAGCCCAGAAAATTCTTAGAATCTGCTGCACCGCTAGCGTGGGATGACTCAACTGTTTTTCCCGAAAGTGCCTCCCCTATAATAGCATGCGTCGAAGGTTAGAGTTGGTAGGGGGGGAGGAAGGCCTCGGTCATGGCGGAGCTTCGATGGCATAGGCTGGGGTCGCTCCCTCGATGGTGTGTCAGGGCGTGTGTTCTTCACATAAAACTGTGTTTTTCTGGTTGTCGACATCCAGCAAGCGCACCCAGTGTCCGAGCCAATTCTTTTTCTCCTAGAGAGAGACAAGCTCTGTGGTCACAAATGCGAGACAGAGATATACGCCGCAACTACAATAGCATGAGAAGATCTCAACGATACCGTTTGACGTTTACGTGTGCGGTGTTACATGTTTTTTCTGCCGCAGGAGCTGATCAGCAGATGGGTGCTTTGTTTGTGCCTTTCCTTTTATACACAACGCTCCCCCTCCATGCTTTGTGTGTGCCTTTCCTTTTGGGGCAGCGCCTTCCCCCCCCCCCCCCCGCGCGCGCTACGGCTAACATAAGAGGAGGGCGACGATGCTTGGAGCATCACTATCACTCATACACTCGCCCTCCTTTGGTAGCCCTTGACGCGGCATACTCTGTAATCCGTCAGACAACTGTGACCGTCAGACAACTGTGACATCTACGTACTATGGCCTGGTTTCACTCCAACAATGACATGGTTTCACCTCAGATCTATAGGCTACGAATTCGTCTACGTGTCGCATTCTACAACAGGACGCTATTATGAAGATCCGTCGCTAGAAGGATGAACATGGAAAACAAAAACGAGAAAAAACTAATCCTCTGCTGGGTTTATGTTTTTTGTGTGAGTATATCGCTGTTAGATCCTACGCGCTATATATCGCATAAACTTGGTCATCACATAGGAGAGCTCGACCAAAAGATGAAATTCTTCCCTTGCTGTTTTTTATTTCCTCCTGTTAACAACGCATTTTTGCGATGTTGGGGTAGGCTCTGCTTCTACAAGATGGTATGGGTATGCGTGTTTCGGTGCGGGTAGCACGTTAACTTTCATGAGGCTCCTCGCTTGAGTTGGTCTGGCAGCCGATTTTGAGACAAAAAGTGACGCTAAGGCCGATACACAATCCGATGGGCTAGAAGGGCCCAAAAGAGTTACGCCGAAAAAGGTCGCTAGGCTTTCCCTTACTGATGCGCGTAGAACATGGTTTCCATTGGCTTGGTTTCATGTACCTGGGGGGCGCGACGTGTCGTGATTTCCGACGTGTTCCCTCACGAATCTTCGGCGTTATCCTTGGCGTGAGACAGTTTAATTTTTTTTGGCTGATGTACGATGTGTTTCAGCTATGGTACGTGTACCGCTTTTGGTTTTGTTTTGTTTTTTCCATTGGAGCGTAACTGGAGCCTGTTCTGTTACCGCGGACATGGGTTTGACGATGCGATAAAGTGAGAACAAAAAGGAAGCAACGAGCAACACACAACAAACAGGAAACGACAAACAGCTACCAACTAACAACAAACAACAAACAACGAACCACAAACAACAAGCAACAAAACAACGAATAACAAACAACCACCGACAAGTGACCACCATGCCTTGGTTTCTGCCCCATCCCACAGAAAGCGACCAACACCGACATCATTCTGGACCGTGAGACGTGGTCGCTAGTGGTCCGCGGTTCTCCCTCCTGTGTGGAGGAGTGCAAAATCGAGCTGTACTCCATGCTACGCTCTGTCTTCCCGGGACAATTCGAGATGGTACGCGCATGCCCGTACAATTCTCGGCGAAAACCGTTGCGATTCGCGCTCCGCGGG
This sequence comes from Undaria pinnatifida, assembly GCA_012845835.1. Classification (NCBI taxonomy): domain Eukaryota; class Phaeophyceae; order Laminariales; family Alariaceae; genus Undaria; species Undaria pinnatifida. The sequence continues at coordinate 16,622,849 of JABAKD010000002.1, read as the reverse complement.
TATGTTGTCAACCATAAATAACTAGTTCAAACATGGTATTGTATTACTTAATGTGTTGTAACACCGTTGACACCTGGTGTACATGATATAGTAATTGTTTGACATATTCACATGTATTTGTAGTGGAATATATTCTAATTACTATGTGTAAACGTTTTATTTAATTCTTGTTGCAGTAGTTGACAATGCTACAACGTGCTGGTATTTTTGGCTCATTAGCTAGTCTCCTAGTTTGTTTTCGATTTAGTCCATGGCGGAAGTTTATCGACCGAAAAATGACAGTTACTTGTCGCTCGTTGGGTGCCATGCCCCTTGTTTTGCTCGGTGGAGTCGAGTACCTTTTGCCCCTTTCCTTGTCCCCCCTCGTTGGGCGGAAGCATTTTTCGGTCACAGTTTATCTGAGTGAACGGGCTCCTCAGGCCAGTACTTAACTCAGATAGCAAATCTTCCTAAGGTAGCTGTTTACGCACTCAGGTTGGCTAAGGGGTATCTAAGGAGCGGCTCAATCAAACCTAGAGTCTTTCCAAGCCACAGCATCCCAATCCGATAGAATCAACTTGAAGTATTTCCAAGCCACAGCATCCCGATCCGGTCGAATCAGCCTAGAGTCTATCCAAGCCAAGCACAGCATCCAAACCGGTCAAGTCACAAACCTGGAGCATTCAGAAGCCACAGCATCCAAGCACAGCTCACCTGAAGGTAGCGTTCGGGTTAGGGTTATGGTCCTGGTCGGGTGGTCTGCGTTAAGCGGCACGGCCAAACTCCCTTGAAGATTTATTGTCGAGCTTCGAATAGGGCTAGCTCCTCAGCGCTGGAGTGCGAATGCACTTGAGTTAAATTGACACACGACGTGTATGAAAATACGTGGAAGTGTGGTGAGCTTAAGCTTTATTCTTTCCCCATCCACGGGAGGGTCGAAAAATAAAGAAGCTAGCTTGTCAATTGAGGCAAACTTCGAATTTTCGTTGGATCGCTGTTCGTGCTGTGCGACACCTTTCATTTTGTGCCGAGGCCATGGGGTTGTTCTTCAGGCCAGATCAGGTTTCACTTACTTTTTCTTGTCGAAAACAGTTTTTGTGCGAGGTATAGAGCTCGTCAGGTGAAGAGGAGCCTCAGAAGTTTTCAGGTGTTATCCTTACGTATCGTGTAATTGCATTTGAAGTCTCCGGCAAAGACACGCCCTTTCTCGCTCGCGATGGAGCGTAGACGCTGGTATGTGTATGCTTCTCCACCACAGAAAGGCAAACCTGTGACCACAGCTTGTCGAGAAGGCCGCTGAGGGTGAAAAAAACTCCTACGAGCTGAGCTGGAAACTAAAAGTGACGATTGAAAAACCATGGCACGCTCTGCGTTAGCGGCCTTAACGGCGTTAGCGATGGCAAAGATCGGGAGACAGCACCTTGACACAAGGCTACCATAGGGGGATTACCATCGCTGTTCCACAATGTACTGCTTGAAGTGTTAGGGTTACCATAGACTCACTTACTAAAAGGTCGGTGCCTTCGACGGCCGCCCTCGGCTATTCCCTGGCCTCTCATCCTGCTCTCAGCTCCTAATTGCCGATGTTTTTTTTTTTTTCGGATCGATCCATGGGTTAAGGTCTCGTTTTTCAGCGACTCCGAGCCGCTGGCGCCAAATACTATCCCGTCGTTTTGTGCCGTTCGAGTTCGCGATATATTTACCGCCTTGGGATGGTTTGATACGCTGCGCCGTCAAAATGTCTTTTATGTCCGTTTTTTCATGGGGTACAGGGCCACTCAATTCACGGGAGCTACCTAGGCTTGGTAGTGAGATGGAGGGTACCCGCCCTATCGTAGCCTTGGTCGACTTTGTTGTACTGGTTGCTGTATTATGTATTATATGTGTATTTCGTACGTACTCGTATATATGCACGAGCGTACTGACAAGTGTAGCTCTGATGTTTTGATTGATATAGTCACGTACTCGTATGATTCGATGCAGAAATGCCGGTCTTTTCTATTTTTCTATTGCTGCAACGCCGTGTGTTGTCCGCTTCGACGACGGAACATAATTAATATGCTTGGTGCAGTATCGTACCCCCATTCTCTATGCACTGCACTACAGTAGGCCTCCCCCAGTAAGGCCGTGGTGTGTCATAGCACTATGCCCGCCTTATGGAGGGAAGGCCCCTCATTTATGCCGGGTCATGAGTACTGTAGTGCCATTCCCCAGTTATCCCGAGCGATTTTAACCGCCTTATAGCGGGATATCGCCTTACTTAGACCGCCTTGTTGGGGAACCCCTACTGAATAACGAGGCTACGTCACACGCGCGCGCGGTTCGCTCTCTCACACGAAAAACAAACGTAAAATTGGGTTCTTTGTTGGTGCAGCGTAAGAAACAATTCGATGGCGGTTCATAACGTGAAACCCAAGGCATGCACTGGGGTAGGCGCTCGCGAGAATGATTCTGAGTCGCTGAAAAACGAGTCCTTAAAAGTGACAAAACTACTGTGTAGTACGTATGGCCCTGGTCGAACGGAGGTCTTTTTCTAATTCTAATGTCGATCTCTATGGCGGTGGATATCCGATGCAGTTTCCCGTTCGCAAGCTTTGGTACTGGGTGAGGTTATGGTATTGCCTGAAGTGGGTGGCCAACGTGGAACCTGCCTAGAAAAGAGACTTGCAAGAGGGTGATGGCCTGTGTCTGTAAACAGCGCCCTATCTTATATACTAGTGAGATATCGAACGCTTTTTATGGAGCGCTCTTACGCTAGCCTGTACGCTAGTATGCGCCTCCTCCATCAAGACAATCGCACGCGTTCTGCCTTCGCGACCGAAGCGTGCTAGCATAGAGGTTGCGACGGGTGCTACGGTAGGGATGCACCAACCATTGTGTTTCTGAGGCAGGCTCTTCGCTTGAGGAGCCTTAGACCTTTCCCAAGAACTGATCTGGGGATTCCAGCGAAAATCATGCTAAAAGAAACACGAAATTCCGACGATTTGGGGCTAAGGGGCACCGCCATTCAAAAACCGTTCTATACAAAAAAAAACGTGCTACGGCCGCTATCGTATCACGGGTCTGAGAAAAGTTTGTCAGGCTCACGGGACTTCTGAGCTGAGAAGATTCGCAATGTCGTAGGAACGCCGTTCGCGTAACATGAAACATGATTCGTCACATACCTTGGCCATGCATGGCTTTGTTCATTTGGGTTTTGCGCGGTTGTAATGTTTTCTTTTGCTGTCGTTTTTTTCGTGGGCCGTGGGGAGCCCTTTTTTCTCAGAGTAGTGAGGTTTTCGTGGGTCGTGAGAAGCATCATAAAAACTTAGGCGCTACCCTGGTCATGGTGTCATACCTCGACCAATATCGCCCCTAACTCTTCATCGTGGCGGACAACACGACCGCAGGTGCCCGTCCATCGCGAAGCCCTGGGTGAAGTATCGAGCGCTCTTACGCTAGCCAACGCAGCCGCAGCTGCCACGGCGTTTGGCTCGGCAGGCGGCGACAGCCGGACCCTAGAACCGGCGATGGCGGGGGCGGCAGGGCGCATGTTGGGTGCTGTTACCTACCCCGGCGGGTGGCAGGGCGAAAGGAGGGTACAGCTGTTGGCCGATTGGCCGTGCTCGTGCGTGCGGGTCATGGGGGAGGCAGGGGCGGTGCAATCAGCGGTGAGATGTATTTTGTGCCAGTGAGTACCCCTACTGAAGGGAGGTATGGATCGGGCCGAGAGCACCTCTCTTAACCGGCGTTCTCTCTTCACCTTTACACTTGAAATTACTATTCCACCACTAATTCTACGTGACTCCGTTCTCACCATTTTATTCCCAGGCGATTTGCCCGCTCGTTAGCTGAACTATTAATATTGTCTTGTCTCACTCTCTCTTATTTTGCTCTCTCTTATTATTAAGCCTCGGTGCCCACACACTTGTTTTTCTTCCATCGGGATATTTTTTTAGGCTCGTTTGTGGCCACGGGGCCATTGTTCAGGGAAGTGAGCTAGTGTAAGAACATGGCCGTCAACATCACCATATGGACGGGGGCGGAGGCGGGGGCTGGGATTGTTTTTGTATGAATCAAGCAGACACCTCGGCTGTGAGATCGAGGATTTCGTCGAAACTGGCTTGGCTGTCCGATGTTGGAGAATTTGATACGATAGCGCACTCCTCCACGGGGACGGGACGCACACTGTCGCCGGGGGGGGGGGGGGCATGTGCATAAGCGAATACGCCCCAAGTCGGTCCATCGGTGTATCTCAGATGCGGTTGGCCGTGTTACATACACCCTTGTTGGATACAGAAGTGGACCCTCAGTAGTGCCGGTATGCGTCACCATATCTGCAATCGGCACTAATTCCTCCGCACACTGACACTATAGGTTGTTCCCATTTGTGCCTAGAGATTTTTCCGGCGCTGCTTCGGCAACCGGTACTGCTCAACCGGCACTACCGAGGGAGCCCTAACGTACACCAGTTAAGGCGATGGCTGACAATACTGTTGGAGGTGTCTTTGTCAGGAGTAGGGACGGTCGTCTGTCTCTAAACCGATGGGTGGAAAATGGCTAAATGACTGAGGCAAGCAATGAATGAGTACGCCCCCCCCAAATGAGTACCTCCCCCCTCGCTCCGTTTTGTTCTGTTCCGCGATGGTCAAATGATGAAGGCTAGCAACAAACTAGTGCCCCTCCCTTCCCCCCCCCCCCCGCGTTCGGCTCCACATTTCTACCACCGCCCAAATCATGCGCGGTCACAACAACGGCAACGAAAAATACCGCTCGCGGCAAAAGGTTAACGCGATCGAAAAGGCGTTTGCCAAGTGGTCGACCCTGGAGGTTACCGCTAACGTAGAGGAGTGGATGGTGGCGCCTCTCTACGGAAAGCATGGAAAGGCCATAAAAAAACTGTCCCAGAGTATGGGAGGCATTGTTTTCAAGGTCACAGACGGGGTGTGCAGGGGCCGAGCCACGTCCTACGAGGCTGCACAAGAAGGAGCCAGAAAGCTTCGCCAGCGGGTGAGATGAGGAAGGGTAGGAGCGCGACTGCGTTACCCCCTCCGTTGCGGACACCTTCTGCTATTTTACACGGCGTTGGGGGCACTATATTTTTTCTAGACCGCGGACTCCCCGTTCCGAGTGCATGGACAGGTCACGGTTCAGCAGCGTGCTACAGAAGAAGTAGAATCGATTTTCTTTTCAGAGTTCTCACTGTAAGAGTTGCATACCTCACACAAAATAATCACACAAAATACTCACACAAAATCCTCTCACAAAATCCGCCTCGAGAAAACTCATCAGCTAAGCCCGACAAACAAAACCGTACGGGCTATTTAATAGGTATCTAGCGAAGAACAGGGTAAACATTCACTTCGGGTCCAAAGACTTTCGGTAGCTCTTCAGTTGACGGTACAGCAGTGGTCCCTCTATAGTGCCGGTATGTGCACTATAAAGGGAAACACCGACACTATAGCAGCAACCGGCACTACTCCGCATACTGCCACTACGGATTGTTCCCCTCTGTGCCAAGCGATTTCATTGGCACTATAGCGGGCAAAAGGCACTGCTCAACCGGCACTATAGAGGGACCTCTACGGCAACTCCTCAGGTGAGGGGCTCCGTCGATGAGAAACTTCTAGCTAAAAAAGACAACCCTTGCCGCAGGGTGATTTGCTCGAGCGGGGTGAAGCTGTTCGCCCTGCATGTTCGCGTTGAGGGTCATGCCACCGTTTCTAAACCATGCCTACCCTTGACCGCTCTTCTGTTTTATCATCACGTTTTACTTCCCATCTTCTGGACAACCCGTGGTCACAGGTTGTCCCTTATTATTCATGCTTATCGTGCAGAGGGTTTTGCATTCCGAACGTTTGTTGATTTGCATTGATTTTTTTCCGACTCACCCTGTCGAACTTTTGACGGAAAACAAGTTCCGCGCACACTAAAATACACCAACCATGAACGCCCCGACACTGCCCCCCCTTGCGCGACTCCGTCCTCAAACAGCTGGACGAGATCCGCGCCAGGCGGGCGGACGTCAAAGTTCCCCCAGAAGCGTTGCTCAAGCTGACGAGCCGGGGTAAAGCTGTCTTAGAAAAAATGAGGGGAAAAGCCGGCATTACTACCATTGAGATCGACACGGGTGGGGACAACGCCATGGCGGAGGTTCATATCTCTGGAGAACCGAATGCCGTCGCTGCGGCCAAGCGTGAGGTGGGTGGGTGGGTGGGTGGGTGGGCCTCCCCCCTATCCCTCTATCCCCCTAACCCCTCCCTTCTTCCGCCAGTCAGATTTCCAGATTGTATCCTTCTGTGCCCCCCCCCCAAAGCAAAAACACACTTTCACTCGAAGCTGCCATCCATATGCGAGAAAGTACGCACAAGCAGCGCGGAAGTCTGCCTCACGCGTGGTTCTCAGTAGGATGCAGCTCGCCCTCCGAGCGACTCGACGAACACCTCACGGGGCTTCGTTCTTGGTGCACGCGATGTCTTCCTGGTCGGTGAAAACCCGACGTGCTCCGTCCCGGCATTATGGGGATAAGACGGTCAACCATCTTAAGACTACTGGTATGCATGAGATGAGTGCCCCCTGCTCGCTCAAGTGTCCGGATTGCATTATTTTGTGGCTTCCCCCCGTCCCCTCTTGTTGAATCCAGGTTTCCTGGCTTGTTTCGTTCTTGGTCGAAAGGAAGTCGGCATTAACAAGGGGAGGCATCCGCGGCAACGTAGGTCCGGTCGGTGCACCTGGTCACGTATGGTGACCGCGCGGTTCAGATCTGGACACCCAAGCCTCGGAGTGTTAAAAAAGCCCAGTTCTACAATTTCGACCCCTTCCGCCCCCGTGCGCACTACTCGCCGCGCCCAATTTTCCCACCTACGCAAGAAGCAGTAGTCTGCCGGAACCCCACCATGCGCTGTGTTCCGTTGTTTGGAATGACATCGCGCAAAGCCCGCCGTTTTTTTTGTTTTTCTCGGCTTCCCCCCCGTCCTCGCTTTTTGGCTCCAGATCGAGGGGTTGGCGCGCAGACCACAGGACACGCGCTCCGGCAGCGAGGTGGTAGGCATTGCTGGCCGGTTTATCAGTGCTTCGGCTGGTAGCGACGAATCGAGCCTGCGATCCATAGCGCCGACAAGCGGGTCGGACCTTCAAAACGGCGGCCAAAGCGCCGGCAACGGTTTCGCGGTCGGTGGGAACAAAGATGCGGTGAGGCGGGAACGCACAACAGACGTACGGACATACGAACGAACGGATGGATGATGCATAGAATATCCGAAGTGATATACGTATTTTTGTGCTGTTGTGAAAGGTTAAGGTCTCAGCGGTCCGCGCATTTTTTCTTCTGTCCGTTTTTTGCGGTGATTATTTCGTGTTTTCCCCGTTCAAAATCGCACCCGAGGCTTTGGGGGACAGTGTTTTCGGGACAACTGCAGTTATTTTTTGCAGTGTAGTCAAGAAATGACATGTGCGCGGGGGAAACGGAAAGGTATTGGAAAATAGGTCCTGGCAAAATAATGTACTAGATACGGAATTAACCTGATTCGAATGCAGTAAGATTGGTCAGCGTCCTGCCGACGACGACAGTGTAGTAAGATTGGACAGTATGGACCTAGGAACCGACTAGGGGTGCATCTGGTTCTGTTCTGGTCACTCACGCGAGGGTTGCTTGAGTATTGTATTTCCTTTTTGCTCGCTGTTCGCTGAGCGCCTTCTGACAGAAGGGGAGGCGGACCTGTTCGTTCAGGCAGGAGAAAACGCCTGTTGGGTGAAAAGGGGATAACTGCTATAAATCGGACCTGTCCGTCCAGGCAGGCGATAGCACCTGCAGGGTGAAAAAGGGGCAACCGCCATAAATCGTAACGCCGAAACGGGGGAGACGGGATGACAATAGCACAAACACATAAACGTGCTTGTTCCTGCTCGGCGCCGTCCGTGTCGTAGCCGATAACGTTTCAGAGGCAGCGGTAGATACTGTGTTTAAATCAGAAAACCGAGGCACGCCGTACCCATGTGATAAGGCCGGGGCACTTGGCACCCTTTATACCCTACGACCATACAAATTTTAGTCTCCACCATTTCTTTTCAGCACCAATCATCTTCGTCGCGTACCATTATTTTTACTATCGCGGCCTCCTGATTGTTTGACGTCGTCAGGTCGTAACTGGACCGGAGACATTGAACGCGGCGCCTGGCCGACCGAAGGTAGACGGCGAGGCGAGGCAAGAAAGTCGGGACCGTGTTCGAGGAGACACTGGTGTTGGCAGCACCCTCGAAGATCAAAACCAAGCGCTACACGACCGCAACGCAACTGAAACACCAGCAGCGGAAGACGTGGGGGAAAATTCTCGCTCGAGTCCTACTTTTCCAGAGGGGATGGCGACGTCGGTGGTGGCGTCGGCGGCAGGTACAGCGGCGACGATCACAGAAACAGGCGCCTGCAGCTCAGCAGGAGCGCGGGCCACCGAAGAGACGCGCTCGGGTCCCTCTGGCGATGGCGGCAGCGTGCAAGCGGGTCACGCGTCATCGCCAGAGAACTCGCACCATAGTTCTCCTGGTGGCAACGAGGCAGGTTCCTCCTCCGGGGGTTGCGATATTCCGGTCGGATGTGCATCGGGGACGGCGACGAAGACTGGATGCCCTGTGAGTGTCGTGGCGGATGTGGAGCCTGTGTCGGGAGCGGAAGCGACAGCGAAGAGTGCTCGCTTACCGTCAAAGCGGGGTGGAGGTAGGTTTAGTCGGATGTCGGCGGAGACGGCGTCCGAAGCGGAGCGGCTTCTTGCGGGCCTCCTCCTTGTGGACAAGGTGGCGGCGGCGGCAGCGGCCGGTGTCTCGGTCGGAAGACAAGCCGCCGACCGCCACCATACACGGCGAGGACACCGCACGAAGTCCTTCTTTCAAGAAGGTAACACCGCGGGAACTGGTGCTCTGCGGGGCGGGCACGGTAACGTGGGGCACAGTAACCACTCTCCGTACGCTGGTGACAACCGGTCGGTACCAGCGGCGTTGGCGGCGGCAGCAACTTCACCTTCCCCACAAAGCGCGACCTCCGGCATTGCACCGCCTACGTCGGTTATGATGGAGGCGTACGGCGGTTATGACCACGGCGGTGGACAGCGTGCGGGAGCTGCAACCGCGGCTAGTGGCAGCAGAAGTTGCAGCAGCGGCAGCTACAGCGGATCTTCTACGTGTTCCCCTCACAGCACTCGCTCGCCGCCGGCCGCTGCTGCCGCCCCCGCCTGCGGGGCGGAATACTTCACGTCGAATAGTGGATTGCGCATTAGGCTTTGAAAAAGCGTCTGACCAAGAAATTCGGACACGTTTCGCGTTAGGCTTTGGATGTGGCCGGTTGACACCGGCAGACACTGTTCGCACTAGGCTTTAAAAGTGTCCGGCTTGCACCAGTGGAAGTTGTCGATTGCGAAGTGAACAACAGTTGTGGGTGGAAGCGCCACACAGCTGGTTGTTGTACGCATGTCTTTGAAGAACGACTGTGGGTGAATGCGCCACAACGCTGATTGTTGTACCTACGAATGTTGCGTCTTTGTGTTGATTCTATATGAAGGGGTTTGGGCGGTTGGTTGGTTTCGGTGACGCCTCGGGGTTTCCATCACCGGGGTTTACCCGCGTTTTCTGTCTCGCGAGGGTATTTCTCCATGTTAAATACATGCTACCGTGCCTTAGTGAGCTCTGGTCGAATTTTGCGTCGTGTGTGATTCAGATTGGCGTTTCGAAGGAATGACTCCGCGCCAATACGGAAAATCTTGAACTGTATCATAGTTTGCGCATAGCAGGACAAGCCTGGCGATGGGTCAGCGTTTTCTGTACACGAAGGGGGGGGGGGGGGGGGGACCGACGCGGCCTTCCAGCAGGAATCAGTGCTGGGAGATATTGACCTGCCGTAAAGGGTGGTTCAGGAGGAATGCAATTGACCTTGGTGCAGACAAATATAATACAACAAAAAACGTTACAGTGTAGACTAGACGATGTGCGGCTTGTTTGTGCGGATAGAGGTGCGACCTTCAGTGAGACCTCTTCGCTGACTGCTCTTGGGGTCGAGAACAACGGTTGGAACTACAACGAAATGACGATGAGCGAACCGGTAGCAGCTATGGCGTGGATTGAAAGCCAGACTCCAGGGCTTAGGAACTGCAAGTTGCGCTCGCCGGTATGTGCTTTATTACGGTCGAAGTACCCATCGAATGCTACCTGGAGAAAGACAATGTGCGTCCGGTATCATGCTTGCCGGCCAAGACGGTCAAGATGAGTGTCGGAGCCACCGACGGAAAACAGCACGAAAATTGTCCACAATATATGTTTACTTCAAGCCTTTTTTGTTCTGTTCATTAGACTAGGGAATAGACCACCTCCACTCAGAGCTTAAGTGTACTCCACACCTTTGAACAAACCGTCTTAGTCAGGTAGACACCTCTAGCACTGAAAACGCCCCCAAACATTATTCTCTTTAGAACAAACACACGGACTCGAGTCGACCTATAACCACTGTAGCCTGCGCGCTGAGGGATTCCCCGATGCATTACCAGCGTCTCACCCAGTCAAAGAACACTACACCTCAGGCGCTGCAAACTGGGTTGAGTAATCAAGAATTGTGTACCACCCACCCACCCACCTCCCCCCCACCCGACCAGCAAGAAAAACAGAAAAAACATGCCGCGCTTCTTTAGAACACTGCGATAAGAGCTTTGGGGTAGCTAATTTGGACGGCAGAGTTCTCTTTTGGAATCAAGCCGGCCGCCACCCGCGGTTCGGGTCGTGCAACGACGAGTTCCCGCTTATCGAAGGGTGGGGCCCCTCGTACTTTCCGAGCTGTGCAGAAGCGTTCGCTTCTGCCAGGCTGCCTGCCATCTCCACAGCCGCCTCGAAGTGCTCAGCTCGACCAGCCCACACCTATCACGCAGTAGAAAGAGCCCATTCAACCATCGTCGATGATGAGCAGCAGCGGGGCGTGGGGTAAGAGGGTGGGAGTGGGGTGGGGTGGGAGTTGGCTATCAAACCCGTTTGCAGTCCGAATAAGACATAAGGTTGTATGGCGCCAATAAACAACGATTCCGCTCTGAAAACGTCCTCGGCTACACTGCTGTTCTCCCGGTTTGTACGGAGGTGAAGTCTCCCAGGCACAGAGGACTTAATCCTTGGTTGCTCATCTTTGGACGAGGGCGGCTCAACAAGAAAAGACCCTGCGATCTCGTTGATTGCTTGTCTTCTCCTTTGTCTATGCGCAGCTTCGCTACAAAAAAAAAGAGACCAGTCGAGGCGATGTCTCGGGGGCGTGCGTTCTCACGCACGACGAGCGTTTTCACCATTCCGGTACGTTGTGCGATCAGCCACACGGTCACCGTCGGCCATGAGTGCGAACGTGGCGATAGTCTTTAAAACTCCCGCAAGTCTACTTTAGCATTACGTTAGCTGAGACTTACCGGAGCAATTTCGCGGATCCTTCTTCCAACCACCAAGTACCAGCACTCATAGTACCAGCACTCATGTAGATATATTATGCCAGTAGATACTTCGCATAGGCCTACGGGTGAGCACGTTGATACCGTATTACACGCAAGGTAACACTTCCCTTCAGGGCGATTTTTCGAAATCGATTTTTTCGATGACGGGGAAAGCGCAAACGCCGAGCGATGCGCCTATGGAAAAATCTCGAGAACGATCTCGATAAATATGTCGACAAGATCTTTTCCCAAAGCCATCATTTTCGTCGTGTGTGCCCCTCTTGTCCAAGAGAAATTGGGTTATGAAATTTGGCCCAGGCGGTGTGTTATCTTGCGCGTTATAATGAGGAGCAGTAGCGAAATTCGAGCGATAGCGAAAAGTTTGCTAAAATCCTCTTCAAAGAGAGGGCCGTGAGCGTGCGCGGCAACATTGGCCAGATCAAGTGTGGCCATTTTCGCCGTGTGTGCCGCTCTTGTTTCGCAAAAAAAAAAACACGCTTTTGAAATTCGGGTGGGTGCGTTCTCTTGCGGGTTATGCAGTACGTGCGTAGGTAGGAGAGCTACTCCATTGTTGACGATAGGTACTACGGTAAGTTCGTCCCTTGTCCGACCGTCCAGTTGAGCAGCATGCTGGGGAACAGCACGACAGCATCCCTAATTGCCGCTGCAATACAGCATACCACCCTGGACGGAAGCGTTTTAACATATACAAAGGAATACCCACACGGTGCTGTTGCTCCCACCGCAGCAGCAGATGCCGTAGGCTGCCCTCATACAACGCAGATACACCACGATCGCCGTCATCGCGCGTGGTAAGTGCATTCCTGTCTAGGTTGGTACACGTCTGTGGGAGCATACCCTCGCCCCTTCCTACCAATAGCCTCCCTTTAAGCCTTTTGGGTGCCGATTCACATTGACCACAAACACGAGAAATGCGATTTTTGTCAACATCTGTAACACGAAGACCGTGCAGCTAGCTAGCTGTACGAGTATCAGCATGCTGGGCGCGCGTCGTTCAGCCCCTGACACGGTACTCGGGAAACATATCCTGCACAGCTAGCTAGCTGTACGAGTATCAGCGTGCTGTGTGTTCAGCCTCTAACACAGTACTTGGAGTACTTGGGGAAACATATCATGCACAGCTAGCTAGCTGTACGAATATCAGCAAGCTGTGCGCGTGTCGTTCAACCCCTGACACGGTACTTCGGAAACAGTTTCTGCCCCGGCAGCAGCCCGGGCTGTTTTCGTGTAGACGATGCTGCAATCGTTTTACCACCATGTCGACAATGTTATCCCCCGAAGGCCCAAAGGGGTGAAAAGATCACACACCTTGAGAACGCTGGCCTGCAGACTGCGGCCGAAGCTAAAGCTCATCGCCCACGGGTGTCTCCGCCCGACGTCCTCCGCCGCCGTCCTGTTGATGAGGTCTAGGTTTACCGTCGCTTCCTCTTCTGACTGCCCACCGGACAGAAAAAACACCCCCGGCACGGCGGGAGGAACACGTCTCCGCAAGGTGCGAAGCGTCAGCTCCGCCGTAAGGGCTGGGCTTGCCTGCAAACATGCACGAGTGGGGCAAATTAGAGCCAGCGCGTGCTACGGTAGAGTTGCACTCTTTTTTTTTCTGATTTTTTTTCCGCTTGAGAAAGCTCCATACCCCATCCAAATACAGATTTCGACAAAAACCGAAAGCGCAACCCGATGAAAGAAAACCCCTTCGCATGACCTACATATACACGTATACAACAAACTAATATTACCATGAACGAAAAAATGGCATTTCCCACGATTTTTGGTGAAGGAGCCCTCTAGTCCAGAAATGATTTTAGCCACAATGTTCTACCTCCATCGTGGCACGCGTCACCCCTATTCATGATCTGTGTACTTCAGGGCAGATGCAGCTCGTATCCACGATCTGTGTCTTTCGGGGCAGATCCTCATGTTCATGATATGTGCCTTTCATGGAAAATATTACCCTGGCCTATGTGATCTGCATGGCCTACAGATTATGTTGCCGGGTGAGAGCTGGATGATCTGAACGATCTATAAAGAGCGCATCCATGATTCCTGGTGGGTTTGATCCGCACTACACAGGTCCTCCACACCATATCATAACGACATACACATATGATCTATATGTGAGTTACAACAGATCGTGAGCTGTCCGATGCGTGCAGTTTCACAAGAAGGTTTTGGGCGGCGCGAGGGGTTCCCAGATAGTTGGTTGCGGTATTCGGTGGTATTTGGTGGGACGTGGTGGGATCTGGTGGGGCAGTTGGTGGTATACTGCGGTACATTGTGGCATATTGTACTTGTGGTATTTTGCTCGTATTTTGTGGTCGGGTCGAGCGGAGAGCGCCGGGTGGGGGGGGGGTGGGCCGGGGGCTGCACACGCCGTGGGTAACCCTTTCACAGCTGCACTCACGTTTCGCGGAAGACACTATTTGAAGTTGGAGTAGAGCATTGTCGAGACCATCAACTCCAATTTTTTTCCGAGGAGATGTGATATACCATCCTGCGTGCTGCACGGTATCATGTCGTGCACAAGGCACCAGGTCTTAGTGATAAAATTAACATTTATACCTCTTACCTTCTTCTCGGGGGCGTCGACACCTGCCATAATCATCTGCGGCTTGAGAAGCGTCCCCTCCAGGTACACGCCCGCCTCGGACAACGCGCCGTACACCGCACCCAAGACACGCTCGCTCACCTACGCAGGTAGCGCCAACAGGGGGGGCGGGGAACCCAAAGCATTATTGAAATATTTGTCGATTTTTTTGCACGTTTTGATGGTGTGGTATCGTCGTCGAGAGGCCTCACGCGAACAGGAAGACGGCGCACAGCAAGCGCTCTTCAGTGTACTAACGAGGCACTCCCATCCTACCTCGGTGTTGCTCATACCAATGCCGGGAATCGTTTGGGACTGCCCATGGGCTCCGTCCGAGCTTACCCATTCCATAAGGTGAGCGACAACCCCCCCCCCCCCCCCCTCCGTGTAATGCATTCATATACTGGAACACGAGAACGCGTCAGGCACGCACCGCTGCTGCCTTGGCTGTGCGAAGTTGCGTTGGGCTACTTCTACCACTCGTACTCTCCAGCTCAACCCGGTAGAGGGTTTACCCTCAGCTATATTATTAGCAAGCCGTGGCCACACGTGTCTTCCCTTCTCCCCCCCGGTACATGGGTTCATTTTTATCGCGGATAGGGTTCAGCGTTTCCCACATTTTAGCTTTTTATGTTCGTCGATTTTTATTGAATACTGTACACGCCTGGAACAGGTCAAACGCCACCTAGGGTTGTCGTCGATGGGTGACCCCCTTAGAGAGTCTAGCGGGAAAACACGATGAACACAATGACGATAACATCATCAACCACACGAGGGAACGCAGGCTGCCAGGTTAGACAGAGGATGCTCATTGTAGTGTAGGGGGTTTCAATGCAAGGATCCACATTAACACGACACGCGTGTAGCGTGAGTTATCGTGCGATGCACGCTCACCCTGTTCAAATAAGACCTCACTCTCATTCTGATTTAACGCTACACATCGGGGATAAAGGGCCGCACACTCAATCTGTTTTGTCGCTACACATGGGTATACTACCGCGCTCCCAATCTGTTTTATCGCTACACACGGGCACAAGATCGCCCTCTCGACCTGTTTATCGCTACACACGCGGGTGTAGGAACGCACGCAAAATCTGTTTCATCAGTAACTGTGACCATAAGACCGCACTTTCATTCTGATTTATCGCTAACCATGGACAAAGGACCGCACTCTCACTCTGTTTTATCGCTACACATGGGTATATTACCGCACGCCCAAGTTGTTTTATCGCTACACATGGGGCTCACAAGGGGGTACCGCAACCAAAAACATCCTACCTCAGCGAACAGCTCGGGACTGTGGGTCCCCTCAATGAGTAGCTCCGGCTCCACAATGGGCGTCAGGCCGGCCGCCTGGGAGATGGCGGCGTACTGAGCCAGACCCTCCGCGTTAGCGAAGATGGCTTCTCGCGTCGGCAGACCCGCGTCGGCGTCGATTCGGATCGTCGCACGCCTATCGTTCCCACCATTCGGTGTTGCCGTTACGGGAGCGGATGGGCGGGAGGGTTCACCATCAAAGTAGTTAAATTCATTGCGCTTGCGTTTGCGTTGTGCGCCGGAGCTAATCTTGGGGTGTGTTGGACACATACAAGCGGTGTATGTGTCCTTCAAAGTAACCCGTTTTTTTTAGCCATCGATGTTCAACCCAAGTCCCCGTGCCGATTGTTCAACCTAGAGGGATACAAGCTCTGTGGTCACAAAGCTACAGCGCACTCTGTTCGGGGCCGTCAGGGTAAGCAAGAGCCCGAAAGACACTGAGGGGTTACAAAAACACAACGAACAGATCAGATCGCTCTTGATGATAATCTATGCCATTCAGCGCAGATATATCTCTGGTTTACATTAGTTGTATGGTCTAACTTATGTAGCCGGGTGGGAGCCGCGTGATCTGCATAATCTAGCACGTAATTCCTGGGTTGGATCTGTACTTGCACAGATCCTGCAAGTATGCCATATCCACATATATAGCACCCAGATGATCTAGATCGTGACCTGTCCGATGTGTGAAGATATACCATTCATCGTGGACTTTTTTAGATGCTGTTTGCGCATCCAAATCTCCTGTTGTTCATCACGTGAATAACAGGAACCGAATGACACAACCATCGACTGCCCGCGCAGCCCAACGAAAAGAACGCTGGTCCACAACATCCTGTGCGGACACCTGCCACGATAGAGGCCTTATTAATACTAGGTATTAACAGCAATTTTTCGCAATTTTTTTTTTTTTTGATTACGGGACTCCTTAGCCTTATTAATACTATTAATAGTGTTAATAGTATTAACACTATTAACATATATTTAGATCCAATTAATAGTACGGTATTAAATAACATCGTCGGCATGTCATTCTTGTTCGGAGATGTATTACTGCTGTATTTGTTGTGCACCTAGGCCATACCTAGCTAGCCGTACCATTAGCTAGCCGTACCATGGGATGGTCCACCCCGTTGGACTTGCACTTTCGTTTTGTCTCTCAACTATTGCGTATCGGCACAGTAGGTTATCGAGCTCCTCAGACACATGCTACTAATAGTACTCTAATAGTAGTAATGGTAGTAATAGTAGTAGCATTAATAGTAGTATTAGTACGGTAGAGGTGCTCCAACCATTGTTTTTTTTCCCTTCTGAGGGTAGTTGCTTGATAAACTTTTCTATAATATACCTCACCCAAAAGTTGATTTTTTGAATGGGCTGAAAGTGCAATCCGACCAACAAACCCACGTTCTCGTAGGCATACAACAACAAAAAATCCTAGCGCTAAACAAGGAGGGCATCCCGACAATTTGGGGTTAGGGTTGGGTTAACGCCTTTAGAACTGGAAACCCGTTTTGGGGGACAAACCACTTGGAGTTAGTATAGGGAGGGGTTAGGGGCTCTAAAGGGGTTAAGGAGCCCCGTCACGCAGAAAAAAGCCAAAATGTGCTACCGCGTCCTCAACTGAGGAGGAACTCTACCGCAGCATGCGTCTGCGACTGCCCAGTCCGAGCGGAAAACTAGTCCCTCCTGCCTACGACAAGCCCGCCACCCCGGGTCCCCCCGTCTCCAAAACCAGGTACCTGCGGACGCAGCGCGTTAACGAGTCTAGCCGCCTGGGGACGTCGGAGTGAAAAAACGCCGAAACCAAATGCCGACTAATACACGCTCGTCCTAGATGCCTAAAAAAATCACAACTCGCTTTAGTTTTTGTATTTTTTAATAGCTATACACGGGTCTCAAAAAGGTCACCCCTGTTAACGCACGCACCACTTCGCGAATCGCGCTCCCTGCGCGTAATACCCCTTGCTCCTCTCCAGCAACGTGTCCATGCCGCGCGTCGTAGTCTCTCTGGGGCTTCCAGCAATCGGAGCCAACCCCTTATCCGTCTTGACCCCCGTGAGCACCCTCTTGTCTTGCAGCACCTTCGCGAACGGCACTCCATCCCGATTGCTTTGGAGAAGAGTCTCCTCGAACAGTATCACTCCGCCCAGCCACTCTCCGAGGCGTGGGTGCGCTAGCAAGACCTCGCGGTATGCACGCCGCGTCTCTGCGTCGTTTTTCAGCCCAGCAGCTTCCAGGCGCTTGCCGATCTGCCAATCGCGGGTTGCGGTGGGGGTGGGGAAAAGGGCCATGTATATGGTACTTCTGTTTTTGTATTTTTTCTAATTCCTTGGCTTGTTTCTTAGCTGTGTTATTCGTACCCGGTACGCCGACGTTTCGACTTCCTTTCCCTCGGTTAATTTGCGATTATTTGCTTTGGTTCGTCTGCTTACACAGTTTGTGTGCGACCGCAGAAGTTGCATCCCTCTACAGGATGAAGACTCAGGGGGTGGACACTGGGTGTTCTAGTGATGTCGTTGAGTACAAATAACCGATTCAATGACACCAGTAACACCACCCACACCTATACCCCCGAACCTTTCAGAAGCCCGGGGCCCGAACAGCTGTAAACTCGACTACAAGGGTGAGTCCATACCACAAACAAAGTTGACACACAAAGTGACATTACGAGGTGACGTTTACAGCAGTTACAGTTTGAAAAATGAAAACATGCATGTTTACAATGTAAGTAGGAAAGCTGCGCGGATATACCCCAGGATGGCGCCGACGCCACAAATATCCAAGACGTGCACCTGGTATACGGTACGCGGCGGATTTGGGTATCTGTTTTTCTGTATTTCCCTTGTGAGACATGCTACTACTAGTACTACTAATAGTACTAGCAGTACGGGAGAGGTGCAGCATTTGATGTCTGGGGCTCCCTCCCTTGACGAGGTCCATACCTCACCCAAAAAATGAGCTACTAACAGTATTACTAGAGTAATTTGTTTTGTGCAATTCGACGAACAAGCGCATGGCCTAGGTACAGCAGAGCTATTAATAGCAGTATAAAAAAACATGAGTATTGCGAAACAAGAGTGGCACCCCGATTGAATGTCATTCATAATTAATAGTTGTTTTTTTTCTCACACTTTTACTTTCCAGCTTCTGGACAAGCCGTGGACACAGGTGTCGTCCCTTCTCCCCCCCGGTTCTTGCCTTCAATTTTTATCGCGCATAGGGTCCAGCAGTCCCACTGCTCGTCGATTTTTCATCGAGTGTTGCTAACTCACGCTCTCGCGCTTTCCGCAAGTCAATTTGTGCCAAAGAAAAAGTCCCAACGAATTTATACGAGTGTGCCCTCGGCGGGGCTCGAACTCACGAAACTGACCTACACCAGGCTCGATGTAACCTGATACGCCACCGGGGCGACCAGCTCATTAAGGAGCCTCGTCATTTAGGAAATATGAATACTTGGCCCCAAAACGCGACGTACCTCTATCGTAGTACGCGTCTTTTTTCACATCTCATATATGGTACAAGCGACATTGTTGTAGTTCCAAGGGGAGTCGCCGACCTATTCGAGTATCCTTAATTACACACTCCCAGTGATACGCGCGATCGGAGCATCACACACAGCTTGCAAAGATGAGTTTCGACGAAATCTAATCTTCGATCTCAAAGCTGGGGTGTATTTTGGTTTTGATAATATTTGTGCGTCGTACGTACCTGGTATGGTCACTATAAATACTACCTGGTACGCGGCTGAGGTTTACAGAGAGCAGATACAGATACTCGAATTGTAGATTCGATTTTGGGCCGATCGGTCCTGATTGGCATGTGACAAGCGGGGCGTGATATGACACGGTAGGATCGATACGTACAATGAAGACGTCTCGGACGAAACCACAAGAGAGCCATGAGTACCTTTTCGAGCGAGGGTCGCTCGAGCCAGGGTACAGGGCACGGCACCAGAAAGGCCAGTGGTGCACAGATGCGATCGGACGTCACCGAAACAAATGGGACGACCCCGGTGTGGTGCTGGAGGTCGCCACCACGCAACTCGCAGCGAGGGCGCAAAGTTGTGACCACCACTGTCGTCTATTAATAATCTAATAAGGAGATTGCGCGTGTATATTTTATACTACCTGGTACAAGTATACGGCTGAGGTTTACAGAGAGCAGATTCAGATACTCGAATTGTAGATTCGATTTCGGGCCGATCGGTCCTGATTGGCATGTGACAAGCGGGGCGTGATATGACACGGTAGGATCGATACGTACAACGAAGACGTCTCGGACGAAACCACAAGAGAGCCATGAGTACCTTTCCGAGCGAGGGTCGCTCGAGCCAGGGTACAGGGCACGGCACCAGAAAGGACAGTGGCGTACAGATGCGATCGGACGTCACCGAAACAAATGGGACGACACCGGTGTGGTGCTGGAGGTCGCCACCACGCAACTCGCAGCGAGGGCGCAAAGTTGTGACCACCACTGCTGTCGTCTGTTAATAGTCTAAAAAGGAGATTGCGTGTGTATATTCACATCGTATGTACGAATACGAATGTATACGGTGCCGCGTAGAACGCTCACGATAACACACCACCTGGTACCGGTATGCACTTTCAAGTTGGTTTTCCCTAACCCCGAAGGGGGCATATGTACGTACATGATGAAAATGGCCACCTCGGAAGTATGATATACCACCTTGAGAGCTTCCCACGCATCGCTCGACGCGGGCGTTTTCATTCTCCCCGTGGTCGACTAAACCGGCTCCGGAATGTGTCCCGAGGGGCTAACTGTTGTGTAGTAAATGTATCATCTTGGTTCGTACGGTATCATAGGTAGACCACTAGGTAGACCACTCGCAATATATTGTAGACCGCCAGACCGCGCACGTGTGGCTCCTTGCCCGAGACAGACGCGGCATGTCGATCGAGCAAGCAATCCATCTGATATTTTCAAGCCATTCGAGTTTAATGCTGTTTGGATACTGGACGTACGGAGTATCATACCGGAGACACATGTATGTAGACTATGTGTACAGCAAGGACAATCAGTCCTAGTTCTTCGTAAACGTTGTGAAAGGCCGCCAAATATGACACCAGGTGCCCGCGGACGGGGAAGCGTCATTCTTGTCTGGTGGCAGTCTACGTAGAAGCTCGCACACACTTCACATCCCACCGCCTCCTCACCGTGGGAGTAGATTCGTCTGCCGCCAAAATACCCTTCCCGCGAGTGGCCAACGCCCGAGCCGTAGCAGCCAAAGCATCCTTCTCCTCATCTGACAGCGATGGAAGGTCATGGTCATGCATCATTGTTATCCCACCGCTGGGCTGGCTCGAGCTCGGGGATGCAGTCTTCTCCCCAGGTGCTCCATTTTTCGCCGCCGGTGGCCGCTGCCGCTGGAGCAAGAACATGAGGACACACCCCACCACGATCCCTTGCACACACGGGACAACGGAGTGCGCCATGTGGAGCTTAGTGAGACTGGATCTACTCTGCTTCAAACACAATGCAGCGTAGCGTGCGTGGTGTAGTGTACGGTGGTGTGCCTGTTGCCAGTGTGTTGTGCATGCGTTCATCTCACAGTCCCGTGTCCCCCACGTCCCGATTTGCGTTTTGCTCTTTAGAAACCCTACGTCCTCGTCCGCCTAAAATCATCGCGGTATTGGTTCTGCTCTGTCCCACCGTGTGCATGGACCTGACAGACCTCGCGATACAGCCAGGGAAGGTACACCTAGTGCGTGAGATCCTGCACAATGGAGTAACGGGTTCCGTCAGGGTTTTGGGCAGGTATGCTCTCCGCGCCGGTCTCGCAATCACGCTCCCTTTTGAATGTTCATTTTCCTTTGAATTACTCACGTCGTAGTAAATAAATGCTGTTGATGTGTTTGGAGTTTGGACTTGCTGTGGGTACTCAGTACCTCTTCCCTTCCCCCCTGCGTGCCTTCTTCTTTCCATTTCTCTCCATCTTTTTCCTTTTTGTTTTTTGTTTTTTCTTGTTCTCCTTTCTTTTTTTCCTTACACGCAGTCTAGCGTGTTGACTTGCATATGTTCCGCCCTCGCATTCATTGCGTTCGGCATTGCAGGCCCAACAATCACCGCGTTGCTGCATGACCAGAACCGATGCAAGGAATGATCTCAGAACTCCTAGGACTGGTTTCTACATACCTGGTATTGTACAAGAAATAGGCACAACCCTAATGCAGGGAAGAATACAATAAATGTGGAGGAGGCAGAAAGAAGAGGCCTATGATTTGATGCGACTAGCGATTTGTTAATGCCAAGAGCTACTTGTGCGGAGCTGATTGCTCTGCGCTGTGCTGTGTGCTTGTTGGCGATGTCACGTTCTGATCGACAGTACGGGTGTAATATTCGCAAAAAAACAAACATGGAGGGGACCGAGACAGGATTATCAATGAAGAAAACAAAAAGCCGAGTACACACGCACGTACCCGTACCTGGTACCTGGTACTTCGCATGATACCAGGTAGTATATGTGCGAGTGAGAGCACGGCGCAACACGGCGCAACACGGCGCAGCACCGCAGGGCAGGGCACGGCACCGCACGGCACCGCACGGCCCTGCGCTGCGCTGTGCTGCTGAGCTATAGCCTGAGCTGAGCTGAGCTGGGAGTGCATTTTTTGTGATTCAACAATGTATTACGTACAAACCTGGTGTACCGGTACTACTTGGTACTTGGTATGATGCTTCGAATAATACCTTGCATGCACGAAAGAGTAAGTACAGCACAGATGAGATGATGAGCCAAGCTGAGCCCAGCTGGGACCTGGTATGATGATACTTCGTATTAAACCTCCATAAACAAAAATAAATAAAAAGAGTAGAGAAAATATGATAAAATAGCTGATGAGCTAAGCTGATCTCATATGGGACCTGGTACGATGATACTTCGTATTCAACTTCCACAGACGAAAAAAATCAAAAAGATGAAGAGTAAAGAAAAATAAATAGGAAAGTCCAATACCGACTTGGCAGTTTTAAGCCAAATTTGAAGGAAACAGTTGAAAACTCAAGAAACAACTGAAAACACGAAAAAAAAGATGTAGGAGAAATCAAAGAGAAGCTGGGCCGTTCCGCAAGGAATGGAAGTATTGAAAGGAGGCGGTGTTCAAGTGGGAGGCCTGAGAGGCCAGGGATGCACCAACCGAGCCCGCTCAGGAAAAATACCAAGATGAACATGTTTGCTACGACGAGTCGGTCGCTCGCTGTTGCAGGACAATCTATTGTAAGCTTCACCGAAAAAACAGAGTGAAGGAGCGAGAAGCTGAGGAAGCAGCTCAGTCATCCGATCCGCATCCCGGTTCCCGGTCCCTCGGATCTTGGGGAGCGTTGCTTTGGCCTCGTTGGCATCGTCAACACGAGTAACATTCCCGCGTTCTTGATCAAGTTATAATTCCCTCCCTGTTGGCGGTGGCTGCCCCCACCAGCCCTCGGGGGAGGTGAGGCCACTTGTTCATCCCAATCTAATGAAGCAGAAGAAACGAACTCTCAATCTACAGCTGCGTTTGCATGTCTCATCTCTGTTTTTGTAATGCGTGACCACAGCATGACAGAGCTCGTCCCTCTAGGAGGTGGCGTCGGCACGGACTCTGGTTGTGCTGGATGTAGATGGGTAGAAATGTTGGTTTAACTAATGGGAAGAACACCCATGCCCACACTGACGTACGGGCGAGGGCTGTTTTGCCGCTTTTGGCCCACAGCCGTCGTATCATATCACAAACTCAAACGTAAAACACCGACCGCGTTGGGAACTTTCTCGGAATGAAGATGTAATGAGTAATGAGGAGACACCTGCACCCACGTGTTTTGGACTACTTTATTAATACATCGACACATTTCTACTACAAACTACCTGGTTGTGTACGTCCACCAAAAGTGACCCATGTGTGCACACCTGCAAAATGGCGGGAGTCGACTACAAACATCAAATCGTTACTGCATTTTTGTTAAAACTTCAAAATACACTATAGTACGTATGTGGAGGATTTCGCCGAAGCTCATCTTTGCAAGTTGTGTATGATACGCCAAGATCACCGATCGCGCATGTTGCGGGTTGTGTATGTCGTTATGAAGGATGTAGGTCGGGGACTCTCCTTCGTGCTAGCTAGTATATACGCAAGGGTGAACAGGGTGATTTAAAGGCCGCTTTGTCGAAGCTAGGCCAGGTTGTAAACACCGCTGAAGCTGCATATTTCTCTGGATGCGCTCTGAGACACGTATCATAGGGGTAGCACGTTTTGACAAAAAAAAAATCTGGGTTACAAGACTATGATATCGCATGATATCGTATGATATCGTATGATATCGTATGATATCGTGGAAATGCCGTTGTTTTGTGCAATATGCGATGCCTTTCGTTTTATTCCTCCGAGGGCCATGGGGTTGCTGATTAGGTTGCAGTTTTGATTTTTCCCTCCAAGCCTTGTTGTCTCTGGGTAAGGTACAGCACAGTACAGTACAGTACAGTACAGTATAGACTACTTTAGCACGTGAGGAAGGATCCTCGGAACATTCCTGTGCACCTCTATCGTAGCATGCGTCTCTTGACGGCTTTTGACGCCTTGAGACGACTTGAGACGCTTCGAAACGCTTTGAGGCGCCTTGGGACGCCTTGAGACGCCTTGAGACCCCTTGAGGCCCCTTGAGACGCCTTGAGACCCCTTGAGACGCCTTGAGACGCCTTGAGATGCCTTGAGACGCCTTCAGACGCCTTCAGATGCCTTCAGACGCCTTGAGACGCCAAGTCATGGTGGGCATGCAAGGAGGAGGAGGGCACTTCTGTTGTGATTGTTGAAATCCCGCGTGGTCTTGTTGATTAGCGACGTTTTGGAGCAGCAGCAGCAGCAATATTAGAGCCGGTTGGAGACACTATTATTCCCTCGATCTGGAAAGAATAGTCCCTTTATTTGATATTTAAGACCGCCTCCACAAATGCCCCTGTGGGCAAGCATCGGGAAAAAAACTGCCAGCGAAATGTCACTGTTGTTGAGCCTATTGTACACCTACTACCGAACCTACTGTACTTCTACTACCGAACCTATTGTACGCCTACTATCGAACCTACTGTACGCCTGTCGTCGAAAGCTCCAAACCATTCCCGCAAGCCGCAAGATTAGAAACCCCCACCCTAATTGCTCCCCGGAGGGTCTTTCGTAACATCTTCACGGGGCGATTTTTTCGTCCTGCAAACATTAGATAAGACGCAATCACCAGCATACGTATTACAAACGCGTTACGCCTGCCTTCGCGGACCGTTCCTGGCAGTATCAGCAGCTACGACGCGGCGGCGGACGTGGCGGTTATCGAGTACAAGGGGGAGGAGCTAAATATCGACGCTTCCCTGTTACCGGGGTTTCAGTTCCAAACGGGCTCGCTCTACGAGTTTATCGGCGAGATTGAGGTGAGCCCCTGGGGGGGGACGGACTCTCGCCCCGGCGGCTGTCGGCCATCGACTCATCTTGTTTGCTTGCGACGGGGCAAGCTCAGTCGTGGTTTCGATTTTGTTCAATGTTCAGCCCTGCTGCATCTCCCCTGGATTTGTAAACCACGGACCAAGTGGGCAGTATCTCTCAGCGCTGGCGCTTACCCTTGTTCGTATCCCCAAGTTGTTATTTTTCGGTGACTTCGCCCCCCCCCGCACGCTTACAAAATTGACTGAAGAGCTACTCCGGATAATAGGGACTGAAAATACCGGTCCGACTCACCGTTGACGGCCTGGACACGCACCTATTCGAGAAGGTGTGAGCTGATTTATCCCCCACTGCCAACCCACGCCTACAAAACCAATTAGAGACGTGCGTACCCCTGCGCGTATCCTCGTGATTTTGTGTTCCTTGATTTGTCTCCCTTCTGACACCCCTCCAACGCCCCCCCCCCCTCCGCGCGCACGTACTTAAATCAACCAAAACAACGCTTCCGGAGAGAAGAGAGTAACCACACGGGTTTGCCGCAGCCTTAACGATGTGAATACGCATGTGTGAAGCGTTTGTTGATTTCGCCCCGCTCCATTAACCGGATGGGGTTGGCGACGGTTGGCAACGACGCTGTACAACACACCTCTCACCACTTGCGTGAGTTAGACAACCAGGGTGCCGTCTTTTTTTTTCCACGTAATGTTTTGGAGGTATGCGAGATGGGGGGGATATCACGTAGTGTGTATATGGTAAGGCACCCACGAGGCAGTTACATAGTGTCCCCGTTGCTGTCTCTGGAAATAGCCACACCAGAAAACAAAGAAATGTATTCGAAGGTGTCATCCGTATGCAAGAAAGTATGCACAAGGTGCGGATTTCCGCCTCTCAAGTGGCTCTTAGTACGATGCGGTTCACACTTCGTGCAACTCGCCGAACACCTCACTGCTCTTCGCGCGTGGTGCACGCGATATCTGCCTGGTCGAGGATAATCCGACGTGCTCTGTCGGCATTGAAGGGATCCGAGGTTCTTTGGCTGTATGACTACGGCTATGCACGATGAAATCATACCCCCCCCCCCCCCCCCTACACGCCTACAAAATCAACCGAAGAAGTGCTTACCTGGCAAGCAACAACTGAGTACGCCCCCCCCCCCCCCCGCAACCCTACTAGAAAAACAACTGAAGAACACCTCCGGAGAAACGAGAGTGAAAGCACGTGTCTGCCGCAGCGTTAACGGCCTGAACACAAACCTCTTGGAGAAAGCGTTCAGTGCATTCTCCCCCCCCTACTGACCCCTCGCAATTGCCAAATGACTGAGGCAAGCAATAAATGAGTATCCCCCCCCCCCCCCGCCCACGCACCTACGAAAACAACTGAAGAGCGCTTCCGGAGGAAAGACAGTGAAAGCACGGGTTTGCCGAAACGTTGACGGCCTGGACACGCACCTATTCGAGAAAGCTCTCGAGGTGCGGAGGAAATTTCTCGCCGATCCGGCCTACCAACCATCGTGACTGGATCCACCGCCGCGGTGATAAATAAAGTGAGAGATTGTACCTGACGCAATGGTAGCGAGTTGCGGACTGGAGCTTGAATTTTGTAATTTCGAATTATGACTGTCAGGGTATAACGGCGTTTCTTGTTCTCGTTTTTTGCAGGTGGAAAAAGGCATGGAGTTAGTATAGGACATGCTTTGCACTAGTAAATGGGAATTGGTACAGACGATTGTACTGTGTAAGAAGGTAGCGTTGAGAGATAATTGCATACAAGTCTCGAAAAGCGTGATGTAGCGCCTGAAAGAAAGTGCGAAAAGAGCAAGCGCTGTGTAGAAGGACGAGCGCACGTTGCAGCAGAGACCGAAGACGGCACGAGCATACGGCACTACCGCACACAGCTCTCTGGGCTGTCAGGTCAACAGCTAGCGCTCTTGTTGTCGCCGCCGCGGCAGACAATAAACTGGGGTGGACGAGGATAAACGCGAACAACAGAGAAAACGACACAACACGACTCAAAACGCCAGAATGAAAATCAAAATACAAGTTAGACGGGGTGGGATTGGAGTTCATGTACCTGGTACGATTTAAGAATATACCAGGTATATTTTTTGTGGCATTTTTTTGAACGAATCAAACACAAGACGTTTTTTTTTTTAACTTGGCTTTAGTATAACTCCCCCACTCTCTAGGTGTTGGAAGTACGAGATTTGTCTCGAATAGCTTATTTTTGGAATATCCACGGGAGGATTAGTAACCTGTGCCACACGAGACGGGGGGGGTTATAACCTAGTCCACGCACCGCCGCCCAATACAAACCCACAATACCCCATGGAAACCCACGAAAGCCCACGGAAGCATGGGGAGCCGGGGGAGCGCAACTCAACTCAATCAGGCGAGGGCTCGCGGGGTCCGTTCCAATGTTTCGGGAAAGGAAGGTCGTCTTCCGCGCTCTGAGGTCTACAGGGCGGGGGGGGGGGACGTCCATCTTTTTTGGTTCGCAGACAACCTTAGCCCACTTTTTTGTGATAAACTAATAAGGGTGAATTGGAATAAGGGTGGAATGTTTTGTACAATGCTCAAAAGGTCAAGAACGCTCGAGACTGTCACCTGTTACAGTATGTATTTTGATGTACCGTGAAGGGCGTGAGGGTTGGGTTTCGTTGTCTCGCCCAAGAGTTCTTGGAGCTGGACAAGCCCGCGGCGGTAGCTCCAAGCTTTTTTTTTTTTTTTTTTTCGACGCGTACTTCGACACGGGTGTTTATAAGCACCTCATATTTCTGAGGGTCCTCGCTACACGAACGCACGACTCCCGACAACTGCCTTCTCGCCAAGGCGAGCTACTGAAGCGCCGTGATATCACACAAGGTGCTTCAAACGCATGCTACGGTACATAGCGAGGTGCATTCTTTTTTTTCTTTTTCTTTCTGGGGCTTCTCTTTGCTTGAGGAGCTCTGTTGACGAAAAACAAAAAAGTTCACCCCCCCCCCTCCCCCAAGAAAAAAAAGTGCAACCCGATGAATAATCCTATGCTGTATCATATGACCTTGGTATTAATAGCAGCACAAAAAGTGTTGAAAAAACATGCAAGAAGAAAAAAAATCCCCTAAAAAAACAGCTACGAGGGTTGGGTTCGTTATATGACCTTGGTATTATTATTAATAGTAACACAAGAAGTGTTGAAAAAAAACATACAAAAAAAAATCATACCAGTTACAAAAAACAACAGCTACGACGGTTGGGTTAAGGTTGGGTTAAGGTTTGGCTAAGGAGCCCCCGTCATCAAGAAAAAAAAAATGGCAAGAAGTGCTATTGAATACCTCTGTCGTAGCCGGCGTCGGCACTTCATTCGCCCTTCTGGGAGTATGGATTGCTTTTGACAGTAGTACAGGGTGGTACGGCGATTTTATTTTTATTTTTATTATCACAGTAGGTGGCCCTATATAGTGCGGGTATGTGTCACGAAAAATTACCCGCACTATACCGGGCACCCGCACTATATAAAAACCGGCCACTATAGAGGGGTATATATTGTGCCAAACGATTTCACCCGCACAATATCGGACACCCGCACTATATGACCCGCATTATATAGGGCCACCTACTGTATGTACTAACAGGTGGCCCCTTTTTTTACGGACGTTATAAGTGCGTCGGGCGGGCAGAGTTCCCTCCATACCCGCGTCTGTACCTCTCCCGATAGCTGCTTCAAGAAAAATGGAGTTAGGACCCGATGGTCAATCAATTCAATGGCCTATGTAGGTATACAACGGTATACAAGGGGTATTACACATGCAACTGTTACTGCTGTAGTACTTGTAGTACTAATGGTATTAATAGTGCGGCAAAGGTGAACCGGTTATTTTATGAGGTGAGGTTCCTCATATGAGGTGCCGGTATTTCCGGCGGACAGAAGACCCATCCCACGGTAGCGGTGCAGCGTCAATATCTCATCCGATACTACATGACTTCGAAGGCATTCGTTCGCACAACCCGACCAAGCTTCAAGATGCCTTTAGTAGTCCTAAAAGAAAGACGTATTCGTGAAGTTACTTGGCTACCGTAAACAATGGCTAGTTCCTCACGTGAGGAGCTCAATCGGACACAAGTACACTATTAGTTAGTCCAACAACTGCAACCCCTACCGTGGGAAGACTGTACACTATTAGTTAGTCCAACAACTGCAAGTCCTACCGTGGGATGGCTGTACACTATTAGTTAGTCCAACAACTGCAACCCCTACCGTGAGATGGCTGTGCACTATTAGTTAGTCCAACAACTGCAACCCCTACCGTGGGATGGCTGTACACTACTCCGGAGTATTAGTTAGTCCAATAACTGCAACTCCTACCGTGGGATGGCTCGGAACCGGTGTAAGGCCCCTCGCAACAGGCCAGTTTTGGTTGTTTGTTGCATCGTGTGGGCTCTGGGCTCTCGGTGTGTGTACTTCACCCTGGACTGATATTTTCCACCCATCTACGTCCAGCGCAACCAGTGTTTTTTTGATGACCTGTTTGACCTGTAACATTTACTACTGCTTATGACGACACCGGTGTCGATACCGTCATCATCGCCCTCGTACTCAACACGAAACCGAACCTAAAAAGTATAATGAGGAAAGCAACAACACAGCAACAAAGCAGATGACGCCACCCAGGCGACCTCGGGGCAACACCAATACTGGGCTACGGCAGTGGTGTCTCAGATAGTGCCGGCATTTGCGGATGGTGCAACCGGAACTATTTAGAATACTGCCGATACAGGCACTACATTGAGGGTTTGGTATTCCCACTACAGAAGTGTCGCGATGAAATTCCTTAATGTGGACGGCGCCCTCTCGGTGGGGTCTCATGGCGTGGTTCTTTCCGAAGCCTTTAGGTAGAATTTCCCAAAAGTAGTGGACAGCGGCGATGTATTTGAAATGGGCTTTGGGCCCACAGGGCAGAGAAAATTCTTCACGAAATGCCTAGAATCTCTACCCTAATCCCCTGTTTAAGGGTTTTCCGGTCTAACGGCGTTTTGTGTGGACACAATAACCGGCTTAAAGGCAAGTTTTGTAAGACTCAAACAACCCTTACGGCTACGATTTTGGGAAAAGACGTCAAGGCATATTTTAAGGCGTGCCTTGAAGGCTAGGGCCTAGCTGCCACCATTGGGGCAAATCGTTCTGAAACCACGCTGAATGGTGTGAGCTGAGCGTCCCGATCAATAACAACGCGCTCATACCAGGGGGCAAAATATGGTGGGCATTTAGATCGTCGCCGGGGCTACTGCAGGCGATTCTCTATATCTACCAGGTATATCATATCGTCTCGTAAAAAAACAAGTTACTGTTGTAGGATATGATACTAGTTCACCCTTCTGTATCATCCGATATAAAGCATATCGTAAGGATAACATCGTGTTTGATCTCACGACGTGCCGCCGCTTTGTTTCGCTCTTGGCCCCCAGGAGTAGCATGGATGTATCGCCCGAGCCAGAGGGTACGGGCCGACAACCCCCGCCACCGACACCAGAAAAAGGTACATGTTATATACAAGTAAAAGGTGCATGCTACCTGGCACCTTTTTGCAGGCGAAACTTCATATGAAAGCCGTGAAAACTCGTTTAAACACTGGATGGAAGATAAAACACGTGCCCAGAGGAATGGATGCTGGTCGAATCTTTAGGAGACGTGGCCACGTGTCTAATTCACGGGCGTTGGGTTCATTGTTGTTGTATGTTGGTAACAGCGCGCTGTCGTGCACTGTGGAATTTTGAGACGTTCCTCGACTGGGCGAAAAAGGGGAAACATGCTGCTCATTGGGGATGTGGGGTAGTAAGCGTGTCTCGAGCGGGTTTCCGGTTTGTCGGATATCGACGGGTACGTCTCGAAGAGGCGTTACTGGGGGTCAGTTACGCCAGAGCGTTACGCGCTGTTTGTTGCTGTTATTTCTCATGTGAAGCTCTCTCCCCCCCCCCCCCCCCGCACCCCCTCGTTGCTGTCGTGGTGGTTGAGTACACGCAGTCAAGGTCCACTTCAAGCCGATCGCGAATGCTCCTATCTTGCGCAAGGGAAAGTTCCAGGTTAACTCGTCGTGGACGTGCTTGGAGGTGTGTGAGAGGCAGAGGGAGGGAGAGACGGGGCGAAAAAGATATAAATATCGAGAAATAGATTGATAAATAGATGCGCAAGTAGATGGATGGCGAGAGAGAGGTCCTAGAGAGGACCGCACTATCCCAGGGTAGAGGACCTACTTGAGTGCGGGAATTTTCATCGTGCAAGACGCCGCGCTCACGAGGGACCATGATTGCGCTACTACTGAATTCATAATATAGCACAGTAACTGGGTCGACTCCTTGGGAACGTTTTATGCGAATCGTAGATTTTTGTTTTTGGTGTTTACCGCCCTTTCCCTTGCCCGCAACCGTCCTCTGTCCCCCCCCCCCCCCCCCTTTTTTTTTCGCCCGTCGCCGTGGAAACCCCTC
Organism: Undaria pinnatifida; assembly: GCA_012845835.1. Taxonomy (NCBI): domain Eukaryota; class Phaeophyceae; order Laminariales; family Alariaceae; genus Undaria; species Undaria pinnatifida. The sequence continues at coordinate 16,591,648 of JABAKD010000002.1, read as the reverse complement.
GGCGTTCTCCCGTCACCCTTGGTGGCCGCTGCTCCTCGACTCCCTCACAACCCCCTCCTCGGGATGTCGTTAGCTGCAAGCATCTCTCCGAAACATGCTTCATATTTCGGACGCCACTCCCCTTGTAAGTGCCAAATGTGCGGATGCTGAAATGCTGTCATGAAGCGATGAACGGGGGAAGGGGAGACGTTTTGTTTTGGATGGCCGCGTGTCTCGAGAACAGCTGATGTAGCGGCGTGCTCACGCGCTCATGCTCACGCGCGTCGCGAGAGCTCCTCCCCCCCCCCCCCCCCCCTGTTGCGGTCGGGAGTAAGCTACCCATCTGATCCGATGTACCTACTAAAAAGGATACCTGGTACGAAGTATACCTAATACAAAGTATGCCTGATACAGAATATACCTGATACAAAACATAGCTGGTACAAAGTCTACGAAACACTTCTACTGTTGCTGTGGAAAGCCTGGTCTGCCTGCTGTGGCACACACAAACTATAGACTACGCATATAGAGCGAAGTATATACACCCTGACCAAGTCTCACCTTCCCCTGTTCGCACTCGCCCCACGAATCAAACCCCAACCAACCTCATGTATAGCGGTAGCTGCTAATAGTAGGAGCCCACAGAGAGGTGCCCAATGGACGATCCGCTTTGGCAGCAGTGTCTGTAAATTCAGACTATTCTTTAATCCCCCCCCCCCCACCCCATCCCACCCCAGCTCCACCCTACCCTACCCGTCCCCACACACACCCTGTCCCACCCCTCCCCTTCCCCCGCCCTCCACCCCCCACCCCCCCCGTGAACGCCGCAGTTTTTGTACTGCAACAGCGCGTTCGAGCCAAGCCCGGACCAGAGCCTCTCCGACCTGTACAAGGTGAGCGGGGTGTGCGTTCAGCGGGCTTATGCACGGTATTGGTCCCTCTATAGTGCCGGTATGTGCTATTAATAGCTGGAAACACCGGCACTATAGCGGTAACCGGCACTACTCCGCATACATACCCCTGCTGGTTGTTTTCATCCGTACAAAGCGATTTCACAGGCACTATCGCGGGCAACCAGCACTACAGAGGGAAATCGGCATTGTAGAGGGACCACTATTAGTACCGTACATAGCAGGCGTCCCATATGGAGTAGTAGGTGATACGTGAATCTCGTCCCCACTAAGTCAATGATGCAGGTCCGAATCCTTCCTAGTGCATAGTCGTGCTCTTAGGGACTTTTTCTTGCGTGCAAAAAAAAGGCGAGCAGAAGGAGCGTGAGTCAGCGAAACTTGATGAAAGTAATCGACGAGCTTAAAAAGCTGAAAAGTGGGAGTGCTGAATTAACTCTATGCGCGATAAAAATGAAGGCACGTACCGGGGGGGGAGAAGGGAAGACACCCGTGACCAACCCTATGCGCGATAAAAATGAAGGCACGTACCGGGGGGGGAGAAGGGGAGACACCCGTGACCACGGCTAGAGCTTGTTGTCCAGAAGGTCGCTGAGGGTGAATAAAAGCTCTTGCGAGTTGACATGGATAGTAAAACGTGAAAAAAAAGTGATGACACTCCTATAGGAGCTGTAGATGACATGCTTAACAGCCCCCTCTAACTTATTGGAGCCTGCCGTGTGACCACGGGTTCCGTGGATTACGTCGGTGAGTTAGTGCGAGAATAACAAGAAGAAACGATGCTTTCGTTACGATAGAAGTAGCGGGTTTTGGGCCAATAGTTTTTTTTTGTGCGACAGACTTCCTAAGTGGGGAAGCACCAACAAATGCTTTGGAACGTCGTTTGTGTTTCCTATAAATTTCATTAACTGTGCACCTAGCCCGTGGGATTTGTGTTTCCTAATGTGTTAGTTATACGCCTGTAGCCCGTGAGATTTGCCTACCGATATTAAGTGAACGGTGCTGTTTGTCAAACTCGAGTTTTTTTGGCGAGAAATTCAACTTTCTTGGAGCGAGGATCCTCGGAAAAAATTGGTGTCCGCCTACCACCGTAGCATTTGTCGACCAACAACAAGACCATCATCATCTGTGTCATCTGTATCATCTATATCATCTGTATCATCTGTGTCATATGTGTCATCTGTGTCATCTGTATCGTCTGTATCATCTGTGTCATCTGTACCATCTGTATCATCTGTACCATCTGTATAATATGTATCATCTGTATCATCTGTATCATATGTATCATCTCTATAATCTGTATCATCATCTCTATCATCACTATTATCTGTAGCATCTGTATAATCTGCATCATCACTATCATCTGCACCATCTGTATCATCTCTATCATCCTTATCCTCTCTATCATGTGTACCAGGTACAGAGTATCGTATGTAGGAAGCGACGTTGTTCCGGAATGTAGAGTGGAGCTATTTTCTTTTTCTTTTGACGCGTGCTACGTTAGAGGTGCACTAACCATTGTTGGTGTTTTTTTGTAATACTACCTCTCAATTTGGCAGCTTAAAACCTCTCCCAAAAACTGCTGCGCAGACACAAAAAACTGCTACCGAATGAAACACCCCATGGCCTAGGTTATTACAGAACCAGCATCAGGCGAAAAAAATGTCCTATTTCTGACGATTTTGGGTTAACGAACCCCGTCATTCAGAGAACAAAATAGCCAAATAAAGGTATACCTTGATACCTCTATCGTACCACGTGTCTGATCCACGATCAGGTCCAAGGTCAGGTCTAAGGTCGGTTCGAAGAAGCATGCTCGGCAGGGGTGTGTACCAAACCTTTCAACTGGGCTCCCCTCTCGGGGGAATGAATTCATGGCTTTTCACGGGTGGGATCGCGTCTAAAGGCTCGGATCGGGCCAGGGTGACCCGGCCCGACCCCGTGACATTTTGAAAACCAGCCGACCAGATCCGTGAGACTTCGAACACCTCCTGACCAGACCCAGCTCGACCCGCAAGTTTTTTTCTCGAGCCTTTGACCCGACCCGCGGTCCGGGACATGACCCGTGAAAAACCCAGGAACAAATGAACGCGAAACCGGACGAATAACCTCATGGTCTAGGTATAGGCTACAATACAAAGTCGTTTTAGCGATGAATGGTCGGTGTTGCTTGCCGGGTTACTTGCTCGGCGGCTAATTGTTTTTTTTTTTCAATTTTTTACTAGAGTTTTGTCCCCTTTTTTTTTCAACTTGCGACACCCCCTGGATTTGAAGCCAAGCGCATCCCGAACAGGAACCTTGCACAAGGAAAGAAACCTTTGAAAATGCGAACATGTCATTCCAACGCTGTCCTCACTTGAAAAGTCTGTCTCAGAAAGTCTTTTTTTTTTTTTTTTCCAAAATTGCTACTCCAATCGCAGCGCGCATGTGATGACCTCATGACGATTGCCTTGGAAGGTGATAGGGGTACCCACGAGTGCACGGCCGGCGCCTTGAGGTGCCGTAGAACCGCCCATGGCTCCTATTGGCGTACAGCAGGGGACTCCAATAAGGCGGTCTGAGTAGCGCGGTATCCCGATACAAGGCGGTCATCATTGCTTAGCGCGACTATTAAAAGGGAAAATTTGCACTCATAACCTGGCATGAATGAGGCGGCTTCCCCTTGTAAGGCGGTCGTATTGCTATATGCCCCACCAGCGCCTTGGTAGGGGACCCCTGCTGTACTCTCATGCTACACTATCATGCTGTATTATCATGCTGTACCTTAGACGATGGGTGTCGGAGTTGGACCAAGTTTGTGGAACACCTCTGCACGGGCTCGGGAAAAAAAGTCGCTCGTTCCTGCCAGACACGATTCATGCTTTGGTTCGATCGCCCACCGCTCTGCCGCTTTTATGGTAGCGGCGGAGTGTCCCTCTCTTCGTAGCGCTTTTCTTCATCGTTGGACGAACAAGCCAATTTTCACTCAGACGCCCTCTTCATTCGAGCTGCCATTTTGACGCCACACAGCCTTTCGCTTGGTGCACCTCTCCTTGTTTGATTACGCCCCCGTGGTCATGTGACTACGGCTATGCATGAAACGAGACCTCCCCCCCCCACCCCTCTCACCCCCCCCCCCCTCCCCCGCTGCCTTCCATGCCGCCGCTTGTCTCGCAGTGTTTTCATGTGAATAAGGAGCTGCTGATGAGCTACAGCATCACAGAAGCGTGGGTATAGAAACCCCAAGGGCTTACTGTAGCTACATCTCTCAGGCGAATGGACGCTCATCACGGGCTTTCCGCACGTGTGCTGTCGGTGCTGTTTGCAGACGTGCAACACGCGAACCAAAAATCCGCTTAAACTGAGTTTTTTGGTCACGAGTGTGCTACTCTGACGTCAGCGCCTGTACGGGGGTCGCCGTTGTTACAGGGCTTGTGTTTGTTCAAAACGTTTCTACAGGGCATGGTTGTGGGGAAACTGGTGGGATGGTGTTCGGTCGCACGGGTATAGTTGTGGGGAATCTGGTGGGATAGTGTTGGGTCGCACCGGAAAAGTGCGAGGCAAGCCAGCCAGCCTATCTACGCACCTGGAAACACAGTGGGGGCTTCACGGCCGGGAGCAGCGTCGATACAATAAATGAATGAATCGGCAGTACGCATGCTACGGTAGTAGAGTGCCAGGGGAGCGAATCATTTTTCTGAGGTGGAAGCCCTACGCTGTCTTGGGAGGAAAAATGGAAGTGCAACCCGATGGAGCCTCCCGTGACCTACTGTAGCTACTGTATGTAGTATGTGCAACGAATTTACTGTAAAACACACACACAAATGTAATTTCCAAGACATTGGGTAGTTATCTTGCGCAATTCAGGAGTCCCATCAGTAGGAAATCACTTGATCAAAAAGTGCTATTGTCGTATTACACCTCTATCGTATCATAGCACGCTTCGCCAAGGTCAAGGTTGGTTTCCGCGTCATTCCTTGAGAAAGCGGCTTGTTTTTGATAGCCTTGACTTGGAAAATAAGAAAAAAATGATTCGATTTTGGTATTGTGCGTGTAACCCCGTGATGTGCACGCAGCTTCAAAATATGAAAATAACAAAACAGTCACTATCTTCGGCCTTGTTGAAAAAAAAAACACACACAAGAAAATGAAAGCGAGAACCGGTGCTCGTTTACGCTCTTCCAGCAGGGGGAACAGGAAATTCTTTCTTGTCTTCCGTGGTGCTGCCTTGAGCGCGACGACGAAAGGTTAAAATGCAATTTTCCTGCTAAAATTCCCTGAAAAGCCATGCATTGCCCGCAAACTGTACCTGCAGGGCCGAAGATAACTGTGAACCACACTACCTGTTCCCCACTGAAATTATTCAGTAACTTCGGCGAAAAACACTTGCCGTGTAAAACATTTTCCGACACAAGCTTTCATCACAACTCAATACACCCGGGCTTAAATAAATCGCCGAGCTCGTACTGTAACATCAACTTCACGCTGAACTCCCGCACCCGAGCCTCCACCTAATGCCGAGCTCGTGAATGCAAGACAAAGTTCATGTTGAATCCAGCCTTCAACGACGGCGCCCTCTGACCCCCCCCCCCTCTATTGACCGCTGCACTCCGCGGCCATCACTCCGTCGCGGTGGTCGTGGAATAAGACCAACTTCACGTTGAACTCCCTGCCGCATTCAACCACGACCCCCCCTCCACCCCCCATCCATTGGCCACTGCACCCGCGGCCATCCAAACGTAACACCGAGTTTGTGGAAAAACTAACTTCATGTTGAAGTCCTGCCTTCAACAACGACCACCCCCCTCCGCTGGCGGACATCAGTCCGATGTCGTGGCCGGCGCTGCTACCTTCGGCGCAAACCTCGCCGCAGCGAGCAAATGGAACAACATCACGCCCCCCGTAACGCTAACATTTAGCGAATCCACAGTGGACGGTGTCACGCTCTCCGCCTCCGCCCCCCCCCCCGCCCCCGTCACCTCCACCAAAAACTCGCACTCCCTCAGCACATTCGTGCGCACACCATACCCCTCATTTCCAAGCACCACGATCGTCGGAGGTGTGTCTGGGCCCGCGGGAAGCTCGTGCAACGGCCCCGACCTCTCACTAACCGCAGTCCCCACCACGCGCCAGCCATTCTCCCGGCTCCTCTTTAAGAATCGCATCATATTCGCGGTCGAATGTACCCGCATAACCTCTAGCGCGCCGGCGCTAGACTTGCTGACCGTCGCTGTTAAAGAGGCCGAGTTTTTGGCGCAGGCTACTACCCCGCTGGCGCCAAAAAAGTGGGCCGACCTTAGCAGCGCGCCGAAGTTCTGAGGGTCCGTGACTTCGTCGAGGGCTAACCAGACCTGACCGTTAGCAGCGCCGAGAGGCGCGGCAGCCGCGGCAGCAGGTTCTCGCGCATCCTTTGCCCCCCCCTCCTTATTACCGCCTTCCATGTCGTCACCGCCATCCTTTGCCTCTGCGCTGGAGTTTTCCTCGACGCGTGGTAAGAAGAGGATGGGCTCGAACTCGAGCGGGCGCGCCTTGAGGATGAAGCCCTGGTGAGGGCGGTTGCCGCAGAGGGTGTTCAGGTAGCCCTTGTCCGTCGTGGTCATCCTAAGCCAGGAACAACGTATCGACGCGCGCAACCGGCGAGGAACACAAAAAAAGGTAACTGAGAGTGAGGCTATATCCACTATGCTGGCATAGCATTCGACACCAACACGCATACTTTTTAAGAGAATAAATAGAATAAATAGCTTTTTGGCACGAAAAGGGCAGCATTGGACTTCTTTCGAACAACAGGCATAACTGCTGCAAAAAATAAGAAACCGTAGAGCATGATAGAAGAAAGATTAACATTTTGAAAAAAAATAACAGAACGGACACATCTACGATAACAGAAAGTGAGAAAGCAGTGCTGGGGTTCGTTTTTCGTGATCGGGTTCTGACTGAAGTGGCAGGCGTCATCGAGGCAGTCGAAGCACGCCTGGTATCATACATTAGTGTAGAGTTCGATGGGGCCGCTGTACCTGCAGGAGGTGCAAGAGAGTTTCTCTTCGTAGCCGCTCACGTCATAGGGAGGCAATTCTATTTAGGAAACCCAACCTTCGCTCGTGCTCCTTCGTGGTTCCTGCCCCCCACCGCAGCCACGACTGTAGTCTGTCATGCAAGGGAAACAAGTGGCGGCATCTACCCACGCACACATACAGTCGATCTCAACAGCCTACCAAAAAAAGACAGATAGCTGTCCCCAACATTTCGCGCAGCAGGTTAGGTGTAATTGTCCTAGACTTGTGGGCGTTGGTGGACCGGTCGACGGCGGCGGTCGAAAAATCCGGCTTCAGCAATCTCGACGCGGGTCTCTATTTTAGGCGCAGTGCAGATTAGAACCTCGCATTCTCTCGTAATAAAACAAAGCACACAAAACAAAAAATGCGTATCGCAAAGACCATCAACCCCGAGGTAGAAGACGCCTCACATGACTTCCGACTCCCTCGCGAGGTCGTAGATGGTATTAGCAGCGGCGCGATCTTTTTTGTTCCCCGGCACCACCCCATCTTGGCAGTACAGCCCTAGCTTCTCTCGTCTGTCGTTACGCAGCGCGTTAAGCACAGGGGCAATCCCGTACACCATGTCGAAGTTTGTGTCCTCGTCTATGTTCTGTCCTGGAGAGAGCTCCGCCTGGTAGCCGGCTGGGGGCGAGAGGAAGGATCGCGAAATAGAGGACGCTTGAGGGACGAGATAGAGGGAACCCACACCACAAACCACACAAGAGAGGTTTTCATAAAATAGAAAAAGGCATTTCGGCTGTAGGATCGATAACTTCGTCGACAATTTCAGGGTGCGACTCCATACGGAAGCAGTCTTACTTAGTGGCTACGAATACCTGCTATTATACTGCTTGTTGATGCGTCAAATAGCTTGTTACACAGACAGGATGATAACGTTGATATACCAAAAACACCCTTCAGGGACACGCACGTCTGGTTAGTTTATCTTTGGAAAGGTCCTGCTTACTACTGTCGCGAGGGCGATTGGAGGCTTGAGACGGATGCTTTTTTTCAGCCTGCTATGGCGTTGTCATGATATGCGCCTGCTCGCTTGCAGAGCCCTACTTTTATACTTGGGCTCGAGGTCCCACTGGGTCACGGTACTGTTGTACCTGATACATGTCAAGCCATTTTTTTTGTCCCGACGACTCCAGAACCGTCTACGTACCGTTCTTCTTGGTCATGGAGTCAGTTCAGGGCGCCAGTTCAAGGTGTTGGCACCTCGACAAAACGGAACCTCAGCGTTACTCACGGGCCAAGGACTCTCTTCCCATCGTGAACGAGCGACCAGCGTATTGCTATACCATTTGCCAAAATAATAGACAACTAGTCCACCAAGCCGTGGAGTTCCTGCAGTGTGCACGGCGTGGCTGAAGGTTATAGGTGGCAGTCGCTGCTGTCAATAGTTTAAAATGGTGCGACCGTATATCGTATAAATAATAAAACTAGCCTAGAAAGGTTGCTCGCGAAAAGAGATCTCGGCCGAGACGGAAAATGTTGTACATCTCTTTGTTCAGATTCGGTGTGGAGACACACCGGGGTGGGATTGTGTGGCGATACCACACTCTCGGGGGTGAGCAACGAAAGCAACCTCAGAGTGCTCCCAGCCCAGGATACAGGCAGGATGGCCTTCAATGATTTTAGTGATAGTGAGGCGGTACGATCTAGGGGAAAGGACCTGGTATCCACACTAGTGCATGAATAAATCGTCGAAACATCGTTTCAGTAGTGCATAAAAAATACCAGGTACTTGCGAAGGCAACCACTGCCATCAATAGTGCAGAATGGCGCGACAGTATATCCTTATTATATAATACGCTAAGGATGGTCGTGACGTTTTGGATCTTTGAAAAATATCTTGGTTAAAACACCCCCCCCAAAAAAGCGGCGACTCCCGAGCTCCACTCGGCCTCAGGCGGCCTCGCGGTGCCGCCACGTCCCATCCGCACAGCAGCACTACGACATGCCGGCGAAAGAACGGCCGTCGGTGCCCCACCTCGGCGAGGGGGGAGCGTGGAAATCGCCCTCCCGGGGACGGCTCGCTTGCCCCCCCCCCGCTTTTTCTTCGTCGCTGCCTGCTAATTTTTTTTTTTCGAACTCCCAACTATATTGATTTTTCGAATTGCTTTTTGGCCACTTGGGCCATGGACACAGCCATGGACACGAGACCACAAGCGCGCCTGCGTCAACAGCAATCACACAACACCAGGACCAAACACAGCAGCGTCCAGCCGTCGCCGCTCGCCGTGCGCAGAATTAGCAAAGCGAGCGCTTTTGGCTTGGCCTAACCAGCCCGAGAGCATTGTAACCAACAAATCGGCTGCTGCTCGCCTGTCAGGTGTATTGCCCTAGGTACTGCTGCATTGCTGCACTGCTGTACTGGGTAGGTTCGTGGGTGCATGGTGGGTGGTGTTCTGCTGTGCTGTACGTACTGCTGCACTGCTGTTCTGATGTACGGACTGCTGCACTGCTGTTCTGCTGTACTGGTATGTAGTAAAGGTTTGGTCGGTGGGTGGGTGGAGGGTGCACCGCGTCGTCCGTGGTGGGTGGGTGGGCCGTTCTGTACGTGGGAGTCTTTTTGCGTCCTGTGGGAGATGAACCCTTTTTTGTGTTTCTACAATTTAATACCGGCCTCCCACTGGTGCTTGGGAGTACCACCGTCCCCACTGCTGCACTCCTCTGTCCTTTACTACCGTACGTACTACTGCTGCCGTGTTATCATTTTTGTTTTGCAAAACTTACATACAGAGGATGATACCTTTACTACCGTACGTACGGCGGCATTGTCGTACTGCCCTGTTATTATTTTGTTATTTTAGTACTTAATACAGAGGATACAGCACCAATTTGTTTTTGTCCGCCATACCGGCCGGCAACTGGCATATTTCGGGAGTACCACTAGTATACATATAAACCGCATCAAAATACAGCAGCATCGGAGCAGCGGTACAGCAGTATCATACACACAAACGACCGCGGTGTACTAGTGGTCCGACGAGCAACCGATACGCGGCAGCATCATCAGGTCTCCACAATTCCCACTTCAACCACCCTACCCACATCGTACCCACATCGCTGGGTCGGGAAGCATGATCCTCATCCAAGTGGGGGCGAAACGCAACGCGCTAGTGACTGCTATAGTAACTTCTTTGGGATTTCAAGGAGAAAAAGGTAAAGGGCTAAAAAAAAAGTCACGATCACAGCACGTCGATCAGACCAAGCAGCTTGGGTTGCCACGGTAGGCGGTGTACCCGATCTGTCTGTAACATAGGTTCAACGCACGGGAGATCCCCGACACGCGCACAAGATGCTACAACTGCTGTGGTCATACTGCTGCCCGGTCCAACTATGTTAAAATAGGCGGTTGGTTGGGCCGCACCTGACATACTGCTGTAGTTTTGGTCGCCACACCCGGGGCGCAAAAGGTTTAATAGCTCGATCCACGATTTCTGAAACCTTTGGGCGCCGCAGGTCCAATACACGTGGTTCCCCTATACACTACCATCAAGAGCCACTTTCGTCAATGACGCATTACCGTTACTCGTAAATACGAGGTACCTGGTACATCTCTACTGGTAGAATCACAACGACAACCACTTTTCCGCAACCGCTGCAGCTAAAAAACTTTCAAGACCGAGGTGGCCGAAATAGCATTCCAACGCCCTCACATAGTTCTCCCCTCATCCACTCCGAAGCAGGAGACGACCCTTCCCCCCTGCGCCCTCCCGCCTGCTCATCCAAGTCCTCACCCTCCTCTTCCTCTCCGTAGCCCCCCCCTCCGTGCCCCGCCTCCACTCTATCGCCATAACGGTCAGCGCCACCGCGCCGTCGCCCCCCCCCCCCTCCCGCCTCCATACACCTCCCTCCCGCCTCCATACGCAGCACCGTCACCATCCCCGCCGAGCTCTGGTGTCCACACTTGAGACGGCCCGTCGCTGCGCCAGGAGTCACGCCCCACCTCGCGGCCCATCTCCCCTCCGCGAGGGTTTCCACGGCCGCCAAAAGAGCGACCCCGACCCTCTTCTCTAGGGGGGCCTCCTCGTCCTCTCCTGTCATCCCATCCGGTGCTGCTTCTCCTGTTTCCGAAGTCGGCGTTGTAGCCACCCCCACCACCGCGCCCCCCTCCCCTCCCGCCTCCTCTACTGTTTACTGTCTGGGCCTGGTCCCAGCCCTCGGCCCCCCCTCCCCTGCCTCTTTGTTCGTACCTATCGCTGCTTCTACCTCCCCCGCCATACCTGTCTCCTCCTCCTCCTCTTCCTCCTCCTCGTCCGCGACCGCTTCGCTCGCCAGAAAATCTCTGCTGCTGCCTGTCACCACCACCGCCACCACTGCCTCTATCGCTGTAGCTGTCTGCGCCCCAATCATCCCCTTCCCTACCTCTACCTTGTGACGGGCTCCGGCCATCGCGATCGCTGCTGAAGCTCCTGTCTGTCACCCCGCCCCCCCTCCCTCCTCCGGCTGAGCTGAATCCTCGGTCAACCTCTCGCCGCTCTCGTGGCTCATCTCGGTCCTGCCACGCCATCATGGAGAGGCCATAGGCCTGGCGGACCACAGCAGGAGGAGGACGATAACTCACTGCTGGTGGCGATGATGTTCTTATTTTGGCAAAGGGGAGCAGCTGTGGTGGCACTGCTGTGGTAGAAACGCGCCGCAAGGCGGCGCGAGTACTAGACAGCATGGTGGTGCTTGATTGAAACGCGTGGCTTTGGTGCGCTAGAAAGGCGAGCGACGTCGTACCCACTACTGTTGCCACCCTCCCGAGCCTAAGCAAGATTGGCTTGTCGACCCTCTTGACGCACGTGATGCACATGGGCACGCCTACCTGGCAAGCGGTGCAGCCTTCCCGCGATGCTGTACAACGTGTGTAAGTCAAGCCTTCACTTGTTCATGTGGGGTGCTGCTGCACTTGCTTGCGCGTCCTGCTGGGAACAAGGGGTTTCCATTAAAAATACATGGCGTCGCCAAATTGGGGTCGATCCTCATTTTTTGAATTTTGAAATTTTGAATTTTTATGGCCTTCTGTGCTGCGCAAACGATGCCCGCGCCGGTACCAAACCCACGCAACTCAGGCATATACATGACAGGGTATCGACGGCGAAGTATGCGTACATAAGGGAAATCGGCTCGCGCTGATGGGGGTGTCGCCGAAGCGAAGTGAGCTAACTGCGGCACGGACGGTTCATCCCTCTCGCACCTCTCGGGGAGTAGGCCTATATATTTAGAGGTACTCCCATTAGTCAGTGTACAAACGTTATTATGTAGACTACGTTGTGAACGCGTGCAGAGGGGTTGCTCTGTACGTTGATCCCACTGCAGCACAGCAGTGAGACCTGTGATATCTGTGAGATGCTCACTTTCACTGCTGTTGCGGAGGAATCAGACCGTGGCTGAGACCCTTCGTCTACAATCCACAAAAGACCTACCGGTACCTAGGTAGTATTGCTTGTAGTACCAGGTGGGTGGAAAATGCCCGGAAATGTCTGATTTTTTTTCCTCTTTTTTGTATCATCCCTTTTGCTCTCCATAACCAGCTCACTCACCAACTACTGCAACCCGAAACTGGAAAGAGGTTTTGCCCTCTGCGACCTTCTGGACAAACAAGCCGTGATCGCAGGTTTCTTCCCTTCTCTCCCACGGTAGTACTAATAATACCTAGTGGGTAGAAAGACGAGAAAGAAGGGCAATTTCACGAATAATAGTATTATCAAAAGTTTTTTTCGGGATGGAGCTTCCCAAAAAATGCTTTTCACTAGACTAGTGATACTGATATTGTTATTATTGTGACCTCTCCCCCCCTCCCCTCTCTGCAACTACTGTAACTGTTATCTAATGTGTGTGTTGTCGGCATCAAACTGTTTTGTTGCAATCGGACGATATACGCCGAGTACTATGTTATACGTTAGTATTGATGGATGACCTAAAAAACACGAGTATTGATCTTGTAACACACAGTGTGAGGGTGTGGGTGGTGCGTAACGAGAGGCGTATATTTTCATACCTTCACCCGCCCGAGCAACTCTGATGCGCTCCGCAGCCAGCATAGATAGCGTGGTGGGTAGATTTTGAGTCGTAATGTTCGAGTCCTGAGTCCTGAGGGCGCAGGGAGACAAAGAGTCGTGCATTGTGCTTTCTTGAACCATCTAGGTTTCAATGAGTATCGGAAGAGCAGACCATAGTCTAGTACAATAACTAATACTCAGTATTATTATTGCACATTATTCATGTTTCATTGTGTACCTCGGTCATGCGTTTGTTCATCGGGCTGAACTTTTACTTTTCTCCAGACAGACCAGTTTTTGCCTAAGTTTAGTTATTTTGAGTGTAGACCTCCTCAAGCGGTTAGGAGCCTCAGAACACATACATGGTGCACCTCCCCTGTACTACTAGAGTACTATATTAGTAGTATAACCATACTCTTAGTAGCATGTATTTCGTCATCGCGTTGTCTGCTTTCGTCGGAGGTCGACTCGCGGATTTGCCGATCCCGGAGCGTTTCGTTCCCGGATTTCGGCGTGGGGATGGTGGATCGGGCCCATACAACTGGGTAGGGGAGACGCGCCGTCTCACGCCGCTCGGGTCCCGTGCTCGTCGCGTTGCGGGGGTGGCAAGGGTGGGGACAACAACGCCGTGTGCTTCCGTTTTAATACCTCACGATCAGCCAAACCACAGTAAGTGGTACTCTGATAATATAGCAGTAGTCCTATGCATGATTTGTCGTATATACTACCCAGGGTATGTGGGTAGGCGGTAGTACATGCTGGTGTTATGTTTTGACGTATAGGCTTTCGGTGGATAGGAGCACAGGACACCTAATAATGATGTGCATCGGGTAATAAGAAAGGTGGACTGACATGTTATACACATAGAAATCATGAGATAAGAAGGCCTACGCTAAACTGAAGTTTGTGTTGGTGGCACTCCCTACTACTACTGATGTATCTATGTCTGTTCTTTTCAGACACATACATGCATGCTGCAAGCTTCAACAGTTACTGTACGTACGTGTATGTACGGTAGCTAAAGGTGCACCTGGCCATATTTTTTCTGGGGCTCATAACGTATTGAAGAGCTCTCATTTACACTACTCGTATTAATAGTATACCCCTCTGAGTGAGG